>CAMZMU010000050.1:27245387-27961239 GCA_947311845.1 Poa pratensis
TTGAAGAAGTCTTCTGCTGCAGATCGTGTGGGGGAGGAGCCGGAGGGAAATGGTGGTAGCATGGGAAATGGGTCTGCCAAGGAGAGCGAGGTAGCAGCCAAAGGGTGCAGCACTGCTGGTCCTGGGGGCAATGGCAATGCCAGTAATTGCCGCAGGGGGCGGAAAGAACTAGTACCATGGAGGTTCAAGGTCGGGTACAAGCGGTCATTTTCGAAAGCTTTTTGCTCCAACAGTGGTTCTCTCGAAACTCCGGAATACAGGGCTCGAGGCAGTTCAACACAGTGCACTCCAGGAACTAGAAGTACTGTGAGGTGCTATGCAAGTCCCCATTCTAGTGTTAGAGTTTCAGCTGTGCGCAATTTCTCCTCAGGGAAAGGTGAGAAGGAAACTAGAACTGCATATAAAAAGGTGAAAACTGAGAACGATGATCATAATCAGGGAATGCCCAAAAATGGAGTTTCCCTTGCCAGGGAAACCGTCATGAGATCGTTGCAGGATTTTCGGTTAATTTACAAGAAGCTTTTGGATGAACTCGAACACAAGTCAAAGGAAGCACCCGATCTACAAGCTTACAAAATCTTCAGGGACAGATTCTCTGCACAGTGTGATGATAAGAAATATGTTGGCCATGTGCCTGGAATCCATGTTGGTGATATCTTTCATATAAGGGTTGAGCTTTGCGTCGTCGGTCTTCATCGCCGACACCGGATAGGGATTGATCATATCAAGAAGGAGGATGGTACTTGTATAGCTATTAGCATCGTGGCATATGCACAACTTTCTGATGTCAAGCGTAGTTTGGATGCGTTGGTGTATTCTGGATCAATGACTGCTGCAGCCAATCAGAAGATAGACGGTACCAATCTTGCACTGAAGAAGAGCATGGATACTAACACACCAGTCCGTGTTATCCATGGTTTCAGCTCGAAGGGAAACAGCCAACGTAAGAACATGCTTATATATGGGGGTTATATCTAGTTGAGAAATACTGGAGGGAGAAAGAAAGCGAAGATCGTTTTGTTTATATGTTCCGCTTGAGAAGAATGGCAGGGCAGAAACATATTGACATTGAAGAGATCTTGAAATCTGGACACGCTGAACCATATGATGATGTTATCATTGAAGATTTATCCCATGGGCTGGAGAGGATCCCGATATCTGTTGTAAACTCAATATCTGATGAGCACCCAATGCCCTATACCTACATGTCACGCCTGAAATACCCCAAGTACTATCAACCAGCTCCTCCAGCAGGCTGTGCCTGTGTAGGTGGATGCTCGGACCGTAAACCGTGTGCTTGTGTAGTGAAAAATGGTGGGGAGGTCCCTTTCAATGATAAAGGCTGCATCATAGCAGCCAAGCCACTTGTTTATGAGTGTGGACCTTCTTGCAAGTGTCCTCCTACATGTCATAACAGAGTGGGCCAAAAAGGCATCAAATTTCGGCTGCAAGTCTTCAAGACCAAATCCATGGGTTGGGGTGTAAAAACTCTCGACTTTATACCATCTGGAAGCTTCGTATGTGAATATATTGGCGAAATTTTGGATGATGAAGAAGCACAGAAAAGATGGATGAGTACTTATTTGCTATAGGGCATAACTATTATGAGGAAACCCTTTGGGAGGGCCTATCAAGATCTATACCCTCGCTTCAGAAGGGTCCTGGTGAAGACGACGGAGCTGGTTTTGCTGTTGATGCTTCAAAGATGGGCAACTTTGCAAAATTTATCAACCATAACTGTACCCCCAACCTTTATGCTCAAAATGTCCTCTATGATCATGATGACAAGAGTGCGCCTCATATCATGTTCTTTGCCTGTGAGGATATACCGCCCGGTCAAGAGCTGGCATACCACTATAACTATGCAATAGATCAGGTTCATGATGCCAACGGTAACATCAAGAAGAAGAAATGCCTTTGTGGCTCTTTTGAGTGTGATGGCTGGTTGTATTAGGTTTAGGGTGTGATGCCTTTGTGACTCTGTTGAAGTTAATGTATCATTATTGATCTTTCTTCTAGCTGTCTTTGTGTCCAATAAATATCATCAATTAGGTGTCAAAAGGGCGCAATGTGTACTTCTTTTCCGATCCAACCATTGGTAACTTGACAAATCTATCTGTTCAGTAGGTCCTCTATCAGTTCATTTTGTACTTATAGTTCTAAAATTTCATCTAGAAGATAATTCTTGGAAATAATGCAGCAATATTTGTATTGTTGATTTTATTTTCCGACAACCTCCCATAGGGTTCTGGGATTAATCATTCTGTGGGTCCTTCAGTTCCTAGAACTTCTCTTTATGAAAAAATCATGCACATGTTCTTAGGTGGAGATTCGTGGAGTATCATAACTCATAAGAAAAGAATTGTGACATCATGATGTACACTTTGGAAAATTACTGTTTGCCCTTATATTTAATATTTTTACTAGTTTATTTTCAGAAATAAAATGACATTTACACTGTCATCACTTCTGTAAGAAAATAAAGGGAGGATACAGATTTTACATTATGTTGTGGAAGAATTCACATGAATGATGAACCTTTATTTGTCTTAAAAACTAGTAAAGAACCAATTATTCTAGATTTTTATATTCATTGAAATGATGGTAGGAGCAATCATACAAGGATTTGAAAACCTTTAAATTTTCTATTGACGTGGAATCCAGATTTATCAGTTTTTGACAGGTTAATAGCAAGAATTGGCCAGAAAATGAGCTCAGTCTGGAGTCCCGCCAATAACTGGTTTCGCAAACCTTGGTATTGGCGATCCCTGATTACTTGATTCAGAACATGCATGCATTGCTGATCCTGGAAGCATAATTGCTGACATGTGGGGCCTGCATGTACAAGTGTCGTGAAGTCGTAGATGCAATGGTAGGGGTGAATTTTATGCCATCGCTTACTTATACTTGTCAATATCTGCTATTTCTGGTCCCTTTTCCCATGGTTTTATTGTTCCAAATGCAGTTACAACTGAATAATTGTATAGATACATTTTCATAGGTACAAGCGGAGCCAAGTTGGTGTCTCAAATCCAGTTAAAAAGTGTCAGTTCGTAGTCCTTTCAATAAATTTCTACCTTATGGGTAATGAAGTCCAGGATATTATATGCTTGTGTCTACAAAAATCCTTGAATCCCAGAGCTTTCATATACCATGTTCCAATAAGTATTTATCTGTGCTCATAATGAAAAGAAACTTTCTGGTTGAAAAGCAAGCTTCATGGGAGAGGAAAATATGGGTCATGTCATTTATAATTTTTCTTACTGCTTGCATCTTGTTGCATTTTATTGGAGAACTGCTGCACTGGCCTGAATACTCGTTTTGCTTTGGCCGTCCTAATTTTGTTAGTTTCACTTTTAGTGTGTGTGACCATGAATCATTGATGCTCCAGGCCTCACATGGACATACTATATTTTCAGAAGCAAGGGTCCATTGCAAAATGAAGCAAACTATGACCCAGTGGAGTCATCGTATAACCTAAGTTGAAGGCTGGAAGCCCCATGATTGGGAAACTAGTTGAGATCGTCAAAGATTTTGTGAACCGGTGCAAGGAGTTATGATGATTGCGGGTATTGCTCGTTTGGGGCAGTCTCAGGATGATTATTGCTCGATTTTGTGAACCGGTGCAAGGAGTTATTCTCAAGGCAAATCCAGGTGTTGATTGTGAGTTCGGCTGAAGTTGTGACAATTCAGCATCTTACTTCCAGCAAGGTTGTGAAACCATGTGGTGATCCTCTGAGGTTTGTGATTACGGTGATGCGGTCTTCTCCACCGGCTGCGGAATCTTAAGCTTTCTAGTAGCGTCTGTGCTGTGCTATGCTGAGGTCAATTGTTTTGTTTAGTGCTGAGCTACCAGCTGCACAGAGTGTATGCACGTTTCTCTATGGAAGGGATCCGGTAGTATGATCAACTCTGGCTTTCAGCAGTCGTTTCTCTTTTATTTGTAAATTTTGAACCTCTAACCTTTGCACGATCAAAGAAGAAAGACATTTCTGGCAGTGCATCTACTCCTACGGGTCAAAATGAGTTTCCGCTGTTGGTTCTGTTTTCTTGCTGTGATTTTACCCTGAAGCGACATGACAATGAATGTTCAGTCGTGAATGATCTAGCTCTACAAGTTTACAGCATCACCAGCAAATCTTCAACACCTGAACATAAATCATTCTTGTTCATACTGACATAGAACATTTACAGTCCAGATCGTGCTATGAACGGTTGAACGCTTCTGCTCACCCTGAAATTTACTACTAGCGCTTGAAGATAACAAAATTGAACCATATGTTATCCTCAAAACCTGAAGACCCAGATCGTCGTACACGTTTACAACATCACCAGCACATCTTCAACAACTGAACATACCGAACTGGTGCTCTCGATCACACCACACGACGCCATACAGACGGCCCGAAGTCAGTTGCCACCGCCGCGGCGTCCTCCGCGCGGTGGACGCTGCCTCCCGCCGCCGAACCCTCCACGCGCGCCCCAGCCGCCCTGGTCGCTACCAAATGCCCCACCGCCTGCTCTCCAGCCGCCGTGACCGCCGGCCCAGTCGCCCCAGCCGTACCTGCCAGCGTGGCCGCCGCGCCCGCCGAAGCCGAAGCCTCCACGCCCGCTTCCCCCTCCGCCTCCGCCTCCACCGCCGCCGCTGCCGTAGCCGAACCCGAACGCGGTGCCGCCGGAGCCCTGCTCTGAGCTGTGGCCGTAGCCCCAGCCGCCTCCAGGCCCCGAGGCCCACTCCCAGCCGTAGCTCCAGGAGCCGTCGGGACCGGAGCCCCGCCCGGATCCAGAATCGCCCGTCCATCCGGGTGGCGGCGGCGGCGCGGCCCGTGCCCTCCCGGGTGGGGGTGCCCTCGGTCCGTCCATGTCGATGTGTCGTCGGCGGGCGGCGGCGCGTCGCACTGCAGAGATGGAAAATCACAAATACTCCTGGTCCTGGGTGTTGACCAGGTGTCCGGGTCTTTGTTTTCACTGAACTGAATCGCCGCGCAGTTGCCCCCGATGAAATAATAAATACAGTAATAAACCGTGGACATTGGTAATGTTGTTTCATGTGGATCTACAAAATTTTACCCGAAAATTTGTCATTGTGTGGCCTGCAAAAAAAAGTGAATAGTATATGATGTTGGTCACTTTTATGTCTTTTTCTTTTTACACATGTCATATATTGTCCTATTTTGGGATGAAATTTTGCAATACGACAACATACAACATTACCAATGTCCATTATTTATATCACATTTTCATAAAATTCGACATAAGATAATAGTGTGCAGGCGCAAGTTGCGTCCGCACTCCATGTCGCACTTCCAAGTTTCCAAAAAAATATGAAATAAATTGTGAACATCGATTATGTTGTTTCTTTTGCATCTACAAAATGTTATACAACATTTTGGCAATATGTGGCCTGTAAAAACAAATGCGTGAATAGTATATCCACTTATGTTTTTTTTTCACATGTCACATATGGTCGTGTTTTGGAACGACGTTTTGTAGATACAAATGATACAACATAAGCAATGACCATGCTTTATTTCAGATTTTTAAAAACTTGCGGAATATTTGCGTTCAATACGTAAACGTCACCCATACCCATGAATACTCCACAGTGGGGCACCGGTGCTTGTCTGTAGACGAGACAGTCCTGTCTGCGGTGAAATCTAGTGAACATAACACTGCCATGCACGGTACGGACGGCAGCTTGTCCGAGCCATGGCACACCACTACTGTGGTACTAGATCTTTTGCTTCAAAATGCGGCATAGAAAGGTTAGGTGGACAGCCACTGCGCAATGTTCCCATACCCAAATCCATGCTAAGCAATAGCAAGTCTTTTGGTAAGTCTGATATTCTTAAGTATTCCCTCTGTTTTAAAAAGGATGATTTTCATTTGTGTACATGTGAACGTATCTATACATGTAACATGTCTAGATACTTCCGCATGTAGACAAATGAAAATCATCTTTTTTTGGACGAAGAGAGTATAAAATAAAAAATCCATTTCTATTTAATCATTTGGTAATTCTGCATTTTGCTCCCAAATTGTCTCAACTAAAGAGTCAAAACAGTCGCAGAAGAAGTGGATTACTGAAGTCTAAAGAACAGCACAAAGAGAGAGAACAAAAACATTTCTTTACTTCACGGTAATAAAGAAACAATGGCAATGTAAAAACAAAAACAACGGGGCCAAAATGGTCCAAACACAGAGTTGAGGGCCGCGGAAACAGAGCACCAGACGCGTTCTTCCTCTTCTCCCCTCTTAAACCCGCCTCTTCCACTAGATTTGCGCCATTCCCTTCCCCTGATCTCCCCATCCCCACCAATCCACCCTCTCCGAGCAATGCTGGCCATCGAGGCGACGTGGGAGTCGTCGTCGTCGCCGTCGGCGGCGCCGGCGGCGGAGGGCGCCGTACTGAAGCATCGGGAGCCCACGCCGGATCACCCACCGTATTCATGGGTACTTACTCCTCCCCCCGGATGAATCGCCTATTCCGACGCTCTTACTTAATTCCTCTCCATTTACCTAGCCAATCCTCTTCACCGCAAGAACCATTCGATTTGCCCCGTCAATCCCTGCCCACCCACAGCAGAATCGATTGACCACCCCCTCCGATGCGAAAGAGGAATAGCTCGCGCGCGCTTAATCCAGATTAGCTCGTGCTTTATTGTTGTTAATGGCAATGGAGGGCAACGGAGTTTTGATGCGTTGACGGTTCGCCCCTCGTTTTGGTTGGCAGATGATCGGCGAGGCCATCGCGGCGCTGGGCGAGGACGGCGGCTCGGCGGAGGATGCCATCTCGGGATTCATCCGGGCCAGGCACCCTGGCGTCCCCGCCGCGCACGACAGGTTCCTTCGCCACTATCTCGCCAAGCACGTCGCCGAGGGCCTCTTCGTCTGCACCGCGCCTGGGCGGTACTCGTGCCGCGTCGACGACGACGATGAGGACGTGCCCGTGCTCGCGCTCGAGGAGGGCCCGGCGGCAGAGGCCAAGCGCGGCCGGGGTCGGCCTCGGAAGGATGCCTCGGCATCGGACAAGAAGGTGGGGAGCGAGTCGCTGTCCGCGACGCCCAAGCGCCGTGACCGGCCCCGGAAGGATGGCTCGCCCGCGGCGCTGCCGCCGGTTGCGGCGGCGAGTGCTGCGTCTCCCGCGGCAGAGGGCAAGCGCGGCCGTGGTCGACCTCGGAAGGATGGCTCGTCGCCGGCTGCTAGCAAAAAGGATGGGAGTGGGTCGCCATCCGCGACGCCCAAGCGCCGTGGCCGGTCTCGCGTGCTGCCACTGACCGCGGTCACCGACGTCTCCGGCAAAGAGCTCGTCGGAGACATGAAAGACGGCGGCGATGCTCCATCCACCACTGACAACAACCATGGGGAATCGGGAGAGCTGGCACTTGTGGTTGTCAACGACGGCTCTACCGCGCCGTCAGTCACGGAGGATGATGGCGGCGAGGCTCCATTAGCCAAGCTGCCGCTCATGGCCAAGGAGCCTGCCACATTCACTACACCGAAGCGCAGCACCGAGCCTTGCAAACTGGCGCTCATCGCCACTGAAGAAGACTCTGCTCAGCTGCTGCCGCTCGTGGCAACGGAACCTGCCACATTCACTAGGCTGGAGTGCAGCACCGAGCCTTGCAAACTGGCCCTCGTTGCTGCTGACAAAGATTCTGCTCACCGGCTAGACGCTGACAAGGAGGAGAGTAATCGAGCACCGTTCGAAGGCTCTGCTCTGCCGCTAGACACTGACAAGGATGACGGTGCCCAAGCTCCATTCGAAGACTCTGCTCCGCCGCTAGTCCCCGACAAGGAGGAAGGTAACCAAGCTCCATTCGAAGACTCTGCTCCGCAGCTAGGCCCCGACAAGGAGGATGGTACCCAAGCTCTATTCAAAGGCTCTGCCCCGGAGCTAGTTGCCGACAAGGAGGAGGGTACCCAAACTCCATTCGAAGGCTCTGCTTCAGCGCTAGCCTCCGATAAGGATGCCTTTACCGAACCTGCATTCACGAAACACAAGCGCCATCGTCGGACCTGCAAGTCGGCACCAGTGAAAGCCACCCGCCCCGCTGGAAAACCGATTGCAGAAAACAAGGCTTCTGGCAAGGCTGTATCTGCTCCACCCAAGGGCCGTGGCCAGGAGTGCAAACCGGCATCTGCAGCAGCCGGTGAGCTTCGACCACGACGACCAAAGCCTCAGAAAATGCTTTTGCTGAATGTTGACAAGGTGGTACCTCCAAAGTCTCGGAAAATGCTTTTGCTGAATGTTGACAAGGTGGTACCAGATAACCCGATGTTCTGCGTGCTAGCGCTGCCTGCCCCGGTGCCAGCGGCAACAAAGGCTTAGAAGCTCTGAAACTGGGCATGGCAGCCCATAAACACCAGCTAGACTCATCGTAGTTCGAAGATAGCTTTTGTGTTTTCTCTGACAATGGAAGTTTTAGGGGTTGTTTGAATGAAGGATGGTTCTTTGGCTTCAGTTTAGTTCAATTCTGAACTAAATACAACCCTCCATCCACAAAGGGCTAACTCTGAGACTGAATATATATGAATCTCGTCAGTTATGTGTAAAAACGTTGCTGAAACTCCCAGATGACTCTATTTTTGAAAGCATGCAATTACACTCGCTTACATTTGGGAACATCAAGTATCAGAACGAAGTTGTTGAAACCGATCGAGAATTGGCCAAAAGAACATTTTTTTTATTAACTCTGAAGGTTTACAACCACCCGGAACTGGATCACCACAATTAGCAACCCAAGGCAGAGAATTAGCTAAAGGAAAAACAAACCCAACCCATCATCTCTGTCATGTACTCCGAAAATTATTTCAATTGGACTCCCATGCCATCAACTTGTAATGAATTTATCAGATCAATGATGGTGGACACAATACAAGAACTATGATCCACCATGGTGTGGGACACGAATTATTCGCCAAGGAATCTGGAATTCCTCATGCCTCCCAGCCTCTCAAGAGGGTGGCACGCGCAACCCGGTTGACACCCAAGGTGAATGCTCCCATCCTAAGGTTGCAATCGTGTGATTTGCACATAGCCTTGATGTGCTGGAAAGCGCTGTGCATATACTTGTGGAGCTCCATGTTCACTTTCTCTTCTTCCCACATGAAGCCTTGAATGTTCTGCATCATCAAAACAGTATAAGGAAGCTGCTGGCTCAAGCAAACAGAGTAATGTGGAATGAGACGGCGAAGACCGTCATCGTATAGTCAATTACCTGAACCCACTCAAAATAGCTAACAATCACACCACCAGAGTTAGCATAGATATCTGGTAATACGATCACTCCCTTTTTGGTAAGGATCTGCAATACGCACAGCATGAGTGAGACATTCAGGGAAAAATTGCAAATTGGCCATATTCTTCTATAAATTTCAAGGATGAAAAATCTTGTAAATTGTTTTCAGTTGTCCATGCTATTACCTCATCAGCTTCTGGATCAGTTGGATGATTAGCAGCTTCGATTATAAATTTGGCCTTTACATCAGGTGCATTTTCCCTTCAGATATAATTTATAGCAAATCATCAGTTACTAAGGAGTAGTCTACACTATACATCTAGGAAGCAATCGAAAAACAGGTTGCTCGGGAGCTAAAAAGACTGGACTGAAATTAAATTTAATGCACCAATGTATCTGCAGAATTTGGTAAGTCGGTATTACAAAATAATTCACACATCAAATGCTTTTGCTGTTTACAATAAACCAGTAGAAAACACTAACAAATATGTCGTCCAAATGGGGAAACATGACATACGGTAACCACACCTAAACCACAGAAGGGCAATAGTTGTTACCTGTTAAGGACTCCACCTAAGGCACATGGGATGAGAACATCGCACTCATGCACTAGCAACTCTGCAGAATCTATGACTTCTGCAGCATCAAAGTTCTTCATGTGACCACCCTCATTTCTGTGTTTCATCAGAGCAGGTATGTCTATCCCAGCCTTGTTTCTGATTGAGCCTGTTACATCTCCAAGTGCAATTACCTTACCACCCTTATCATGGATGAGTTGCGCAGCCCATGAACCAACATTACCGAATCCCTGCACGATTTCACAGATTAAAGACAATGCAACATAGTGATCGTGGGTACGGACAGTACCACAATGTTTAAACAAACTTTTTTTGGGATTTTAACCGTTGCATTATAGCATGACACATGCTACGTCTTTTTCCCATCTGACAAGTATTTCACTAGATAGATAGAGGTCCATGATTTAATAGGATTCACCTGAATAACAAAGGTTGATCCAGAAATAGACTTCCCGTATTCAGCCAGGAGAGCTTCAGTAGCATACATTACACCCCGTCCGGTAGCAGCATCCCTACCTAATGATCCACCGAGATCCTAACAAATTGATGCAAACTATAATAATAAGTAAAGAGTTTACTAAAACCAAAATGTTTGCTGTTATATTTGTATACTTACTATGGGCTTCCCAGTGACAACAGCTGGGGAGTGACCATGGAATTTCGAGTACTCATCAAAGATCCATGCCATAGTCTCTATGAAAATTGGGAGAAAAATGGTTTCTGATAGTGTTAATTAGCAGAACATAGGAGGGAAGTAAAAGATAAAGAATACGCTGAAATTGTATAGCATACCTGCGCATTAGTTCCCATGTCTGGAGCTGGAATATCGGTATGAGTTCCGATAAGATCATGAATTTTCTGAGTAAACACACGTGTCAAACGCTCCAACTCGCTCCTACTTAGTTCATCGGGAGAGCACCCGATTCCTCCCTTTGCTCCACCATATGGCACCGCTGCAACGGCAGTCTTCCATGTCATCAGTTGGGCAAGCGCATTTACTTCATCTGGATCAACCTACCAAGCAGATAAAGTAACAAGAGAAAATATGATAATCGGTAAATTGCAGCTGGCTTACTGCCTAGGTTTTCCAGAGTCTACAATATAAGCAGCAACACCTGGTGAAAACGAGTTCTAAATAAAATAGCCCATACAAGCAATTCAGTCAAACAACTGACTATATATTAAGCTAAGTTGGCTGTTTCCATAACGAATTAGCATTTCAGGATGTAAAATTTTGTAGGTTCGCAGGATGCCACTATAAAATTGGATATACAAACTTACTAACATACCGACAAGATTTGGCGCACGTTTTTTTTTTTTTTGAAGTGTCACCGGGGGAGGAAAAATCCCTCCACCTGAATTTTTTGTTTTACGCTGTCTTGTCATTGTGGATAAAAAGTTTATGTGCTGACAGTTAGGCAATCAACGACCTAAAGATACGGCTGGTATTTCGACAGTTTAAAATAAGAACTGAACTCATGATAAAAAAATGGAGCAACGCATACTCAACATGAAAAACGATTCTAGCTTCACATCACAAATTGACAACCCAGACAATCTACAGAACAACATAAGCTAACTTACAAACCAAAATGAAGTATTAAGTAGTACTAGCAACATAGAGAGCTGGGTACAACACACGAAATAACCAAAAAATGTTAGGTACTGGATCCACATCTCTGAAAAGAAACAATGACATTGTTGACCAGAAACAATACTAGCTGTCAAAACAAGACAAGAAATGACAAATTCACAATCACTTGGGCAGTTTTTGTGTGGGTCAATTCAGCCTTTTAGGATCACAACCATTCCTGCTATTTTTGTGTGCTATATTTTAGCCTCTCAGGGTCGCAATCAATCAATTCACGGAATCGGCAGCACGATCTCATGATGAGAAGAGAAGAGAAGAGCTTCCTCACCTCGGGGTGGTAGCGGATACCACCTTTCATCGGGCCGCGGGCATTGTCGTGCTGCACGCGGAAGCCCACGAAGGAGGCCAGGGTGCCGTCGTCCTTGGGGATGGTGCATTCCACCTGCAAATGAGCAAAGAAGAGACCCGTGAGAAAAAAACAGAAGCAAGGTCCGCGAAGAGGGACAGAATAAGCAGGAGAGCGGCAGGCACGGACCTTGATCTCCCGGAACGGGATGAGGAGGCTCTTCTCGAGCTTGGAGTCGAGGCCGAGCAGCCTGGAGGCCTGCCGGAAGTTGCGGCTGGTCGCGGCGAGCGCGTTCATGGCTGCGGCGGCGCCGGCTTCTTGTCCTCCCCGGCCCCAACAAGCGCAACCGGACAGAAAGAAGGCGGGCCGACGGAAACAGAGCAAGATCGGGGGCTGGAGGCGCTCGCGGCCAAAAAGGGCAAGGCGCGGGGTAAAAAGGACGGATTTTTATCTCTTTTCCGGAGATCGAGGGTGAGAGGAGTGCCGGGCGAATCGGGCGCGAGCTGTGTGTGTCTGGTTTCTGGAGGAGGAATGGAAGAAGAGGGTATTAATAGGTGAAGAAGGAGGATGATAAGATCAACGACGATATGGTTTGAACATGATCGGGGATCGTGGGAGGTGAGTCAGGACGGACGCGGCGAGCGATTGGATTCGCCAGCACGTTTCTTGGGCGTAATTACGGGGACACTAATTGAACATTAGAGAGTAAGTAGTAGTACAGCTGGAAATGCTGGATCGAGAGAGAATGGGGAAAATTATGAATTGCAAGTCAAAGCGGAGGAAATTGCAAGGAGCCAGCCGCGCTGATGCTTCCTCCATCCATGGCAGTCTGCCTTTTCTATTCGCTCCCGTCTTTCTTCTGTGGGCGGGCCCAACCGGACGGCGCGAGAACAGTGAGTGGTCCACCTGTCAGGGCATGTGCTTCCCGTGCGAGATGAGCAAGTACAAATAATTTGGCGAGAAATGCAGATTTGATGTGATGTTTGACATTTGGCACCCAGCTGCTGCCTGTTCGAGCACGCCGATAAACTGAGTGGCGAACTTGGCCTCGTCTGGCTCCAAAGGACGGACGGACGGACGTCGGACGGTGGGAATCGACGACCTGGGCAACGTCTGAGCCAGGGTGCATCTGGTTCTGGCTGTGAAAGCGCCTCCCCCAGCAAAGGCTCCCCAAGTCAAGTCGCGAAAAGAGCAACCTTTTTTCGCTTCAGGAGTAGAAGAAACTGGTGCGGGGATGGCGACGGAAGCTGCTCTGGAACGGACGCATCTGTCTAGACAGTGCTCTAGCTTCAGTTGCTATTCCTGAGTTGGTGGCGGCAGATCACGTGTCACGTGCGTCTCCCGTTTCGGTGCGTGTGTGGCTGTAGTCACGGCGGGAAGGGACCCATATGAATTGTGCGTGTGGACGTGTGGTTTGTATGTAACCCAGATTAGCAACGGATATTCAGGGCATTGTAGGATTCTAAAATGCCCTGAAATAGGAAAGCACATGAATATGGTAGAAATATATCTAAAAAACAGTGTACCAAGTATGTAAATTTGACCGCTTGGTTAATAGGAATTCAAAATCAACCATATGAGAATGTACAATTAGGATCTTAGCATACCATTGAGGGTTTCGGTCTCATTCTACGTGCATAGGAATTTGAAAAGGAGATCCAATTGGATTGTAAAGTTCTTGCTTTTTCTTTCTTTCTTGAAACCGAGTTCGGAGGAAATTTTGCTCCATTTTATTTCATAATATACTCTATTTTAGTAAACCAAACAGATGAATAGTGATGCCGAAGAATTTTTCAATTTCTATGGTATTCCTTTACTTTTTTGGAACCAAACAAGCTCTCACACAATGAAAAGCTCGGTATCTCAAGAACTATTTGCAATATTTCTAGGTGAAACGTGTCGGACGTATTCCTTTCTTGCATAATGCTACATCGGTCCGGCATCAAACACGTCACGAACTTTTCGTTGATATCATATTGAGTTATATGTACTGACCTATCATAGTGTCTATGGTTACGCAAAAACTGTTGGAGTCTACAACTCTTACTAAACATAGCATACTCGACATTCAAATATAATACGCACCATTTCTCTAAGAACTACACGTTGACATGAAATTATACAGTGCAGATGTTCATGGCCAAACCCCGAGGAGAATGCCATGTGAGACCGTGGAGGATCCTATGTGGCATCACTCTAGAGCACTGAGGTGGCGCTCGTGTGAGACCATGGAGGAGGGTACGTGGCGTCACTCCCTGCCACTGAGTTGACGTGGCATTCCGCCATCCCGGTAATGTTAGAGGAGCATGCATGCTGAAAATATATGAGTTGTGTGTCACTATTGTGCCAAGGTATGAAAGTCTCCTCCGGTGAGGCTTTGTTGTCGCATCTTAGATTGTTGTCGTGGAGGAAGCAACCTAAAACATCGATGTACATGCTAAGGTAAGAAATTTGTCACATGATCTAGTGAGGTAACATTGTCGCATTCAGATATATATTGTCATCGTGAAAGAAACAACATTAGTCATAAGTAAGTCGCACAAAGGCTTAGTGAGATTTTGTTGTCCCAATAGTTGTTATTTTCGTTTTGGTAATCTCCTTGATATTTTTTAGGTAAATAACTCACTACTACATATTTTATTCAGTTTTATCAAAAGTATGTAAATAAAAAGAACAAAAAGGAGCTAACTAGAAGAAAGCTTAAAGAAATTCCCCACCCAAGATTTGAAGTTGGCATGATAAGTAAATAGGAAATATTTCGATCTATCTTTCATTTATGAACTCTGCCTTGTTGTTTTGCTAATATTATCATGTCAACCAGTTAGTTCTCCAAATACCAAGCTCTGCTTAGAATTTATGGGCTGCGGCAGTATGAGGTTGTTTTACAAGCTGTTGTCAGGCACAAGGAATGTATTGGCAGAAATGAAGAAGCTTTTTTCAGGTCGTTGTTCAGGAGATTAGTACTGCTTTTGTCTTGCAAAAGGTTTTATATCCAAATTGACGAAAAGTTTTGGTAGTTTTATATACCAAAGTTGTTTGACATGTTCTATGTGATGTCCAAAGTTTAAACCTTAACTTGTTCGTCTATGTGCATGTTCTTGTGAGCCCCTGTGAGTGAATTTTACAGCTTTGATATATCATCTTCTTCTGTTTGTTGCATCAAACTTTGACTGCTTTGTTAGTATTTAATTATCAACATAGGCTAAAAACAAGCTGCATTAGAAATCATGAAGATAATTCTTGTCCTTGGTCTTTCCTCTTAGCATAGTAAATTAGCACTTGAGACGGATCATCTAGAGTAGTGAGGTTCTGTTGATGGGGTTCGTAGCAGAAAACAATAAAAATTTTAACTATCGCAACACCAAAAACCAGCCAGGATCTATCTATCTAGTAATGATGTAACGGAGAAGTTATCGGACACGTACCCTCGTAGACCGATAAGCGGGAAATACGCTCCCGCACAAGCATTGCCGATGAAGACGTACGTAGCCGACCTCAAGGTCGCGAAGAACTTGGCGCGACGAAGAAGGAGGCGGTGCGGCGACGATGCTCCGGTGCCGAGCCTGAGTGTACGGTACCTCCGAGTACTCGCACACGTACGGACCTTGACGATGACCTCCGGGCTCTCCGATCCAGCCGAGATAGCGGAAGCGAGAACTTTGGGTGGAATCCCGTAGCACAACGGCGTGCTGCGATATATAGGTCCCCCGTATACACAATCCAGACGTGGGACCGTATACGCCGAGAGACGGAGAGGGTGGAAGTGGACAAGGGAGAAGCCTAGGCCAACCGGAATTAATTCCTGGATTTATTGTGTATTTTCTCAATTAATCCGGCCTACCCCTCTCCTCCAATTGTCCATGTGGGACTAAACAAAAAAATGAGAGGAGGGGAGGGTGGTGCGCCGGCCATGGGGCCCAGCCGCACCCCCATGCAGCCGCATGGGCCCCTAGGGCCCAGCCGCACCACCTCCTGGGGGGAAGTCCCCCACTTGGGCTTTTCCCTCCGGGGTTTGGCCCATCTAGGTGGGCTACCCTTTTTTTCCTTTTTATTTAATATTAAATTAATATAAATATATATATAATTCCATAATTAATATATTTACATACTATTTAATCTCCCGTGACTCCGAAACAATTTCTAGACCACTCCGAACTCACTTCGGTCTTCCCCGGAACCCTTCTGTTCTTGCCGGAACTTTTCCGGAACCTCTTTTCTCTATACCTAAATAATTCCGATGTTTCCAAAACGTTCTCCAAGCGTCGTCAAGACCTTAAGTGTGTTACCCTACGGTTCGGGAATACTCCAGACATGGTCGAGACCCTTCGCTCGCCAATGATCGTCAGGGAGCCCTGGATGACTGTGACGGCCCCTGTGCATTCCCTTTGTTTCATCGATACTACCTTTGTCCGAGATACGATCGTCAACATCCTATGTTGTGTTTTATCTCGTTACCGACAAGGGTTACTTAACTCGTTATGTGATATTATATCTCCAATGACCTAGTCATACGCTGCGCAGCTTTACAGATATAATCTCACCGAGTGGGCCCAGAGTATCTTTCCATCACACGGATGAACAAATCCCGCTCTTGATCACTCGCCCCTACTACTTCCTTCCAATACCCGAAAGTGTCACCTTTATTGTCACACTATATAAGATATGGCGTTTGATGTGATCAAAGTATCTTCCAGAAGCAGCGACTTGATATAATCTCACGGTCTAAGGAATAAGCTATCACGTTACTCTCCTATTGCAGTGTTGAACTTAGTGATACGATCCTATTGTAATACTTTGGTGGGTAATGTCCATCAAATTATTCTACTAATAAAATGACTCCATCATCAACTGTTATGAATCAATATGACCGGGAAATCACGATCATCCATTGACTGATGGACTAGTTTATATAGAGGCTTAACTAGGGACTCTGGTTTGTTTACATACCACACATGTATTAACAATTCCGATTAATACAGTTATAGCATGGTATAAAACTAATTATAAACTTAATGAGATAATGCGATAAATACTTATTATTTATTTGTCTCTAGGGCATATCTCCAACAGTCTCCCACTTGCACTAGATTACAAATAAACCAGTTGCATTTCTATACCAATCATACAACCTTATCCTTTATAAGCGTTTATGATAATGCTTGCTTATGAAAGAGGTTTCCTTCGGTCAGAACCTTTCATAACCGTAAGTTCTTTGCGAATCATTGATATCACCTTGTTTGATATCATCATGCTATCTTTATAACAAATATACTTTATATTTACCTAAGTAGATCCTGACATTCTTTTGTCAGCCTAATGCCAATCCTATAACGACTTGATCCTTATTTCCTTCTGTCATCTAGGTTGATCCTTTTAACATAACATTTGTTAAACTCATCATCCTCTACAGATTTGAAGTAACTACATATCCTCAGTTTCTTTTAAACAATGAAGGATATTCTTGGTTTCTCTAACAGTGAACATAAATTCACCTTAGTACTTGTTCTTCTTGTAAGAACACTAGTCATATCATGTCGAGTATATAATATGGTTCCATATGCTGCCACCTTATCATGGCATAGAGGTGCAACATATTTTACAACCATGATTATTTTCTCTAGATTTACAAGGACTATTTCCTTGTTACGTCTTATTCTGACCTTTCAGAATCTAATCTAGAGAAACACATCGATTTCTATTTTAAACTTTCTAATCTATTCAAATAGACACTGATGTTTTAAATCATATATGACTTTATTGTAATTCCATAATTACTCCTAATTCATCTTCCTAGTACCATCGACTATATGTCATTTACATATAAGCACCTGACTTAGCTCCCACTCAAAATGTCAATTACATTTGAGATTGTGTAACTTATGATGCTCCCACTCAAAATGTCAATTACATCTCATATTGTGTAGCCCACAAGCTCCCACTTATAATTACATCACTTACATATTAATATGGTGAGCTGTCCTACTCCCACTTAAATTATACAAATATAATTTCTTTCGATATTTCGGTTAAAACCGAAACTCTTGATCATTCATCAATTCAAAAATTCCAAATACGATGTATTACACTTGTCTAATACAAATCCAAAAGACTTAGGCATGTCTACATCCAATGCAGTCAAACAATTTTGATTTTGTCCAAGACATTCTCTATGACAAAATTAGCTTTATGTCCTTCTCACAGTACCATTATTTTCACACAACCTATCATGTGAAAAATCAAGTAACCTTTTACTTAATAGGATTCAAGCAACATTTACTATCATAATCTTAAATGTAACCTTTTGGATTTATGACTCATTAGTCATGATTCGAATTTGGTATCACCTTTAATTTATTTGTATTTCGTAGGTATCCCTTGTTCTAGTAACAAGATCATTTAAATCATGAATATTAATCTGTGACCGGACAGAAAATATTCTTAATACCTATTATTTATAAAAGCTCCTTATTTGAAAACATTATGATCTTTTATCATCATTTTTCATTTCCATCTGTAGAGTTTTTGTCACCGGGACTTGTTCCGAAAACATTATCTCTCACACAATGCGAACAAGGTCAATTACCTCATTCAAGCCTTTTACTTTATTCCATATCTTTTCTTGAAACTTGTTTTTCAATAAATCACAAAGTTAGCAATACTAGTTTTGCCCTTGTCGGTGTTTGCCATATGAAATGTATATTCATTCCTATGAATATTTTACAAAGAACTATTTTGTATATAGTTTCGTATTATCATATAATCCTATAAACCACAACATTAATATATATTGTCGTTCATACGAATTCCAGGTGAAGATTTCAAAATAAGGGAGTTTACTAATTCTAACATAAACATTCTACGTAACGTCTAAACTTTTAAGAGATACCTTTCAAGACCATACTTTATTCAAAATATAGTATGATTATAATGTTCATATCAATATGTTTGATGTATCATTATAATTTGTGAACCAAAATTTCACAAGTCTTTTATAATAAAATAAATCTTTAAAATCTTTGTTATTATAATCCAATTATAAGGACCCGATTTTATATCCTTCTTTTCTCCAAAAAATCCTTTTGATCTAATCAAATGATTTCAGACAATTGTATCTTTTAGCAAATACCTTTTATTTACTTAGACATACAATAAAGGTTTCAATAATAATTTTCACTACACAATTTAATTTAACAATCATCTTGTATGATTTCAAATTAAATTTCTTCTCATATTGACATATCAATATTTTCAATCATCATGTCTTATTAGACATAACGTATGCAAATACACTAGATCAAAATATCCAAAATATTTGCAACATTAATATGATTAAAAATTCGGTAGTGTATTTAATTATTGACTTGGGATATTTATTTTAGCATTTATATTCACCGCGCTATCATTGAGATTAATACACGAATAACTTGTTCATATTCGAAATGTGACCATAATAAACTTTATTCATAATAAAAGAACTTGTTTGTTCCCTTACAAGTATGAATAACTTGTCTCACCGAATGCAAGACACACTTATTACAATCACTCTCAAAATCGATTACAAAAACTCTTATTCAATACTACTAATAAAAAACTGATAACTATGGGCGTGAAACTTCTCGGCCATCAACCACTTTGCTTGCCATCATTCCGCAACATCATGTCGTACTCTGCAACTATCCTGTTATATTCTGGTGATGTTTCAATAAAACAGAACATAAGCATCAAATACTTTAATATTAACAAGTGCAAGAAATAACAATTATAACTTGTATATCAAATATACCTTGCGTGTCATCGATTTCTCCTTCAATGGGTTCCACCTTCAAATCTTTGATTTCAACCAGGAAATCATTGAAGAGGAGTGATTCACTCTTAATCACATATTCATCGACAAGTTCCTTATAGCTAGGAGGTAGAGAACGCAACACTGCCTGTATTGCAAAAGTATCCGCCATCCAGTAACCGCATATATTTGTGAGATCATCGTGAATGTCAAACATCCTACACAAATGCGTCTCCAAGCAAGTATGTTCTTCCATCTTGAGTGAAAGAAAATTATCCAACTGCTTGAACTGCTCAAGTTTCACTCGGTCTACAAACCAAGTTTTAAGAGCATTGATCATCACAAAAGGCTCCATGTGGCGAAACTCATTTTTCAACTCATGATCCATGCAGCCGAACATCGTGTACTGAACACTCATGAAGATGTCACGACGTTGACGAAAATCTTCTTTCGCCTCTGCACTTGCGGAGTTTCCTGGGTTATCTCCTAAGAATTCTTCTATCACGTAAGAAATGTCGTTTTGGTAAAGGACGCCTTTCAGGTTTCTGTACCACGTCATGAAGTTGGATCCATCGTTTCGGAGATTCCCTTTTCTAATAAAATGATTGAACTCAAGACTTTCTTCCTTAGGGTAAGGCATGATCTACAGAGATAATTTGCAAAGAACGGATAAGGCTAAGTTTATAATATTATGAGTTTATTTTATAATCACATTATTAAACACACTCCACTAAGAAAATCATCCCTAAAATTATCTTAGTGATTACACGATCCTAATCCACTACACTGCCCCCCATCAACAAGGCCGACAGCATAATTTCAAAGGTTGGCAACGAAGTACCAATCGCAACAATCATGCGACTCATGCTCGATCTTTCGATCTCCCGTGTTCCGAGGCTATGTCTGTACATACTAGGCTCACCAATCTGATCTTAGTGTATATGCGTGTGCAATGTGGATTACAGCCACTGTATGCGAACGAAGAGACGAGTGTAACCGCAATGCGGCGTACCCCGTAACGTAGGTGGTGCACACTAAGGGAGAACACAATTTTGGTATTTAATTAGGGATCATCCTATTATTGCTACCGTTGTATATCTTAATATAAGCAATCAAATAGGATGCACACACAACAAACAATATCAAAATAATCTAATGAAGTGCAATATGACATGGCCTCGCGCCTTGGTCTCCATGGCACGCCCCCGGCGGTGCTTTGAGTCTACGGCGCCACCTTTTGCCTTCGATAACATAAAATTTACCGTAACCATGTCATATTAAAATGCCCCACTGCAAAACAAAGTTAGACGCTCTCTACTTTAACTTTTGCATGTTTTACGTGGCTGCTAGGGCTTTCGTGAAAGAACCGTTTCTTACCTACGAACATACAACCACAACATCGATTAAATAATTGTCTCTATTACACCCTTTTCAGGGTCCTCCATTGAAAATGCTAAGTCATCTAAAGAGAGAGAAACAGACACCCGCCAGCCGCATATATGGTACAAGCCATATGTCAGTTGCGGAACCAATCTCGCGTAAGCGTACACGTAAGGTCGGTCCAGGCCGCTTCATCAACTCGATGCCGACAACATTAGCAAGTGCACGCGAGAGGGTAACAATTATAGAATCGACGCCCACATTCAACATGTGTTCTAACCGTACCAGCAATACTACGCATAGATCGGCTCTGATACCATGATGGGGTTCATAGCAGAAAACAATAATTTTTCTAACTATCGCAACATCGAAAACCAGCCAGGATCTATTGATGTCTACGTGTGCTTCTATTCTTGTAGACAGTGTTGGGCCTCCAAAAGCAGAAGTTTGTAGAACAGCAGCAAGTTTCCCTTAAGTGAATCACCCAAGGTTTATCGAACTCAGGGAGGTAGAGGTCAAAGATATTCCTCTCAAGCAACCCTGCAATTAAGATACAAGAAGTCTCTTGTGTCCCCAACACACCCAATACACTTGTCAGATGTATAGGTGCACTAGTTCGGCGAAGAGATAGTGAAATACAAGTGATAGGGATGATTATAAGTAGTAACTGCAATCTGAAATAAAGATGGCAGCAAGCAAACATGTAGCAGAACTTGTTGTAAACGGTGTTTCAATGCTTAGAAACAAGGCCTAGGGATCATACTTTCACTAGTGGACACTCTCAACAATGATCTCATAATTGAATAAATAAAAGCTACTCTTAAACACTCTCTTGTTGGATAACAAACACCATTCATTGTGTAGGGCTACAAAAGCACACCTCAAGCCGGAGTAAACAAGCGCCACAACGTCATAAAGGAGTCATACACGGTGCACACACTGTCACCTTTACACCGTGGAGAGTACCGGAGTTCATATTAAAGTAACCTCTAGAGTGCATAATAGATAAAGAGTAACATCTACATATTCAACTAGATTAGCACAACTGAACACAAGTAAATACTGCTCGGGATTATTCTCCTTCTTGATGAAGCAAGAGTACTATGCGTAGGGCTGCAAAAGCACACCTCAAAGTCTGAGTAAACAAACACCACAGTTCCCAAGAATAAGCCATGATAAATGTCTAAATTATTCATAGAGTCACACAAGTACCCACACTGTCACCTTGATACCGTGTTGTCACAACGACTCCAGAAACTAGACAAAATCACTTGAGTAGCATAAACATTATTAATGTATTCAGCGATACTAGCAATACACACGATCACATAAAGATCACACCGTGGGAGAGAGAGATGAACCACATAGCTACCGGTAGAGCCCTCAGCCTCGGGGGAGAACTACTCCCTCCTCATCATGGGAGTCAGCAGCGGCGATGAAGATGGCGGTGGTGTCGATGGAGATGACTCCAGGGGCAATTCCCGTCCCGGCGGCGTGCCGGAACAGAGATTCTGTCGCCCGAAACTTGTCGTCGATGGCGGCGGCGCTGCGGAACTCTTCGTGGAAATTGACTTGGTCTTTTAGGGTTTTCGCGTCTGAGGCAATATATAGGCGAAGGGGCGATGTCGGCGGAGGCTCGAGGGGCCCACACCACCTGCTGGCGCGGCAGGGGCCCACCCGCGCCGGGGTGTGGTTTGGCCACCTCGGCGCCCTCCTTCGTCTCTCCTTCGGACTCCGTGACGGTGCTAGAAAAATAGGGACGTGGCCTTTTGTTTCGTGCAATTCCGAGAATATTCGCAGAAGTACTTTTCTGGAACCAAAAACAGCAGAAAACAGGGAACTGGCACTTCGGCATCTTGTTAATAGGTTAGTCCCAGAAAATGCATAAAAGTGATATGAAGTGTATATAAAACATGTAACAAATGGTATAATATAAGCATGGAACATCAGAAATTATAGATACGTTGGAGACGTATCATCTATCTATCCAGTAATGCTGTAACGGAGAAGTTATCGGACACGTACCCTCGTAGACCGATAAGCGGGAAATACGCTCCCGCACAAGCGTTGCCGATGAAGACGTACGTAGCCGACCTCAAGGTCGCGAAGAACTTGGCGCGGCGAAGAAGGAGGCGGTGCGGCGACGATGCTCCGGTGCCGAGCCTGAGTGTACGGCACCTCCGAGTACTCGCACACGTACGGACCTAGACGATGACCTCCGGGCTCTCCAATCCAACCGAGATAGCGGAAGCGAGAACTTTGGGTGAAATCCCGCAGCACAACGGCGTGCTGCGGTATATAGGTCTCCCGTATACACAATCCAGACGTGGGACCGTATACGCCGAGAGACGGAGTGGATGGAAGTGGACAAGGGAGAAGCCTAGGCCAACCGGAATTAATTCCTGGATTTATTGTGTATTTTCTCAATTAATCTGGCCTTCTATTTATAGGAGGAGAGGGGTTGCACCTCTCCTCCAATTGTCCATGTGGGACTAAACAAAAAAAGGAGAGGAGGGGACGGTGGTGCGCCAGCCATGGGGCCCAGCCGCACCACCTCCTGGGGGGGAGTCCCCCACTTGGGCTTTTCCCTCCGGGGTTTGGCCCATCTAGGTGGGCTGCCCATTTTTTCTTTTTTATTTAATATTAAATTAATATAAAAATATATATAATTTCATAATTAATATATTTACATACTATTTAATCTCCCGTGACTCCGAAACAATTTCCAGACCACTCCGAACTCACTTCGGTCTTCCCCAGAACCCTTCCGTTTTTGCCGGAACCTCTTTTCTCTATACCTAAATAATTCCGATGTTTCCAAAACGTTCTCCAAGCATCGTCAAGACCTTAAGTGTGTTACCCTACGGTTCGGGAATACTCCAGACATGGTCGAGACCCTTCGCTCGCCAATGACCGTTAGGGAGCCCTGGATGACTGTGACGGCCCCTGTGCATTCCCTTTGTTTCATCGATACTACCTTTGTCCGAGATACGATCGTCAACATCCTATGTTGTGTTTTATCTCGTTACCGACAAGGGTTACTTAACTCGCTCTTTGATATTATATCTCCAATGACCTAGTCATACGCTGCGCAGCTTTACAAATATAATCTCACCGAGTGGGCCCAGAGTATCTTTCCATCACATGGATGAACAAATCCCGCTCTTGATCACTCGCCCCGACTACTTCCTTTCAATACCCGAAAGTGTCACCTTTATTGTCACACTATATAAGATATGATGTTTGATGCGATCAAAGTATCTTCTAGAAGCAGCGACTTGATATAATCTCACGGTCTAAGGAATAAGCTATCACGTTACTCTCCTATTGCAGTGTTGAACTTAGTGATACGATCCTATTGCAATACTTTGGTGGGTAATGTCCATCAAATTATTCTACTAATAAAATGACTCCATCATCAACTGTTATGAATCAATATGATCGGGAAATCACGATCATCCATTGACTGATGGACTAGTTTATATAGAGGCTTAACTAGGGACTCTGGTTTGTTTACATACCACACGTGTATTAACAATTCCGATTAATACAGTTATAGCATGGTATAAAACTAATTATAAACTTATGAGATAATGCGATAAATACTTTTTTTGACTCTAAAACTGTAGGGGAAAACCCCTACAGTACCTTTTCAATTATAAATGAATAATTACAGAGAATGAGATAATGCGATAAATACTTATTATTTATTTGCCTCTAGGACATATCTCCAACATCTGTTACTACAAAATCTTGGTTTGTTAATCCCGGAGGGCGGTAACTTCTTCCAGTTGGTCTTTAGGATTGGAAATTTCTTAAAGTAATGAAATACATTGCATTCATTTTGTCTTAATTTTTTTCAAGTGGTGGTGCAAGAAAACATATACTCCCTCCGTTCCAAAATACTTGACGTAGATTTGTCTAAATATGGATGTATTGACACACTAAAACATGTCTAGATACATCCATATTTAGACAAAGCTAAGTCAAATATTTTGGAACGGAGGGAGTACTGTTTTTGTTCTCTTATAACATGTATTTCACAAAATGCTTTAGTTAGAAAGTCATATGTGTTATGGTAAATATTTCTCTCTGGGCACGAGTCAAGAGCATTTGTTTTGTCTTGTTTGCAAAGCTCGTCAATTTCTCTATCCGGAGTCGTATGGTGGTCATCTGAAGCGCGTCACGTGATTTTATCAAATTCTAGAATGCAGTCACTTCTTGACCTGGATTCATAGGGTGGTCATGTGAAGCACCTCACAATTCTATCTAATTCTAGCATGCAGTCAAAATTTGAGCGCAGAAGACCGCACGGAGGTGCCCCAAGGCGCGCCCCAGCCTCTAGTTTTAGCAAAAGACAACCCAACAAAACTGGCATGGGTTTAAACAATGCTGTTATTTCATCATGAGAATCAAGCATCCAATTTTCAAATGTAAATTTGCAAGCTTGGTGCATGTCAAGGGGCCACCGCCCCCCCCCCCACCCCCACCCCCACCCCCAGATTTGCACATGCATGAATGATTTTTATAGGCGGAAAACACTTTTGGCTCCCGAGTTCCAATGCTCGCTCTGGTTTAAAAATCAAAAATGATATTTTAAAGTTTTAAAAAATCTGAAAAAAATCATGCACGTTTCTAATGATGTATCCCACAAGCATGAATTTTTTGATTTGAAATACTATATATTTTGGGCTACACAAAAAATAACAAATCTTGTATATTTTGGAGATTAGAAAGTATGTATATTTAGATCCACACATTTTTCATTTTTGTGTAGAACAGAATATGAAATATTCCAAACCGAGATTTTGCATGTTTGTGGGATATATCATTGAAAACATGCATACTTTTTTCCAGATTTTTTTAAACTTATGAATATGATTTTTTATTTATTTTAACTAGAGGGATCACTGGATCCCGGGGGAAGAAATCTCTACACCTTAGAGTGTCACTAATACGTTAGCGTGGCTCCAAGGAGTACCATCAAAACTTAAAAGGCACATCCTTGTTGGGCGACAGCCTTATGTTCGATATCGAGTGTTTCGCAAGTATGCTTTTTGTTTTGAAAAAAATAAAATTAATCTATGTTACAACTTGTGCACGCACTAGCTTTACACCTAGTCATATATGCAACGTCCCGACAAGGCTGAATAAAAATTTGGGGCTCCCGGGCCTTATGATTTTTTTTGTCACGTGAATAAAAAAATTACTTCAAGTTTTATTTACCTTAATTCGAACGATATGGGATGTGCGCATTGTTATGCAGAAGTCAGGTGTACACTCTTTCTTTGTTTGTATCACCTTGATTAGACTATAGAGTTAATGTTGGGGATATACCTACTAGGGGTATCACCAGCATGGATCAATCCGGCTAGTCCAGGGTGGCCCGCAGTGGTGGTGAAGGCTTTGCCTACCGGGCGGCCCAGATAGCTGACGACCAAGGAAGGCGGATGCCGGCAAGGAGGAGGCCCAAGACTGAAGCCCACGAAGCCACCAAGACCCAGATGGAAGGCGGCATACTTGCCGGCTAGGTTTAGGACTCCGTATACTTGCTGGATACGTAATCACCTTGTAACCCTAGGTCCAGCCGCCTATATAAGCTGGACCACGGGACGCCTTTAGGGCACGATACTGATACATCCAACTCATTGTAACCTGTTCACGGCGATATTGCCTTATAGTGAGTTATAGCAGCACGTAGGGCATCGCCACCGCCGTGGTGCCTGAAGCTGGGTAAACCGCCGTGTACAATCCCGACCTTGACGACGTCCACCTTCTTGCCCTACGTTCACCCTCGGCTAGCAGGACCCCGTCTCCTATCCAAGATGCCGATACGACGACAGTTGGCGCCCACCGTGGGGCCTAAGGCGTCAGGCGTCACGTTCCAGGCGGGAACTCTTGGCGGCATCGGCGAAACAATCGCCGTCGGCCGCGCTGTTCGCTACGGCGACAACCACTACATCAGCTGCGACGAGTCCTACATCCCCGCAGACGACTACATTGTCGGATGCGGAGTTGTGCCGTTTGGCGGCGTCGATGTGCTCATCGGCTATACTTCTGAGGCGTACGGGTTGCCGCGAATTTATTCGCCATCCCACCCGCCCTACAATCAAGACGGATCTGAGTTTGCCTCCTCTGGGGAGTCCGCAGATTCAGATCTACACTTTGTCGGCATGACGGGACTGGGATCAGACTCCCAGCCCAACAATCAAGACCCCGAATCTATTCTTCCTGCACTCCAGGATGATGCGATGTCGGATGCCGGATCCAGATCTACCGTTCACGTCAACGTAGATTCTGATTCCGAAGAAGATTCTGCCAGCATGTTCGAGCAACGGGTCAAACAGTGTTTTATTACACCTGATCCTCCGCCATCTGAGGCGGCTACGGGCTCTTCCGTCAACATGCAGCAGGTTTTTGTGGCGGATGTCACCGGTGCAGCTTCAGAGAAGGCGGCAACTGACGCCGCCAACCTGGGGACCCCGGCAACCGATCCACAGTTTCCAGAGCCTCCTGGGGCTCCAAAGAAGAAATTCTGGAGAAGGGCGAGCCCAGCAAGATAGGAAGCATGGCGGCTCTGGCGGAAGTTCTTCACACGCCGGTAAACGACAAAACCAATCCGGCTGATTTGGAGAAACTTCGGAACACCTTGGTGGAGCAAACTGAGTACCTCAAAAGCAAGCAAGCAGAGGTCCAGAGCCTCCTCGACGAAGCCAAGGAGGAAAACGCCAAGATAACTGCCAAGTGCGACCCCAAGCGTAATCTTTTCACCACCACCCCATTGCCCAAGCCGGCAGGACAAGTGGCGGAGAAGAGAGGTAGGAAAGGCAGGGATCATGACACCTTCAAATCCCCTGCCCAAAAGCTTGGTTTCGAGTGGGCTACAGCGCCGCAGCGTAAGGACAAGAACGGGGACGTCATCCTCGCAACACCTGTCCTCAACACTGCAGCCGCCTTGGACATCCTCAACAATGATGACTATGACAAGGACGAGAAGATCTACTACGCATCGATCCTTGCTCACAAAGCTCTAGAGCAGCTGGCCCGTGCTGATTCTCGCGCCGACATGGCGGACGCAAGGGGAGGAAAGTTGGAATCAAAATCCAACGCTTGCAAAGCTGCGGCCGGTGGCAACCCAGAAGATCCGTCAGGCTCCAGTAGCCACGGAAAAGGGAAGGACAAGGAGAAGGACCCACGCAAATCACCACCTCCCAAGAGGCAGCGTGATGAGGCATCCAGGACCGGCAACAGGCGCAAGGCCTCACCTCCACCGCCTAGGCGGGATGAAGGCGGAAGCAGGGGCAGCAAGCAGCCGCCAAGGAGTGGCGGCAACCGCGACGACTCCCCGCCGCCAAGAAGAAGCAGGGACCGCACGCAGTCCCCACCGCCAGTGCCCAGGCACGAAGGCGGAAGCCGGGGACACAACAACGAGCCCAGGCACAGCCGGGCAGCGCAGGACGAGCCCCATGCTGATAGATTTGGCAAATAGCTCAGTCCGCAAGACGCGAGACATTGTCTCAATGACATCAAGGCTGGAAAGCAAGATGCTTACCTAGGACCTGAGTGCTTTGGCCCAGCCATCCGCAACGTTCAAGTACCCAGAGACATGACATCAGTGTCAAAAACTCATCAAAGGTACAATGGAGCGGACAAGCCAAACTCATGGTTGTCGGACTACACGCTGGCAGTTGAGATTGCCGGAGGCAACGGCCTTGTCGCCGCACGCTTCCTTCCCCTCATGCTGGAGGGGACAGCCCGAAGCTGGATCGAAAACTTGCCGGAGAAAAGCATTCATAGTTGGCATGATATGGAAAAGGTGTTCACGCAGCATTTCCAAGGCACGTACAAGCGACCCAATACATACACAGATCTGGTTCGTTGCGTGCAAAAGCCAGATTAAACAGCTACAAGCTTCTTGGCAAGGTGGATTCAAACAAAGGCAAGCTGCGAGAACGTAGACGACAATCAAGCAATCCATGCCTTCACCACGGGCCTCCTGAAGGGCTCAAGTCTCAGACATAAGCTCGTACGCATGCAAGTCAAGGATCTCGGAGTCATGCTCGAAGTAGCAGCCATGTACGCACAGGCGGATGATGATGCACGCGATGGAGATGGCGCACATGATATGGCGCCAAACAGGCGAGCAAGTCACAAACGCAAGGCTCCCCAGGACGACAAAGCCGGACCATCAAACGAGGTCGCCGCCGCCTTCGAAGGAAAAGGCGGCGGCCGCAAGTGGAAAGGAAAGGGTAAAGATGGCGGCCCCAGCAAGCAGCGCCTGACATACGATCAGGCGAAAGCCTTGCCCTGCCCAATCCACGCGTCCTTTGGCAAAGTTAACCACACATTAGGGGAATGCCGGTTCATGGAGGACTTCAAGAAGGACCCCGAGGTTGGCTGGAAATCAAAAAAGAGCAAAAAGGCTGAGAGGACAAAGAAGGAAGACGATGATGGGGCAGTGTCCATGTCCGAGGATGAGGAACCCAAGCTGATGCGCAAAGAAAGGAAATATCCCAAGGTACATGGCCAATTGGTGTGCTTCCTAGGCACTCCTTCGGCAAAAGAAGAAAAGGCGGAGATGCGCGAGCTAAACGCCACAGTACCAGACGTTCCCCAGTATCTAGACTGGTCAGAGGAGCCAATAACTTGGGATAGAGATGATCATCCAGAACCTAATAAGGAAATGAGAATGTGCATTGATTATACCGGTTTGAACAAGTGCTGTCCTAAGGACCACTTTGCTTTGCCTCGTATAGATCAGGTCATAGACTCCACAGCCGGCTCCGAGCTGCTGTGCTTTTTGGATGCGTACTCCGGGTACCACCAAATCAAAATGCGAGAATCCGACCAAATCAAAACAGCGTTCACTACACCCTATGGGACCTTCTGCTACATCACGATGCCCTTCGGTCTAAAAAATGCCGGCGCAACGTATCAGCGGTGTATGCAAAGATGCCTTCACGAGCAAATTGGCCGCAATGTTCACGTCTATGTTGACGACATTGCCGTCATGTCAAGAAAGAAGGCAGATTTGCTTGACGATTTGAGAGAAACCTTTGATAGCCTCCGGGTATATAGGATGAAACTCAACCCGAAAAAATGCGTCTTCGGGGTTCCTGCCGGCAAATTGCTTGGCTTTATCGTTTCCGAACGAGGGATAGAGTGAATCCAGAAAAAATCAAAGCGATCCTCAACATATCCAGGCCCAAGGACCTGAAGGACGTGCAGCGACTTGCCGGCTCGGCGGCTGCCGTCAGTCGTTTCATTAGCCGTCTTGGTGAGAAGGCACTGCCTCTCTACCGGCTTCTGAAGAAATCCGACAACTTCGAGTGGACAGACGAAGCAGACGCCGCCTTGCAGCAACTCAAGGACGCGTTAACGTCTGCTCCAATTTTGGCAGCTCCTCGTTCGCAGGAACCAATGCTGCTCTATATTGCCGCAACTAACTTGTTGTTAGCGTGGTACTGGTTGTGGAACGCAAGACGGAAATTTCAGACTTGCCGGAACAACGTCCGGTTTACTTCATCAGTGAAGTATTTTCCGCCTCAAAACAGCGTTATCCGCATTACCAGAAATTGGTCTACGGTGTTTTTTACGCCGCCAGGAAGTTAAGGCACTACTTCCAGGAACATTCAATAACGTGGTGAGCAAGGCACCTCTGGGGGATATCATCAATAATACAGATGCAACAGGCCGCGTTGCCAAATGGGGCATTGAACTTGCCGCCTTCGACATCTGTATAAGCCCAGAACGGCCATTAAGTCTCAAGCCTTAGCAGATTTGTAGCTGATTGGACGGAGGCCATGGACGAAGTACCTCTCCCTGAAGATGCATACTGGATCATGCACTTTGATGGATCAAAAATGCTCAGGGCTCGGGGGCTGGCATTGTTTTAAGAAACCCTCAAGGAGACAAGCTTAGTTATGTGTTACAAATTCACTTCAAGGCAACTAATAATGTTGCTGAATACGAAGCTCTCCTTCATGGTTTACACATTGCCAAGGAACTTGGCGTCCAGCGTGTCCTCTGCTACGGAGATTCAGATTTGGTGGCGCAACAGATACGTGGTACTTGGGACACAAAGAGCGAAACAATGGCGGCATATCGAGCTACCGTTGACGAATTCGCCAAGTGTTTTCTAGGCTACGAGGTCCGCCACATCCCAAGAGCTCAAAATGAGGCGGCAGATACACTTGCCAGAATGGGGTCTGAACGCAAAAAGGTACCAAAAGATGTTTTCCTGGAACACCTACACAAGCCGTCAATTAAAGGAGCAGACCTCCTTGACCCAGAGTCGGCAGAACCAGTTGATAGTGCTAGCTATGCCGTCTACTTGGTAAAGCCGGATTGGACGACGCCATATTTGGACTTCCTGATCAATCAGGAGTTACCGGATGATGAGGTTTTGAAAAGGCAAATAATAAGAAGAGCCAAGGCATTTACAATAATCAAAGGTGAATTGTACAAGCGTAGCACCACTGGTGTTTACCAACGCTGCATTTCGCCCGAAGAAGGCAGAGAACTGTTGGATGAGATACATGCCGGCGTATGTGGACATCATGCTTCTCACGCGCCCTTGTTTCAAAAGCCTTCCGACAAGGTTTCTATTGGTTGACAGCCAAGCAAGATGCAGAAGACATTGTTAAAAGATGCAGGGGCTGCCAACTTTATGCCAGACAATCACACATGCCGGCTCAAGAGCTTAAAACAATACCCATCACATGGCCTTTCGCAGTCTGGGGCTTGGACATGGTTGGTCCGTTTAAAACGGCGCCTGGTGGCTACACACATTTACTTGTGGCTGTAGACAAGTTTACCAAATGGGTTGAAGCTAAGCCTATCAAAAAGCTAGACGGCGCCACAGCCGCAAACTTTCTGTGGGGAATAATCTCTCGGTTCGGGGTGCCTCATAGCATTATCACCGACAATGGCACTAACTTGTCGCAAGGCGAAGTCGAGGAATACTGTTATAAGCATGGTATCCGCCTAGATCTAGCCTCCGTAGCGCATCCGCAGCAAACGGTCAAGTAGAGCGTACAAATGGTTTAGTCTACAAGGAATCAAACCACGTCTCGAAGTACCATTGCACAGAGCGGCTGGGGCTTGGGTGGATGAATTGCAGTCTGTCCTTTGGAGTTTACGCACAACTCCAAACAGATCAACCAAGTTTACTCCTTTCTTCTTAGTCTATGGCGCAGAAGCAGTGTTGCCAACCGACATGATGTACGATTCTCCCAGAATCCAAGCCTACGTCCAGGAGACGCAGAAGATGCAAGACAGGATGGCCTTGACCTACTTGATGAAGAACGAGATGTTGCCCTTGCGCGATCCGCCATCTATCAGCAAAGTTTGAGGCGTTATCACAGCAGAAGGGTGAGGCAACGAAGTTTTAGAGTGGTGACCTGGTTCTCCGCCTAATCCAAGATAGAAAGGGCTTGCATAAGTTATCCCCGCCTTGGGAAGGACCTTTTGTGGTCAGTAAGGTGTTGCTCAATGGTTCTTATTACTTGGTCGATGCACGTGACGGATACAAGAAGAAGCGAGGTCGCAAGCGCAAAAGGAAGGTTGACGACAAGTACGAAGAAACCAAGCGACCCTGGAACATTGAGCAGCTACGTCCTTTTTACACTTAGCAATTTCCACATTGTAATAAGTACTATATGATTATGAAATAAAAGTCTGTGGTTTGCTCATTCAGTTTTGGGATCATGCCATCTTTTGTCTTTTCTCGCAATCATATATCTGTTGTCATAAAAGTTACCAAACAAAATAAGTTTTGCTCCGTGCTAAGGTCCAAACTTTTTTGACATTTGCCGTCTGCCGGCTAAAAACGCAAACAATCTTTGCACCGCCTAATATGCTTATCTGTCTGTTTGTGTGTGGGTCGCCTAGTAGTATGTCGTTGGCACCAACATGCTGGCTTTGGTCTCTGAGTCTAAATTAGTTGGTATTGCACCTGGTTGGCTCAGCTAAAGTAACTAAGATGAGGTTCCGCCAACATATGAAAAAGCTAAACATGCAGGCGAGATACATATTAAGGCGGGCCACTTAAGTAAGCCTACCGCCAAGTGTAGCATAAAAGTTGGCCCATAAATATTTACAACCCAAAATAAAGTTTTATGCGTTAACAGATTAACGCAGTGTTTTGTGCTGCCTTTGCAGGAGGAAGTCTAAGGGATTGCCGCCTTGGTAGAGCTGGTGGAGAGATCCTGGGGGCTGACGCCGGCATTCTTGGGGCTGGCTCCGCCATCCTTGGGGCTGCGCTTGTCGGCTCCGGCTTCGCCTTCTTCGCCTCGGGAAGCTTCAGGATCCGCCAAGGAGGGATCAGCTACGGCAACATGCGGGTCCGGGTGTTCCTTGTAGAACTTGCGGATGTCAACCATGTTGGCAACCCGGGTCGCATAGCCGCGAACAGACCGCAGCACGTCCTGCATCACGATGGCTTGGTTGTTTTCGTCTTCGGTGGGGAAGTACTCGGTGACTTGATGAATATCAGCCTCCGGGTACCACGCCGCCGTCATTGCCAATGCCAACTTGGCGCCGCCTCGTGCTGCTGAGCGTAGTGTGTGTCGTGTTCAGCTGCCGCCTTCTCCAGCACTCCGGCAGAGCATCGAAGATGACGGGATCGCCGTCTTCCCCAGGGTAGAACTTGGCGGCAAATGCTTTGCCGCGCCGACAATCTGGTTGACGATTTCGCCAACTTTCAAGATCGGCAAGGCGCGGCGTTGTGGCCAGGTCATCTCCCAAGCTAGCCGGCACTGCACAAACACAAAGTTACACACTGCAGCTTCAAGTTCAAGAAAGCAAGGTGACAAAATGAAGGATGGAGGCATACCCAAGACATGGTCGTGGATGGCGTTGACCTCATCCAGATGGTTCTCAAGCGTTTCTTGGCTAGCTGGACCGCCTTTGACAGTTGGTCCTGCTGCTCCTTGGCGTTCTTGTTCACCTGGTCAAGGTTGTTGCTCATGGCCTCAAGTTGTCCAGTCAACTTGCTAACTTCGGCAGCATGGCCAACGCACGATCATCCAGCTCCTTGGCGTGATCCGCCTTCAGCTTGGTCACCAGCCCGGCAAGATCTGCAGCTTCGTTCATCAAAGCTTGCATGTCAGTGGAGTTCTTGAGAATATCTTGCGCAGTGTTTAATAATTCTACAAATAAAAAGAAAAGACGACTAAAATACTTGTCGGAAAAGGAAAAGAAGTCGGACGAAAAGAAGGCAAAGAAAGCTTTGTCACCTTCATCCTTCTTGCGAGCTTCTTCCAACTCGCAATTTGGGCGTTCTTCAACTCCACGTCCTGCTGCAGTTCCTGCATTCCTTCTTCTTCATCTCTTGAGCACGAAATAGCTCAAGATTGGAAGCAAGAACGGCCTGCATGCACGAAAAACATTATGGTTAGCACTATTTAGTCAACGAGACCACTTTGCCGGCTAAATTTTTCAGCCGCCAAAGTGCTCGGGGGCTGGGACCATAGGCTATTTTACCTCAAGTTGTCCGTGCAGGGTGTCGTGGAGTTCGTCCATGTGTGCGTACCAGTTGCGGGTACCGTCACGCATGGTCTTCAGTGTTTGCCGGGGGTCTTGCAACCCTTTGCCAGGTTGGGAGCCAGGATGAGGACGATCCGCCTTGTTCGGCCGCCATCTGGTCATCCATCTCCTGCTTCATGGCGATAAATCGAGCGGCATCACTAGCCGAAGCTTCAGCCGTCTTGGAAAAAGTTATGCCGGCAACTGATTTCTTGCCCGCCATCTTCTCTGTAGCCGCCTCTGCGGTACCGGCAGCTGTGTACGTTCCCTGGCACACAACCACGGGAACGCCAACTGTGGGCGTTGTCGGCGCAGCAGCTGGAGAAGCGTGGTGGCTTGCCCCTGCCGGCAGCAATCTTCAAGTTGGAGCGGAGTTTGGGCATGGTAGGCTTGCCTCTGTAAGCAGAAACATGCAAGTTTGTCAGCACAAACATATTAAAATATCCAAGTCAGGGAAGCCAAAGTTTGCTACCGCTTCAAGGGACGTTCCCCACGGTCTCATCCTCTGCATCGCAGAGGTGGCCGCCTTCTTCCTCTTCTCCAAATCCTTGGTGGAGGAGCTCAGCTTGCGCTTCTTCGACTTGCTGGCACCTGTATCATACCAGTTTGGGCCAGCTCGTCCTCTCCCAAGGTTTGCAGCTGAAAAGGAAGCAAGACAATATTAATCAGTACCTAGTGGGCAAGGATGTTAGTGAAATAACAAAGTAGCTTTGACTTACCGCTGGGGCTGGGTTGTATGGTGAACATGGCGACGCCTTCAGCCGCCTTCACCGACAGAGGCTTGATAAGCTCTCTAAGCCGGTACTCCAAGGCATCCTGATCAAGGGTGCTGTTGCCGGCGTCGTCCGCCTTGTACTCGCACATCTTCAGTGGGCGATGGCGGAGAGGCATAATCTTCCTCGACACCCAGCAATGACGGTGTCAACTCCGTCAAGTCGTGGAGCCAACATCGTCTTCGTCAAGAACTCGATCCGCCTAACGGCAACTCGAAGTTCCGCGGCAAGCTGCTGAGCGGCACTTTGCTGTCCAGCAAGCCTTGTGGGTTGGCGGACCGTTGACGAAGGCTGGCATCCCTTGCGTGCTGCCAGGTGTCGGGATGTCCTTGCAGTAAAGAAAGTGCTGGTCCAGTGCTTCACCGACTCGATGTATGGTATTTTGGGTACCAGTCGGGTTGGCGGCAGTTGAACGTAACACTACCGCAGGTTGCTAGGTGGCCGCCTGGTATGGTTTGCCGGCGGCACAGGAAGCAGTACTTAAACAGCTCTATGGACGCAGCTATGCCTAAGTACCCTTCGCACAAAGCCTGGAAGCCGGCTAGCACTAGAATACTATTGGGCGCTATGTTGTGTGGCTGCAGCCCATAAAAACTAAGCACCGCCAAGAAGAAGGCGGAAAGCGGCAGAGACATACCGCGAAGGCTATGCGAGCCAACATGACACGCTCGCCGTCTTGGGGGTCAGGCACCGCCTCGTCGCCTGGAACCCTCCAGGAGCATTCCGTCTTTGGCGGAATGTATCCGCCTTCCTCCAGTTCCTTCAGATATGCTGACGTCATAACTGACGGCAGCCAGTACCTGGAACCCAGGTCTCCAGCCTCTTCCTCTTCCTCGCGTCGTCATCCTCGTCGGCGGCAGATTCCGCCGCGGCCTCTGAGCTGGTCGCCGCGAGGGATGGGAGGGGAAAGTTGGAGCGGCGGTTGCAGGCGCCGCCGGAGCTGGGGAAGAAGTAGAAACCCCGCCCGTGGCCACGGTGGCCGCGGGAGAGGTCATCGATGCACCCGGGCACCGCCGCCGCCGCTGGGACAGATCCAGATCCGGCGGGGGTCGGAAGCCGCAGCCAGTGCCGCCGTCGCCGCCGCATCCTGCTGAGTGCTCGCCATTTGGGGAGAGGCGCGCTCGTGCTCGCCGGAGTTGAGTTCGAGGAGTTGAGCTCGGGAAGGTGAGGAGGCCACGGTGGGTGTGCGAATGAGAAGAAGTGCATCGATGTGCCCTTTGGGGTATTTATCCCCACGCGCCAAGATCCGTGCCTGAGATTGGGGGACGCGAGATTTCCGCCACGTGCCCACGATTTGCACGTCGTGGCAACGGCGTCTGCGGCCTCGCTCCGATTTCTGTGCGTAGTGGAGAAACCATCATGACGCATGCCCAAGTCCAAACTGTCGTGGACTGCATGGCGTCATCCGTCAACATTTGACGGCCAGTCAATTGACAAGACTGGTGCCAGGAAGATTCCTGACAATGGTCAGGCCGTCTTTCCCATGATGGCGGCAAGTTGTCCGACTACTTTAGGCGGACCGCCGCTTACTTTCAACTTGGAATGCTTCAAGCTCTTCAGACGCTTACAAGACAAGGCGGACGTTGCCGACAAAGAAGACGGCGCCTGAAGAACTCGAACCCTCCCAGGGGCTAATGTTGGGGATATACCTACTAGGGGTATCACCAGCATGGATCAATCCGGCTAGTCCAGGGTGGCCCGCAGTGGTGGTGAAGGCTTTGCCTACCGGGCGGCCCAGATAGCTGACGACCAAGGAAGGCGGATGCCGGCAAGGAGGAGGCCCAAGACTGAAGCCCATGAAGCCACCAAGACCAAGACGGAAGGCGGCATACTTGCCGGCTAGGTTTAGGACTCCGTATACTTGCTGGATACGTATTCACCTTGTAACCCTAGGTCCAGCCGCCTATATAAGCTGGACCTCGGGACGCCTTTAGGGCACGATACTGATACATCCAACTCATTGTAACCTGTTCACGGCGATATTGCCTTATAGTGAGTTATAGCAGCACGTAGGGCACCGCCACCGCCGTGGTGCCTGAAGCTGGGTAAACCGCCGTGTACAATCCCGACCTTGACGACGTCCACCTTCTTGCCCTACGTTCACCCTCGGCTAGCAGGACCCCGTCTCCTATCCAAGATGCCGATACGACGATAGTTAATAATAAAATCTTTTATCCTGCGCCTGGATGTGGCCATGGAGACCTGACCCCTCTCACCGGCAGAGAGGGGCTTAGGAAGGCTCTAAAGGGGAAACTTCTTGGGCTGGCATCTCTCGAGCGGTCAATGGCGAGGCAGCGTGCGAGAGTTTTGTGCCTGCGGGAGGGCGACGCCTGCACGAGGTTCTTTCACATGCATGCGAGTCACAGACGACGACAGAACTTCATTGGCCACCTCTTGGTCGACGGGTTGAGGAAGGCCGAGCATGCGGATAAGGCCGAGGCCGTGGATTCGTTCTTTGACGACCTCCTTGGGACGGAAATCGACCGACCTTTCTCCTTTGACCTAGACGTCCTGCAGCTGCCCACGTTTGATCTCTCCCACTTGGAGATGGCCTTCTCAGAGCAGGAGGTGTGGAACACCATTAGGAGCATGCCGCTTGACAAGTGTCCCAGACCGGATGGTTTTTCCAACAGATTCTATGTGGCTTGTTGGGGGATCATCAAAGGGGATGTCATGGAGGCTTTCAACTCGCTGTCTCGACGTGACGCCCGTGGATTTAGTTTGGTCAACCAGGCACTTATCACACTGCTGCCCAAGAGAGTGGGGTGGAGGAGGTGAGAGACTACCGCCCTATTAGCGTGATTCACGGTTTCGCCAAGCTGGTGGCAAAGGTGGTGGCTTGCAGGGTGGCCCCCTCCATTCCGCAGTTGGTGGGTGCGCATCAGAGTGCCTTTGTGCATGGACGATGTCTTCACAATAACTTCATGATGGTTCAATGCACTGCGCGCAAGCTTCACAGCTCGAACACTCCAGCCATCCTCCTGAAGCTGGACATCACGAAAGCTTTTGAGGAAGATGGGGTTCGGAGACCTTTTGCTCGCAACTATTTGCGCGTACTTTCGTCGGCTTCCACTAGGGTGCTACTAAATGGTCATCCTGGTGGGAAGATTTTCAACAGGCGTGGACTGAGACAGGGAGACCCGCTCTCGCATCAACTGTTCATTATGATCATGGAGGTCCTGCATTTGTTGATTGAGAGGGCTACGGCCTGTGGATTGTTGACGCCTCTGGCTGAGACGGGACTTAGGTACCGCACTTCGATCTATGCTGACGATGTGGTCACCTTCCTCCGCCCCTGGAGAGGGACCTCAGGGTCTTCGCACAGCTGCTGGATGACTTTGGCTTGGTGTCTGGGCTTAGAGCCAACCTTGAGAAGTGCTCGACGCATCTGATCTGTTGTGGCGAGCCAGAGGCGGCGTTGGTGGCTCAGGAACTGCAGTGTTCGCTGCCGCCGTTTCCCCTGCGTTACCTGGGCTCCCGCTCTCCCTCAGGAAGCTGACGACGGCACAGCTCCAGTATCTTGTGGATAGCGTGGCCAACCACCTCCCTAGGTGGCATGCCGGGCTGCTCAACCGTGGAGGGCGTCTTGAACTTGTCAAGACCACCCTCTCAGTGGTATCCGTTTTCGCCATGATGTCACTTGACCTGTCAGTGAAGACCCTTGTGGCGATCGAGAAGATCATTCGTGGTTTTCTTTGGGCTGGGCGCAAGGACGCCCGTGGAGGTCACTGCCTGGTGGCGTGGGAGAGGGTTTGCATGCCCAAACACCTGGGGGCCCTCGAGATTCCAAACCTGAGACTTATGAACCACGCTCTCATGGCTAGATGGCTTTGGCTTAGCAGGACGGACAACGCCAAGCCCTGGAGTGAGTTCAACATCCAGATTCCCCGCTTGGCCCGACAGCTGTTTGAGGTAGCCACCACCTCAGTTGTGGGTGACGAAGCCTCCACTTTCTTCTGGATAGACAGGTGGCTGCCTGCAGGGCGTGTGAGGGATTTGACACCAAACCTCCTCCTGAAGGTGCCAAGAGCGCCCGCTGTTCCCGCCGAGTCAGAGAAGGGATCGTAGGTGGATGGCTGGATGATGTCCCGCCAGACTTAGACGCACGAGAGATTCACGAGTTGCTATCCTTGGCTGACAGTGTGGCTGATTTCGCCCTGACGGAGGGGGGGGGGGGGCGTGGATGAGTTCAGGTGGAACTTGGAGGGCCACCGCAAGTACTCAGCTCATTCGGCCTACAGAGCGTTCTTTGTGGGCAAGATTTGGTTGGATGGGGCCCAACAGATCTGGTGCTCCCGCGCTCTGAACAAATGCAAGTTCTTCCTTTGGTTGGCGCTGAAGAACAGATGTTTGACTGCAGACCGCTTAGGGAGAAGAGGGATGCCTAGACCGGCCGCCTGCCCGTTCTGCGATCAAGTGGAACAAGACATAGACCATCTTCTCCTTGGTTGTGTCCTCTCTAGAGAGGTTTGGAACTCTTTTCTGAACAGGTGGGGTAGAGCGGACTGGGTTCCTGCCGAGAATGATCACCTAGTGGATTGGTTACCAGCCAAGACCCCGGGAGGCAACGAAGAGAAGGACCTGTGGACGGCGATCAACTTGATCTGCTGGAGCTTATGGAGGCATAGGAACGGTGTGGTTTTCGAGGGTCACAGACCTTCAGCAGCGACTGCCATCAGGATGGTGGAGGCCGAAACTGACCTGTGGCGGGCAGCGAGGATGTTTAGGGGTAGCCTAGGACCCGTAGTAGACAGGTGGAGGGTTGGCGAGTGATCCATTTTCCCCTTTTGCTCGTGGAGTGACGATTTTGGCGCATGTGGCTAAACGCGTTGTAATCGGCATCTTGGCCTCTCCTTCTTGAAACCGATACGTCTGTTTCCTTGAAAAAAATCATTTATAGAAAAAAAATGTAGAAATGAATAAATGATAACATTTGAAATTTTGGATTGCACATGAAAGTCCCCTTGTTGGCGTGTCGATCTCATCCTGCGGCGCTAACGCCTAGAGAACGACGTCATGGCTGCGCGCTCGCTGGGTGACGACCGGCGGCGCGGCAGGGAGGTGCACGTACGCGGTGGCGTCGAGTCTCGGTAGATCTCAAGTCAATCTCGAAAGCTCCACTGTTCCTCACACGAAGAAAAAAAAAGGAAAGAGCTAGCGCCATTACTGGATAAACGTGCAGGTAATTTGCCGCCGGGTCTGCAAGTTCAGATGGATCGGGACAGGCGTTGACCCGGCGCTGCAGAGCGCTGAGGTGGAAGAAGATAAGCGCGGCCGGCTCGCCGCGTCGCGCCGGCGTCACCTGATCATCTTGTTTTTTTTTGCCATCACGTCACCTGACCATCTGCCTCCGCCCATCTCAATATTTTATACGTAGACATATATGGATATTGTACTTATAATACTGTACTACTGTTCTAGATGAGCATTACGACGTATGCACACACACATTACTTATACCGGGTCAAGCTAATCGTAGTTGCAGGATAAAGATAAGAAACGATCCTATGGCGAGCTGGAGTCAATGGTTCCAGTTTATTAGGGAGGAAAATGGAACTCTTAGCCGTGACGTGGGTTTAGCCTCGGTTTGCTTATTTTATCGAGTAAATTCTATTTTTGGGTGGGAACTGGTAGTGCATAATCCGTATTATTCAGACATTCATATTCGAGAAATTGAAAATGGATGTGGTAATATTCGAATCCGGATAAAACTGAATTGGATGCGTTAGATATGGATACATTTTACACACAAACAATACGAATGTGCTATTGAATTTTGAACCAAATATGTATATGAATATATTCGTATCTGAATAAAATTATGTTAGACAATTTGATAATTCTAGCCAGATATGCCAATTACCCAACCTAAAAGGGCTAACTAATTGGTCAAATGTATTTTTTTCTGCGATTGAACTTGAACCAGTTGTGTATTATATCATTATATTTAACTCTGTACATTTTATGGCAAACTCGTTATAAGACACGAGTCCATTATTTCGTTATATTCGTTTTGTTACGAATTGAGAAAACGCTCGATCCACATCCATATTCGAATAATACACTCCGCGTTCGACAACAACTGTATTTGTTCGTATTCGTTTCTAAAATATGAAAACGGACGTGGTAAGAGCAGTATCCGATACTTTATTTCCATCCCTACACATATCACACCATTAAGTGAAATAAAATTAGAAATACACCATATAGAAAATTTTGAACATAGTTTTACCCTGTTTTGTCGGAATAGACCCACATGTTAGATCAATGCGATGCGACAAATATATAAAGATTATAGGGCATCATCGACGATCATGTCCACCCTTCTCTTCTCCATACGTTCAGTTCCTTGTCCTTTTCGTGCTATGTTCGAGCGCAATCATCGTCTCACACATTTCCCAATGGATATGCATAAGAATAAAAGAACCCAAAGTTTCTAAAAGTGATAATCCAGACGATTTTTCACTAGATGTTGTAATTAGTGTAACTAGCTTAAGGGTAAAAAAATAGAGCCCACTAAATTATTTACAGACACCCCACGCGTTGCGGCGGGTATCTCTCAAGAAATTTAATAAAACGCATGAAAACTGAAGTTGATTAAAGAAATATGCAAGATTTAATTAATCATGGTAGCCAAGAGGCTAAAATTTTGGACATCAAATGTATGTGGTTTATAATTTAAAGATCATTATGGTTTATGAGTGTATCTAATTGATATAGATAAGATTATATCAACCGGTTGAAGAAACAGATGTTGTGGATGTCTTGCATGAAGATGACATGCACATTGCCTCATAATATTTCTACAAACTTTTTGAGTGAATACATATAAAAGAGCCCATAATTTTGAATAACAACTATATTATTTTCATCGATGAAAATTATTGGCAAAAAGGGCGAAACAAAATTTGGTGTTCCACTTGCACATGTTTTACTTGTGTAACTACGTAGCGACATGGTGTGACCTTATCATTCGAACTTAAAAAAAATTATGTGGACAATTTGATGGGCTAAATAAGATGACGTGGATGCTTGCATGTAATTTAAAAAAAAAAGATGCTTGCATGTAGAGATAGAAAATAATTAATGGATGTTAATGGGATGACATGGTTAATTGATTGGCTAAAAGTACAAGTGATATGGATAGGTTGCATGTTGAGATAGAAAAATATTAATTGCACTTAGTGAGATTTTGCTTTATAAGAAGTATAGATTTACGCAAAACAGTAGTCAAAGGCGGACGAAGCAAACACAAGAATAGGTAAAATGGGGAACAAAGGGAATGTGATACCACTGCAACACTAGACGCAGGTTTAATCAGCATCTGAGATTAAATCTTTTGGATTTTTTTTGAGATTTCGTCTATAATCATGCGTCCCCCCTACGTATTCCTTCTCGGTTTCTCCCGTATACAGAATATTCTTCTTCGGTTTCTCCTGTATACAGTGTACGTATGAACGGTCCATCATACAGTCCCGTACTCATACCTATACGTGCGTACACATCAGGTCAGGTATACATGTCTGTCCAGTACAGCACGAGTTCAGTTTCATGGGCCGAGCACCGCGGCGGGGTAGACGGCGAGCGGGATCCTGACGCTGTGCTTCTTGTCGCCCCTGAGCACCACCTCGCCGAAGCTGAAGGCGTTCCCGGGCGCGGTGGTGTTGAGCACGATCCTCAGCACCGCCGCCTCGCCGGGCGCGACGGTGAACTCGTCGGGCGACACGCGCACCGCCACGCCGTCGGGAGCGCGCACATACGCCATGTACGTCTCGTTCTCCGCGCCCACGCTGTACACCCTCCGCTCCACGCGCCTCGACCCCACCAGGCTCGCCACCGTCACGCTTGGCGTGTTCAGGTCCGAGCACCAGCGCGCCCGAGATGACGGGCAGGACGCCCCCACGGCCCGACGCACCGCGGCGTCGTCGACGCCGGGAACCGCGCACAGGAACTGCAGGTACTCCCTGTACGTGGCGTCGAACACCAGGCCGGGGTCCAGCGCGCGCGCCACGTTGATGGCGCCGGCGCCCATGTCGAACGGCGTCGCGGCCACCACGGCGCCCACGTCCCGACGCGCCATCAGCGGCCTCCCGGACCGGTCTGTCACGTCGGCCGTCGTCATGATCGCCGACATGATCATGGCCGGGCTCCACCTGGGGTGCCGCTGCTTGATCAGCGCCACCACCCCGGCGACGTGCGGCGTGGACATGCTCGTGCCGGACAGTATGGCGAAATTCTCGCCCTGGACCTCCGGCAGGGCGTTGATCGTCGGGCTCCAGGCTCCCCAGATGTGGTGCCCTGGCGCCATGACGTTCGGCTTCAGGACGTCCGCCAGCTCCATCTGCGAGTTCTCGATGTTGGGTCCCCTCGACGAGTAGTCGGCGACCTCGGGTCGTTCTCCGCTGTAGCTTGCACGTCGTCCCTCCTGTATTCGGACGGTTGCTCCAAATGTAATGACGCCTCCGCCGTTGTCTCGAGCCGTGTTGTTCTCATAGTACTCCATTAGGTTCTGCACCAAAGACGATGCAGTTATACAGAGCAGATCCACCAAACATTCAGAGTTACTGAAAACACAATCTTGCAGCCAGTATGAATAATAACAGTCGAAACACTACGGTAATGCCAGAGTACTTGCTAGAATAGGTGAATTAGGATTCAGAAATTTCTCATTCTCAAAGTATGTGCCTACACTCACCATCATGTCTACTCCGCTCAGAACCATGGCTGAAGGTAATGTGGAAGGAAATATGGGCTGATATTCATAGTCGATGTCACCCGTATAACGATCAGTGATCACGATTCCAGCAGCTCCAATTTTCTGAATCGTGTCGATCATACCGCATAGCTGTCGAACTGATAGTAGTTTGATGACACAATCATGCAAATAATCACCTTCCCCTGAACAAGAGATCTTATGAAGACCTTTGGATCTTGGCAACCGTTAGACCCGTCAGTCGTATTGGCGATGCTCACATCATCAGCCAATGCTAGTGAGTACATTGTTTCGCCTGGTGTTGGCGCTGGACAGAAAAAAGCAAGATAGTTGAAACAAATTAAGCATACAGGGAAGATCTGAAACAGATACATAATAGTAACTGTGAAATGCACTGCTTGAGCTAGGCAGATTTAATTTATTCTATGCAACATTATTTACAAATTTGATACCACAAGAATATAAAAATCTAGAATTAATTAATTAGTCTACCAAGTTAGGTTGGAATGAATTACGGGAAAGGCCGCCGCAAGAGAAGACCAGCCCACTTCCAGTTATGATTGTTTTGTTATACTTCCGGTCTGTTGTCGAAGCCGCAACACTTGTTATCCATGGGCTGAATGAAACTATTGAGCTGGCATCAGGGCCTCCATTGCCAACTGCCTGAACAACCGAGACTCCAGCCTTGGTGGCTAGGAGGAGTTGTGTCTCAAGCAAGTTGAGGAAAGATGCAGGACCAGATGAAACCGAAGTAGGTGCCATGGAAAGACTTATAACATCGACACCATCTTCTACTGCCTAGAAACAAATCACAAAGGGAGTTTAACATACGAATTAAATGTAGAAGCTTTCTGCAAACAATATGATCGGCGAACCTGGTCGACTGCAGCTATCACATCTGACATGTACCCACCAAAAGGATAGGCAGCTTTATAGATTGCAAGCCTGTCAATGCAATCAGAAGAGAAAACAAAATGTAAGTAACAAGTAAAATTATATTTCCTCTTTGGATTTACTTTCAACATCTGAATAACAGGACATGGATTGTTCTCTCACCGAGCTCCGGGAGCCATGCCACTTGCATATCCAAAGTTGTAACCTCTGGAAATCACTGATGTATGGAAATTTCCAGCTGCGGTCGACGCCGTGTGGCTGCGCAGACATTCTTAGGATCACTTGGTAGCTCTTCTGAGATAAAGAAAAAGCTTGAAATAGTAGTCAGAAGCTAAGAGGCACGCACCTGCCATGGCCATCAGGGTCATAAGGTGATGCATAGTGAAGTGTAGCATTGAACTCTCCAGTTGCTTGACCAGCACGTGCGAACCACCTAGCTCCCACTATCTTACCATTGCAAGAATCCGGAGGGAATCTATCCCCAGAGCGACACATTCCTTTGAAATTGGCCGGTGGCGTCTTTGCTTGGTCCGAGAAGCTACCAAAGCTTGGGTTTTGGGGTCAATGCCCGTATCAATCATGCCAATTACTATTCCATCACCAGAATTCTCAGCACCGCCCAGCAGTGGCCATACCGCACTGGCTCCAATGTACTTCGGAGTGTATGTGGTCATCTTGGCCATTTTGATGTCTTCTTGAATGAGCCTAACTCCTTTTGTGCCACTAAGAATTCTAGCTGTCTGTTGCACATACAATCAAATGACAAGCAATCAGTTTATAACCTCAACTGAGACAACTGAGCTGTTCTTATTTTCAAAATTCAGATAAGTAGTTCAGAAATAATAACTTGCAAACAGATAGAACAGAAAAACTAACAAGTTTCAAGCAAGTGATCAGGTTAAGAACAAATGTGCTTATATTTAATAGTTTACACAAATCCAGTGCTGCATTGACCATCTCTATGTAAACTTGTGGATTCGTATTTCAAGATAAACAGAATTACAGAAAAATTGAACAACTTAAAGACTGCTCAAAACACAAACTGGAGCATATTCGCTGGATTTTCAGCAAAATAACTCCTGAGTTCTGATACTATTCGATGATAACAAAGCCTCCTTGAAATTACCCCTTCTATTTGTTCTTCCTTTATTGCTAAATTCAGCATCATTTCTTGTATGTACTGGGTATTTCTAGTCCTTGAAATACTACCAAGGCAAGCAAGAGGATCACAGTTTGTTCAGCATGTTCTATCTATCCGATACTGGTGATAACTACAGTTTTCTAGTTTAACAGACAAAATACTTAACGCAACTCTATGCACTTTTCTTGTTGATTCGGCACCATTTCATGTTGTATCTTTCTTTAGAGCTATTTCTAGCCCTGGAAATACTACTAAGATAGGAAAGACAATCACAGTTTGTTGAACATGTTCTATCTATCTGATACTGGTTATAACTACAATTTTCTAGTTTTTTTTAATTTTAACAGATAAAATACTTAAAACAATGCTATGCACTGAAGAGGCTAGAAAAGAGCACCTTTTCAGATTTTGCATGAACAGCAAAGCCATTAAGCAGGTGAGTGTAACTGTATAGTTTCTTGTAAGATCCTGTGGGGAGAAATGATTCCAGGAAGATGTCATGCTTTGATGTGGCCATTTCCTTATACTTCTGAGCTTCCTCGCCTCTCCTGGATGTAGATTCCATAAACACATGTTATTTCTGAAAAGAGAGCAGAGTACACAAGATTCAGGCATGGAGATCACATACATTATATTCTTCTGGCTTGCCTTGTAGGAAACAACTGGGTCATCCTCCATCACCACCATATAAACCTTGGCAAATACACCGCAGTTTAGGCTCAAGAAAGTAAGAAGAGAACATAACACAAGGGATGGATTGGGAAACGCCATCGCGATAGTGTCACTGCACAACTGTGTGGAGCTTTCCAAAACATCTATGCTCGAACTTATGTGCTTACATATATGGTCTGAAAGAATGTTAGGTAAAGAATAGAGGGCATTAAAAAAAAGGCCATGCACCTGGTGCGCCAAGAATTGTCTTGCTCATAGATAGGCCACCAAAAGCATGCAGTAAGCTGTCCCCAACGTCCATGAGACCTAGCAGAATAGTACTTGTCCTGGTAAATGTCAGAAGTTATCATTTATAGAGTCACTCTAGCGTTTGGTGAAAATACATTCTACAAAACACTAATAAATCGATGAATCAGCCATTGCTTCAGCTATGGTTTGTTCAAGAACCAATTCAGAATATCATATTCTTGGGTTCTAACCGAGGAATAAAATCCATCAGTTCTGGAGCATCATGCCTCTTGTTTGGTTTCAAGAAAGGCTAGTAATGTAATAATTTTGCAACGCCGAGAAAATAAATTGAAATAAAAGCATTTGCCCCCTTTGTGTGACAACAAGAACCAGCCCAGATTGTTGGGCTAGGCAGCTCATGTCCTTTAGACCCGTACGCGTAAAGAAAAAACAATGGAATGTACCACTCTGTTACTCCCGCTGCCCCATAAACCCAAATCACACAAAGATTCCTATGAGGCTGAATCACAGCAGGGCACAAATGTCTTGGGCACAACACGGAAAGCTTCCTGACCGCGTTAGCAAGAGAATGATATCCTAAGTTTCTTACTCGTTGCAGAAAAAATCATCGGAATCCGGAGTGCGTTTGTCTGGTAACAGTTCAAAATCGTCCCAGAAATATAAAATAAATAAAACAGTTTGTATGGAAGGAATATGAAGGAGTATACACAAACCTACACGCTCGGCCGCCCATTACTGGGGCTTCAGGTGGCCGTCTTGGAGTGCAGGGTAGAGATGGGGAATCGCCTCGTCCGCCATTGCTTTCCGGCTCCATTCTTCCTGTTTTTTTTAGGTATATTATGTCCTCTTTTTCTTTAGGTAATAACTAAGGGGTATGCGGTTATTTTACTCGGCCCAAACCTGCGATGCTGGGCTTTCTTATAAGGCAATCTACAATGGGAGGTACGTGGAGGGGTGCTTATAAAAAAAAACGATAATTCTAAAAAAAAACGATGTTTCTCAAGAGCGCCTAGTTGTTAACCTGTGTGGGGCGGATTGCGCTCCGCCCGCACGCACGCCGCCCTGGGCCGCGGTCCCCCCTCCCCCCTCCCGCTCCATCTTCTTCTTCTTCTTCTTCTTTTTCTTCTTCTTCTTCTTTCCCGACCAGCTCTGACTCCGTCGATTCCTCGCCGCCGCCACCGGCCTAACCGCCTAATCCCGCCCCCCGCGCTCGGCCGCTACCACGCCGCCTTCGCGTCCCGCCCTGCTTGAGCTGCCACCTCCGCCAGTCGGCCATCCCTCTAACCCCCCCTCCCCCCCCACACACACACAACACCTTCTTCTCCGGCGCCGGCCACCCCTTCTTCCCCGTCTTCTTCTTCTCCGATCGCCTCCCTCGCCTCGCTTCGTCTTCCTCGTCTCCGCCAGCCTCCCTCACCTCGCTTTCTTCTTCCTCGTCTCCACCCGCTAGCACTAACGGGCTAGGCCCATACACCACAGGGGTGTCACTAGTACAGATCGGGCAAACGCACACTGTCGACTTTGGCCATCGCACACGAGTATAGTGCCCGTCGCTATCCATGGGTGGGCGACATGGACAGACATCGCAGACGATCAAATAAATCGTGTGCGATGTGGCGAACTTCACAGACGGGTGTATTAAATGGGCCGTGTGCGATATGGACAAGATCGCAGACGCTTTATTGTAGCTGAATCGTGTGCGTTATGTAGCATCGCACACGGTTTATGTGTCTGTGTTATGTCTGCTTTATTTAGCTTCGCACATGGTTCTATTAAATGAATCGTTTGTGTATGTCTTCCAATCGCCCACGCTTAACAAAACTTAACTATGTACAATCATTACCATAATTCCATTATTTCATACAAATCACAGTATAGCACATCTGAATCACATAATTCATTGAATATTTCATATATATAAACAGTGGCATATCGCAATCACATAAATCATTGTACGTTTTAGAACCCATTAGTACATATACATTGAGACATTGTAGGTTATACAAGCGAGAATGATCAAGAAACAGAATACTCTTGGTTACGTCTTTGCATCTCTCCGTGATGGGTTGCCACTGTTGTCCCAAGACTCCGATATTGGCACTTGTAGTCTCTAAATTTGTTTAGAGCCATCAGCATACTCTTTGTGTCACCGGCGTGATATTTTGGCCGCACTGTACAAGACAGTCTTAACTAAAAAAGTGTCTTATGCAGTGGACAAAAACATCACAGGTGCCACGGTTTGGAGGAGAATATTTTGTGAGGCCACCTTGTGGACTGCATTGTGTCATTGTGACTTCTGTGTTTAAGTATAAAGAAATGAGCCAGTTCTATTGTTAGATCAATAAGTCATATAGCTAGAGCAAATAATGATGGATTTATTTATATTAACTCTTTTCAAAGCACAAAAGGTCCGTGCATAGGAGAGAAGCACTTAACCCCCTCTGTGAATGCCCTTCTATTTAGAGAAGAGATGCCACTCCATGACACCGCACGCTTGATGAATTTCCAGCCACACGACGTTCATGAGAAAGAGAGACACCTTGATTCTCTCGTTTCAGCACGAACTCCATCGCTGCTGGGCGGAAGCGTGAAAAGCCTTGTGCTCAAAGATAAACTCCATCGAAATGGAGTTGGATAAATGAGCTGTTGTTGAATGCCCAGTGTTAGAATATGAACATAGAAAAACTGAGAACAGAAAGACAGAAAAGACTAAATAAGTGGACTCACCCAAAGAGCAATCCTTAGCCACGGGCGGAAGAGCGGAAAGCCTTGAGCTGAAAGATAAAGTCCACCGAAATGGAGTTGGATAAATGAGATGTTGTTGAATGCCTAGTGTTAGAATATGAACATGGAAAACCTGAGAACATAAAGACAAAAAAGACTAAATAAGTGGACTCACCCTCAAGAGCAATCCTTAACCGCACTCAAGAGGGACAGGGGCAGAGCAATTCGGCCATATTCGGCCACGCACATCCCTGCACACCTTCCCTCTTGGTCCCCTCTTGGTTACGTAGCTAATGACAGGAGCCAAAGAGCGCAACCACAAATTCTTGTAAGTGCCACCAAAATAAGATCCATATTATAAGAGTTTAGCTACTGTTAAATATGGAAGAATTTGAACATGCATCCAGCCCAACACAAGAACATGCATCCAGTCCAATAGAAAATTAACTAATTAGGCAACAGTACACTGACTAGGAGCAGAAACTAATTAGGCAACAGTACACCAATTAGGCAACAGTACACTGACAAAACTAACATGGATCCGTTCTAATTTGGTAAACTAATGAAGCTAAAAAGTACACATGCATCCAGTCCAACAGATCCTCCGGTGCAACACAACGAAATAAGCTGGAACTAAACATATCTAAACATATGGATCCGTTCTAACCTGTTAAACTAGGCTAGAGCATGAATATTAAAACCGAACAGAAAAAGTAAGTAGATCTGGCCTTGCTAACTGTGCTAATGAAACTAGATCAGTCATATAAAAACCAGAAGCATGTGCGTGTGAGAGGGTACCTTTCGTAAAGGGACGAGGATGAAGTCGACAACGAGCCGATGCATAGCACGTGCGACCTTCGACCCCAAAGTTCGACGACGACGTCGCCACGGGGAGGGCGAGGCCGAGCCCGGCTCGCCGGAGGTATCCAAGGCACCTTCGTCCATCGATGTGCACGTGAGAAAGACATAATCTACAGAAAAGCGGGAGAGATTTAGGTTTCTACTATCGACCAGGTGAGCAGGCGTGTTCCAAAAATGGAGTGGCGAATGTCGAGTGAAGTGAGACCGGACGGGTGCTGCTGATCCCAATTTATACAAGAGACAATATAGGGTTCAGAATACATGGACCCAAATTTGGCCCAATATTTCCACACGGTTTATGGGCCACAAAATGTGTGCATTGTCCCCCATTCGCATACGTTTTTTATTATTCCATTCGTCTGCATACATATTCCAAGAATGTTGCGTATATCTCTACTTCCTACATCTCGATAAACCTGAAAGTGCTATTACAACAGATACTAGGATAACTAAAGCAGTTAAACCATAAAGGAGATGATTTTCCTTGTCAAGAACATATTTTCTTATTTTCTTCAACTTCAACTTGGCCTCTTCAGCTTTTATCTTGTTATTGTGGACAAGATCTACAAGTTGCAACTCCATCTCCATCTTCTCGTCTGCGAGCCTATTCGCTTTTTCTTCTTCTCCTTCACAACGGCGTGCAAATCGTGTAACAGTGCGCTCATTTTGCCTTCCACAGACTGCTTAAATTCGGCATTCATTTTGCAGTCGCAGCATCTGGGAACCTTCAAATAGAACGAATTGGAAGCCAATATGAATTACCCTGAGCATGAAGCAAATAGCAAGCTAGAATCTACGCCCAAATGTACCTCGTCCGAGTTCGTGTCGCTGGTGATCTCCTCGATCCTGTAGACCATGGCGACGGCAGTTTCCGTGCGCTGCGAGAGGGGTGGGACGGACGACGGAGGGATGGAGGGCGGCAACGGCTAGAACTGGGTAGCTGGCCAGCAACAGCTAGAAATCCGTATTTAAATGTAAACAACACATATCGCACACAGACTCCTATAACTAACCGTATGCGAAGGTAGCCACATATCGCACACGCTTCTGGAAGAGAAAACCGTGTGTGATAGTGATAACGTGGATCACACGTTCGTTGGGAGACCCCAAGAGGAAGGTATGAAAGAGTGTAGCAGCAGTTTCCCTTAGTATGAAATCAAGATTTAATCGAACCAGTAGGAGCAAGAAATCACTTCTGAAGATTGTCAGTGGCGCGCTGACGTGGAACCTGCACACAACACAATCAAACTACTTTGCCCCAACGAAACAGTGAGGTTGTCAATCTCACCGGCTTGCTGAAAACAAATGATTAAACGTATGGTGTGAAAAATAGTATTTAATTGCAGAGAATGAAAATGAACAATGATTGCAGTTGGTTGTATTATCGGTGTAAAAGAATGGACCGGGGTCCACAGTTCACTAGTGGTCTCTCTCCATAAAAGATAACTAACATGCTGGGTGAACAAATTACAGCTGGGCAATTGACAAAATATTGAGCGCATGACAATGCATATATATGACATGATGATTACTATGATATTCATGTGGGCATTACGACAAAATACATAGACCATTATCCAACAGCGTCTATGACTAATAATCCACCTCCAGGTTGTCATACCGAGTTCCCCGTTGGTATTAAGTTGCAAGCAACGGATAATCGCATTAAGTAATATGCGTAATGTAAACAAATGCATTAGACCTAACGGCGCACCCTTAAGCTAAACATCGGTTAATTTATCCCTAGTGGCAACAGCACATCCACAATCTTTGAATAAGAATAAAAGTTTAGCACAACGCTCCCAGGCAACGGCGTCAGAAAAGTACTTGATAATCCCCAAGAGCAAGGAATCACTGTAGCACAATTCGATAAGTATTTGAGTGTCGAACCCACGAGGAGCTGAAGGTAAACTATCTATTCTCTAAAGCCCTATAACCCTCTTATATGGCCTTTTATGCAAAGCAGTAAATATGAAAGGATCTAACTAATGGAAGCAAGTGACGTGGAATGGATTTATCTAGTAGCAAGTTTCTCAAGCAAGTTTCAGACACAGGTTTCTTAGAGCAAGTTTCTCTCAGCAGTTTTCTAAAGCAAGTTTCTCAAGCAGCAAGTATCAAATATCTCAAGTAGCAAATATCTCAAGGGAGCAAATGTTCTAGCAATTGTTATTTCATTCGCGTGGTTGTCACAATTAGTGAAGCACATGTTTCAGTCTTAGTTGTTTCTTTTAGGTGGGAGCCATAAATAGGTGTAGCCAAGTAAATGAGCAATAACACAACTCTTATGATGGATCTCATGGCCAAATAAATGTGCATCACAAGAATTATTAAGACATAATTGTCCCACCATAGCCTTAAGTTCTAGGGTCCCCCATATATATCCCCCATAAAGTAACTTCAAGTCTCAGACACCGGTTTCTCTCTACTCCGGCATGTCCTACTCAATCCATTACGCTACGGTGATCACCTTACATGCATTCCCCAACATATGCGTGCACTCATATAGTGTACATAAAGACAATCATAAAAGATAACAACACTTGTATGCAACCAATCAACGAACTATTTCACAAGTGCCATGAACAAATCACTTCTCAAACAAGATGGGAGACACAATAGATCAAGGGAATAGTATATTGCACCACACATCATGTTTGCCAAGAGTTTACAGTGGGGAGATGGAGATGATCTTGCTGTAGATGTCGATGATGAACACGCCGGAGGGGGGTGGAGCCCTCCGGCGGTGATTCCGGCGGCGTTTCCCCCCTCCGATCTTCTCCGGCGGCAGCCTTCTGACTCTCTGTTTCGTGGTTTTCTGTTTCTCCGCCGCCTCCTTTCGCGAAACGCCAGGAGACCTTTTTTATAGGTGTTTTTAGGTCAAGACAAAGTCGGTGAACGAAAGATCGACGGCCACGGAGCTCCGAGGTGGAAACGAGATAGGCCCACGCGGCCATGTACTTTAGGCCGCGTGGGACCCTCCCATTTCCAGCCTGTTGGGCTTCTGGTTTCAATTTAAGCCCATTGCGTTCGTCTCGAAAATTCTGAACCGTGCTCTTTGACCTTGCCCTTTTTGGAGTCCCGAAGCTCCCGGAAAGTCTGAAACACTAAAAAAGACGTTTTCTGGAAAAACAGGGTTAATTCCAAATAAATGGGAAAACTATGAAGTATTCCCAAAATCATTATAAAACATTGATATAACCCTTATATGATGCAAACATGATTGGAATATAAGCAATTAAAGTGCAAAGTTCATGTATGCATTTTACATGCATCAACATCCCCAAGCTTAATCCATGCTCGTCCTCGAGTATGAAGATGATAAAACTAACATGATTACTATTGCTACATATAGTCAAATGATTCATTCTTCAAAGGAGTAGCAATATGCAAATAGTTTATGAAGTGATATCAAGTATTCAAGACAAGGATGTTCATTGATAGTTCACAAAGTGTAACATAGTAGCAAGTAATATGGAACACATGTATGCATAATGATAAGTAGAACATCCTACAATGGTCATAGAGTGTAGATGGAAATCTGAATATGATAGGTGTACACTTTGGAAAGATGTATATGTGAGTAGAGGTAAAGCATGCATAAGTTTCATCCAACTTCCAAACTCTTCTACTTAAGTTAATGATTGCAATAAGGTATTCATTGGTGTCAAGCTCTCATTGCCCCTATCATAGCATCTTGAATGATTAAGGTTAAAGTGAAAGCAAATATGAGTAGTGTGCTTGACAAAGTAAAGGTTGGATGTCTCATGCCCCTTGAATACAAGTACCTACACCATGATTACTCAACTTAGGAAACAAAGCAAGTTCAAGTTATATATCATTGTAAGTAATAATAGTATCATCAAGAGCGTCAACTGGGGTACCTCTTGTCCCAGGATATGGAACAAGCCCATATCAAAATGACAAGACAAACAAACAAGATGAAAAACCTCAACACCCTTTTTATTTACCATTGGAATAGCTTTTTATTGTAAGGTGCGTCATAGATAATTCACCATAGCATGTAAGTAAATTTCCACCATGAATAATGCATGGCTTAGATTAGCGGCCCAGGCGTCTCTCTAACCATTTATACAAACTCATTTAAACTTCTTCATTTCCACCTCATTTCACCATGATAGGCATCCATAAACAAAAGTACATGATATCAACTAAATGAGATGAAGGAGCATGTTGAAAGCTTTGCATGTGACAGCACATATGGGCTAACTCCCAACCTCGAACATTTATCAAGCCACTAGCATCATAATCTTAATCACAATGGGTCATGTTTTATTTATTGCAATGATAGTAAAATGTGCATCAAGTTCGTGAGAGCTATATAACCAACTTTTCCCATGGCAATCAATAACATAATCATTTTCATTCAGAGGTATAGATAACACAAATATCATGATGAACATACTCGGAATAGCATATAGCTAGTAGGTAGATATGGTGGACTCACTGGAATAACTTTGGTTGAAGGTGTTGGAAACAAGTTTTTGCTTGTTGGAGTTTTTGGGCTAGCAAAAGGGAGAAAGTTGACCATCTAGATGCATGCATGAGTGTCCATAGAACTAACTAATCCATGTTAAACAAAGTGAAATAACTTTCAGCATCAAAACATGAATAAGTGATAACTCTTGATAAAGCATTTACATATTATTACTCATTAATAAGCTCATGAATCATGCAACTATATGTATCATTAAAAATCAACTCAAACATCCCTTTTCCCATCATGATAATAGCATCCATCATATTTCAACCCATATTTCCAGTAGCTCTCTCATATATAATTGATAGTGTGGTGGTCTCTCAAGACTCAAACAAAAACAAAAACGACGCTCCAAGTTTATGCGATAAAGTGTTTTGATCGAAAAACAGAAGTTGGACGTGTGCAAACCGAGAGTGTGTAGGTCCAGCGGGGTTGTCTTCACATCCCCAAGCTTATGGTCTTCACCATCCTTGGATAGCTCTTGGTGCATCTCCTCCAATCCCTGTGAAAAAACTTCAAAACACCGTTTCTCCCATTTCTTTTCTGTGGGGTGCATTAATAGTGATAAACAAATAGGTTTCTTGCTGCATATAATCCTTGAACAAAAATTCATATGAGATGTCCAGAGAGTGTATAATGTTGTATGCCTACTCATAAACTCAATTGGATCAAAAAGATTCAACTTAAAAGCTCAAAGCATGCATCAAACAAAATGGGACAGAATCTGTCCAGAAAAACAGCAGCAGCAAAACGTATTTTTCTACCCTACCAAACTTTCTCGAAAAATTCCAAAAAATTCATGCATACAGAGGATGAAAAGTTGCAACTATAGTTCAAATATGAGCTCATTCGGAGTTACAGAATAAGAATTAAAAATCATACCGTGCACAGATTCGTGCAGGAATAAAATCTCCGAACTCAAATAGCAACTTTTCAAGACCAAAATGGGTAAAACTTGGCACTTTATTAAAACTCCAGAACTAACTAGACACAAAATCTCTTGTTACAGCAAGAGGACACAAAGAAAAATCACACACAAAAATAACCGGGTTGCCTCCCGCAAAGCGCTTTCTTTATAGCCATATAGCTAGGCTTACTTACTTGGTATCAAGATGGTTGAAGTGAGGTGGCTTGGCATCCCCAAGCTTAAATTCTTGTACTTATTTGATATATGTAGGGTGAGCCTAGGGGTACATCCCCAAGCTTGAGTTTTTGTCCCTCTTGATCTTGTTCATCACCCTCAATTCTTCCACCTTAAAATTCTCTTTACACAACACTCGTCACAAACTTGATTAGAGGGGTTAGTGCCTTCATAAATTAAATCCACATAGGCTCAGCAAAGACATATCATGAATTGATTTTAAACATTAGCTACTGTTACTATGGTTATGTAATGCTCCTTGATCAAAAGAACCGCACAAAACACAAGTAATGAGAGTAATGCAGAATAAAGACAGGATATGTCAAAAACTGGACAGCGAATTACTATTATCACTCTTTTTATTTGGTTTTAGCTTTGGGAAAAGTTTAATGATAGAGACTTTGCAACGGTTCCATTGGCATGAACAACACATGTTCAAGGTCGACCCCAACTTCTCCATTACTCATCCTTCTCATTAACTTTCCCAAATTTTATAAAAAATGAAAATCCTAAACTAATTGTCACAAATCAGTAGGTAAAGATATTTTACATGTTGTGAGGATATAAAGGTGTGCTCAAACCGAATAGGAAGTTAAAGCATAAAGAACACACCACAGAATATCAAACCATCAACTTTTAAGTCTAACTCTTTTCCTATGCATTGGCATTTTATATATGAATAAATAGCAGCAATTTTGTGATAACCAATGCATGTAGTGATCAGTAGCTTGCATTTTAAATAACATAGAAACATAAAGAGGATTCTTATCTCTTCCTCTCTCATAATAGTTGCAAGCATTAAAGTTAAACATACCCACATAGTTTTGAATAGAATCACCACATAAAGACTTATCATCTAATGAGCATAATGGATCATCAAACTCAATTAAATCACTTTCATCCTCAACGGCTTCCCCAAGCTTAAACTTTTCCAGAGCATTAGCAATAAAGGTGTTCAAAGAGTTAGTACCACAAACATGAGTGTTATGCAAATAAAATTTAATTTTCTCCTCAAACACTTCATGTCCTAACTCAAGATAGATATTATACAACTCTAAATTTTTTTGGTTCTTTTCCATTTTCTAATTTTTTGTGTTTTAGATTTATATGTTAGTATGCAATGCAAACAAGAATAAAAGTTTAGCACAACGCTCCCCGGCAACGGCGCCAGAAAAGTACTTGATAATCCCCAAGAGCAAGGAATCACTGTAGCACAATTCGATAAGTATTTGAGTGTCGAACCCACGAGGAGCTGAAGGTAAACTATCTATTCTCTAAAGCCCTATAACCCTCTTATATGGCCTTTTATGCAAAGCAATAAATATGAAAGGATCTAACTAATGGAAGCAAGTGACGTGGAATGGATTTATCTAGTAGCAAGTTTCTCAAGCAAGTTTCAGACACAGGTTTCTTAGAGCAAGTTTCTCTCAGCAGTTTTCTCAAGCAAGTTTCTCAAGCAGCAAGTATCAAATATCTCAAGTAGCAAATATCTCAAGGGAGCAAATGTTCTAGCAATTGTTATTTCATTCGCGTGGTTGTCACAATTAGTGAAGCACATGTTTCAGTCTTAGTTGTTTCTTTTAGGTGGGAGCCATAAATAGGTGTAGCCAAGTAAATGAGCAATAACACAACTCTTATGATGGATCTCATGGCCAAATAAATGTGCAGCACAAGAATTATTAAGACATAATTGTCCCACCATAGCCTTAAGTTCTAGGGTCCCCCATATATATCCCCCATAAAGTAACTTCAAGTCTCAGACACCGGTTTCTCTCTACTCCGACATGTCCTACTCAATCCATTACGCTACGGTGATCACCTTACATGCATTCCCCAACATATGCGTGCACTCATATATTGTACATAAAGACAATCATAAAAGATAACAACACTTGTATGCAACCAATCAACGAACTATTTCACAAGTGCCATGAACAAATCACTTCTCAAACACAGATGGGAGACACAATAGATCAAGGGAATAGTATATTGCACCACACATCATGTTTGCCAAGAGTTTACAGTGGGGAGATGGAGATGATCTTGCTGTAGATGTTGATGATGAACACGCCGGAGGGGGTGGAGCCCTCCGGAGGTGATTCCGGCGGCGTTTCCCCCCTCCGATCTTCTCCGGCGGCAGCCTTCTGACTCTCTGTTTCGTGGTTTTCTGTTTCTCCGCCGCCTCCTTTCGCGAAACGCCAGGAGACCTTTTTTATAGGCGTTTTTAGGTCAAGACGAAGTCGGTGGACGAAAGATCGACGGCCACGGAGCTCCGAGGTGGAAACGAGATAGGCCCACGCGGCCATGTACTTTAGGCCGCGTGGGACCCTCCCATTTCCAACCTGTTGGGCTTATGGTCTTCAATTTAAGCCCATTGCGTTTTTGACCTTGCCCTTTTTGGAGTCCCGAAGCTCCCGGAAAGTCTGAAACACTAAAAAAGACTTTTTCTGGAAAAACAGGGTTAATTCCAAATAAATGGGAAAACTATGAAGTATTCCCAAAATCATTATAAAACATTGATATAACCCTTATATGATGCAAATATGATTGGAATATAAGCAATTAAAGTGCAAAGTTCATGTATGCATTTTACATGCATCACTTGTCCTCTTGCATTGAAGAGGATTGGGACACTTTTACATTCTTGTTTTGTTACGTTAAACTTCCATCCATTAAATCAACCATCTTGTTCTTTAAACTTGTTTAGTGCATAATCAACTAAAATTTGTGACACTTTAGTTGTAGGGAATAGATAACTTTTCTTTCTTGCTCCTGCGGATCGATACCCTACTTCCACATTGAGAGGTGCTACAGTGATCCCCTGCTCTTGGGGGTTATCAAGTACTTTTCTGGCGCCGTTGCCGGGGAGCATAGCGCTTAAGTTTCTATTCTTGTGTGCACTAAACTTTAAATTTATTTTTGTTATATCTTGCAATCATTTAAGCTTGGGGAGGTTCCTTTAAACTTGTTTGGTTGTGAGTTTCTCATTAGTTTTATTTTCAGTTATATATATCAAAACACATAAAAATTAAAAAATGGAGAAACTTTCTGGAATGTCTATGGGTAATGATTATTTTAAAAAGTATGACGCCTACTCTGAATATCAATCAACCAAAGAGGGAAATAGAGTGGGTAAATTGCTTAAAGCTCTTCCCAAAATAGCTAATCAGTTTTGTGAGTTACATGGTATAACTTGTTGCAATAGAAGAGTTGTTAAACATTCCCACTATCAATGCAAGTATAATAGTGATCCTATAATTGCTTGTTATTGTGAAGATGAATGTTTATGACCTGATATAGAACAAGTTGAGAAATATATTGCTTATGTTGGAGCCCATGAGATAGACTCTCTTCTTGATAAATTTCTTGCAACCAGTCATGTAGCTCGTGAAATGAAAGGGCAAGTTTCTATTATTCTCCAAATTTGCAAAAAAGAATTTAGTGATAATGTTTATGTTAAAGAAAGAATTCTTGCTGCCACGGAAAGCACTAACATTTTGCAGGAAGAGGAGGATAAGAACCTAAGCTTGGGGATGCCCGTGCAACCCCAAGAGGATGATGAAAACATAAGCTTGGAAGCGGAAGTATGTGAAGAGGAGATTGAAATTGATGTGCTCCAACCTAAGCTTGGGGAAGAGTTGGATCTCCCATCTTCACCATCGACATTTGATAGTAGCACTCAAACTCAAAAATCTTTTGTTATTTATGAGAACCCATGTTATGATGAGTGTGAAACTGAAAATTCTATGGTCCTATATGATAACGCTTTAGATGATGGTCCTATGCTTATTGATAATCCTACATGTTTGGAAGTTGTTACTAAATTATATGAGGATAAAAATGATATACTTGCTGTTTATGATAGTACTCTTACTCATGAGAGTCCTGCTATGTTCTTGAATTCTCCTAACTACACCATAGAGGAGAAATTTGCTTATGTTGAGAAATACTTATGTGATTTGCAATTATCTTTAGTTCCAAATCTTTGTTGCAGCCATGATATTAAACTTGATATTGATCTTAATAACTATTTTGAAAGAGGGAAGCATGCTAATGAATTCCAAAATAAATTTAATAATCCTCTTTATTTGCCTAAATCATCTAAGTTGAATGATTCTTGTGGTTATATGGTTGAATTTGCTTCTACTACTTGCAACTATTATGAAAAAGGAGGTGATAAGAGCCCTCTGTATGCTACTAATAATTATGGGCTGCAAGTAACTATTGTTAATATGCATTGGAAAACTTCTATTTATTGTGATTCATTCATATACAAAATGCCAATGCATAGAAAGAAAGTTAGACTTCGTTGTTATTACTTTTGTGTTTTGTTTTTCTCTCTACTAGGGTTCAACTTGACTATTATTTTGATCGGTTTGAGAGCACCATGGGACCCTAGTATTATTCATGAACACTTTCCAAGAAAGGGGGGCACATCAAAGTTCAAGCTCCCTCATGAGCTTCATCTACAATAAACATCAAGTAAGAAGCCTAGCTACATGACTATAAAGAAAGCGCTTTACGGGAGACAACCCGGTTGTTTTTATTTGTGATTTTCTTTGTGTCCTCTTGCTGTAACAAGAGACTTAGTTTTTAGTTTAGTTTCTAATTTTTTAATAAAGTTCCAAGTTTTACCCATTTTGGCTTGAAAAAGTTCCTTATTGTATTCGGAGATTTTATTTCAGCACGAGTCTGTGCACAGTATGATTTTTCATTCCTATTCTGTAACTCCGAATGAGCTGAAATTTGAACTGTAGTTGCAACTTTTCATCCTCTGTATGCATGAATTTTTTCGGAATTTTTCGACAAAGTTTAGTAGGGTAGGGAAATACGTTTTGCTGCTGCTGTTTTTCTGGACAGATTCTGTCCCATTTTGTTTGATGCATGCTTTGAACTTTTAACTTGAATCTTTTTGATCCAATTGAGTTTATGAGTAGGCATAAAACATTATACACTTTCTGTACATCCATATAAATTTTTGTTCAAGGATTATATGGAGCAAGATATCTATTTGTTTATCACTACTAATGCACCCCACAGAAAAGAAATGAGAGAAACGGTGTTTTGAATTTTTTCACAGGGATTAGAGGAGATGCACCATGAGCTATCCAAGGATGGTGAAGACCATAAGCTTGGGGATGTGAAGACAACCCCACTGGACCTACACACTCTCGGTTTGCGCACGTCTAACTTCTGTTTTTCGATCGAAACACTTTATCGCATAAACTTAGAGCGTCTTTTTGTTTGTTTTGGTTTGATTTTTATTTTGTGAGACCACCACACTATCATTTATATATGAGAGAGCTACTGGAAATTTGGGTTGATTTATGTTGGATGCTATTATAAGATTGGGAATAGAGATGTTGGAGTTGATTTTAAAAGATACATATAGTTGCATGATTCATGAGCTTGTTAATGAGTAATAATTTGCAAGTATTTTATCAAGAGCTATCTTTTATTCATGTTTTGACGCTGAATGTTAGTTTACTTTTTTAACATGGATTGGTTAGTTCTATGGACACTCATGCATGCATTTAGATGGTCAACTTTCTCCCTCTTGCTAGCCCAAAAATTCCAACAAGTAAAAACTTGTTTCCAACACCTTCAACCAAAGTTTTTCCAGTGAGTCCACCATATCTACCTATTAGCTTTATGCTATTCCGAGTATGTTTATCATGATATTTGTGTTATCTATACCTCTGAATGAAAATGCTTATGTTGTTGATTGTTATGGGAAAAGTTGGTTATAGAGCTCTCTCGAACTTGATGCACACTTTACTTTCATTGCATAGATAAAACATGACCCATTGTGATTAAAATTATGATGTTGTGGGCTTGACAAATGTCTTTGGTTGAGAGTTAGCTCATATGTGCTGTCACATGGCAAGCTTTCAACATGCACTTCATTTCATTTAGTTGATATCATGTACTTTTGTTTATGGATGCTTACCATGGGTGAAATAAATGTGGAAATGAAGTAGGTTTAAATGAGTTTGTATAAATGGTTAGAGAGACGCCTGGGCCGCTAATCTAAGCCATGCATCATTCATGATGGAAATTTACTTACATGGTATGGTGAACCTTCTGTGATACACCTTACAATAAAAAGCTATCTAATGGTAAATAAAAAGGGTGTTGAGATTGTTCATTGTGTTTGTTTGTCTTGTCATTTTGATATGGGCTTGTTCCATATCCTGGGACAAGAGGTACCCCAGTTGACGCTCTTAATGATACTATTATTACTTACAATGATATTTAACTTGAACTTGCTTTGCTTCCCAAGTTGAGTAACACATGGAGTAGGTACTTGTATTCAAGGGGCATGAGACTTTCAACCTGTACTTTGTCAAGCACACTACTCATATTTGCTTTCACTTTAAACTTAATCATTCAAGATGATATGATAGGGGAATGAGAGCTTGACACCAAGGATTACCACATTACAATCATTAACTTAAGTAGAGAAGTTCAGAAGTTAGATGAAACTTATTCATGTTTTACCTCTACTTATATATATCTTTCCAAAGTGTCCACCTTTTATATTCAGATTTTCATCAATACTCTATGGCCATTATAGGATGTTCTTTCTTCTCATTATGCATACATGTGGTCCATAGTAATTTCTTTTATGTTACACTTTGTGAATTATCATTGAACATCCTTGCATTGAATATTTGATATCACTTTATAATCTATCTTGTATATTGCTACTCCTTTGAGAATGAATCATTTGACTTTATGTAGCAATAGTAATCATCTTTGATATCCATTGGTAGTATTAAAATGCAAAGTCCATCTTAGTTTTATCACCTTCATACTCGAGAACGAGCATGGGTTAAGCTTGGGGATGTTGATGCATGTAAAATGCATACATGAACTTTACATTTTATTACTTGATATTCGAACTTATTTGAATCATATATGGGTTATATTTATGTTTTATAATGATTTTAGGGATAATTCATAGTTTCCCATTTATTTGGAATTAACCCTGCAGAACCAGAAAACCCCTTTTTCCATGTTTTTGACTTTCAGGGACCAAACGACGTCCAAATGACCTAATATTTTACGGGGCCCAATATTTGGAAATAAGAAGACGTACGAGCCAAGGATCCGCGAAAAAGGAAGTCCGAGGAAGAAAATAGATGGTCCCACGCGGCCAGATTCCTTGGCCGTGTGGGACCACCTCTTTTATTCCTCGTGGCTCCGATGCCGTCCGTTTTCGTCTCCGTGGTTTCGTCTTGACCTAAAAACGTCTATAAAAATAGCCCCCCGACGTTCTCTGGAAGGAGCGCCGCCGAAACACAGAAACCACGAAACAGAGACCTGGAGCTGCAGATTGGAGGGGAAAACTCCGGCGGGGCGCTGCCGGGGTGGTCTCCATCTTCTCCAACGACTTCTCCACCGTATCCATGATGAAGGGGGAGTAGTCCACCCCCTGGACTTTGGGTTTGTGGTGGTAACTTGATCCAATCTCTCTATGTATGATCATTGTTGAAGTCCGTATGATGTGCCTTGCATGATTATGGAACTATCTTTGTAATTCCTATGGTGGATATTGTGGTATGAGATGATATTATGTTATGCATTTACCGTCATGTTGGGATTTCTATGGTTTGTCATACTTTGGAGATATTCTTTGATACATGTGATGGTTTGATTTATGCATAATGCCTTGTTTATCCTTGTCATGAGGTGATTGACACCACCAAGTGTGGATAGATGAGAGAGATGTGGTCATGCACACGAAATATGGATCATTGCACTAGTGTTTAGAATATTGTCCATTATGAAGTATGATGTATGTAGGTACGGGATGGCCGATGTGACAACGGCATATGTATTGAGTGACATGTGAAATACAGCCCAACATCATTTATCTGGGGGTAAAAAGGAAGAGTATGATGTGGGAGTGACAGCAACCACGCTAGCCTTACGAGGGTGACCCAGCAACACAAATGAGTACTTCTTTCAACTATGTGTTTTAGGACATGTAGCCGTCATAAAAGTTTACCATTAAAGCATGACAATTGTGTGTACTTTTTATCTATAACATGATAATCACCATAGATGGGAGAGAGGATTGAGTGAACCCATGAACCCATGTTCATTGTTCCTATAAGAGAAAACATTTGTCTTGTCCTCTTGCATTGAAGAGGATTGGGACACTTTTACATTCTTGTTTTGTTACGTTAAACTTCCATCCATTAAATCAACCATCTTGTTCTTTAAACTTGTTTAGTGCATAATCAACTAAAACTTGTGACACTTTAGTTGTAGGGAATAGATAACTTTTCTTTCTTGCTCCTGCGGATCGATACCCTACTTCCACATTGAGAGGTGCTACAGTGATCCCCTGCTCTTGGGGGTTATCAGTGGAGCACCAGAAATATTGAGCTCCACCTTGAGGCGATGCCACCTGTGCAGACGGTCTTGGCGCAGAGTCTCGTACAAGGCCTCCACCACGCGATGCGTCCTGTATTCTTCTGCGTGCCACAACGTGATGGAATCCTGCACCAAAATGTGCTCCTGCATCCGATCCAGCTCAACCGACGACGATGACCCCGAACCAGTGTCGTCGTCAACCAGCGTCTCCGCGCGAGGGATGGACGATGACGGGCCGGACGAGGAGGGAACGCCGGACAAGGAGGAAGAGGAGGAGGGAAGGGCGGCAGAGGTGGAGGCACGACGGGCGCGATAGCGCTGCTTCCTTGCTCTAATGGAGTATCGCATCTTGTCGGGGACTCTGAACTTGTAGCGAGCCATTGCCACTACCGGTGGCACTTCTATTAGCTAGCAAGCTTTACACACGAGCGTGGGGGCGGCGAGGAGGCGGGAAAAGGAAGCGGGAAAGAAAGAAATGCCAATATTAACTGGGCCGTAATTGCATTCTACGATGGAATTGAAACACTTGTCGCTTAAAATTACACTTCACAGAATATATATAGCGATAACTTTGTATAGACATACGGTTAGATTTCACACGACTTTTGTAAATAAATGGTGTGCGATGGTGGGCACTATGCACACGTTCACAATGTCGCGACCGTATGCGATATGCAGCACACGGTTAAAAACACAAAAGCATATGCGAATATATGGACATCGAAAGCTATGCGGGTCTTTTTATTCTCCAAGGTAAGCGATAGGGGAAATCACACACGGGGGGCTGCTCCCGTGTGCGATGGCGGGGCCTTAAATTGCCCGATTTGTACTAGTGTGTGCGGAGGGCGCCCGACCTGTGCGGCAACTAGGATTTGCCATCTTTCTCTTAATCACTGGTCCCTGTTTCTATAATAGAGGTGACTAATTAAGCATTTGTCTAGTACAAATAAGCACCGGTGCTAGAGTAAAACCGATTTATTCTTCTAAGCACCTCTATTAAGCACCTCACGCTCACAGTGTAGATGGCCACACTCTACCTACTAAACTCTGGGATGACGAGAGTCATGTCTGTAAGAAAATTTCCAGACACCCCGACCTGTGAAAGGAGGGGCCTGTGAACGCCCTCTCCGCGGTTGGCGCTAGTGGAAAATCATATACCCCAGTTTATAACTAGCATTATGATACAAAATAAGTTACTGACTATCATCCCGACGCCTGGTAAGCCTTGCTTTGTGGGCTGGCCCAGTTACCGTTTCACTTTATTTATCCGTACTTTTTTATCTCAATTTTTTTTATCTCTACTTGGTTTTTTCTTCATGTTTCCATTTATTGCCTTTTTTGTTTCTTATTATTTTTTAAATGATATGAACTTTTTATGATATAATGAGTGAACATTATTCTAAAATCTCATGAACAATTATTTTTTAGCATTGTGGACACTTTTTTCTCTGTGTGATTATTTTCTAAACTCGCAAACAATTATTTTTAGTGGTATGAACATTTTTTTAACTCACTGACAAATATTCCGCACCTCCTGGACAATTAGTTTGAACATCATGAACATATTTTGAACTGTAAAAGTATTTTCTCTCAATTTTCTAAATTATATTTCACAACAATAATTTATGGAAGTTTGGTATTTGCTAAAAACAGAAAAAAGCTATTCACATTACTGGGTTGCGTTAAATATGGCCCATGTTGAAAATGCCCCTTTCGTATTAAAACAAGGCAATGGTGTGGCTCACAACAATGATTAGTATGCTAAATCATGAGGAACATGTAACATTCTTCGTGACTCTTTGCACGAAATGGCATGCGAGGAGGAAAGCGATACATGAGCAAATTTATCAAAGTCCCCTGTCATTCCATTATTTCATCGAGAATTTTGTTGAGGACCTAAAGCAAATTTCGGCCAAGGTTTTGAAGAAACTAGCGGTGACCTCTAGTCAAGTCACGCGAGTAGATTCACGCACCATGGGTGGTGAAGATCAAGATCGATGTGGTGGTGGGAAAGAACACCGTCCGGGGACCCGTGGAAGCGGTCGCCCGGGACAACGATGGGAGGTTTATAGTGGCATCGGCGGTGATCTTCCACAGAGAAACTGAGGCGGAACCTCCGGTGGCACTGGCTTGTCGAGAAGTAGTGGCCCTCCCATGCAATATCCATGCTCGACGAGTGCTGGTAGCCAGCGACTGTCGTAACGTGATCCTAGGGTTGAAGCACAGAACCATGGAGGCATATGTACACATCGCCTGAGGGATACTCGATTCCAAGGGAGGTTCGAAGAGTTCTCCTTCTGCCATAAAGTAGGAAGTCTAATAAAGATGCACACAAATTAGCTAGAAATGTTGTGCTCGTGGTCAGGGCCTCCATGTGTAGGTGTTTGTATCCCTATGACTGTTGAGGTTTAATAAAGTTTGGAACCCCTCGAAAAAATCTGAGCTTGAAAATATATAGTTTCTCCTCATGAAAATACATAATATATTTGGTTTGATTAGTGTTCTGCTTTGCAATGACCGACGAGACGCGTAGATTGTATATCATCCCATGTACTCCAAATGCACACATCCATATGAGCAACCAGTTTAACACAAGCATGCAACTAATGGAAATCATGGATAAATCCAACTGCAAGGATTTCACCAAAACACTTGAGGATTTTAACTTCGATAGATAAAGTCGTGCCACCACGACTCAAACACCCTCCGCGGAGGGGTGGTTCTCCACTTGATTGGTACCTTAACAAAATCTAATTTTATTTTCAATGTTGGAATCATCTTGATCTCATATCTCTTCATGTTATGTTAGAAAAAGTGTCACACCCAACATGACATGGATACCTTCCGGAAGCACAGACATGGGCAGTTGGGCGCATGCCTCGACCTGGAGCATCTAATCTAGGCCTCCAATTTGATTAAAAGATTGCCAAAACCTCTTCCTTTCAAGACCATCATTAGTGGCACAGCCGATGTGTGTGTCTTGTAGGTACATTGTTCCAGCCGCTGGGCTGAGGTTAAGCACTTCGCTCAAGAAGCATCCGAGGCCAATGCTAGCTACTGATGATCTCTACCTACCTGTCCTGATACTCTCTATTGCGCCGTACTTTCGTTTTTTCAGCTCAATTTCATATATTCTTTCATGCAGCTGTACGTCTTTATCGGAAAAAAAAATGCAGCTGTACGTTGATGCGTGCATTTGAGACTAACAGTTTTATGCCCCTCTTAATCTTGGACTATATCCTGCACTTGGTCTGGCCTCTCTTTGACACTTTCAGATCATATCCTCCTTTCAGTCGTTCTACTAAATCAGGAGTGGGTCAGAATGCATTGATCGCTTTACAGATAGGTCTTATCTTGTCTGATATCCTATATTGAATCGAAAGATTTTTCTTAACTACTCAGTATTCCTAGGAAGGTCAAGAATTTGATTCTCCACACTGCCGTACATAATTAATACTTTAGAGGCTGATTTGTTATTGTTATATGCTTGTTCTCTTCGTGCTGGAACGCCGATTTCCATGGTAATATATGTCCAGAAGTCAGAAGTACTGCTCTTATGCAAGAAGTTAGATGTTCAATCTCCAGATCAGCATTCTCTCAAAGCCAACAAGCAGGCAACACGTCGACGTGCCATTGCATCTGATCTGATGTTGCGTAGCTAGTGCATGCTCATAGTCTACAATATATAACTGATGGTCTCCTGATGGGGCTCATGTAGATTTGACCTCCCTGCTCGCTCGCTCCAAACCACAGTTGCCAGCACAGCCACTGGCGGAGCGCATTGGAGGCGAAACTGGGCTACAACCCCCCCCCCCCCCCCCCTCTTCCAAAAGCGTGCAAATGTTTTTCTAGGCATACTGATTCTCTGCAGTGGCCCATGTTTTGTTTCCTAGTACTAGTTGCCAGTCAAGCGCATGGCAGCAAGGAGAAAAGGCCATCAGTTCTCATCCCGCCAAACCAATCGCCGTACTTTATTACCTGAGCGCATTGGATGGCTGGTGGCTGTTCTGTTGTGTGTATGGGCCATCGACTGATTCTTGCTAGCCAGTGGTGGACGTGGATCTACCTCCTTTTTTTTTTATTACAAATGGAACTACAAGTCCCTTAGTATGACAGTTTCTATGAAAATTAAGAAATCGCTGCTGCAAGTAAAAAAAAATCGCTGCTGGCCATCGGTGGATCTTGGCCAAATATAATTCTTGTGTAAATCAAAAATTATGTGCATGTCAACCTTGAAAATCATCTCTTGATGTTATGAAAAAATTGCAGCAAAATAAGCATGAAGAGTTCATTTGGCGGCCAAATTTTTTTTTTGCCCCCTCTCTACTTTTGGTCACGCTCCGCCACTGAGCACAGCTGCTCGCGCAGAAGAATCTTAGTACCCCACGCGTTGGATCAATCGATCGATCACTCAACATTTACAATTGAAGTACTACCTACTCGATACACCTAAGCTACGTGCGTTACATATTCTCCTCTCCAGCCATCGATCTGTGGCTGTGGCACTGCCATGTGTGAGCGGCCGCACTGCCAAGGGTTAGAGAGTGCAGATGATAATCGACCTCGATTTTTCAGCCGGGGTCATTTTCTTGAATTGATAAAATTTGTATCAACTGGCACTAGATCGAGGAGCATTTGCAAATTTTCTGCATTCTGATTAAGGTACCTTTTTTATGTGACCGAACACATGGCTCGCGTGCGCTCGAGCGAATGCCACCGCCACTTCGTCAGAGTGAGCATGCAGCTACCACACCAGCAGCATTCAGCAAAAGCAGTCGTTTGTAAGTACGAAAAGTAGCACGAGACCAGGCCTTGAGTCCTTGGCTGGAGCTGGCTGCGACCTCCATGGAAGCAAAGCTTTCCCCACGCCCACGCTCCCACGGTTACTCACCGCCGGACACACGCGAGCAACCAGCGATGGACTTCATTACCCACCGTCCAAATAACCAATTAACAATACTCTAGCTGAACTGATGAATGCCAGTGCGTGCATAAATACTGGTAGCACATGTATCCGCCCAGCTAAGCTAAGTACCGAGAGAGATCGTTTCAAGAGAAAAACCAAGAGCAAAGCAGAAGCTAGATAGGGAGTGGCAGTGCTGGCTAGGGCGCGGCTGATGGCGTTGCGCGACGTGCTGCTGACGGTGGCGCAGACGCCGCACCGGCTGCGGAGGAGGGCGCTGGTGACGTGGACGCCGGCGCAGGAGCTGAGCGAGGTGCGCGACCGGTCGGGCCCGCGCATGGCGCGCCGGCTCGAGTGGTACGACCTCGTGGGGCTCGGCGTCGGCGGGATGCTCGGTGCGGGCGTCTTCGTAACCACCGGCAGGGTGGCGCGCGACACCGCCGGTCCCGCCGTGTTCGCCTCCTACGTCGTCGCGGGCGTCTCCGCGCTGCTGTCATCCTTCTGCTACGCCGAGTTCGCCGTGCGCGTCCCCGTCGCCGGCGGTGCCTTCAGCTACCTCAGAGTGACCTTCGGTACGTCACCACGTCCCAGTTACCATCATATAATCCGAAGCTAGATAGTTAACAACTGATGGTCCAAACGGCCGGCCAAGAGCATCCCAATGCAAAATCTGCAGTTAGTATCAATTTATTGGTTTTGTTGGCCGGCTTTGGGACGATTAGGTGAGTTCGTGGGGTTCTTCGGGGGAGCCAACATCCTGCTGGAGTACGTGCTGTCCAACGCGGCGGTGGCCAGGAGCTTCACGGACTACCTGGCGTCAACGTGCGGCGTCACGGAGCCGGACGCGTGGAGGATCGAGGTGGAGGGCATCGCCAAGGGATACAATGCGCTCGACTTCCCCGCCGTCGCCCTCGTCCTCCTCCTAACTTTGTGCCTCTGCTACAGGTCCGTCCACGCCTCCATGGTCCATCCAGTGTCACTATCTTTACATGCACAAATGTATTGCAAATGATGGACAGTGCTTTGTGTCGAGCGCATGCATGCAGCACCAAGGAGAGCTCGACGCTGAACATGGTGCTCACGGCGTTTCACTTGCTCTTCTTCGCCTTCATCATCGTCGCCGGCTTCTGGAACGGCAGCGCGAGGAACCTCGTGAGTCCCGACGGGCTGGCGCCCTACGGCGTCCGGGGAGTGCTGGACGGCGCCGCCGTCGTCTACTTCAGCTACATCGGCTACGACTCTGCGTCCACCATGGCCGAGGAGATCCGGGAGCCCGCGCAAGCGCTCCCCGTCGGCATCGTGGGATCCGTGCTCATCGTCTCGTCGCTCTACTGCCTCATGTCTCTCGCGCTCTGCGTCATGCTGCCGTACAACGAGATCGCGGAGAACGCGCCCTTCTCGTCGGCGTTCCGGGAGAAGACCGGATGGAAGTGGGCGGGCGGCGTCGTCGGGGCCGGCGCCAGCGTCGGGATCGTGGCGTCGCTGCTGGTGGCGATGATGGGACAGGCGAGGTACCTGTGCGTCATCGCCAGGGCGAGGCTGGTGCCGGCGTGGCTGGCCAAGGTCCACCCTTCCACCGGCACACCAATGAACGCCACCATCTTTCTAGGTAGTGTCTTATGACAGTGGTGCTAACTTATAGTATATTACTATAAATTAACTTGTGTATGTATGCCAAGCCTAATCTCACACTTGAGTGGGCTAGCATCAGTTATCAAACCTATGCTGTAAGATAGTACAAGCTACTACATATGAGAAAGTAAAAACAGTTGATATACAGTATACAGCCACCGAGAAAACTGTAGTGTTTTGTAGCAGTAGGAGCTAGATTCCACCTTAATTTAAAGAAGTCAAAGTTCTGATTTGTGCAAACTTTTAAATATATGATTCATAGATGTAAGAGATCGTGGTAAGGCAATGCAGGTTACTTGCCCATACTGTCAATACATAGCCAGGGTAGTCTTCCTAACATAAACTGTATCCTTTCTTACCGTCAAGCTCTGTCCATGTCCAGGATTCTGCACGGCATCAATCGCGCTCTTCACCGAGCTGCAGATTGTGTTCGAGATGATATCAATCGGAACCCTCCTGGCATTCTATCTGGTGGCAAACGCACTCATCTACAACCGGTACGCGAAGCTCGGCACGACTCGGCCGCTCCATGTCCTCCTCTTCCTGCTGCTCCTGACGCTGAGTTCAATCGGCTTCGCCCTCTCGAGAAGGATCGACGGGCGGTGGCGATGGGGGATGGTACTGTTTGGCTTCATCTCAGTGGCGGTCATCACGATCTTTCACTGTACGGCACGACAGGGCACGGCTGGGCCATTGCCGGAGTGGACGGTCCCCCTGATGCCATGGCCGGCTGCTGCATCTGTCTTCCTGAATGTGTTCCTGATGACCACCCTCAAGTTAAGGTCCTTTCAGAGGTTTGGCATCTGGAGCCTCGCAATCACAGGTTTCTATGTGTGCTATGGGGTGCACTCCACATACACTGCAGAAGAAGATGAGGTTGTCAACGCCATGATTCATCATGCCAATGTGGACATATCTTAGCAGTAGCAAAAAATAATAATTATCTGACATACTACTTGCTTGGGAGCTCCCCAGCTCAGCAATTACGCCGCACTTGGAAATGTTCTTTAGCCTAAAGAAGATGTGGGCAAAAGAGAGGCTGCTTTAGCTTTAGGTTAATCCCTTCTTTACCTGCTTTTGTGCTTGCGCACTGGCCAAAACTATTGGCTTGTAACTTGCTTTTTCTCTTGGCACATATGCAGGATAGTGCAAAGCATGTGGTTGTTTGATCAAAGATAACAATTCATCCATTTTAAAGACTAAAGAACCATTCCTGCATACAACAAACTACCAAACGTTTCCACAACGATTAATTTGCCTCGTCTACAAGTTGCTTTGTGCCCTTGTGTCAGATTTAGACTTAGAACTTAGAAAGTACCCAGTCCCCAGTTACCTTTTTTCATTAAAATAAACATAACACAACATTTCCTTGTTTTACGTGCATAGTGAATTTAGTACAGGTGTAATAGGAAATAAGAATGCTAAACAAGCTAATAATAAATTTGGCTATCAGTGTTCCTAACAGTGTCGAGCAGAATTGTTCAAGTCCTTGTTGGTTGAAGGGTGCCTATTTCTTCTCTATTAAAAATAATATTTAGTTCCTTCAATGAATCAAAACGATCTGTCCCTGATGAATGTGATTAGCTAATTTGATATAATGCTTCATCTAAATATTTATTTGTTCCTTCAATGAACCAATACGAAATTTCCTTGCTAAATTGCAAAAGGAGAATAGATTTACCACAACAACATGCTGGCTCGAGTAGATTTCCTAAGCATAGTGAGAAATTTGTTTAAGATAACTTTGGTAACAGTTCAGATTCTACCTCAAGTTATAACCCACTGCAGAAACAGTTTTATGCTTAAATCAAATGTTACCTCGACACCTGTTCAAGAAATGATGTCACCAATTCAGACACATTTCCCACATCATCATGGCAGATATGTTCCCTGCAAGGACTTAAATAGCTAATATTCACATTATAAAGAAAAAGAGACACTCAAGTGACTTATAAAAGATGGCTCTGATTAGTTCAAAAACATTAGCATATTCGAACGAATATTCGACACAAAGCGGTCCTTGCAAGTCACAAGATTCGAAAATATAGCTTTTGAAAAGATATTAGATAAATCTAGATGATGCTTATTATACTCGATCTTATCAAGAATTCAAGGACCACACATAACGGAACACGGAAATAAAGCCAAGCATCATGGACCTGCTTACAAAATTAGCACACCACATCGAGTCAATGTGCAAACCTGAATTTTCATTTCTTGCTAGTCATCTCAAGTGTCGCTCAATCGTTGAACAAGCCAGGGCAGGTAGTAAAGGATGGATGCAAGCATACTAAGGACCACACACTTTAATAGTGGTCCTAAATTCTACTTAAGTGGCACTTGCCTTAATCTGCGGCAAATTGAACGACACAAAAGTATTAGATTGCACAAATGAAATCCTTTTCAGTATAAACATATAACTTTCAATTAGCCATGTAGAGTTCTCATTGAATACGAAGATTTTAAGCAACAAAAAGAATGTAGCAGATCATGGCATAAATAATTAGTTTCATGCTTAAACTTTCAGCTAAGCAGCAACTAAACTTTCATGTCAGCTGACAAGTGTACTGAAAAAAATTGACCACACAAATCAGAATTCTAGTAAGCTGAGTAATCCATTCAAGCATGCCCATTAAATTTGCTGCATTATTGTTGCCATGGATGATATCTATTTATGGAAATACCTGACTGATAAAAGTAGCAAACAAACATACCATTGTGGCCTTGTGGGCTTGTCGTAAGTTCTTGAATCAAGAAAATAACAGTTATGGACAATATCTAACATCGAAACAGCACAGATTTCCAATAAAAATTGAAAGACAGTTGCAGACAACACTAGAACATTAAACAAGGCCAATATATATGCCAGTGCCAGCAATAATAATTTGCTGAACCCCGCTTCCACTTGAACTTTGCTAACATTCTTCTGCGTGTTAGTTCATTTTATGGTATGACAAATCCACATGGATGAAATGACATTAGACAAATGAGGCACATACAAGTGAGAGGCAAAAAGAAAGAGAAATGGCATAAAAGCAGTAATATAGAGGGGGAAATCCAACGTTGGTTAGTGATGAACGAATTCATGAACAGCAACAAAAACCAAGGCAGATAACTAGATTTAGGAAGGAACAAAATGAAAAGATAAACATAACAGCGAAGGATGGTTGTTCGTATGAACGATCTAAAGAATCTCCCTTTTAAAAGGTGGTCAACAACGGATGGCCTCAAGGTTGCAATAACAGCCTATGAGCACCACATGGTATCTCAATGAAGCATCTATGTATAAACAAGTGTAAACAATTTCAAGGGGAGCAGGAGAACATATTCACCTTTTGTGCCATGCCATAAGACGATCATCAAAGGTAGAACGGGATCTGACTTAAAGAAGAGCCTCATTGCACCATAACATGAAGTGAGTGCTCAATGTATCTACTTACACTGTGCAATATTTCACAAGGGAGAGGATGATCACAAACTAGTGCCTCAAATCTATTTGGAATGGAACCCTGCATATGTTTCATGAGCAAGTTCTTCTAGTAAGAGATAAGGTGGGGAAATAGTTGACTACTGATGCTGATTGAGCCGATGTTCAAGACGAAATAGTTTGTTCGTGAAACGTTTTTAGCAGCATGCTTGACTTCTATTATTAAATGAATGTGGACTCCATTTCGGTTTATAGGATAAAAATAACTACTATTTGTGCTGCTTTGTGAATTTGTTACTTGGTAGTTGGACTGGATGATACACATAATTTGTATGCATAGACAATTTCTTCTTTCACTTCAACTCAAATAAAGTACTCTCCTTTTTTTCACTAAGACAGCCCCAGACACACCATTTTATTGCCAAATGGGTGTCGGAAAGAGACTGACAGAGAATCACAATATAGAAACACAGAAAAGGAGAAGTTAAGCTCTGGTAGCAGGTTCAGAAGAAAGAAGTACACAAAAAAAAAAACTTCATCGGCTTGTTTGTTGAGGTGTAAAGAAAACAGTAGCATATTGGAGATTTCAGAACTCACAAGTTCAGCATTATTTGTCATTCTGGGTATTATTTTTAAGTGTAGATACAGGGTACTGCCATGCAATAATTTCCTTGGTTCCATAGTGCCATAAACCCAAGAAAAATTAATATGGATTTTGACCATCACTATTGCTTTCTGTCTGTATGTGATTACAAGGACAACCTACATGATGATATGAAGGGGCATTACTCAAAGAGAAATAGCAGGATACTGAAATTTTTCAATGGCCCAAGCCCGGCTAATTTAGGTGCACATTGAGAGCCACACAGCAACAAATCGTGCACGACCATGATACTTGTGCCTAGAGCAAGCATAAGCACAATAAAAGTGCAGTGTAGGTTAGCTCAAGCTATGAGGCCGTGACATAAATCCCCACGGTGGGAGACTAGGGTGAGGAAAACTGAACAAATTAACTTGCACATTCATCATTGTGGCTATTTTAAATTAATTAAGTTTTAACTAGGATAGGGATTTCGCCAAAGTTATAGATAGAACATAGTTTTGCACTAAATGAATAATTTTTTGAAATAAAGTACATTCAAAATGCTAAACATTACCCGAAAGTAAATTATTCTTCTATGCTTCGTCTCAACTCTTAAGTTGTAAGAATAACAATTGAAACATAGAGTTGTATCAGTGAATCATGAATTTTGTTTAGTTATAAATGTGTAGAGCAAATAGTTGACAAAACTAGCCATCCAAATTAACCAACATTCGCTGGGTTATTTGATCTTTGATAGTACAAAAGCCAAAAATTATAATCCGGCTAAAGTTTTTACTAAACTGCCAATACTAACCCAATAGTCACCTCGATGGGCAAGCATCGAAAGCCTTGTTCACTCTCCCAACTCAACCAAGCTACTGTAAGAGCTCATAAAACTCCTACGGAACATACATATATTCTATTGATGCATATTCCAGTAAATCCAAAACTCTTCAACAGCACCATGTCCAGTGCATCTCTTTTTGTTCCATACCCATTTTTACTTTTTGTGCTTGGTATTCAGCATGGTCAGAAATTGTAACTGGGATAAGGTGACAAACATAGTTTCAAGAATTTCATGTTTTACAGTTCATAGCTTATATATGTTACCTTCATCACAACATAAATGCAAACAAACTGAAGCGGGAGACACGAAATAAGCAAGTACTAACAAATAATAGTAATAAATAAGATAGAATAGTTCTGTTCCACAGAAGAAGTGCTTCCGCTTGGACGCACAAATATACAAGACAGTAAAAACACCAAGATTTGCTCTCTGGACATCTACATCTACGTGATCATCATCATTATCACAGGTACTCCACATATGAACAGCTCTAAAAATTTCCTCAACTCGCTAAGGAAGGAGTTGAGGTCTGGAAACCAAGAGATCTCGAAAGGGGCGGGGACACCTTTGGCTTCATTCCAGGGCGTCGACGATGCGTCCCACGAGGCCGTCGAGGAGCCGGCGCTGGGCGTCCATGTGTCTGAGCGCCATCTCCATGCGCACCCGCTGCGCCTCCCTGGCGGCCTCCATCCTCCTCAGCTCGGCGCGCACGAATCCCTCCCCGATCGCCCTGATCGCCTGCACAACGTCGCTCTCCCCGTCGGCATCGTGCCGCCGCCTCCTCTTCTTGGGCGGGGAGGGGAGGGGATCGGAGACGGAGAGGCGGGGGGCGGCGGGGACGGGGAGCGGGAGCGGGACGGGGAGGAGGAGGGGTCGTCGAGGAGACGGAGATCTATGCCGTCGAGGACGGGGCAGGGGCGGCGCTTGCTGGAGCGGAGGCGGCGGCGCAGCTTCTCGACCTTGTGGCGGCACTGGCGGGCGGTCTTGGAGGGCGTGGCGGCCGCGGCAACGGCGGCCCAGTCGGCGGAGCTGAGGTGCGCGCGGCCAACGGCGAGGCGGCGCGCCGTGTAGGCGCGGGCCAGGGATTGGGTCTCGTCGGGCGTCCAGCATGGGGGTACGCGGCGGGAGGCGTGGGGTGGGGAGGCCATGGTGGTGATGGCGAGGTGGTGGTGGTGGACCGGTGGAGGGCGTGATGTGAGGGGGGTTATAATGGAGGTGGGGAAGGTGGAGTCATGGTTGGGCGGCTAGAGGTGGGCGCACGCGGGCGGCGGTGGGAGGGCGGCACCGGCGGCGGCGCCTCCTACCGCGGGGTTAACAGCAAAAGCCGCCGCGGGTTAGCTTTTCTTCGTCGTGGCCGTCGGATTTGGAGGATCGAGCGGCGGAGGTTCCCGGATGAATTTAAGAAATAATTTCGGCGAGAAGAGTGCGGTGGTGAAGGGCGGCGTGCAGTTGGCCGCGCGCGGCGGCATTGCGGTGCGACCTGACCGGGTACACGGAACGGAACGGTGGCGTGTGGTAAGGGTGGCGGGGGAGGGACGCCGACGCGCCGTGACTGCTGGCCCGCGTCGCATGGTCACGTCACGCTCGACGAGGCCGATTGTCACGATGGCAACGCCGCCCGCCCGCCCGATCGGTGGGGGACGTGGTGCGATAGAGACTTTCGGGGCGGTGCGGCCTGTGCGGTGGTTCACGTGTGCACTTGCCGTGGTTGGGGGACGGCACGGCCCGCGTGGGCAACTTTGACGGGGCCGCCACGGCGTTGCTGCGACGCGGTGGCTGGTGTAAGGCGCCTTACATTTGGCAAAAGTGTAGACATTAAGATAAAAACATGTCCCACCAACAATATGTGTGTCCCTCATCATTTTTTATTCAAACCGAGCCCTCACAAAGCAAATATGCATGCATGCACTAAATGACAGAATTGCTGACATCATCCCGCATTAAATGCGAAATTTGAAAATTTAAAATGTTTTTTAGCACAAACCGTTTATCCGATTTAAGATCCGTTTTCACCGTTGTACTAGTCGTGACGAGATCTTCAAAACTGGATCCCATGTCGATATATTTCGACGAAATTTTTTTTGGCACAAAAGTTACCACCCCCGTAACATATAAGTTACCCAGGCTGTAGTATGTAAGTTACCGACCATATTAACGATTAGTTTTCGGGTTAAAATAGAACCATTTTTGTTGTTCTTTTCGATTTTTTCGAGTTTTTGAAGTTACCACATCACTTTCGTGCATAAGTATTAGGATGATAAATGTCGATTTCATAGTGACAACTTCATAAGTACTGAGTGGGTACCTATTATCGAGAGTGTATGATAACTAAATTGATTTCGTATTGGATAACTACATCATGAAAACACATGGATAACTTTATCAGTACTGGGTGGTTAAATCCATCCGTATTGGGTGGTAACTATTACCGAGAGAATAGGGTAAGTATAACGATTTTGTGGTGGATAACTACACATGGATAACTTTATCAGTATTGGATGGATAACTTTATCTGTATTGGGTGATAACTATTACCAAGAGAGCATGATAAACATGAGTAACTTTATCAGTACTGGGTGGTAACTTTATCAGTATTGGGGTGTTAACTATTACTGAGAGAGTATGGTAACTACATTGATTTTGTGGTGGATAACTACACATGAAAACACATGGTAACTTTATCAATACAAGGTGGGTAACTATCTCAGTATTGGACGGGTAATTATTACCGAGAGGCTAGGGTAACTACATTGATTTCATGGTGGATAACTACACCATAAAAACCATGAGTAACTTTAACAGTACTGAGAGGGTAACGCCATCAGTATTGGTTGGGAAATATTACCGAGAAACTATGATAACTACAAAAATTGGGTGGATAACTACACATGAAAACACATGGGTAACTTTATAAGTACTGGATGAGTAACTCCATGAGTATTGTGTGAGTAACTATTACCGAGAGAGTATGGTAACTGCATCGATTTTATGATGATAACTACATCATGAACACATAGATAACTTTATCAGTAGTGGGTGAGTAACTCAGTTTCGCCAGTTGTAAGGCGCCTGCTAGTTAGATTTCCCGTATAGTTATCCACCAGGAAATTGATGTAGTTACCATGTCCTCTAAATAATAATTACGAACACAATGCCCATCTTTTTTATGGTGTAGTCGTCACTATGAAATCGATAGTTATCATTCTAATTCTTATGAATTGTACAGGTGTTTTAGTGTATAGTTACCAACTTGTGCACGATATATTTACCGTCCCAAATTGTTATTCATTTATGAAAAACTAGTTGTGCTAGCTTCCAAACTAGAAAAAATCAAAAAGAACAACAAAAAATGGTTCTATTTCAACCGAAAAACTAATCGTTAATATGGTGGGTAACTTACATACTACAACATAGATAAATTCTGTGTTACAGGTGGGTAACTTTTAGGACCAAAAAAAAAGTTGTCAGAATATATCAATATGGGATCTAGTTTCGAAGATCTCGTCATGACTAGCCTGGCGGTGAAAACGGATTCTAAATCGGATAAACGGTTTGGTCTAGAAAACTTTTTAAAGTTTCGAATTTTGCATTTAATGCGTGATGACATCACCTTTTTGGTTTTTTGTGCATGCATACAAAGGAGGGGCAGAAATTTCTGGCTCGGCCACGCACGGCGTATTAATTTGGGATGACATCATCAATTTTGGTAGTTAGTGCATGCATGCAAAAGGAAGGCCGTATATTCGTGGGCTCGCGGGGGGTGCGTATGGTTATGCCCCTGGCAGACGCCTTACGTTTAGATTTACCGATATAATAAAGTCCAGTGTGTTTAGCTCAAAAAAATATCTATCTCTCCCCCATCTCAGAAAATGTCTGCGATGGAGGGGCACATGGTGGACAGGAAGGACACCGACATCCTCCACCGGCCAGGAGATCACGCGTTTGTGGCGGTCAACCTCTCGACGACGGGTGGTGACGTGTTCTAGCAATGCATGCTCTTCTCACCACTGCTAGCCAACAGAAGAGATGCGCACAACACGCTAGCAGGGGGAAGGCGTCCACCCACTTCCACACACATACTGCACCAGACACTAGTAGGAAAAAACTTATAGGTGAAATGCTATCTGTGGCGCTGATAACCCCCAAGAGCAGGGGATCACTGTAGCACCTCTCAATGTGGAAGTATGGTATCGATCCGCATGAGCAAGAAGGAAAAGTCATCTATTCCCTACAACTAAAGTGTCACAAGTTTTAGTTGATTATGCACTAAACAAGTTTAAAGAACAAGATGGTTGATTTAATGAATGGAAGTTTAATGTAACAAAACAAGAATGTAAAAGTGTCCCAATCCTCTTCAATGCAAGAGGACAAGACAAAGGTTTTCTCTTATAGGAACAATGTACATGGGTTCAAGGGTTCACTTAATCCTCTCTCTCTCATCTACGGTGATTATCATGTTATAGATAAAGTACACACAATTGTCATGTTTTAATGGTAGCTTTTATGACGGCTATATGTCCTAAAACAAATAGTTGAAAGAAGTACTCATTTGTGTTGCTAGGTCACCCTCGTAAGGCTAGCGTGGTTGCTGTCACTCCCACATCATACTCTTCCTTTTTACCCCCAGATAAAGGATGTTGGGCTGTATTTCACATGTCACTCAATACATATGCCGTGTCACATCGGCCATCCCGTACCTACATACATCATACTTCTTAATGGACAATATTCTAAACACTAGTGCAATGATTCATATTTCGTGTGTGTGACCACATCTCTCTCATCTATCTACACTTGGTGGTGTCAATCACCTCAGACAAGGATAAACAAGCCATTATGCATAAATCAAATCATCACATGTATCATAGAATATCTCCAAAGTATGACAAATCATAAAAGCTCCAACACAACGGTAAATGTATAACAAATCATCTCATACCACAATATCCACCATAAGAATTACATAGATAGATCCATACTTATGCAAGGCACATCATATGGACTCCAACAATGATCATACATAGAGAGATTAGATCAAGTTACCACCACAAACCCAAGGTCCAGGGGGTGGACTACTCCCCCTTCATCATGGAGACGGTGGAGAAGTCGTTGGAGAGGATGGAGACCACCCCGGCAGCGCCCCGCCGGAGTTTCCCCCTCCAATCTGCAGCTCCAGGTCTCTGTTTCGTGGTTTCTGTGTTTCGGCGGCGCTCCTTCCAGAGAACGTCGGGGGACTATTTTTATAGGCGGTTTTAGGTCAAAACGGAGTCGGTGGAGGAAAGATCGACGGCAACGGAGCTCCGAGGGCCAAAAGGGGGGTCCCACGCGGCCAGGTACATGGGCCATGTGGGCCCACTCATCTGGGCCCTCGGGCCTCCGCTTGTTTGCTTCCTTCGCTCACACGCTTTGTTCCTTCCAAAAACTGATGCTCGTAAATTTTCAGGTCATTTGGACGTCGTTTGGGTCCCTGAAACATTAAAATATAGAAATAGGGTTTTCTGTCAGCGCAGGGTTAATTCCATAAAAAATAGGAAACATACCAAATATTCCCAAAATCATTATAAAACAGTGATTTAACCCTTATATGATGCAAATATGACTGGAATATAAGTAAAATAATGCAAAGTTCATGTATGCATTTTACATGCATCAGGCGCACAAGCCGCGCCACAGATAGTCTCTCTCCTCCTTCTGAGGATCTGGCAAAATTTACCTGTGGCGCAGGACATTTCCGTGCGCCACGGGTAAGTTTTACCTGTGGCGCACAGGGAAGCTGGTGCGCCACAGGTAAGTTCCCCCAAACCCCACAAATTTTCTGCGGGAGGAGAGAGATTATCTGTGGCGCACAGATAGGTAAAAAGGAGGAGAGAGATTACCTGTGGCGCACGGTGTTGGTGTGCGCCACGGGTAAAAAATAGGAGAGAGATTACCTGTGCGCCACGGGTAAAAAAATAGGAGAGAGATTACCTTGACGGCAGATATTTTGAAAACAGGGGAAAGACTACCTGTGGCACACGAACGTTTCTGTGCGCCACAGGAAATTTGCCTCCTACGAGGTGGCCAACTGGCCATATGCGCGCATCCTCTCTCTCCTCCCTTATCCTCTCTTCTCTCTCCACCCTATCCCAACTTAGGCGCACAAAACTAAATTCTCTCGTCTCTTCTTCGTATCGAACAGAAAAGGGGAAGGAAAACCGCTAGCTAGCTAGGGTTCCACCTGCGCCGCCACCGGCCGCGCGCGACCACCACCGGCCGTCCTCGTCTGCTCCCACCGGCCGGCCGAATGCGACCGCCGCCGCTGTGCTCCGTGGCCGCCACCTGTCGTGGCCGGCCGCCCTCCTCTCGAGCTCTCGGCTGGCCGTCGCATGCGGCCTCCGACGAGCAGGCGCTGGCCGCCGCGGCCGCGCTCGTGCTTGGGCAGCGCGGGAGGCGCGCTCCAACGGCGTCCGTGCGCATCCGCCGCCTCATGCCACCGGCTCGCAGCCCGCCGTCGCTCACCTCCCCTACCTCGACGCGCAAACCAAGAAGCACGGCGGCGGCAAATGGAGGCTCAGTGCCGGCGATGGATGCTCGGTGGGGGCGCGATTTGTCCTGACATGCTACAGGGACTTGATTGTGTTTCCTTCATGACACTAGGGACCTAAATGCAATTTCGTAAAAACATGCATACATGACTTAATTAATGCGATGAATTAATTAATGCGGACTAGTAGTAGCCGGTGGAGAGGACCGACTACCTGTGGCGCACGAGATGGCTTATCTATGGTGCACAAGATGTGCGCCACAGGTAAGTTGGGTTACCTGTGGCGCCCGGGCCGTGCGCCATAGGTAAACTTACCACTGGCGTAAGTTTAGTGGCGCACCCCGTGCGCCACAGATAACCATATCCACTGATAGGCTTTTTCCTACTCGTGAGAGTTCGCCTAGGTTTCGTCGTTCTGCAGCGACGATAGCCCGCGTGCGTCAACATCAGGTTCGGTCGTGAGCAAGGGCGACCGGGAGTCAACAACTGAGGAGGGGATCGAGAAGAAGGGATTGGGAGGAGTTCCAACGCATCTGATGCAGGGAGAGGAGTGTCGCTCAGCGTGGCGGTCGTGGTGTCCACGCAATGTCCGTGTGCGACCTGCGAGTAGTGTCGTTCCCTCGACGTCATCCTGACCGAGGCGTGAGCAGTTCGTGATGCCTTTGTTCGATCACGATGGATTCTAGATTGAATAAAAGAAAGAAATTGGGGAGGAGGGAAGAAGATGAATATGATACGTGGGCCCCACTGTAAACATAGAATCCTAGTCAGGATTGTTGCTTTTCCAATACACCAAATAGCTCCAACATTCAATTTAGACCAGATTTAATAGTTCTTGGTGCAAACGATCAGCCAACCAACCGGGACTGACCATATAATCCTGATCAGAATTGTTGCTTTTCCAATTTAGATCAGGATTCAATAGTTCACCAACCGACCGGGACTGACTTGCAAGACGTAGAGGGTTTGGTGGGGACTGCACGAGTCAGTTTCAGGCGGTTTGTCTGGCAATAACAAAGGAGCGAGAGCAGGGTAGGTAGTGGGGTTGTCCAGCACCATTCAACGTCCGAAATCTTACAGTTACACAAGGCTATGCGTCGGTCATGCATTTGAACAAGGCAGCTTGAATGCTGGAAACGGAGCTGCAATTCTACCCTGAGGAGCCAGCTGAAAGCTTCTCCAAAAGGAAACTGAAGCAGAAGACGACTAACCTGACCGACTACAGACAACGAACTGCATGCCAGAGAGCAAGAGCGTGTGCTGAGAGTTCAGGCACATCACTAATTACACACAGATTTAGCAGTACTTCCATCTCCGTCCGAATAGGCTCAACTCATATGCTCAACGAGGTGAAACCACCACAACAGCCTTCCAGACACATACAGCAATAGACAAATGGAAAAAGGGAGTACAGGAGAGACACATCTCTGCATAGCCTACTGAAATTATACAGAACGACAAATGCTTGCAAAGAATTGCTGCATCAACCAATTAATCAAATTGACACGGTAACTGACGCACAATGTACAGCTGAAGTAAGAAAAAACTCAGAGAAAACTGTGGCAAGATTAATGCACGGCTACCAAACATTAGGATCACAGATCATGCACATGGCAACATCGGCACAGTTTCATGAAACAAAATTAACAGTTTGTTATGTCCATGAAACATGTTTCATGTTTACAGGAAAATGAAATTAAAATAAAAATCCACTGCAGATACCACATGAAGTTCACCAAGCTGCGCTACACTGGATACAGCAAAGGTTGTGCAACAATTGCACGACTGCGTTACCTACTCTACACCCAAGCACTTTGGAGAAGCACAACCAACAGAAGCCGCAGTGCTTGCAGAAGTTTCCGCATCACACTCAGAGACAAACATAAGGAAATACAACATTTAAGCTATATATATTAGTATAACATTCAACTGAGAAACAGCCTTACAGCAGCACACGGTATACAAGTTATAATGATAAAGCATGCTATATAAGATAGTTATAAGCATGCTAAGATCAAGAGAAGCTTAGATGATAGCTTTGCAAAAAAAAGAACAGTAGAAGATAAGGTAGTTAAGCATGGCAAGCTCAAGACAAGCTTAGGTGATGGCATTACAAAAAACTGGAGAGGGGACTATAGAGAAGTCATGGAGATTGCAGTAATATAGCACAATTCAAAACTGTTAAGTGTGAGCTAGTATTCAAATATATGTAGTGTATTAAGTACTAATAGTTAGCTGACAGTCAAACAAAAACTGAAGAAACAACTTAATATGTGTAATGGAAATTACACTAAGATAGCTCAAATGGTAAAAAAATGCAAGAGCAAGTATGGGATTTGAAAGATAAATAGTGCGTTAAATGTTAATCAGTAACAGATTTTGGATCATCACGAACGTTCTGTTTTTTCTGACCTCAAGCTATCGTATTTTTGTACTAAAAAAATCAAATTCAAGTGCAATGTTTCAATTCACAATTTACTTGTCCGCCGCTCCCAACAACTGAGATAAATCCTGAATTCCAGAACCCATAGTGCAAAACTTAACCGAGCTTTTTTCCCTTGCTGTGTGAAGTAAAATGTTTTGATATGTAAATCTATTCCGCTAGTCACCTTCCTTTGTCCAAAAAATCAACCACCTTCTCTCCCTCCTCCTTTCTCCTCGTAAGCACCAAATCAACAAGCTAACTGGTGCTGGTTCCCCTCCCACTTCTATTTCCGCCTTCAGAGTCAACTCACCCTCCCATTTTGCGGAATAGCATAACTTTCCATGCACTATTGGTAATCTAATGCAGTTTAATAAGATCTGATAGCATAATTGTTGATTTCACTCACTCAAGGTATCCTACTCCACAAATATTAAACACTAGATGATAGCTGACGAAGAGCTCAGTAAGAAACAATGCTTTGTTCCTTTAGACTGACGAGACTATCTCAATGATGCTGCACGCCAATCCCCCTTTCCAAGAGTATCCAGACCAAGAATGCATAACTCTGACCTCCAGATTTAAAAATTACCGTTACTTGTTCAACCAACCAAGTAATTCCCAGTTGATGCAGGTTATTTCAACACCTTGCAGTTACAGCGCAGAGAAGGATGAGTACTAGTAATAAGTTTGTTCAGCTCTATGCAGCCTGTACATTTCTAACCATCTTTTTCACCTACTTATTTGTAGAATTGGCACACGGCCAGCTAGTACTGAAGATATCAACGTTGCAAGTCATCTTAAAAACTTGATGCTGTCAACAGTGTATGTTGCTTATATAAATGATGATGCAGAACCTCTTATTTGGTCTCTATGATAGTCGATGCAGAGACAGAACTTTAATATCAGAGATTGTGTTCTTCTACCCCCCCCCCCCCAAAGCAGCATAATGCAATGATAAATGAGCCATAATTAACCTAACGCATTAAAAGGCTAGACCATAGGAACTAACAGTTCTTAGACAGATCAGACTTTTCTGCATCTTAGTTAGTTATTGTATCATGCCTCCAGCAAAGTTCTTCAAAACTTTCAGCCATCCACTGGACATTTGGGAAAGAGATGTTATACTGATCCATGCTCCATGCAATAGTTCAAAGATATTTCATAAACGGTGAGAAAACCATGGCGCTCATTGTTGATAGTGCTTGTTAGATTTACCTGGTGCCATGTACTCTATGCTGCTAATTGACAGCATTGCAAGGCCTCCAGTCATGTGGCTTTGGGTTCTGTTATCTTAAACCTGTGTGGGAACCAAAAGGTTTCTCCAGAATCTGGCAACCAACAAATCCAATTTTATCTGCAGCGCAGTTTAACAAATACCTAGTCCAAGATTTCAAGCTGATCAGTCATCTTTCAGTCTCAAGCAGCAAAGTTTGATCCATTAGAGGACAGCTGCAGTGTGGTGTGAAGTGTGAACCAAAGGTTTCAGAAGTAACAGCCTTACACGAAGCGCTCACTTCTAAGGCTTCGTTTGTAAGTCTGATCTTCGGCCAGCGGCACAGTCACAAGGTGGAATCTCCAAAACACCTTGTGTTGCAGGAAACAACCTCAAAAAGACTACTTATTCAAACAATCCATATCTCTCGACAATGTTATAGAAACACTGGAAGTAAACACACCACAGCTGGCTATTTGTTCACAACTCTTGACCAACTAAAGCAAAGCCTTACATTAAATAAACATGCCAGAACATCCACAGGACTACTGCTTCAACCAACTCGATGTTTCTGGCTCCTTCAGTCATGCCTTATTTGATTGCCCACACTTGCAACTTGTCCGGATCCGTAGGCCTCAAGTTAAGGAGCTCCATACAATGCAGGGTCTGCACCAATCTCCTACGTGCTAAATCTGTTCCACAAAGACGATCGGATGCCAAATCTGGTCATTAAAACAATTCATGGTTGATCACGGAGGGTGTTCCGTGTTTGATACAAGGCAAACATTTGCCATCTCCGGAGTGAGCATTTAGCGTGACTATGGTGGTGATGATGATGATGACAAATGGTGAACAAAATCCATGTACAAATGCAATTAAATTAAAGGGAAGTTGGAACTGATTGAGTTTTTTTACCTTAGTAATACGAACTAGAACCACTGCCGCCATAGTATCCACTGCTGCTACCCGTATTACGATAATGCGAAGAATACGAACTCCCGCCAACCTGCCCAAACACAGAAACTTGAATAAATAGGGAAGGGGGAGGTGGCAACCGATGCAGCAGTACTGTTCAAAGTCATTTTGGACTTCACATGGTCAGTGACAACTTGATCATCGATTTTCTATGAAACAAGGCTACCTCGCATAAAAAATATACATTATGGATAATTTTATGTTCAATATAGCAGTATCAATTTGATGTTGTCGATGGTCGTGATTCTTTCTTTATAGATGGGCAAATCTAAAAAATATTTCACTAACACTGGTTGTACAATCTGTATTTGACTCAGAGAGAGTAGTGGATAGTAAATGCATTAGACATAATTGCAAGAAGACTTACATCAGATCCACGAGGCATGTAGTCGGCACTATAAGTTGATGAGTACATTCCACCAGCATCACCAGTGCTTGTGGAACCTGCAGAGGTGAGATGCAGAATAAAGTTATAAGCACATGATCAAAGGTATCATGACAAATAGCATAGCCTTCCAAGAGTATACCTCCATAACTCAAGCCATGGCGGCTGCTGCTATACACTGTGTCATGACCAGCAACTGGTCTGCTGCTACTGTATCCCGCATGTGACCGCCCAAGCCTTCAAGAATGAGCATGTGAAAGAACTCAAGATTAAAAATCAAATACAAGATAATTCTTAACAAATAAATGCTAAGCAGAGAGACTGCATGTTACTAAATGTACACCAACCTGTCGGTATATGCATCGCATACCGAGCACTGCTGCCACCAACATCATAATCTACGCGTGCCTTGGACTGGCGAACGCTTATGTCGTGATACCGAGGAGGCACATCATCCTTGCATCAATAACAATAATTAGGTTGACTGAAAAATAAATGGCAAGTGCATGCAAACATGCAAATGTAAATCAATAAACTATCCTCACCATCTCAGCATATGAGCGTTTTGAGCCAGAGACTGTATCATAATCACGGCCACGCCCCTCCCTATAGATTGGCAACGGTCGGTCGATCTTCTCTACATAACCATCATCAGCATATGCTCGCCTGTTGGGACGGGGAGCACTACGAGGACCAAGGTCTGAATAAGCTGATCCACGGGGCGGGGGCGAATAGTCGTCCCTGTAAGAGTGGCGCCTATCTACTGGAACCCTCGGAGTGTAGTCAGCAAAGGTAGCTCTGCTTCTTGGTGGAGGAAGGTCATCACGCTTTCCATATTCTCTCCTTGGACTTCTCTTTGGGTAAACAGGAGCTGTACACAGATGAAGTATGAGAAATTTTGATGCAGATACAGTAGATGAGACTACAGGAAAAATGGATACCATCTGCGCACCTGGGGCCCTTCTATCATAGGATCTCTCTGGAGGAGGCAAACGCCTCACTCTCTCTGGTACTGACATAACAGGGCGTCTATCTCTAATATCTATTGGCCTCTTCAGTGGACGGCTCCTCATGGGAGGTAAGCGACTAACATCAGGTCGTACAAGGCGTGGCAGAGGCCGGCGTAGAGGAGGGCGAGTGTACGGAAAACGGCCACCACGAGGAGCACTTTGCCCAAGCCTGAAATTTCCTCTTAATCCATGCTTCATTCTAGTAGGTCTCTGCATTGGCCTTGACAATCTGGCTCTCACTTTTGCCTGAACCACAAAAGAATCAACTTGAGAAGGAATTGTGTGACAAAATTTATAAATTGTACAACAGACAGAGTAGATGGTAAAATTGGTGATGGTACGGCAAACTCAGTTAGAAAACGTACCTTGCTATCACCTTCACCAATCTCAGAATTGGTTATCCCATCAACGCATGCAACAGCATTATCATGCGTATCAAAAGTAACAAACCCAAAATCTTTTCTTTTGGCTGCAGGCATATTCCGGGCAAGTTCAACTTTTTCAATAGCTCCGTACTTTTTAAGGTACTTCTTAACACGATCTTCATCCCATGAGGGAGGAAGACCATCAAGAAATACAGCTCTGACCTGAACCACATAAAACAAAAATGAGGATTCAACAGATTTAAGCATGTTTGGCCCGTACCAGAAACTAGCACAGCTGACAGAGCGGATGACTGAATAGCCAAAAAAATGAAAATAGTTTCACCAGCAAAGCCACTTAAATTAATGCAGAAAACGGGTGCTTACCTGTGCCATCATTTCATCATCAACTTCGGGGTAGGAATCAGCGAAGGAAACCTTTGCACTGCGATCAACTCCAAAGACTACATCCCTCTTCTGCAATCGCCTGAAAGCATCCATAGCTTCAGGGCGAGTAGAAAACTCGAGTAAAGCATACCCACGATTCATCCCTGGGTTATTGCTATCCTCAACCAATATTAGATCGTCAAAATTCTCAACCTCGTAGGTCTTCAGTTTATCCTTCAGCTGCAAAATCGAAGACAAGTTACTTCTTGCACCAAGAAGCAGAAAAAGGCATCGAGGAAAAAAGAGTTGAAGCATCATACGTGTTCTTTTGTCCATGTCTTGCAGATATTGCCAACAAATAGTGTATCATTGTCATGACTAGGAGCAACACCACATTGTTTACCTCGCACCTACAGGATTTCAGAAAGGGTTAGGTTACTTGTAACAGAGTCTATATCATAAACATTGTATCATTGTCGCGATACCAACCAGTGGGTTCTTTAGATCTGAGACAGCACGCTTTGCTTGATCCACAGTCGCAAACCGCAGGAAGGCAAAGCCTTTATTCTTCTTTGTCACAGGGTTCATCATCAGACGAACTTCGGTGATCTCGCCAACTTCACTAAAAACTTTCCTGAGGTCACTTTCCGTTGCTTCTTTATCTAGTCCACCAACAAAAACTTCAAACTCCTTCCGCTTACGATTTGCTTTCACCATCTCATGATGGTCATCATCCTCCACGTCCACACTCTGTTCCTCGTCAGCATTTTCGTATTCCCCACCCTCCCCATCATCCCCGCCATCATCCAGCTCCTCATCCACCATATCCGTCTCCTCTTCAACCACATCCTCGGTGTACTCCAACCCTTCATCGACGTCTTCATATTGCTCCTCATACTGCTCTGAGTCCTTCTCATCATAGTCTACAACAGCCTCCTCCTCGTATTCTGCCTCGTCCTCGAACTCCAGCCGTTCACCTTTGTCCTCCTCTTCGTATGTTTCTTTCGCAGTTCCCTCATCTAAAAGTGAAGGTAAGCATGAGATACATAGACCTCGAATTAATAGAATCAATCAATCTAATACAGCAACAACAGCAAGCGTGCTCCTGTGAACCTATGCCTGCCATCATCTCCGTTACCATACAAATGAGCAAATGCAGTGTTTTGTCTAGATACTCACACGCCACAGAACAGATCACAGAAAAAGTCTACGCCCTAAAAAAAACAGAGGAACAAACGCAATACCTTCACCGTGGCTTGCATTCTCCACGGCATCCGCCTTAGCCTTCTCCTCAGCAGCCGGCTGCTGCTGCGGCGGCGGCGAGGGCTGCCGCCTCTGCTCCTCCACCTTGGGAGCCTCCTCCGCGGCCTTGACCTCCTCCACGGCCGGCACGGGCTCCTCCGCGGCCGGCGGAGCCTTGGCCGCCCTGCCCCTCGTCGCTGGCCCCTTCCTCGCCGCCGCGGAGCCGCCCCTCCTAGCCGACTTGGGCGGCATCTCCGACCTCACCACAGAACAAGAAACACCAGCTACAAAAAATTCACCGCCAATTAACACGCAGATTTAGCGGAGACAGACGGGAGTGGGTAGGGCGCGCGCGCGTACCTCGCGCCTTCGCGGAAGATCGATGTGGGGAAGGAACCGAAACCCTAGCACCGGAGCGGAGACGAAAGCTGCGGCTTTGATGAGGTCGCGGGATGAGGAGAGAGGCCTAGGTATTGTTGGTCGAGTCGGAGTCTGCGAATCTGGACGCCGGAATTGGACGCAATTACGGATTTACCATCGGGGATTCGGCGTGTGCGTACGCGCGCGTTGACCGCTTCCTACGCAGTTTACAGGGCGCCTGGTCTTTTCGGGTGGTGACGCTTTTATTTGTGACAGGTAAAGTCGGTGTCCAGGAATTTCGCTGCCGCCTCGGGTTTCTGGGCCTGATGGCAGTGGGTAGATTCACTGGAAACTTCACGTGTCTCTGAGTACTATCACACGTACACGACCTTCAAAATAGATACGGTGCCTTTGCCCAAAATAACATTTTTTTTCATTTCAAACTAATTACACATATTTAGTACTGAGCCTTTCTCGGGCTGGGCCGGGCTTTGACCAGGCCACACAGGAAATCCAGGCCCGAGCCCGGACCGACCATCGGGCCGAAAAAAAGGCCAGAGTCTGAGCCCAAAAAACCCAACTAGGCCCGACCAGCCGAGCGGGATCCTAGCTAAATCACGTTTTTCTAAGCCCGAGCCCAAACCGACCTAACTGTCGGGCCCACAATTCAGGCCTAGAGCTCGGCTCGGCCTGGGATTTTCGGGCCGGGTCGGGCCAGACTGCCCATGGCCAGGTATACTCGTGAGTATAGATACTCCACCACTGAAAATTGGCAATAATTAACTTCTATCTGTTTCACCTAAAAGGAAGCAGGTTCTCGCAGGAAAAAATATATTGAAGACCGAATATCAACAGAGAAAATTTACTAATTACTAACTCGGTGCCTAGGATTTCCACACTTGATTCATGCTTCACAATCTATGTCATCTACATAACTTTCATGAAACATTATTGATTTAAGGTCGGTGCCACACAAATTATATGAAGGTTCTACTAACTTGTATGCATCTCTCATGGAACAGTTATTGTAGGTAAAACCCTAAACCGATAAAATAACATCTCGTACTAAGGTATTATCTAGAGACTATATATTGGATTAGTGATACCTTTTTATCCATCAAACACTTTTCCTGGCCTGACATGTGTGTTTTTCGGAGCGTCAATTTCGCCACGAGGTGGAGGTAACGTGGTTAAAATTAATTTTCTAAGGGTTACGTAGGAAAGGATCCCCACCTAAATTTTAATTAATCAACATCAGAGTATACATAATCGCACGTGGTGTGACGAGAGGTAATCACGCCACAGATCGTCGTCAGTCCTACGAACCGGTTGTCTACACGGTTTGTCCACATAAGATAATTCACCATGTTAGAAATTGCCACGTATCGGGTATTGTTTTGTGCTCAATCCCTCTCCAATCCCTTATTGCTTTGTTTTATATACCCAAAAAATGGGATTATGAGATTTGTTAGGATGATACATTTCCATATGATAGTCCACTCAATTCATGGCATATATGATTCGCTAGTGTTGCTTAGAGATACTTGTATATGTATGGATGATTTGGTGGCTATTTCCTAATAGGATTTTCTATTTCTCGCCGAATTTTGTTCACATAATTATCTCCAAGTAGCATTTCCTTTTGTTTTCTCCTAGGCTATGTGCACTTATCCCATTGCTCGCAGCTATATTCTAGCAACCGGTACCGAAAGGGCCAAGTGGTACCAAGAAAACTATTCGCAAAGGAAAAAAAGGCTAGTGAAGAGGCACCTAGTGAAGGAGCACCTATTCCTAAGAGGAATATAACCAATCCACGTGAGCCCAATTTGAAGTTTGGAAGAAGGTGCCCACAAGGGATTTCATGAAAGCAAGAGATGAGTTGAACCCCTATGCGTTTCCTCATACTTCCATGGATGATCAATTCTTTTGCAAGATGCACCACCAAATATATGAGTTTGTGACTGAGGCACATGCCACTCAGGTTACTCAACAACCCATTGGCATTGCTCACCTCTAAAAGCACTTCCCGGTTACGATGAATATTTGTGAACTCCATGATCTTGTGAAGCTTGTGAATGTAGAGAAAGGGTATATATAGCAAGGAGTTGATTATGTATTTATTTGCAATTGTGTACTTCCACAAAGTATGATGTAAGGTCCATGACTTGGATGAGTGTCGGACAAGCTTCCGCAAAGACTTCGTGAGTTTAGCGAACTCTTGGGATATACTATGAAGCGTAAGAATGACCTGGAGTATATTACAGCTAGTTGCACCCGCACCGCATTGTCGGATGCCCCACTTTGAAGTTTTCAAAAATTTCGAAATAAATCATGGACATAGATTATGTTATGTCTTTTGCCCCAACAAATTTTCATCAAATTTTTTGACCATATGTGACCTATGCCAAAAAAGAGAAAGATGTAATGAATAATATCACGTGCTATTCACACTTCATTTGTTTTTTCACAGATTACATATGGTAATACTTTTGATAACATTTTGTGGGTGCACACGACATAATCTATGTCCGTGATTTATTTCACAATTTGTGAAAATTCCGAATTAAAGCATCCGGGTGCAGGTGCAACTAGTTGTAAATTGTAGTTTCCCCGGATACAGGGAATCTAGGAGCCGCCGGTTATGAATGCTCACCTTATCTTCACGTGGCTTATCCTCCTGAGTGGGTGCTACTCAAGCTCCCAATGGTGTTCCAACGGCGACCAAGTATCGTACCTACGACCAAGGTGTTTTTCGCGACACTTTGGCTATCAAGCAAGGGGACTAGGGTGTGGTACGTGGATATTTGGTGAACACTTTGTACCTTGTAGAGAGGAACAATAAGATTGACATAATGGATAACATGTATGAAGAAATCCACAGTCGTGTGTTTGAGAGTAAGAATTGCATATATACACCTTACAACAAAATGCTTATTAAGTAGGCGCTTACCCACGGTATTGGTGTCAACTATCCTTTGAAGCAACTCAAGAGTCTCACTATTTCTCTGTCGGCGGCGGTTTCTTCTTACATTTCAGCCAATTACAAGCGCCGATTTGATGAAGAATTTTTTTGTTGAATACAAAGTCCGAGAAGGAGGGTTGGAAGGCTAATATCAAGAAGTTGTTTTGTCTCACCAGTGATGTTCGATTGCGTTAATATGAAGCTCACAAGAACATCAATCTTGTTCACCGCAACTAAAATAGAATAATGAGAAATCAAGAAATTTAGGATGTTCCTAGTGGCTCCGAGTCAAATGGCTTCTTGGAAGTCCAAGCACACCAAGTGGGAAGATTATGCTACTTCAGCTCGTGCCCAAAATGAAGAAAGTGAAGAACAAGACGAGGTGAGGATGAGGAGGAGGATGTACCGAAGTTACCGTCCCCGATGTTGCCGCCGAGTGATGAAGATTATATTCAAGTTTGGACATACATGCTGAAAAATCTTGAGCGCTGCAATTTGCCAAGAGCACATAGTAATAGTTAAATTAAAAATATTTGGACCAAGCGTGCTCGTATGAGTCAGTGAGTGGGTATGCGCTGCCCATTCAAAACCTAAAATTGGAAAACTGAAAAGCAAAAACCAGAAGAATTCCACACGCAACCAGAATTCAGGGGTAGTGCAATTCTTCCTGTCCTCCCAGGACGGCAAGTTCCAAGCCTCCAGCCTAGAACATCATGGCATGCGTAATATCATCCTCTCCAAAGTTTGTCGGAATTACAAAACAGCCCTCGTGCTCTTCCTCTCCCATCACCGTCCTCCGGTCGAGACCTACCTCCGCACGAGCGCCGGCCGGAGCGCGCGCGCGCACGATCTCCCCGCCTCTCGCCGCCCCCGTACACTAGCCCCGCGACCCCGATTCCTGGCCGAAATCCTTGCTTCAAGACCGGGGGGACTAGGTAGGAGGAGGAGGAGGGGGAGAGGGTAAGGGGGGGAGGAGATGCAGAGAGACCGAGGCGTCTCGGCGTCGGCGACGGCGGGGGGCGCGGGCGAGAGGAAGCGGATAGGCGAGGCGATGGACAGGTCCTCCCCTTCGACGTCGTGGGGGTTCTCCGGCGGCCGCGAGCGGGACCGGATCGCCGCCGGGAAGCAGCCGGAGGTGCCCCGCTCCGGCGCCGGATCCACCGCCATGTCCAAGGGCAAGTTGTCCGATGGTGAGCTCTGTCCCGCAGCATGTTATTTTTTACTGTTGGCGTCTTTTTTTTTTTTTTTGAGTATGGTTTGTTGGTCCAACAATTTCATAGATCAGCCGTGTTCTGCATCCCTATGGCCGGAATGGGGATATTGTGTTCTCTCGCTTTGTAGCTTGAGGAATGAAGGGATAATTTATGTATTTAGCTATATGCCTATATGTTGACGAAGGGGCGGACAATGGTGTGTCCAACTGCTAGAACTCTTTGTGCCATACACTCATACCATGGTTAGCAGGAATGCCGAGTTTGTCTTGTTGGTATGTTTGTTATGCACTTATGCTTGCCTGTGAGGTAGCTCGAACATGCAAATATTGATGATTGATGTAGATTTCCAGGTTATGACTACAGAGCAGATAAGCATGGTGACACCATTGGCCAGACATGCAATGTTGCAATTCATGGTGATCATGGGATGTGGCAGGCATGGAAACATTCTAATATTGAGACTTGACATTGCCAGTAGCAAATGCAAATTATGTACTCTAATAATTAATGTAGCTAGTATTAGTCTGAAATAATAACAATTAAAATGTACTAGCAGTGAGCTGGTGCTTTTAAATGCATTTGGCGCTCATTTTGGTTTGCCATGTCGTCAAGTCTAGTTTGTTTGCTTGCAAGGTGAATTTTTGTTTTCAGTTAGTACTTGTAGGTAACTTTTCGCAAGTCACCAAGGCGATAGGCGCTAGCCGGGTGGCAAACCAGGATGATGCCTAAACATCGATTGAGTGGGCCTTGGGCTTCCTCTTAGGCGGGATAGATCAGCTAGGCGAACTAGGCAGCACCTTTTAGAACATTGCTTTTGGTGGTTAGGGCCTTAGGAGTAGCATGTGTTGGCCATTCAAGCAGGAAAATGAGTACTGCATGTACGTCAGCGAGATATGGATCTATCATCTACTCCTCTTATAGAACAACTTTGCTACATTACTTTAACCACATTAAGTGTAAAGAACTGCCACAACTAGCTATGGATATGGTAACTTTAAGTCTTAATAACTTTCCTATTCTCCTGTAAGGCCGCACCTCATCATTCGTGATGTATCTTCTGACCGAAGCCTGTATCCAAGTTTAGGTCTTAGAACCTCCTAATCCAATGCGTAGGTAGCAGTTACTGCTTCAGACAGGAGAGATAACATTGATATCTCTCTGTGTAGCCGAGAACATATTTAGTGATACGGGGCTTTAGGTGATACAATGAAAACACTGCAGCTGGACCGTCTGATATTTTATGTAGGGACTTGAGCAACACCCTGGTGAATCTTGCTCGCATTGGTGGATATGCAACAGCGACCATGCACTTACTGTGTAACCAGCGAAGGGCCCTTCTCTTGCACCTGCCTTTTTTTTGCTGCTAGGTACGTAGCTTGAATCGGAATGTGGGATGCAAAATATTAATGCGTAGCATGTTGGTCAGATAGAAAATGTTAAGGTGCTAAATAATTTGTAGACTTTGGAAACTTGGCCGTTTGTTCCGGTAATTTGACCAGTCCAGTATTGTGTTTCTCTCGTGTGTAAGTGTAATGCAAGAAACAACAAAATTTCCAAATGGAAGATAGATGGGGATTCACCGAGTCAGGAAGAAGGAAAGACAGAGTTGGGGTGATCTTGGCAAGGAAGATAAATTTCCCAGGGGTGAACGCCAAATGTTCTAGGTGGGGCACATGTCATTAAATGTGCCGATCCTCTCCTTTCCTTTTGGATCGAACGGTCCATAACAAATGTGTTCATGGTATAAGGTAGTGAACTGTGTCACTAGATATTCTCTTTTGTGTCCCCACTGTCAATGAATTTAAAGAGGAGGTTGCCAAATCTGCACGCATTTTTGGTGTTGTGACTGGTGTTGGACGGAGTTTGGCCCAAGCTAGTGTTGGACATATCTGAAATACATTTATGTCTTTTCTGTTTGGCTACTGGAACAGAAATCCCACATGTCTTGCTAATAGCACTTGTATATACTGCTGAATGCTAACAATTCTATGCTCTGCAACCATTTTCCTTACCTGTTTTAACTTAGTTTGCTGTAATGAAGGTTCTTTATTTGTTTCCTATTACAATTGTAATCTTTGTTTACTAATTGCCTTACAGGAGAATCAGATACGGACAGTGAAGAGTCAGATTTGAGTGGTTCTGATGGAGAAGATACATCATGGATTTCGTGGTTCTGTAGCTTGCGGGGCAATGAGTTTTTCTGTGAAGTTGATGACGATTACATACAAGATGATTTTAATCTCTGTGGGCTAAGCGGCCAAGTTCCATATTATGAATATGCTCTTGATCTGATATTGGACGTTGAGTCTTCACATGGTATGGATTCTGTCAGCTCTTTGTTCATTTGATTAGTACAGTAGTAAACAGTGAATTAAAACTGCCCTGTTTACCATGTCCTTGCCCTAGGTAGTTCAGCCGGTTAACGGCTGTAGCTAGGCTTTTAGGGTGTGTTTAATGTCTGTGTTGACCTAGCCTCACTCAAGAAGGCTGCCAGGCCATGTAAATGCTATGGGAAGTTGATTTGTCAGCTGTTTGACTTCGCTTGACTGTGGAGCGTGGTTCTTTGGTTTCATTGTTTCTCAAGCAAAGATGAACTTTCCCGGTGCAAGACTTTTGGTAGGTTTAGTGAGAACATGAGACCTGAATTGGCAACCCATACCTAGAGGTAGAATCACACAGAAGCGATGAGGTGTAAATATTACTTCTTCTTCTTCTAAGCCTTTTGTCCCAAACAAGTTGGGGTAGGCTAGGCATGAAACCCTTTCACGAGGACTTCCCAGGAGGTCACCAATCCTAGTACTACTCTCGCCCAAATGAGTTTCATACCCATAGGACTGGCTAGTTTTTACGTTGGCTCGCCAAGCCTATCACAACCCTTAGATATGAAACCCTTTCACGAGGAATTCCCAGGAGGTCACCCATCCTAGTACTACTCTCGCCCAAATGGGTTTCATACCCATGGGATTGGCTAGTTTTTACGTTGGCTCGCCAAGCCTATCACAACCCTCCTCCTTTACCCGGGCTTGGGACCGGCTATGCCTAGAAGCTCCATCATATTGTTGCAGTTTATTCCTCATCACTTGAATGGGTGTAAATATTACTTCCTCTCATCTTTTTGTAGGTTGTATTTTGATTGTGTAAGACAAGGCTTTGACCAACAGTTACTTCATTAATATGAAATTTACGAGACATGAAATTTTGATGTTATTAGATTCCTAAAAATCTATACTTCTTATAAGACAAACCCCACTAACATGCATTAAATAGTCTATTTCTACATGCAAGGTGTCCACATCATCCACTATTTGAGCCATTCATTTATCCATGTCATCACCACATCATCCACTATTTGAGACATTCATTTATCCATGTTATTCCATATTTATTAATGATATTCATCCATACATGCAAGCTATTCGCATTATAAATTCTTTTAACCATACAATTTTGCACATCATCAATTTTTAGCGGTTAAATATACAAACATTTCATATTAATTTAATTTAGATTTTCGACTATTGTGGCTATCAAATCCTCCATATTCCCGAGAATTCTTTCCATTTCATGCATCAAATATCCTTTCTTTTATACTATAATGTTTTTAAGATTCCCGCTGCAACGCGTGGGGTATCTTTCTAGTATTTATAATTGTGTAGCACATAAACCATACTAATGGAATAATTGTCCGTCAAAGTCTTGTTTTAACGAATCAAAATACGCCCTACATAAGTACTTTTTTGGGGGTATCTGTATGTAGGAAGAAGAAGATGATCCTTTGGAATTCTGGTAGATGTGAACTTCAAACCGGGATGGGTTCACAACCTTGTGGGCCCACTGTTGCTTCTTGCAGCCCCATAACGGTTCTTAAAAAATAATATAACTATATTGGTGCATCAGTAAATTTGTTTTGTCACAATTGGCCCCCACCCTTCTGCATGCTTAATATGCACCGACCAGGCTAGGCCAAAATTTACCCAACCTCTCCCGCTTCACCTCTGCTCCACATTCCCTCGTATCCCACTGGACTGGCCTAACGATGTATTTGTCTACCGTCCCGGATACTTTGTATTGCATCTGGGTGGCCTTGTTGTGGTTGGGACTGGTCTGGCCCGTCTAGGTCGCCGAACACATCTTAGTTTTACTCTCTTTTCTACGTTATGTTGCAACAGCTGTAGGTGAAAATACGGTGTCATAGCTGACCAGGAAAAATCCTTGATGTTTTATGCATTCTTTTGTGACAACTTGTCGTACATTCTTTTGCTTTCTTCTGCCAACTGTTTATTTTTTATTGTTGATGCAACACTCTTACAATGTGATGTTTGTAATGCATAGGTGATATGTTCACAGAAGAGCAAAATGAACTTGTTGAATCAGCTGCTGAGATGCTTTATGGATTGATTCATGTTCGATATATTCTTACAAGTAAAGGGTTGGCTGCAATGGTGAAACTTCTCTCCTGTCTCTGCAAGTTGTTTTCTGATGGATAAGCTCGAGTACCGTAATTAAATGGTAACTTCTATATTTTATTTTTGTCCAGTTGGATAAGTACAAGAACTATGACTTTGGAAGATGTCCTAGAGTGCACTGCAGCGGCCAACCATGCCTCCCAGTAGGCCAATCAGACATTCCTCGTTCAAGCAACGTGAAAATTTACTGCCCAAAGTGTGAAGATCTCTACTATCCGAGATCCAAATATCAAAGCAGTATCCTTTTATTTACACACGAAAACATGTGCCTTTGAGCTTAAATGCTCACCACATTCCTGATTTTCCTGTCAGTACTCAGTAGATAAATTGACAAGTGTCCTCAAATTTTGAGTGCCCAATTGTATTTTGTTTATAGTCGTGTTGTAGCTTTTGCTTGCAACAATATGTTCAGTTAAAATGTTTTTAACTTATCCACTACACTGAATTGACACCCCACAAAAATCATTCACTTCAGTAACCATGCATGAATCCATAGTATGACTAAATCCTTAGGACAAGAACTTAAGTATTTACCATTCTTGCTGGCATGTATATTTCCTATTTGAAGTATCTTGCATCTATAGTTACTGTCGATATGCTTTGCCTTGTATTACTTCATGGAACTAACTCAACCGGAAAGCAGTCAGAACATGTAAACATTTAGTCTAGACTGGGAAATGATTTTTTGCACGTGACAGAAAAACGGTTTGCCCAGCTCTGTACTCTTGACTCTTATGTAGACATTGACGGAGCTTACTTTGGGACAACGTTTCCTCACTTGTTTCTGATGACATACCCACACTTGAAGGCCCAGAAGCCGTCACAGGAATACGTTCCCAGAGTTTTTGGCTTCAAACTTCATAAGCCATAACAAGTTCGAAGAGTCGAAGGTGCAAAAGATGTTCACAACTGAGTAATCTGATATACCGAGTTGCGCAGTACTGCGGGGCTGCGCACCTGTGCACGTGGTGCAGTTCACCACTTGGTTCACCGGAATCCACCTGACCCAAGGCTGATCGATCTCTCTTCTCCCGCGTTTCCTGCTCGCCTGACGTTCTGATTTGATGATGCCTGTGCTTTGTTTAGCTTAGGTGAATACCCTGTTCTTTATACATCTTATATGTGAGCTTGGCAGTTACTAAAAGAAGGGCATTATGTAGCTTTGTTATGCCTCTGTTGTGTATTTGTCATTTTGTTTTAACATGAGATTGCTTTCGAGAATATGATAGTATAATGGCAATCTGAGAAGTTCAAGGTGACATTTATTCTTTAATTTATATTGGGCTTTTATGCAAAGTTTTCTCTCCAGAGATTTACTTCTGTCATCTGTGTGTCGTTATGGCCCTGATAATCCGTTTTAACTTATTTGCGGGAAAATTTCAGAGCTGAGCTAAGCAGGAGTGAATGTAACAGCAGTACCGTCTTAGTTTGAGAGACTAGGTTTAGGGTTTGCGTGAGTTCAATGCCTCCACGCTGTCCACGTATTTATATTGATCAGCGTACAGGTTTACAAACACGACTCATACACGTATAAACGTAGGCTAGACCTAGTACAATTCTAACACACCCCCTCAATCTAAACCGTTATGAACATACAAGGTTAAGATTGGTTTTAAATCTGTCTAGCATATGTCGTGTGGCTGGTTTAGTAAGTACATCAGCCAGCTGATCCTTCGTGGAAATAAACCTAACGTCCAGTGCACCGGCAGCTACTCGTTCTCGCACAAAATGGAAGTCGATCTCAATGTGCTTGGTTCGAGCATGAAAGACCGGATTCGCCGTCAGGTAAGTAACCCCAAGATTATCGCACCATAAGATGGGCGTACGCTGTTGAGTCACTCCAAGTTCCTTGAGAAGAGATTCTACCCATATTGCTTCAGCAGCACCATTAGCCAATGCCTTATACTCAGCCTCGGTGCTCGACCTCGAGACTGTAGGTTGCTTCTTCGAACTCCATGTGATGAGGTTCGGTCCAACAAACCCAGCAAAACCACTTGTGGAGCGCCTATCATCCACGTCACCCGCCCAGTCTGCATCTGTAAAAATACTAATGCCAAGCAATGGAGACTTGCGGAAATGCAGACCGTTCTGTAGTGTACCCTTGACATCACTTAACTGCCTCCCAATGTACATCAGTGGGCTGAGAGAGAAACTGGCACACCTTGTTCACCGCAAAAGAAATGTCTGGACGAGTAAGAGTCAAATACTGCAGTCCACCAACAACACTGTGGTACCGGAAGGAATCATCGGCGCCAAGCGGTGTACCCGTATCACGTGCCAATCTCACGGAAGTGGATAGCGGTGTGGAGGTAGCATTACAATTCTCCATGTTGACTCGATGAAGAAGGTCAAGAGCATACTTCCGCTGAGTCAATGTCACACCCCTGAATTGTAAGATGCCTCCAATCCAAGGAAATAATCCAGCATACCCATATCCTTAATAGGAAAACTATCCGAGAGGGAGCGCACCAGACGAGCAACAGCCTCCGGAGTAGAGCCAGCAATGACAATGTCATCAACATATACCAACATGTATATATGAACCCCATCGCGAGAGAATATAAATAAGGATGTATCAGCCTTGGACGAGACAAAACCAAGCTGATGTAGAAGCTGACTCAAACGAGCATACCATGCACGAGGTGACTGCTTCAGACCATAGATGGACCGCTGAAGCTTGCAAACGTGGGAGGGGTACCGATCATCCTCAAAACCAGGTGGCTGCTGCATATAGACATCCTCAGTCAAAAATCCATGAAGGAAAGCATTGCTGACATCAACCTGCCGAAGGCACCACCCAAGGGAGACCGCAAGAGACAGAACCAAACGCACAGTTGCAGGCTTAACAACTGGACTGAAAGTATCACCATAGTCAATCCCGTACTGCTGAGTAAGACCACGTGCGACCAGACGAGCTTTATGCTTATCAACTGAACCATCAGGGCGATGCTTGGTCTTGAAAATCCACTTACTGCCAATAATATTGATACCGGGCGGTCGAGGAACCAAAGTCCATGTCTGAGTTTGAGTAAGGGCAGCAAACTCGTCAGCCATCGCAGCACGCCACTCGGGCTCGTGCAACGCTTCCCTGTGTGATGTTGGCGCTGCAAAGAACGCCCGTCGCCGTGGATCATACCGAACGGTACCGTCCTTGAACTCTTTCTCCTTTCTTGTATTATCTCTTAGCCGTGTCACCATGGTGTGCAACGGAGCAGCATGAGGTGCCGTGGAGGAAGCAGCCGCAGGAGATGGAGCAACAGGCGATGGAGCAGCACAAGGTACCGCGGCCGATGCAGGATCAGCAAGAGGCGGCACGGGCTGCTCCGGAGAAGGCACGGCAGACGGCCCATGGGCCGAGCCGTGGGACGCTGGGCTGACGGCAGGAGTAGCTGGGCTGGCCGGCGCAACGCCCGCATGGGGTGCACGGGTGGGCGAGCCATGCATGGCACCCCCATGCACGTCGATCAGAGAACTTGAGTCAACGTCGATCACCCGATCAGGGGCAGCTGCCGAAACCTGCACACATGGAGCACTACCTGGCACAGGTGGATTAGCGGACAAATAGGACAGGTCATAATTCCGCAATGGTGCACTCGTTACCGGTTCATCAAAAGGAAAAGTAATGGAATCTTCTAATGTGGAGATATCAATGGAGACACCAGGAGTGGAGAAGGGGAAGACGAGCTTATCGATCACATCATCACTGGCCTTGGCTCGGCTTTCAACTCCATTGCTGCCTCGCTCACCGTCGGCAACAAGTCGGTCTCCTACACCGACTTCTACGCTCACATCCTCTCGTTCGAGGCCCTGCAAGCGCAGCAAGCTCAAGTCGAAGAGTGGGCATCTTCGGCTAACGCTGCGTCGCGCCCTCCGCAGTTCGGCAACCCTAGCCGCCCACGCCCGCAGGACTACACGTCATCCTATCCAGGAGGGAACACCGCCTATCAAGGTGGGAATGCTCTGATACCAAGTTTGAGAGACTAGGTTTAGGGTTTGCGTGAGTTCAATGCCTCCACGCTGTCCACGTATTTATATTGATCAGCATACATGTTTACAAACACGACTCATACACGTAGGCTAGACCTAGTACAATTCTAACAGTCTTCAGTTTAGCACAAGATAAAAAGCAGACACTTTTAGGCAACATAAGCACAGGGCCAAGAAAATATTAACAAAGCGCGTCTATAGTAACTTGGTGATAGCAGCTAAGTGACCTAGCAAGGACCAACAAAAATTTCTTGTGACCTTTCTTCTTTCTTCCTAAGGTTAGGATTCAGCAAAACCTAGCAGACGAAAACGCTACCAATCTACCCATTTGTGCTTCCCTGTCAAGATCAGATGTTCAGACGCACAGGCCAGGCCGCCGGAGATTCTCCTGGTGCAGGTTGGACTTTGCACTGATCTCGTCAACGGCGGAGTCGCCCCTTTCCACCCTTATCGACTCCAGCATGCTCCCCAGGACCTCGGAAGCAAGCCTCTGGTCCGAGACAGGCCGTGCTGGCTCCTCCCCACCGTCCTGCAGCAATACTCCGATCTCCGTCAGCGAGAGCACGTCCTCCAGTATGACCTTGGCAAATATCTGGCCCAGGAACTCTGTCGCTTTCGGGGCGTCGGTCACGGCATCTTCCAAGGTCGACAGAACATGTTGGAACCTTACAGAAGAAGAAAGGGACTTATTAGCACCAGAGTCACACAAGAGAAGTTTGGTTAATGAGCAAGTGGATCAATACCCTTGGAGTAGCACTCTCTGGCTTAGCAATTTCTCCTGAGACTTGCACAAGTTCACCAAAAGTTTGGCCAAGAGTTCCCTCTCCAGGTCTTTCCTCTCAAACGAGTCATTAATCCAAAGCGATATAAATGAAGGATAGAAGCTGGGGGCATTCAGTTCTTTCATGCACAGACCAACCTCCTTCTCATCCTTAGCACTGGGGAACACCAAAAAATATGATAATGTAAAACCAGGAAGATATCTTAGGTTTTTGGCTACCTTAATCAATCAACTCCGTTAGAAGTATCAAGGCAAATCGAGAAGAAAGTATCAGTGTAACATTTTGGTATAGAATAAACATGTAAACATTTTTTTCTGAGTTTTGATTTATATATATTGCAAGGAACTGAGGCTGACTCAGCAGAAGAAGTTTGATCACAGAATTGTTGCAACTATTGAAAATAATGCTACCCACAACATGCCACCTTGGTAGGAACTTTTGCAGCAAAAGAAGTTACGGCTAGAAAAATAAAATCAATGAACAAAATTTTCGACGATAAATTGCACAAGTAAATGAAATGTTTACCCAATTAAAGGACATAGATCGAAGCTCTTGTAAATTTCGAGTAAGTCAACAATCCTAAGTGAAGAATGTATGTGTAACGTTGTTGGATGCCATGTTAAATGGCGAACAGATACATGCATGTCATCTTTCAATGCCGGAATATATTTACAACTGGTATTGGGACTGAAAACATTTATCCGATTAACCAAATTTTACAAGCGGCAAGGGAAATAAAAATTTAGAAGTGTCAACGTTGGGTTGTATAAATAGACAGGTATCCACCATCACCGTTTTCATAATATAAAGAGCAAGCAATATAACTATCCATTCTAAAGGATATAAAATAAGCACATGTTAAAAATGTACACATAATAATAACAAGACCTTACCTGTAGAACTCTTTTATGGTTAATATTGCTTTTTCTTGAAGAACCTCTTCCGTGATTTTTTTTGCTTCATAACAAATATCCTTAATGACTGCAGACGGTGTATGCATTTGACTAACATGATTGATAGGGGGCACCGGAATAGGTAAAGCATGCTCTCCAATTCCCAGGCCTGACTTTTAGGATTATCGGCAGTGGCTTGGAAGTTTGTTTGGTTACTTGTTGCTCCTGCAAATGAACTTTGTCTTGGGCTTTTTAATGTTTGACCATGATGACTGCTCAACGAAACATCTGGCAAAATGTCATGTGAAGCTGGTGGCCTCCCACACAGTGACATGTCTCTTCCCAATTCTCCTTGAGGACCAAGCCGAACAGATTTATCAGATCGCCTTTGATGGAGTGGAACTGACATGACTCTGTTTGAAGTCTGATATCTAGTATCTAAATTAGCATTCTGGGATCCATAAGAACGAACTTGAGAGGATCCACGAGAACCAGAAGATCCACGAACACCATAATCTAAAGGAGGCCCTGGTCTTGATGCTGAGCTAATAGAGGTACCAGACGAGTTATAGTTAGGAGAAGAACTTGACCTAGTTGATTGGCTTGTTTTCTGTTTAACAGCATCCCTGTGAACCTCCTCAATCTTCTTTGGCCCTTCAACTTTCCTTCTCTGCCTCCACTTGTTGTTTCTAAGATCAATCACATCTTCCAGCATAAATCTTATACGGGATGATAGCTTTGAATTTGCAGACAGGCTCTGTATAATGTCAAAATAAAAATCCATATGCACCTTTGCCCTATAATGGTCGATCATCTCCCCTATTGTGCTCATCAATTTGCATAATGCCTCTAGATCTTCCTCATCTGGGTGTTGGTACTCACCCAGTAATTTTTTGATGCATTCATGCATTATTCTCTCAGTCAACATTTTCTTTTTGTATAGTTCCCCAATTAAGCGGATATTTCCTAGCATGCGCCTCCGTGCTTGGAGCCGTTTCTCTTCTCTCTCCCCTTTGGATTGTTTATTAATTACACCCTCTTCTTCTGCCTTGTCAGCTTCGGCTTGCTCTTGTTCCCCTCTTTCAAATTCTTCTTGGCATTTATTTAAAAGAAGTCCCTTAAAGGTGATTTTCTCCTCATCCTTTACAAAATTTGGTAATTCACCAGCCAACGAAAAACAAAAACTGGCGTACATCTCACAAAAGGTGGGTTCCATCAAGGCTTTGTCAAATATCTGAGAAATGACTCCATTAAGTGTAACTATGTTATCAATATTCAAATCTTTGACCTGCTCAAAAAGTTTTTCAAAGTTTTGGGGGGTCAACTTATTGAGAATAGCTTTCAGCTGCCTCTGTTTTACCTCTTCCTCATCAGACACCTTACCAATTTCATATTTTTTCTCAGCTTTGTGCATGAGTGGCATTGATACTTGAGGAGATGATCCCTGATTAGGTCTATGTTGCCACTTCTGATCAACAGAACCACGTGACATGCTGCGTTGACATGCTACTTGTTTCATAGCTCTGGAGAGAATCTCACCACTATACTGGCTGGGTGATTGGTTCTGCGGGACACTTCTTGAGGATCCACGCCCACCACGCTGTGCTGCATCCCAACTAGCAGGTTGATGAGCGATGTCAGGAAGTGGATCACGTCCAGAAACAGTAGAAGGGTGCGTTTTTCTCCAGTAATTTTCTTCAAGCTTGCTGCTACGCATATGTCGGTTAACTTGGGAAATAGCTGAGACTCGATCTTTTATCCTGGCCGGGTTTGGATTATGTTCACCAACGTTCATTATTGCATCATAAATATAAGATCCAATCTTAAAACCTTCAGGCAGATTAATGCAGCTATGTGCAAACGTTAAAAGATAATCTCGAGAGTACATTTTCTTGTCATACCCATCTTTGTTTACTTCTGCTCCATTGTTATGCTTGCAGCTATACACTCTCGACTTTTCACTGAAGTTTTCCGCATCACCTTCCCAATCGAAAAAGTCATTTTTGTTCTGGTTTTCATCACTACTACCAGCAGGAGTGCCCATTTCAGCATCTAGTGTACAAATATCCTTTAGATCAACTGTGGAAGAACTCCGAACAACCTCTTCTACTCTAAAGCTTTCAAAGTTCTCATCGAGGGAATCATTTGCAATATAAATATCAGTAGAATTTTTTCTATCAGCCTTAGGGTGCATCTCCTTTCTCCTTTTTCTTCTTCCGTGTGTAGTTTTGGGTTTGGTTGCTTCCAAAATTGGTTTTTTTGTTTGCGCTACAGAGGCAGCGGCAGCAGAGCAATGATTAGATACCCCTGAATCAGCATGTTCCATTTTCCCGTGAGAGCTAGTTGAATCGGAAACAATAGCTGTAATCCTGGGAATACTGTCTTTCAGCTCGTTCTCTGGTTGAGATGATCCAGTTTGTGCACCTCTGCAATATTTATTTGATGGTGGAAGATCACCAATGGATAACGAGAGACCTGATTCAGCACATGCAGGAACTGTTACCAATTTACTAACATCAGTACCATTCTCTGATCCAGCAGCAACACTTGGTGTGGCCACATCGACTTGTTCTGCCTTAGACTTGGAGCATGTCACTTCAGCATCTACCATATGTTCTTCTCTCATCACATCCTGCATTTGCAGTGTAACTGAACAATTCGATCCGGAAGTTTCTTCTGGAAAGGATCAGGATTAACTTTGGCCTTAATGCCTTCAGTAAAGACACTAGTTGTTGGAAACTTTGGTGGCAGAATTTCCTGTGTATATATCAGCGGAGGCTTCCCTAAGATGCTCTTGCCATCATACTTGGAATTCTTACTACCCAGTGAAGTCTCGGTATCGAGAGATCTCTCAGGCTGCAGATCCTCGATATGATATAACTGGCTTTTAGCACCGCATGGCGAAGTTGCTGCAGGTACTGGTGATGGTTCTTCCAGAACAACGGGTTTTTCTTCAACAGAAGATGTACCAATCGCTACACATGCCGCAGTTAAGTTGCAGGCTGAGAGAGTTTGAGGACCTGCAATTGATTTAGCATGATCTACTGAAGCTGTACCAGTTTGTGTCTGCTGGGTTAAAACCGACTGAGGACTCTCACTGCAATGTATACCAGATGTTGCAGCTGGAAGTTTGGGATTTGCTTCCCCAGAAAACCTTAACGACGTGGTAGTTTCTGCCACACAGGTAAGTTTGCTTGTATGAGAACATAATTCATTATTTTCAGTATGGAAGACAGTGGGTGGCTTTAGCGTACCTTGACCTGGAGCAGATAGTTCAGATGGCATTATACCTTTGAAATTGGAGACTTCTGAAGCAGAACGTAAATTGGTCGGTGGTCTTGAATTAGCACCAAGCCAAGGGTTTGGCATAGGAGGACTGATGGAAGTAATTCCCTGGCTGTTAATAGTGGGGTCAAAGCTATGCCTTGGGGGGTGCCTTGGGGGGCACATTTGACTGTTTGAAACAGAAACCGTACTGGTGTTTGGAAGATAGATATGTCCTGTATTGCACACGTTCGGCCGGTAATACACATTATGAAGGGATGGAAATGCTGGGGCAGACTGAGATAGCTGGTTCATATTATGCAGAGGCATTTGTACAGAAGCAGCATCCATATAGGAATGACCACGTCTATTTAGCATGAGCTCTTCATGCGTGACTGGATGAGTTATCCGGACAGTTCTCTTCTGCTCATCACAACTTCTAGGCTGCTGTTGAGACAACTCTTGTGTGATCCTCGTGTTGCCCAGTTGAGAAAGGTGATGAGGAGCTGGAGGTGCACATCCCAGACCTTGCCCTTGGTGAATGAAGGCTGGATGTTGCAATGCACGAGGCTGAGCACCATGAACAAAAAATGGGGGTACATGAGGTGCGTTACCCATAGGCACGCCCATTTTCACGGGCAAGGAGCCAGATACAGAACCAATAGGTTGCATTTGCATACCAGGACCCCTGAATTCAACAGGAACTTGAGGTTGTTTCTGCTGGAAAGCCACTGGCAGTGGTCTTCCATTTACTGGAAGCATAAATGACGGTGACGCTATGTTGGGAGTATACGGGGGTGGAATCTGCACACTCATCCTGGGCTTCATGCAGGATATTTGTTCATGGCATCAGATTGGCTAGCATTGATCGCATCTTTCCTCGTGTCTTGCCTTTGCCACTGTTGATGGGTTGGTGAAGAGGGATTTCTAGGCAACACCTTGCATGAATCCTTACAAAACTGTAGACCAAGCAACAGGTACAGTTATGTTCTAACATAATTGTGAAAGCAACTGAAAGCGAGTTGGCAGGGGTACTAACTTTGTCAGCTGGAGGAACAGGCACATTTGTCTGAGGTAATTCAGGCACAGGTACAATACAGGCATTAGATGAGACTGTAGCAGAAACACTATCATATTTGTTGATCAAATCAGTCTGGTTATCTGTTGCTTCTTGCTTTTGCTTCTCTTGGGAAGATGGTAAGGACACAATATTAGGCTCGCCAGATAGTAATCCATGGTGTGCCTGACACAATAAAAATTATAGGTCAGTGCTATATGCAAGTAGAAAGGAAAATACATGCTATATATGTAACACTTTGCATCCAAACTTGAGAGGAGCATGATGATCCAAAGATGCAAGCACTGAATGGCTTCGCAAGAGCATGGTAATTTACATCAAAAGCCAAGTCTATGGTTACAATATAAGAGCAGAAGAAGTGTAGTCTACTTGAAAAGTGCGATAAGAAGGATACAATTTAAGCAGTCATTATGGCAAGTTTTTTACCCTGGTTCATTTAATTAAGAGTAGTAGGAAAAGGCTATACACATGATGAAAGCTATGATTTGATAGCATTATCTCGGGAAGATACATTATAACAAAAAAGGAAAGTCATTCCAACTAAATACACCCAGTATGATAGGATAACCGATAATAAATCAAAGGACCTTTTCATGTTTTTTCTCATTTAGATCTGAAGAGGCTGAGACTGAGCAGGGAACACACTGCAAATAGATCATCATGAAGTGTTAACCACGGAAGGTCTTTGGAAAGTGATTAATAGCAACTACGAAAATAATACAACGAGTTTAATAAAGCGCCCTTTATTAAAAAAATGGCATACTTGATTGTTAATGACTCCTGGGCTTAAAGTTCCAAACTGAAGAGTGAATGCAGTGGACGAATACCCTGTGATCAATGTAACCAACACGATATGCCATCTCATTAGAACTTGCAATAAAGTTTCACAAGTTCAGAAGGCTTTTCTGATATCAAGTCATTTTTGTTACAAAAAAGAACAGAATGGACCTTCTGAGTGTATTCTTGGTGTCAAAGAATCCGCTGCCCTGGCTCCTTCAGCAGACTTTAAGTTCAGAACGTTACTCTGATCGGGCACATTGGGAGGTTTCTGGTTGTCCAATGACCCTAAAGCTGCTAAAACAGATATCACAAGCAAGAAAGCGGGTTTTAGCGACATTGCCAAATCCCAATCCCTCATTTCATCAACAAAAAAAAGGTCTCATGATCTCAGTTCCTAAATATTCTGTGATCAATATTTGCTAAAACAGTGAGCACAAAATTCACGCTTAAGGTCTAGGCAGAAAATATATGTTAATAATTTCAGCAGCAAAACAAAACTAGATATTTCAATGATCCACGCTCTTGTGTACCTTATGCACACATGTAACTATACAAAGAAATACATGGCCAACAAATTGCACTTAACAACAAACATCCACACCTTGATTCACTGGTTCTGTGTGTGTATCAGCAGCATTTGCAACGGGCACATAGTTAGTGGCATTCCCATGGGGAACCGCGCTTGTTGCCGGCGACCTTGGCCGGTACTGCTGCACGATCCCGGTCCTTCCGCTGCAAATGCAATCTAGACGTCATACCAATAAACAACCAACACTCCAATTAACATGCTCGTGACAAAACTTAAACACGGTCGATCAGCCTCACTCCCTCACCTCCGGTTGGGCGGTGACCGTGGTCGTGCACCCGGAGCCGCGTTCCCGCGGCCACCGGAGATGACCCAATGGTGCGTGCCACTGGCGCAGCCACGGCCAGACCTGCGGGCGGTGCTGTTGTTGTCGTTGAAGCGATCCGGCCGAACCTGGTTCCTGTACATGTATCCCCTCTTCGATTCGATCGCTGCATCGACGAGGTTGCATCACAATTAGTTCCGATCAGGGTTTGTCCGAGTATGCCAGATGCCACATTGCTGCAGAAATTTGGAGGCAAGGAGAAAACCCAACAATCCGGAGAGATTTCGAGTACAAATTTATCACCGAATTCAATGAGGGGATAAAGATCGAGTAAAGCAATTCGTGCAGACTGTATGACCAGTACGAGTACATGATCGAAGCCACGATACCAAATCAAGCAGGACATCACACACAATGCAGGATTTTTTTTTTGCGCAAATCGCAAGTTTGGGTAAGTGATAATCCCACGGAATCAAAAAGGAAAACGATAGCGAAAAAAAAAATAAACTAGGCGAAAAACTTTAGGAATCACCTGGAGAATCGTACAGGAGATGGAGGAGCGGCGCGTTGATGGGGTTTAGGGTTAGGGCATCGGAGGGGGAGATGAGGGAAGTGGAGGCGGAAGGGGGCAGTTAGGGAGGAAGGCGAGAAGGCCGGAAATTTGGAGGGAGAGTGGAGTGCGGAAGAGAAGATGAGAGGAGGCGACGCGTGTTGATCGAGGGCGGTGCTTAAGCTTAACAACCTTGTGCCAGGATTAGCAACGGGATTAGTGGCGATGGGGGTTTAACCCCTAACCACTCGATAATGCTTAGGATCTGCTGGAGAACCATACTGTTTCTGCTACTATATCGGATCTAGTGTGTACTAATTCTGTAGTCACTAGAGATACTTTTTCTACTAATATTATATTACTATCAAATAGTTTTTTAAAAATGCGTGACCTCTGCATCATGATGATGCTCAAATCTTTTATATTAACAATAAAGAGTAGCATCCAGTTATTACAACTCACGGATCAGGCAAAGTAGACACATGAATCAACTAACAGAAGAAAACTAATAAAAAACTACGGATGTTGAAACTTTCTACTATGCTGTCTTCCATGCTGAGATAGAAGATAGCCTAAACTACCGCCATAAGACGGGTACATCTAGTATTAGTATCCATAGGAGCCCTTTACTCTAGCGGCAAAAGGAAGGACCACAAATGATCCAGTAGGTAGCGCGGTGTACAACCTGTTAAAAAAAGAGCAACTCTAATTTTTTTGTTAAACACAGCGAGAAGGTTTGGCACCTTGATGTCGGCTCTTCGCCATCTGGAGTTGTAGTGGTTCCAAGGGTTGGGTTGTTTGCCCATTAATGAGGTACGTGAGTTGGGTTCTAAACGTCGTGAGACAGTTCGGTCCATTCCGATAGTTCCAAATAGCTCATAAAAAAACACAAACACCAATGCAAATACATGTTTTAGTTTTTTCATCTACTCCATCAAGCCAATGACCAAACATATTTGCTACATTAATAGGAGGAGAGATATTGAAAGTGAAGTGAACGATCCTCCAAATATGGCTCACAAATAGACAAGAAATAATGCTCAACCGATTCCTCCGCTAAACAAAAACACATTTTTTTACAGCCTGTCCAACTTCTTTTAAGTAGATTATCTCTAGTAAGAAGAATTTTCCGCTGTAGAAACCACATAAATATTTTGATTTTTAAAGGAACTTTCAGTTTCCAAAGATATTTGAGTAAGAAAGGGTTGTGTCCGTGCATAAAGTCCATATACATTGATTTAACCGTGAGTGACCCATTTGTGGTCAAGTTCCATTTGAACAGTTAGGGAGACTCCCATAAGTCTCCTAACCAATTTGATCCAGGATGTCCACTTATCACCTATCAATGATCTTCTAAACACAATGTTTAAATGGTTATTCGATAGTACATGCGCCACTAACACATTTTTTGGAACAATATTAAACAGGGATGGATATTGTGTAGCCAAAAAGCTTATTCACAAGCCATGTATCTTCCCAAAACTGAGTGTGGTGTCCATTACCCACCAAAAAAGAACCTCATGCAAAGAAATCATTCTTGTCTGCCATTATACCCTTTGAGAATGGGGAGTCATGAGGTTTTGGTTCAACCTGGGCTAAAGTTTTTCCGTTGAGGTACTTGTTGCATAACAACTCCTGCCAAAGACCCTCTTCATTCAAAATTTTATAAAGCCATTTGTTTAGTAAACATTTATTTTTAACGTCCAGCACCTCAATACCCAACCCACCTAATCCTTAGGACGACAAATAATATTTCATTTAGTTAATCGATACTTTGTTTTATGCTGGTCACTCTGCCAAAAAAAATCTAGAGCGAAAAAATCTAGCCTCTGCCACACTCCGGTCGGAATTTGAAAGAAGGAGAGTAGAAACATTGGTAAGCTAGTAAGAACAGAGTAGATTAAAACAAGACGATTCACATATGGTAACATATTGCCTACCCAACATCGTAGTTTCTTTTCAAATCTATCTTCAATGATTTTCCATTCTTTATTCAATAACTTTCGGTAGTGTATAGGAATTCCCAAGTATTTGAATGGCAACATGCCAATTTGACGATAATCATTTTGTCTCTCCTTAGCCTTACCGAAGCAAAAAAGCTCACTTTTATAAAAATAATATCTTGAGCCTAGAATGTTGCTCAAACATGGATAGAATTAATTTCATATTTATGACATTTTCCAAATTATGTTCCATAAACAATATATTATCGTCTGCATATTGTAAAATGGACACTGATCCGTCAACAAGATCATGAATAAGAGCACCTACTTCCCCGTCCTCCTTTGCACGTTGATGCATGTAAAATGCATACGTGAACTTTGCACTATATTATTTATATTCCAATCATATTTGCATCATATAAGGGTTATATCAATGTTTTATAATGATTTTTGGAATATTTCATGATTTTCCTATTTTTATGGAATTGACCCTGTGCAGGCAGAAAACCCTATTTTCCACATTTTAATGTTTCAGGGACCCAAACGACGTCCAAATGACCTGGAAATTTACGAGCATCAGTTTTTTGAAGGAAGAAGACTTGGGAGCGAAGGAAGCGAACAAGCGGAGGCCCGAGGCCCAAAAGAGGGTGGCCCACGCGGCCAAGGAATCTGGCCGCGTGGGACCCACCATCTGGAGCCTCGAGGCTCCGTTGCCGTCGATCTTTTTGCCCACGACTCCGTCTTGACCTAAAACCGACTATAAAAATAGTCCCCGACTGATAACCCCCAAGAGCAGGGGATCACTATAGCACCTCTCAATGTGGAAGTAGGGTATCGATCCGCAGGAGCAAGAAGGAAAAGTTATCTATTCCCTACAACTAAAGTGTCACAAGTTTTAGTTGATTATGCACTAAACAAGTTTAAAGAACAAGATGGTTAATTTAATGGATGGAAGTTTAACGTAACAAAACAAGAATGTAAAAGTGTCCCAATACTCTTCAATGCAAGAGGACAAGACAAAGGTTTTCTCTTATAGGAACGATGGACATGGGTTCATGGGTTCACTTAATCCTCTCTCTCTCATCAACGGTGATTATCATGTTATAGATAAAGTACACACAATTGTCATATTTTAATGGTAGCTTTTATGACGGCTATATGTCCTAAAACACATAGTTGAAAGAAGTACTCATTTGTGTTGCTAGGTCACCCTTGTAAGGCTAGCGTGGTTGCTGTCACTCCCACATCATACTCTTCCTTTTTACCCCCAGATAAAGGATGTTGGGCTGTATTTCACATGTCACTCAATACATATGCCGTGTCACATCGGCCATCCCGTACCTACATACATCATACTTCATAATGGACAATATTCTAAACACTAGTGCAATGATTCATAATTCGTGTGCATGACCACATCTCTCTCATCTATCCGCACTTGGTGGTGTCAATCACCTCATGACAAGGATAAACAAGGCATTATGCATAAATCAAACCATCACATGCATCATAGAATATCTCCAAAGTATGACAAATCATAAAAGCTCCAACACAACGGTAAATGTATAACAAATCATCTCATACCACAATATCCACCATAAGAATTACATAGATAGATCCATACTTATGCAAGGCACATCATATGGACTCCAACAATGATCATACATAGAGAGATTAGATCAAGTTACCACCACAAACCCAAGGTCCAGGGGGTGGACTACTCCCCTTCATCATGGAGATGGTGGAGAAGTCGTTGGAGAAGATGGAGACCACCCCGGCAGCGCCCCGCCGGAGTTTTCCCCCTCCAATCTGCACCTCCAGGTCTCTGTTTCGTGGTTTCTGTGTTTCGGCGGCACTCCTTCCAGAGAACGTCGGGGGGCTATTTTTATAGACGTTTTTAGGTCACGATGAAACCACGGAGACGAAAACGGACGGCATCGGAGCCACGAGGAATAAAAGAGGTGGTCCCACACGGCCTATGTACCTGGCCGCGTGGGACCATCTAATTTCTTCCTCGGACTTCCTTTTTCGCGGATCCTTGGCTGGTACGTCTTCTTATTTCCAAATATTGGGCCCCGTAAAATATTAGGTCATTTGGACGTCGTTTGGTCTCTGAAAGTCAAAAACATGGAAAAAGGGTTTTCTGCCTGCAGGGTTAATTCCATAAAAATAGGAAACATACCAAATATTTCCAAAATCATTATAAAACAGTGATATAACCCTTATATGATGCAAATATGACTGGAATATAAGTAAAAATAATGCAAAGTTCATGTATGCATTTTACATGCATCAACATCCCCAAGCTTAACCTATACTCGTCCTCGAGTATGAAGGTGATAAAACTAACATGGACTTTGCAATTTAATACTATCAATGGATATCAAAGATGATTACTATTGCTACATAGAGTCAAATGGTTCATTCTTAAAAGGAGTAGCAATATGCAAGATAGTTTATGAAGTGATATCAAGTATTCAATGCAAGGATGTTCAATGATAATTCACAAAGTGTAACATAAGAGAAGAAGTACTATGGACCACAAGTATGCATAATAAAAGAAAGAACATCCTACAATGGTCATAGAGTATTGATGAAAATCTGAATATAAAAGGTGGACACTTTGGAAAGATATATATGAGTAGAGGTAAAGCATGAATAAATTTCATCTAACTTCTGAACTTCTCTACTTAAGTCAATGATTGTAATATGGTAATCCTTGGTGTCAAGCTCTCATTCCCCTATCATAGCATCTTGAATGATTAAGTTTAAAGTGAAAGCAAATACGAGTAGTGTGCTTGACAAAGTACAGGTTGAAAGTCTCATGCCCCTTGAATACAAGTACCTACTCCATGTGTTACTCAACTTGGAAAACAAAGCAAGTTCAAGTTAAATATCATTGTAAGTAATAATAGTATCATTAAGAGCGTCAACTGGGGTACCTCTTGTCCCAGGATATGGAACAAGCCCATATCAAAATGACAAGACAAACAAACACAATGAACAATCTCAACACCCTTTTTATTTACCATTAGATAGCTTTTTATTGTAAGGTGTATCACAGAAGGTTCACCATAGCATGTAAGTAAATTTCCACCATGAATGATGCATGGCTTAGATTAGCGGCCCAGGCGTCTCTCTAACCATTTATACAAACTCATTTAAACTCACTTCATTTCCACATTTATTTCACCCATGGTAAGCATCCATAAACAAAAGTACATGATATCAACTAAATGAGATGAAGTGCAATGTTGAAAGCTTGCCATGTGACAGCACATATGAGCTAACTCTCAACCAAAGACATTTGTCAAGCCCACAACATCATAATTTTAATCACAATGGGTCATGTTTTATTTATGCAATGAAAGTAAAGTGTGCATCAAGTTCGAGAGAGCTCTATAACCAACTTTTCCCACAACAATCAACAACATAAGCATTTTCATTCAGAGGTATAGATAACACAAATATCATGATAAACATACTCGGAATAGCATAAAGCTAATAGGTAGATATGGTGGACTCACTGGAAAAACTTTGGTTGAAGGTGTTGGAAACAAGTTTTTGCTTGTTGGAATTTTTGGGCTAGCAAGAGGGAGAAAGTTGACCATCTAAATGCATGCATGAGTGTCCATAGAACTAACTAATCCATGTTAAAACAAGGTAAATAACATTTAGCATCAAAACATGAATAAAAGATAGCTCTTGATAAAATATTTGCAAATTATTACTCATTAACAAGCTCATGAATCATGCAACTATATGTATCTTTTAAAATTAACTCCAACATCCCTTTTCCCAATCTTATAATAGCATCCAACATAATTCAACCCAAATTTCCAGTAGCTCTCTCATATATAAATGATAGTGTGGTGGTCTCACAAAATAAAAATCAAACCTAAACAAACAAAAAGACGCTCCAAGTTTATGCGATAAAGTGTTTCGATCGAAAAACAGAAGTTAGACGTGTGCAAACCGAGAGTGTGTAGGTCCAGTGGGGTTGTCTTCACATCCCCAAGCTTATGGTCTTCACCATCCTTGGATAGCTCTTGGTGCATCTCCTCTAATCCCTGTGAAAAAACTTCAAAACACCGTTTCTCCCATTTTTTTTCTGTGGGGTGCATTAGTAGTGATAAACAAATAGATTTCTTGCTGCATATAATCCTTGAACAAAAATTCATATGAATGTCCAGAAAGTGTATAATGTTGTATGCCTACTCATAAACTCAATTGGATCAAAAAGATTCAAGTTAAAAGTTCTAAGCATGCATCAAACAAAATGGGACAGAATCTGTCCAGAAAAACAGCAGCAGCAAAACGTATTTTTCTACCCTACTTAACTTTGTCGGAAAATTCCGAAAAATTCATGCATACAGAGGATGAAAAGTTGCCACTACAGTTAAATATGAGCTCATTCGGAGTTACAGAATAAGAATTAAAAATCATACCGTGCACAGATTCGTGCAGGAATAAAATCTCCGAATGCTATAAGCAACTTTTTCACACCAAAATGAGTAAAACTTGGCACTTTATTAAAAATTCCAGAAACTAAACTAAACACTAAGTCTCTTGTTACAGCAAGAGGACACAAAGAAAATCACAAATAAAAACAACCGGGTTGCCTCCCGTAAAGCGCTTTCTTTATAGCCATATAGCTAGGCTTGATAGTTTTAATGATGCTCACATAGAGAAAAATATGAAACACATTTAAGTCTAACCCACTTCCTATGCATTGGGATCTTGTAAGAAAATAAATCAATAAAGCACAAAGTGACTAGCATAGGAAGGCAAAGCAAGTGCAACTTCAAGATTTTCAACAAAGAGAGAGGAGACTTAATATTATTGTGGTATATGAAGTCATGTCTCCCTCTCTCATAAAAACTTTCAGTAGCATCATTGATAAAATCTACAATATAACCATCACATGAAACATTCTTACCATGATCCATATGCATAAAAGTATCAATATTTTCCACATAAGCAAAGTTCTTATTATTAATAGCAATGGAAGTAGGATCATTGTAAAGAACTCGAACATGATAGACAAGTTGTATATTAATTGGATGGTTTTGGGTGATCCTTCCATAACTATGACAAGTTTTATGAGGATGATTGTAATTATTAGCATCATCATTTTCAGAATTAGTACCAAAGAGATTTTCAATATCAAAAGTACTATGCTTTTCCCAATCATGATCACTACTATAAGTAACAGGCATAGGATCATCATCGAAATCAGACTCATCAGCAACAACTATAATAGGAGCAACATGCTTAGGGGAAGATACCGTTTCCTCTTTTTCATTAATAAGAGTAAAACAAACATTAGTCCTTTCATATTTTGGTAAAGTAGTTCCATCTTTTATAATATTTTGTATGTAAGTGTTGGCATGGCAATTATTAACACAATAGAGATAACATCCATGTAACACGCTATTCATATCAAAAGCACTCATATCTAACGAAGAAGTTTTTCTTGATAACTCTTCACACCCCAAAAATAATGTAAGTTCATCATGTTGATTAGGAGTGATCATGTTATCACAAAAGTCTCCCGCAATATCCTTATTAGAACCTGAGCATTGAAATTCGAAATGCCCCTCTTTATAGCAAAGTCCACAAATAAAAGGATAGGTGGCACAAACTTTTTCACCAAGATCATATAGAGCCTTGCTCCACATTCTAGTTTTTTCATTCCTATGATGGATACAATATTCTTCTTCGATTTGATTCTTTTCACAAGGTCTAAGTGCTCCACAAAAATTAACATGCTTATAAGAAATAGTATTTTCAGAAGTTTGAGCATGTTTATTGCAATCATTAATAACAATTTCATTTTTGATGCAAGTGTCTTTAAAAGGTTCGTGATACATGTCCCAATTTTCTTTAGGAACATTAATATGAGAAGCAAAGGTTCTACAACAATCAACAATAATTTGAGAATCAAGACCAAATTTAGCACTAAGCTCATGAAAACCAGCAGTTTCACTGAAAGACTTAATGCAATCATAGACATAGTTTATACCTGATTCTTTACCTTTGTCGTTATCCCAATCTTCAGTATTGCGTTGAATTGTTTCAAGAAGATCCCAATTAGCTTCAAACTTCTTACTTGTGAAAGAACCTCCTGAACATGCATCTAGATAATCCTTGTAATGACCTGAAAGCCTTGCATAAAAATTAGTAACAATTATTTTCGCAGGAAGCTCATGGTTAGGACATTTGAGTAATAATGTTTTCAGCCTTCCCCAAGCTTGAGCAATGCTTTCTCCATCACGAGGATAAAAATTAAAAATGTAACACCTATCTAAATACATTTCACAAGGAGGATAAAATTTAGAGTAAAAGAGAGATTCAAGCTCCTTCCACTCCAAATGACGAGGATCATCCAGTAGCTCATACCACTCCTTTGCTTTGTCCTTAAGTGACAATGGAAACAATTTCTTCATGGCATTTTCTCTTGATAAACCTACAACTTTAAACAACCCACAAAGTTCTTTAAGTTTCAGCAAGTGATCACTTGGACGGATTGTTCCATCCCCTGCATAACGTTCATCCATAACCATTTCAACAATTTCCATAGGTATTTCAAAAGGAATACTTTCAGTAGGTGGATTTAGAATATCACAAGTATCATTAGAATTATCACATATAGGAGACAAAGTATTATCAAAGCAAATTTTCTCCTCCAAAGCTGGGGAACTACAAGGATCATTTTTATAAAAACTAGCTTCCCCAAGCTTAGACTTTTCCATAGCATTAGCAATAGTGTGCAAAGAATTTATAGTAATAACATTGCTACCATCATGCAAATGATTTTCCATAGATTTTTTAATTTTCTGCTCAAACTCATCATGTCCTAACTCAAGATAAATTTCATAAAGCTCTCTAATTTTTTTTGTTGTTTTCCATTTTCTAATTTTTATGGGTTTTTGATATATATAAAACTAATGAGAAACTCACAACCAAACAAGTTTAAAGGAACCTCCCCAAGCTTAGATGATTGCAAGATATAAAATCTAGTGCACACAAGAATAGAAACTTAAGCGCTACGCTCCCCGGCAACGGCGCCAGAAAAGTACTTGATAACCCCCAAGAGCAGGGATCACTATAGCACCTCTCAATGTGGAAGTAGGGTATCGATCCGCAGGAGCAAGAAGGAAAAGTTATCTATTCCCTACAACTAAAGTGTCACAAGTTTTAGTTGATTATGCACTAAACAAGTTTAAAGAACAAGATGGTTGATTTAATGGATAAAGTTTAACGTAACAAAACAAGAATGTAAAAGTGTCCCAATCCTCTTCAATGCAAGAGGACAAGACAAAGGTTTTCTCTTATAGGAACAATGGACATGGGTTCATGGGTTCACTTAATCCTCTCTCTCATCACGGTGATTATCATGTTATAGATAAAGTACACACAATTGTCATGTTTTAATGGTAGTTTTATGACGGCTATATGTCCTAAAACACATAGTTGAAAGAAGTACTCATTTGTGTTGCTAGGTCACCCTCGTAAGGCTAGTGTGGTTGCTGTCACTCCCACATCATACTCTTCCTTTTTACCCCCAGATAAAGGATGTTGGGCTGTATTTCACATGTCACTCAATACATATGCCGTGTCACATCGGCCATCCCGTACCTAATACATCATACTTCATAATGGACAATATTCTAAACACTAGTGCAATGATTCATAATTTGTGTGCATGACCACATCTCTCTCATCTATCCACACTTGGTGGTGTCAATCACCTCATGACAAGGATAAACAAGGCATTATGCATAAATCAAACCATCACATGCATCATAGAATATCTCCAAAGTATGACAAATCATAAAAGCTCCAACACAACGGTAAATGTATAACAAATCATCTCATACCACAATATCCACCATAAGAATTACATAGATAGATCCATACTTATGCAAGGCACATCATATGGACTCCAACAATGATCATACATAGAGAGATTAGATCAAGTTACCACCACAAACCCAAGGTCCAGGGGGTGGACTACTCCCTCTTCATGATGGAGATGGTGGAGAAGTCGTTGGAGAAGATGGAGACCACCCCGGCAGCGCCCCGCCGGAGTTTTCCCCCTCCAATCTGCAGCTCCAGGTCTCTGTTTCGTGGTTTCTGTGTTTCGGCGGCGCTCCTTCTAGACAACGTCGGGGGCTATTTTTATAGACATTTTTAGGTCAAGACGAAGCCACGGAGACGAAAACGGACGGCATCGGAGCCACGAGGAATAAAAGAGGTGGTCCCACACGGCCTATGTACCTGGCCGCGTGGGACCATCTAATTTCTTCCTCGGACTTCCTTTTTCGCGGATCCTTGGCTGGTACGTCTTCTTATTTCCAAATATTGGGCCCCGTAAAATATTAGGTCATTTGGACGTCGTTTGGTCCCTGAAAGTCAAAAACATGGAAAAAGGGGTTTTCTGCCTGCGCAGGGTTAATTCCATAAAAATAGGAAGCATACCAAATATTCCCAAAATCATTATAAAACAATGATATAACCCTTATATGATGCAAATATGACTGGAATATAAGTAAAAATAATGCAAAGTTCATGTATGCATTTTACATGCATCACCGACGCCCTTCGGAAGGGAGCGCCGCCGAAACACAGAAACCACGAAACAGAGACCTGGAGCTGCAGATTGGAGGGGGAAAACTCCGGCGGGGCGCTGCCGGGGTGGTCTCCATCTTCTCCAACGACTTCTCCACCGTCTCCATGATGAAGGGGAGTAGTCCACCCCCTGGACCTTGGGTTTGTGGTGGTAACTGGATCTAATCTATCTATGTATGATCATTGTTGGAGTCCATATGACGTGCCTTGCATAAGTATGGATCTATCTATGTAATTCTTATGGTGGATATTGTGGTATGAGATGATTTGTTATACATTTACCGTTGTGTTGGAGCTTTTATGATTTGTCATACTTTGGAGATATTCTATGATGCATGTGATGGTTTGATTTATGCATAATGCCTTGTTTATCCATGTCATGAGGTGATTGACACCACCAAGTGTAGATAGATGAGAGAGATGTGGTCATGCACACGAAATATGAATTATTGCACTAGTGTTTAGAATATTGTCCATTATGAAGTATGATGTAGGTAGGTACGGGATGGCCGATGTGACACGGCATATGTATTGAGTGACATGTGAAATACAGCCCAACATCCTTTATCTGGGGGTAAAAAGGAAGAGTATGATGTGGGAGTGACAGCAACCACGCTAGCCTTACGAGGGTGACCTAGCAACACAAATGAGTACTTCTTTCAACTATGTGTTTTAGGACATATAGCCGTCATAAAGCTACCATTAAAACATGACAATTGTGTGTACTTTATCTATAACATGATAATCACCGTAGACGAGAGAGAGATGATTAAGTGAACCCATGAACCCATGTCCATTGTTCCAATAAGAGAAAACCTTTGTCTTGTCCTCTTGCATTGAAGAGGATTGGGACATTTTACATTCTTGTTTTGTTACATTAAGCTTCCATCAATTAAATCAACCACCTTGTTCTTTAAACTTGTTTAGTGCATAATCAACTAAAACTTGTGACACTTTAGTTGTAGGGAATAGATAACTTTTCCTTCTTGCTCCTGCGGATCGATACCTACTTCCACATTGAGAGGTGCTACAGTGATCCCCTGCTCTTGGGGGTTATCAAGTACTTTTCTGGCGCCGTTGCCGGGGAGCGTAGCGCTTAAGTTTCTATTCTTGTGTGCACTAAACTTTAAATTTATTTTTGTTATATCTTGCAATCATTTAAGCTTGGGGAGGATACTATGTCTCCCATTTACGATTATTACAATGATGATTATGAATGTTTTACTCCCACTATTACTAAGAAGGATTTTACTTATGTGGAGAGTACTAATACTTTTATGCTTGAAGCTCATGAGAGACATGCTTTATGTGATAGTTATATTGTTGAATTTATTCATGATGCTACTGAAAGTTATTATGAGAGAGGAAAACATTTCTAAACATTTCAATATTATTACGTTTCCTCTCTTTAAGTTCAAAGTCTTGAAATTGCTCTTGTTTATCTTCCTATGCTACTTGCTTTGTGTTTCAATGATTTATTTTCTTACAAGATCCCAATGCATAGGAAGTGGGTTAGACTTAAAATGTTTCATATTTTTCTTGATGCTCTCTTTGCATTTCAATTCTTGTTCCTATGTGAGCATCATTAAAACTATCATGGCTGTCCAGAAAACAGATTCCTAAGCTTCACTGCGAAAAATGTTAAAAATCACAGAAAAGGAATTTTGACCTGAAATTTTACGACAGCAATCTTCAGTTATTAATACACATTTCATTAGTTCAAAATTTTCTGATTTGAGCAACGTAAGTGCCTCTGAAAATTCACTCTTTACGGGCTGTCCAGTTTTTGACAGATTCTGTCTTTATTTTGCATTACTCTCATTACTTGTGTTTTGTGTAGTTCTATTGATCAAAGAGCAATGCACAACCATAGTAACAGTAGCTAATGTTTAGAATCAACTCATGATATGTCTTTGCTGTACCTATGAGGATTTAATTTATGGAGACACTAACCCCTCTAATCAAGTTTTATGTTGAGTTTTGTGTAAAGAGAATTTTCAAGTGGAAGAGTTGAGGGTGATGAACAAAGATCAAGAGGGACAACCACACAAGCTTGGGATGTTACCCCTAGACTCACCCAACATATATCAAATAAGTACAAGAATTCAAGCTTGGGGATGCAAGCCACCTCACTCCAACCATCTTGATAACAAGTAAGTAAGCCTAGCTATATGGCTATAAAGAAAGCGCTTTACGGGAGGCAACCCGGTTGTTTTTATTTTTTTGATTTTCTTTGTGTCCTCTTGCTGTAACAAGAGACTTAGTTTTTAGTTTAGTTTCTGGAATTTTTAATAAAGTGCCAAGTTTTACCCATTTTGGTTTGAAAAAGTTGCTTATAGCGTTCGGAGATTTTATTCCTGCACGAATCTGTGCACGGTATGATTTTTAATTCTTATTCTGTAACTCCGAATGAGCTCATATTTGAACTGTAGTTGCAACTTTTCATCCTATGTATGCATGAATTTTTTCGGAATTTTTACCAAAGTTTAGTAGGGTAGAAAAATACGTTTTGTTGCTGCTGTTTTTCTGGACAGATTCTGTCCCATTTTGTTTGATGCATGCTTTGAACTTTTAACTTGAATCTTTTTGATCCAATTGAGTTTATGAGTAGGCATACAACATTATACACTTTCTGGAATCCATATGAATTTTTGTTCAAGGATTATATGCAGCAAGAAATCTATTTGTTTATCACTACTAATGCACCCCACAGAAAAGAAATGGGAGAAACGGTGTTTTGAAGTTTTTTCACAGGGATTAGAGGAGATGCACCAAGAGCTATCCAAGGATGGTGAAGACCATAAGCTTGGGGATGTGAAGACAACCCCACTGGACCTACACACTCTCGGTTTGCACACGTCTAACTTTGTTTTTCGATCGAAACACTTTATCGCATAAACTTGGAGCGTCTTTTTGTTTGTTTTGGTTTGATTTTTATTTTGTGAGACCACCACACTATCATTTATATATGAGAGAGCTACTGGAAATTTGGGTTGAATTATGTTGGATGCTATTATTAGATTGGGAAAAGGGATGTTGGAGTTGATTTTAAAAGATACATATAGTTGCATGATTCATGAGCTTGTTAATGAGTAATAATTTGCAAGTATTTTATCAAGAGCTATCTTTTATTCATGTTTTGATGCTGAATGTTAGTTTACTTTGTTTAACATGGATTGGTTAGTTCTATGGACACTCATGCATGCATTTAGATGGTCAACTTTCTCCCTCTTGCTAGCCCAAAAATTCCAACAAGCAAAAACTTGTTTCCAACACCTTCAACCAAAGTTTTTCCAGTGAGTCCACCATATCTACCTATTAGCTTTATGCTATTCCGAGTATGTTTATCATGATATTTGTGTTATCTATACCTCTGAATGAAAATGCTTATGTTGTTGATTGTTATGGGAAAAGTTGGTTATAGAGCTCTCACGAACTTGATGCACACTTTACTTTCATTATATAGATAAAACATGACCCATTGTGATTAAAATTATGATGTTGTGGGCTTGACAAATGTCTTTGGTTGAGAGTTAGCTCATATGTGCTGTCACATGGCAAGCTTTCAACATGCACTTCATTTCATTTAGTTGATATCATGTACTTTTGTTTATGGATGCTTACCATGGGTGAAATAAATGTGGAAATGAAGTAGGTTTAAATGAGTTTGTATAAATGGTTAGAGAGACGCCTGGGCCGCTAATCTAAGCCATGCATCATTCATGGTGGAAATTTACTTACATGCTATGGTGAACCTTCTGTGATACACCTTACAATAAAAAGCTATCTAATGGTAAATAAAAAGGGTGTTGAGATTGTTCATTGTGTTTGTTTGTCTTGTCATTTTGATATGGGCTTGTTCCATATCCTGGGACAAGAGGTACCCCAGTTGACGCTCTTAATGATACTATTATTACTTACAATGATATTTAACTTGAACTTGCTTTGTTTCCCAAGTTGAGTAACACATGGAGTAGGTACTTGTATTCAAGGGGCATGAGACTTTCAACCTGTACTTTGTCAAGCACACTACTCATATTTGCTTTCACTTTAAACTTAATCATTCAAGATGCTATGATAGGGGAATGAGAGCTTGACACCAAGGATTACCACATTACAATCATTAACTTAAGTAGAGAAGTTCAGAAGTTAGATGAAACTTATTCATGCTTTACCTCTACTCATATATATCTTTCCAAAGTGTCCACCTTTTATATTCAGATTTTCATCAATACTCTATGGCCATTATAGGATGTTCTTTCTTTCATTATGCATACATGTGGTCCATAGTACTTTCTTTTATGTTACACTTTGTGAATTATCATTGAACATCCTTGCATTGAATACTTGATATCACTTCATAAACTATCTTGCATATTGCTACTCCTTTTAAGAATGAATCATTTGACTCTATGTAGCAATAGTAATCATCTTTGATATCCATTGATAGTATTAAATTGCAAAGTCCATGTTAGTTTTATCACCTTCATACTCGAGGACGAGTATTGGTTAAGCTTGGGGATGTTGATGCATGTAAAATGCATACATGAACTTTGCACTATATTACTTATATTCCAATCATATTTGCATCATATAAGGGTTATATCAATTTTATAATGATTTTTGGAATATTTCATGATTTTCCTATTTTTATGGAATTAACCCTGCGCAGCAGAAAACCCTATTTTCCATATTTTAATGTTTCAGGGACCCAAACGACGTCCAAATGACCTGGAAATTTACGAGCATCAGTTTTTGGAAGGAAGAAGACTTGGGAGCGAAGGAAGCGAACAAGCGGAGGCCCGAGGCCCAAAAGAGGGTGGCCCACGCGGCCAAGGAATCTGGCCGCGTGGGACCCACCATCTGGAGCCTCGAGGCTCCGTTGCCGTCGATCTTTTCGCCCACGACTCCGTCTTGACCTAAAACCGACTATAAAAATAGTCCCCGACGCCCTTCGGAAGGAGCGCCGCCGAAACACAGAAACCACGAAACAGAGACCTGGAGCTGCAGATTGGAGGGGGAAAACTCCGGCGGGGCGCTGCCGGGGTGGTCTCCATCTTCTCCAACGACTTCTCCACCGTCTCCATGATGAAGGGGGAGTAGTCCACCCCCTGGACTTGGGTTTGTGGTGGTAACTTGATCTAATCTCTCTATGTATGATCATTGTTGGAGTCCATATGATGTGCCTTGCATAAGTATGGATCTATCTATGTAATTCTTATGGTGGATATTGTGGTATGAGATGATTTGTTTTACATTTACCGTTGTGTTGGAGCTTTTATGATTTGTCATACTTTGGAGATATTCTATGATGCATGTGATGGTTTGATTTATGCATAATGCCTTGTTTATCCTTGTCATGAGGTGATTGACACCACCAAGTGTAGATAGATGAGAGAGATGTGGTCATGCACACGAAATATGAATCATTGCACTAGTGTTTAGAATATTGTCCATTATGAAGTATGATGTACGTAGGTACGGGATGGCCGATGTGACACGGCATATGTATTGAGTGACATGTGAAATACAGCCCAACATCCTTTATCTGGGGGTAAAAGGAAAGTATGATGTGGGAGTGACAGCAACCACGCTAGCCTTACGAGGGTGACCTAGCAACACAAATGAGTACTTCTTTCAACTATGTGTTTTAGGACATATAGCCGCCATAAAAGCTACCATTAAAACATGACAATTGTGTGTACTTTATCTATAACATGATAATCACCGTAGATGAGAGAGAGGATTAAGTGAACCCATGAACCCATGTCCATTGTTCCAATAAGAGAAAACCTTTGTCTTGTCCTCTTGCATTGAAGAGGATTGGGACACTTTTACATTCTTGTTTTGTTACATTAAGCTTCGATCAATTAAATCAACCACCTTGTTCTTTAAACTTGTTTAGTTCATAATCAACTAAAACTTGTGACACTTTAGTTGTAGGGAATAGATAACTTTTCCTTCTTACTCCTGCGGATCGATACCTTACTTCCATATTGAGAGGTGCTACAGTGATCCCCTGCTCTTGGGGGTTATCACACGTGCAATGAGGACAGCCAGCATGTCGGCCACAATATTAAATAGAATTGGGGATAAAGGATCCCACTGTCTCAGTCAATTTAACGTCTGACAATAATAACCAATATCATTATTAACCCGGATGCCAACACTACCCCCTGAACGAAACGGCCCACCAATCACACCACTTAGGGTCAAACCCCTTGCAGACCACTTAACTTTATCATAGGACCCATCTAGTTTCTTCCGCTGAATTTCCTGTATAGTTTCATGTAAAATGACGACTCCCTCAAGAATATTCCTACCTGGAATGAACGCAGTTTGAGTTGGTCGAATAACTTTATGAGCAATAGACAAAACACGATTCGTTCCCACCTTGGTAAAGATCTTGAAACTAACATTAAGCAAACATGTAGGCTTGTAATGTTCGATTCTACTCGCATCCTCCTTTTTGGGAAATAAAGTAAACACCCCAAAGTTTAATTTTAAAAGAGGAAGGTCACCACTTTGAAGCTAAGCAAACATTGCCATCAAATTCCAAAAAAATTGGTAAAAATTTCCGGCGAGAACCCATATGGCCCCGAAGTTTTATTATGCTCCATCTGAGAAATAGCATCAAACACCTCCTTTTTAGTAAAATTTGATGTTAAGATAGTATTCTCGTGTGGTGAAATTTGCGGTAGGTCATCATTATAAGATTCACACAATGAGAAGAATGAGGGATACGGTACCCCAAAAAGCCTCTTATAGTATTCCGAGATGAATACCTTCAAATTATTCTCTCCTATACACTACAGGAAATGTGATATTTGTTGACAAAAACCCTGGTGACGAAATTGCATACCGTCATGGATATGTCTTAATAGGTGACGGATTCATCTGTCGTCACGCATTTACGTTAATGCTTGACGGTTTGATTTTTCATCAACGAAAAAATCGTCACCCATTACCAAACCCGGAAGGGCTGCCATCGTCTCTGTTAATAGGTGACGAAATCAAGATCGTGGTGTATGTAAACCGTCATTGAATATAATACGGACCACATGTCAGGTAAAAAATAATTTGTTATGATTTTATTTCATTTTATCTTGCAGGACCTAGTAGACGAGAAAATATTAAATGTTATAAGTTTTAAATATCATGCGGTTTACTGATCTGCAAGCTCTGCCAAATACAGTGTTCATTTTGCATATAAAAAAATAAATGCACCAAAGAGGAATAGAACACAAGACCTCCACCAAGTAGGAGGCAATAGGTAACCACTACACCATCTCTCACCATATGAAATACTTGAATACAGAACTGGTTTTAAAATGTATGAAGCAATGCAAATACTAGAAAACTGAATAAAAGTCTGAGAATTGGGGAATCGATCCCAAGACCTCCCCAAAGAAACAGATTATGGTTATCCACTAGACCACTACACGCTTTTTGATATAAAAGAAAGCGAAAAAATTGTAATATTTATGCAACGAGTCAATTAATCGAAAACAGAATAATAGGTGGTTCAAGACTCGATACTGGAAACAACAACTTGCAAAGGCAGCTACCACGTACCACGATAGCACAACCTTTTGGTAGATGATACAAACAAAATTTATTTGTAAGCTATTTTCTCCCTCGGCAAAGCCACATAACAAGATCATGGCCATTTACATGACATATATGATGTATAATAAGAACATATTCGGCACATATTGATAGGATAAATGAGAAAATTGAGTTTTGACAAACTTTTCAAAAATATCCTTCACAAAAGGTTTATTATCTATAAACATGTATAGGTTTCAAGACAAATGACCAAGGTATGGCCATTCCCGTTGCATAGTTTGTTATAAAGTGTCCATATTTGGCACATAAGTGTATCTTGGCATGAAAAACAATGGTGCCAAATAGAGTTTTCAAATTATTTATAGAAATATCATTTTCCATTTTTCTAAGTGCCAAAAATGACTTTTTTTGTGAAGCAAGCACAAAAAAATATGGTACAAAATGGCACACATCCAATTTTACACAAAGTAGTCCATATTTTATGGATAATCCCCAAATATTAGATTTTTTTTCTCGGTTTCTATCTAATTTCGCCTATTTAAATGACTTTATGATTATTTTTCGAAAGTATTTCAAATTTGAACTACAAGTGTGTGATAATTTGCTCTTAATTTTTTCCAAAAATAATTTTAAGGTACATAAGTATTGATTATATCAAATAATCATCGATAGTTTTGAAAAATTGGACCCCTTTCAATGAATAGCCATGGTGGCCATTTTGACCAATTTTTTAAAACAAATAAAAGAAATTGAAAACATACTCAAAAGAATAAATCCTTTGGCATGGAGTCCTTTTATGTGTACTAGTTGCTAGGAAAAAATGATAAACCTAAGTTTTGACAAACTTGACAAAAAAATCTTCACAAAAAGGTATATCATTTATAAACATGTATATGTTTCAAGCCAAATGACCAAGGTATGGCCATTCCCGTTGCATAGTTTGTGATAAAGTGATCATATTTAAATGACTTTATGCCGATTTTTTTAAAGTAATTCAAATTTGAACTACTAGTGTGTATGATAGTTTGCTCTGAATTTTTTTTCCAAAAATCATTTTAAGGTACACAAGTAGTGCTTATATCAAAGAATCGTCGATAGTTTTGAAAAATTCGACCCCTTTCAATGAATAGCCATGGGGGCAATTTGGACCATTTTAAAAATAAATAAAAGAAAGTGAAAAAATATTCAAAAAAGAAATCCTTTGGCATGGAGTACGTTTATGTGTACTGGTTGCTAGGAAAAATGATAAACTTTATTTTTGACAAACTTTAAAAATATATTTCACAAAAGGTCTATCATCTATAAACATGTATCTGTCAAGTATTCAAATTTGAACTACAATTATGTGATAGTTTACTCTAAAATTTGTTCCAAAAATCATTTTGAGATTATAACACAAATTTGCCAATAGTTTTGAAAGATTTGACCCCTTTCGATGAATAGCCATGTGATGGCCCTTCACGTAGTTACCTGCGTGAAAAGTAAATGGGTTAGGTTGAGACTCCAAGTGCAGAGTGTGTAGTAAGTGGAAGACGTGTTTTCCCCACGAGGGGTGACTCGAGGGTTTAATATCGAACTCTCGGGGAATCAGTAGTGAAGATTTATCTTTCCTATCCTTCTTTTGGTTACCTACAAAACAAAGTAAATGTTTTGGTCCTCAACCTCACCTAGTGGTTGTCAAGCACAAGGTGTGAGAATGATATCAAGATAATATGCAATGCAAACAAGAAATAAATATGCAATGGTGGTAAATAAATATGCAAGGATGGTGGTAGCAATGATAAATGATATTTTTGGGTTTTATATGATGAATGCAAGATGTAAAAGTGTTTTTGTATTTTCGGATTTTTAAATGGCAGAAAATGGAAAAGTGGTAAAAGTGGTTGGAAAGGTGTTTCTTATGATTAAAAATGGACCGGGGTTCATGGTTTCACAAATGCACTCTCTCTTTAATAAAGTGGTAGACAATGGAACACTAGAGTTGACATATGAGATTGCAACACAACAGTTTAATGACAAGTTATAATTATATGGGCATCACGTCCTAACATAGAGACCTTTTGGTTATTAGTCTCTCTTATACTCCACCAAGATGCGAACTAAATCATAACACCTCAGTAATTAAGATAACTCAGAGTATAGCAATAAGTATCATGACATGAAGTTAAAATAAGAACATGCTAGATCTAGTCATGGAGGAAGTGGCAATGGTCACACCCACATCTCCGGTAGCATGGTATTTCTTTTTATCCCTAGTGAGGCAACAAAGTAAGGTAAAACACCCAAGTGGATCGCAGAACTTTCTCTCACGTTCACTGCACTAGCCACCCCCCGTTACTCCAACTAATGCACACGTTCCCCCTCACACGCTCTCATAAACATGCTTGATCATGACAAGTAAATAAGAACGGGGTACATAATATGCATCTACTTTCATAACTGAAACAAAACCATTGCAATCTCAAACATATATTAACTCATAAAAAGATCCACCACAAAGGTATTACATAGATGACCGTAATCATGTTCAGCAGCTCATACGGTACTAATTAGTGAAGCTCAAGAGAGAGAGAGATACATAAGTTACTTCCACAAACCCATAGTCCAGAGGTGGACTACTCCCTCTTCATCATGGAGACGGTGGAGAAGTCGTTGGAGAAGATGGAGACCACGCCGGCAGCGCCCCGCCGGAGTTTTCCCCCTCCAATCTGCAACTCCAGGTCTCTGTTTCTGGTTTCTGTGTTTCTGCGGCGCTCCTTCCGAACGTCGGGGACTATTTTTATAGTCGGTTTTAGGTCAAACGGAGTCGTGGGGAAAAGATCGACGGCAACGGAGCTCGAGGCCCAGATGGGGTCCCACGCGGCCAGTACCTGGCCGCGTGGGCCACCCCTTTTGGCCCTCGGGCCTCCGCTTGTTCGCTTCCTTCGCTCCCAAGTCTTCTTCCTTCCAAAAACTGATGCTCGTAAATTTCCAGGTCATTTGGACGTCGTTTGGGTCCCTGAAACATTAAAATATGAAATAGGGTTTTCTGCCTGCGCAGGGTTAATTCCATAAAAATAGGAAACATATCAAATATTCCCAAAATCATTATAAAACAGTGATATAACCCTTATATGATGCAAATATGACTGGAATATAAGTAAAATAATGCAAAGTTCATGTATGCATTTTACATGCATCAACATCCCCAAGCTTAACCTATACTCGTCCTCGAGTATGAAGGTGATAAAACTAACATGGACTTTGCAATTTAATACTAACAATGGATATCAAAGATGATTACTATTGCTACATAGAGTCAAATGATTCATTCTTAAAAGGAGTAGCAATATGCAAGATAGTTTATGAAGTGATATCAAGTATTCAATGCAAGGATGTTCAATGATAATTCACAAAGTGTAACATAAAAGAAAAGTACTATGGACCACATGTATGCATAATGATAAGTAAGAACATCCTACAATGGTCATAGAGTATTGATGAAAATCTGAATATAAAAGGTGGACACTTTGGAAAGATATATATATGAGTAGAGGTAAAGCATGAATAAATTTCATCTAACTTCTGAACTTCTCTACTTAAGTTAATGATTGTAATGTGGTAATCCTTGGTGTCAAGCTCTCATTCCCCTATCATAGCATCTTGAATGATTAAGTTTAAAGTGAAAGCAAATACGAGTAGTGTGCTTGACAAAGTACAGGTTGAAAGTCTCATGCCCCTTGAATACAAGTACCTACTCCATGTGTTACTCAACTTGGAAACAAAGCAAGTTCAAGTTAAATATCATTGTAAGTAATAATAGTATCATTAAGAGCGTCAACTGGGGTACCTCTTGTCCCAGGATATGGAACAAGCCCATATCAAAATGACAAGACAAACAAACACAATGAACAATCTCAACACCCTTTTTATTTACCATTAGATAGCTTTTTATTGTAAGGTGTATCACAGAAGGTTCACCATAGCATGTAAGTAAATTTCCACCATGAATGATGCATGGCTTAGATTAGCGGCCCAGGCGTCTCTCTAACCATTTATACAAACTCATTTAAACTCACTTCATTTCCACATTTATTTCACCCATGGTAAGCATCCATAAACAAAAGTACATGATATCAACTAAATGAATGAAGTGCATGTTGAAAGCTTGCCATGTGACAGCACATATGAGCTAACTCTCAACCAAAGACATTTGTCAAGCCACAACATCATAATTTTAATCACAATGGGTCATGTTTTATTTATGCAATGAAAGTAAAGTGTGCATCAAGTTCGAGAGAGCTCTATAACCAACTTTTCCCACAACAATCAATAACATAAGCATTTTCATTCAGAGGTATAGATAACACAAATATCATGATAAACATACTCGGAATAGCATAAAGCTAATAGGTAGATATGGTGGACTCACTGGAAAAACTTTGGTTGAAGGTGTTGGAAACAAGTTTTTGCTTGTTGGAATTTTTGGGCTAGCAAGAGGGAGAAAGTTGACCATCTAAATGCATGCATGAGTGTCCATAGAACTAACTAATCCATGTTAAACAAGTAAATAACATTCAGCATCAAAACATGAATAAAAGATAGCTCTTGATAAAATACTTGCAAATTATTACTCATTAACAAGCTCATGAATCATGCAACTATATGTATCTTTTAAAATCAACTCAACATCCCTTTTCCCAATCTAATAATAGCATCCAACATAATTCAACCCAAATTTCCAGTAGCTCTCTCATATATAAATGATAGTGTGGTGGTCTCACAAAATAAAAATCAAACCAAACAAACAAAAAGACGCTCCAAGTTTATGCGATAAAGTGTTTCGATCGAAAAACAGAAGTTAGACGTGTGCAAACCGAGAGTGTGTAGGTCCAGTGGGGTTGTCTTCACATCCCCAAGCTTATGGTCTTCACCATCCTTGGATAGCTCTTGGTGCATCTCCTCTAATCCCTGTGAAAAAACTTCAAAACACCGTTTCTCCCATTTCTTTTTCTGTGGGGTGCATTAGTAGTGATAAACAAATAGATTTCTTGCTGCATATAATCCTTAGACAAAAATTCATATGAATGTCCAGAAAGTGTATAATGTTGTATGCCTACTCATAAACTCAATTGGATCAAAAAGATTCAAGTTAAAAGTTCTAAGCATGCATCAAACAAAATGGGACAGAATCTGTCCAGAAAAACAGCAGCAGCTAAACGTATTTTTCTACCCTACTTAACTTTGTCGAAAAATTCCGAAAAAATTCATGCATACAGAGGATGAAAAGTTGCAACTACAGTTCAAATATGAGCTCATTCGGAGTTACAGAATAAGAATTAAAAATCATACCGTGCACAGATTCGTGCAGGAATAAAATCTCCGAAATAAGCAACTTCTTCAAACCAAAATGAGTAAAACTTGGCACTTTATTAAAAATTCCAGAAACTAAACTAAACACTAAGTCTCTTGTTACAGCAAGAGGACACAAAGAAAATCACAAATAAAAACAACCGGGTTGCCTCCCGTAAAGCGCTTTCTTTATAGCCATATAGCTAGGCTTCTTACTTGATGTTTATTGTGGACGAAGCTCATGAGGGAGCTTGAACTTTGGTGTCCCTCTTCCTTGGGAAGTGTTCCATGCACTTCTTGTGTGGAAACTGAAACTTCACATTCCCTTCTTTTGAATCAATGATAGCACCTGTAGTACGAAGAAAAGGTCTTCCAAGAATAATTGGACTAGAGGTTTTATTCCCCATATCCATGATTAGAAAATCAACAGGCACAAATGTCATATGTAACTCTACCATAACATCACTTACTTTTCCTAAAGCATGTTTAATGGAATCATCAGCAAGTGCAAGTTCAATAGAGCATTTTTCAAGATTTTTCAATTCAAGTACTTCATATAGTTCTTTAGATAAAACAGAGACACTAGATCCTAGATCAAGTATAGCATGGTGTGTCTCTTTTCCAATGGTTACTAGGACTTTGGGAATCCATATATCCCCAAGCTTAGGTGGTATCATAGCCTCTTGGTTGTACCTAGCAATCTTTTCTTTTAAACATGATTAGCAATATAAGAACCAAAACCAGCTTGGTTAGAGTTGATGGAAGGATCACTTGCAAATTTTTGTAAGATAGATATTAATTCATGCAAGCTACAATTCTCTAAATCAAGCCATGGTTCCTTAACTTCAGTAAGCATTTTAACTTCTTCAACCTTCTTTTCTAACTCAATCAACATAAGAGATTCATCATGTTCAGTTTTATTAACTTCTTCCTTTAAACCAGCAAGTTGAGACATAAAAGGCAACAAGTATTCAGGATAGTTCAATAATTCTTCAAGAGTTTCCTCTAAAGTAAGAGGCATATTTTCAGCAATATTAATAGAATTCATTCCAACCACAGGTGGGGCAATGGGCCTAGCAATAAATTGATCATTTGGAGTGTTTGTGTAATCATACAACTTAGTTCTTTCTCCCATTTAAGCAAGTTTTTATGTGTTTTTTAATTTTTTATGCAAAACTGAAAATAAAATGACACTAAATGATGCAAACCGAAATAACAAATGCAACACAAAATGCAAAACTGAAAATGAATATGCAAACCGAACTTAAAAATGCAAGACAATGACAAAACAAGATAAATTGCTTTGAAGGTAAAGATGGATAGGATGATGCTCACGTAGGTGCAACCTCCCCAAGCTTAGGTGTTAGCACAAGTTGGTGATGAAGTTGACTTGGTGAGATATCCTTGGATAAACCCAGCACCAGAAAACAGAGCTAGTGCAGGGGACCCTTGGATAAACCTTTCAGCAATGATTCCCCGGCAACGGCGCCAGAAAACAGTCTTGATGGCCCTTCACGTAGTTACCTGCGTGAAAAGTAAATGGGTTAGGTTGAGACTCCAAGTGCAGAGTGTGTAGTAAGTGGAAGACGTGTTTTCCCCACGAGGGGTGACTCGAGGGTTTAATATCGAACTCTCGGGGAATCAGTAGTGAAGATTTATCTTTCCTATCCTTCTTTTGGTTACCTACAAAACAAAGTAAATTTTTGGTCCTCAACCTCACCTAGTGGTTGTCAAGCACAAGGTGTGAGAATGATATCAAGATAATATGCAATGCAAACAAGAAATAAATATGCAATGGTGGTAAATAAATATGCAAGGATGGTGGTAGCAATGATAAATGATATTTTTGGATTTTATATGATGAATGCAAGATGTAAAAGTGTTTTTGTATTTTCGGATTTTTAAATGGCAGAAAATGGAAAAGTGGTAAAAGTGGTTGGAAAGGTGTTTCTTATGATTAAAAATGGACCGGTGTTCATGGTTTCACAAATGCACTCTCTCTTTAATAAAGTGGTAGACAATGGAACACTAGAGTTGACATATGAGATTGCAACACAACAGTTTAATGACAAGTTATAATTATATGGGCATCACGTCCTAACATAGAGACCTTTTGGTTATTAGTCTCTCTTATACTCCACCAAGATGCGAACTAAATCATAACACCTCAGTAATTAAGATAACTCAGAGTATAGCAATAAGTATCATGACATGAAGTTAAAATAAGAACATGCTAGATCTAGTCATGGAGGAAGTGGCAATGGTCACACCCACATCTCCGGTAGCATGATATTTCTTTTTATCCCTAGTGAGGCAACAAAGTAAGGTAAAACACCCAAGTGGATCGCAGAACTTTCTCTCACGTTCACTGCACTAGCCACCCCCGTTACTCCAACTAATGCACACGTTCCCCCTCACACGCTCTCATAAACAAGCTTGATCATGACAAGTAAATAAGAACGGGGTACATAATATGCATCTACTTTCATAACTGAAACAAAACCACTGCAATCTCAAACATATATTAACTCATAAAAAGATCCACCACAAAGGTATTACATAGATGACCGTAATCATGTTCAGCAGCTCATACGGTACTAATTAGTGAAGCTCAAGAGAGAGAGATACATAAGTTACTTCCACAAACCCATAGTCCAGAGGTGGACTACTCCCTTTTCATCATAGAGACGGTGGAGAAGTCGTTGGAGAAGATGGAGACCACGCCGGCAGCGCCCCGCCGGAGCTTTCCCCCTCCAATCTGCAACTCCAGGTCTCTGTTTCGTGGTTTCTGTGTTTCTGCGGCGCTCCCTTCCGAAGGGCGTCGGGGACTATTTTATAGTCGATTTTAGGTCAAGACGGAGTCGTGGGCGAAAAGATCGACGACAACGGAGCCTCGAGGCTCCAGATGGTGGGTCCCACGCGGCCCTGTACCTGGCCGCGTGGGCCACCCCCTTTTGGGCCTCGGGCCTCCGCTTGTTCGCTTCCTTCGCTCCCAAGTCTTCTTCCTTCCAAAAATTGATGCTCGTAAATTTCCAGGTCATTTGGACGTCGTTTGGATCCCTGAAACATTAAAATATTGAAAATAGGGTTTTCTGCCTGCGCAGGGTTAATTCCATAAAAATAGGAAACATATCAAATATTCCCAAAATCATTATAAAACAGTGATATAACCCTTATATGATGCAAATATGACTGAAATATAAGTAAAAATCTCTACTATATAATATTGAAAACGGTGATGGTTGGCGGCGGTAGGTCAAAAGAATAAGGAAAAAACCGATTCGGACCGCGTACACGATCAGAGCTCAAATCCTAATCGATGTCCTATTTCTATGCGCCTGTCGGTTAGATTAGGAAAGAAAAGCAAACCGGGTCAAACACCGCTAAGAAAACCGCGGGTCAAACACCGTCTAGCCATCCCCGTAACGCAACAAAAGAAAACAAACTAATCCTCCTCCCGCGATCCCACGAACTCCCCTCCTACAGCCGCCTTCGCCTTGACAGAAGGTCGTCTCCACCATCAGCCGTGAAAGCTCGCTGCCGCGATCCCCTACGACGCCGACGGAGTATAAGTCACGTTGCAGCGTGCTCTTTCCTCGGGCAGCGAAGCCAACAATGGCGGCGACCCGGGTTGCTGGACATGCACTCCGCCGTCGATCTCCTGGTCTTCTCCGCCGAGCAGCCAACGGCTCTGGACTCCAGAGAACCGAGAGTGATCTCCAGCTCTATTTGTTGCGGGCCACGATGGCTTCATAGTCTCCTCGGCCGACGATCTGTCCGCAGGTGCCCTAGCTTCTTTGCCATTATCGTCGAAACGGAGGTTGGGTAGAGGAATATCTCCCTGGAATTTTGACATGCTCCGCAGTGTTGGACAAATCATTCTGGGGCAGCAGCGGCGACCAGGGAAACAGAGAAGGGAAGTGGCCGGGCGACGTCCACACGCCGGGGAAAAAATAGAGAGCCGCTCCTGGCTGAGCAGAGGCGGGGGCGCGCCACCCATGTCGCTCTGTCGTTGTAGCCGTGATGAGGAGGAATAAGAGGAGAGGAGGTGGTGCGCCGTGGTGTTCGCCGTCAACGGATCGGGCGGGCGTGGGCGTGATCCAGTGTTTCTTCGAGTGAATACCTGCTTCAGGCGTGCGGCCGCACGCACGGACTGCCGGAGGTTCACAGGCTGACAGGATTTTGACCATGTCCAAGGGGCTTTAGAACTGGAGCATGGATCAACATGGACCTCATCTCCTCGTTAACCAGATTGAGGAAGATGTGGGAGGAGAGATTGAAGTGCACAATCAATACCTGGCCTAAGCATGTGTTCGTATAATGACGTTCAGATTAGAACTTGTTTTCTTTTGTGTACAGAGTATGTGTTGTGGTGTAGCCTCATGTTCTGATTCTGTTTCACACTTGGTATTTGGGTCAGCAAGCGACATAGTGGTATCTAGGAAAATGAAAGATTACCCATGCTGGATTCGGAAGTTGGAAGACAGAACTTGAGTCACACCTCTTAGCGGCAATGGACTCCGTGGTGCTATCACTCCGAAATTGGGGACTAGACCTGCATAGTTCCTTTGGAAAGAATCTGTCGCTGTCATTGTGTAAGAGGTTTGTTGAAAAACGCCCCAATCAACCATGAAGAAAGCTTAAGGTGATTCTCATGTATGTCGAAATATGTGCTATAAAAGACATGCATGTTACCACATATAATACACTCAAATTTTACGGCCTTACATTGCTTGTCCATTCCTCGATCATGTTCCTTGTGCACAAACTCAATACGAAGAAGGTATTTGCTTAGACAATCCGATGATTCCTATTTTTACATTCGTCGCCGTTGCAACGCACGGGCATGCATTTTACATGCATCACCATGCTATAGCCATTTCAATCCTTTAAAAAATTCAAAGAAATAAATTTTATTGCATTCTACTGTATCTAATTTCTCCCATTTGAATGACTTTATCTCGATTTTTGGAAGTAACTGAAATTTGAACTGTTTTAATCCGGTTTGATCGTGTGCAGCCAATGAGATGGCAGGAACTGCCTCCCCGTGGATCGTAGCATACATCGACCGATCTGAACCGTCAGTTGCGCATCCAACGTTGTGAGGCGGTGGAAGTTCCGTGTTCTAAGCCCAAATATCAAATGGCCTAGAAATTTGGAGGGATATCACCCACCACCGACACCCACCTACCAGTCTCTCTCCCCACGATCCCCTCTCATTCTCTCTCCCTCTCTTGATTCAGATCGGCGCCGCCGCCCCGATCCAATCGCGCCGCCGGCCACCTCGGCCCAGCCCAGCCTTCTCCGCCGCCGCCCCAGTGCGCCCCTTGCGCGAAGCCCTAGTAGGAGGCATAGGAGCAGCAGGGGGATCCGATGGCGATGGCGAAGTCTACGCCGCCTTGTTGCCGAGCCTGGTAGCGCCGCCTCCTCTCTGCCTGACGCCTCGTCCACGAGGCAGCACCGCATCGACTCTGTCCCGGCCGACCTGCTCGCCGACCGGCATCACACTCGAACCCTAGTGCCCTACGCTACGCAGCCAGGCCCCTGCCTAGTCCACCGCCGGTAGCACGCTCTGGCCGGCAACTATCTCCAGACGAACCATGCTCAAGGTAATATCAGCTGTTCTTCTATCTCTCTCTCAAAATCGATATCTCTGCTGGAAGGAGACGGGGTACCGGACATAATAGGTGGATCTTGTGCTTGGACCTCTTCTTTTCACCTAGGATAGATCTCAGTATTTCAGTTACTAGTCTAACTGCTGCAGCTTCGATTTCCTGGAAACAAGGCACTGTGTGAATCTTGTTTGCATGTCTCTCATATTAGCATCATTCGTTGTAGTTTCCATTTCGTTCATGCGCACCTCAACTGGTTGCATGACAAGTTTGTTTCACGTACATCCACGTGTAGTTGCTACTAGTGGTGGCTCGATAAACTCTAGGGTCTCGAAGTCAATGCTGATATATGTATCTGTCATTTACCTGCCAGTGTAGCTGTTTTCATGCCAATTAAGTTATTTTACCGCTACTCATTGTTCTGTGTCCTCTACTTATGCTATGATGACAAAAGACCTGTGTACTTATGAAAAAATTATGCTTGCCATATTACTTTACAAGCAGATTTTTGCAAATTGAGTGAAACAACAAGTTCCAGATTCAGCAGTTGGTTAATCCTTCGGCGTCGTATATATGCCGGCATACTCCTTATGCCTTATTATCCGGGGTTAAACTGTCTGTTTGTAAGAACTTTTAAATAGTTGAGCAGTCAGCAGTGCACGTACATGTAAGCTTCATTATTAGCAATCATAATCAGTACTCAGTGCTACATGCAACTGTTGGTTATATGATTTAGTCCATCCTTGTAAATTCACGGCTTATGTTGATTCACATTTTTAAATAGTTATTTTGATTCGTGAGGCCATAAAGCGGTTTACAACATGTTTGTTACACCTTGAAGAAAAATGCTACTCCCTCCGATCCACTAAATTTGTCGTGAGAAACAAACGGGAACAGAACAATCGGTAGGAACAACTTCCGACTCTTTTTTCGGATCAGAGGGAGTAGGACTTTGCTATGACAGCTTATGCAGAAAGAAAGAGACTAATATAGATATATTTTTCTCTTGTATGTCCTAATCTTTTAATTGCCGATAATTCATGCACAGACAGATGCAGAAGTCCATCCCATTTCTTTTCTTGCAAATCACTTTTGTTGGACAGCTTCTGCCTCCGTAGTATAAGCTGCACTTTAGAGCTTTATGAAGGATTCATGGACTAACTGCCATGTCTGGTCAGGTGCTACACGCAATATATGCTTGCTATAGACTAAGTTTATTTAGCTCGGAGAGACATATACTCGCAATTGCATGGAGATATTGGTAGGTACATTGGTATTATGTAGTGCTTACTTACAGTATCCATTTCTCTGTACATTCACCCATAGATGTCCGTTGTACATTTTGCATTAACTAGTATTGACATCGACCTGATTCTTTTTCAGGATAAGTATGAGTCTGTAGTAGAAAAGAATGATAAGCTGGAGGAGCAGATGGCTTCTCTCTGTACCTCCTTGTCTTTGAAGGTAGGTAGCAGATCCCTCTTGCATATAATTACTGCTGGAGTATTGACATCGACCTGATTCTTTTTCAGGATAAGTATGAGTCTGTAGTAGAAAAGAATGATAAGCTGGAGGAGCAGATGGCTTCTCTCTGTACCTCCTTGTCTTGGCAAAAATCACAAATCTGACCCTTGGAGCAAAGTTGAATCCAAAATGAACCGATTTCGAACTTTTAGCTGGATCTAACCCTTTTTATTACCGCTCAACATATTGGCGGTAGGGTCTATGGGCTACCGCCGAATGTGCTGGCGGTATGGTTTTGGAATATTACATTTAAGTAACGTTTCTATCCGTAGTTTGACTGTAAGTAGGGGTGGCGCAGTGGCTGTTGGCCTGTACTTGTTGCGTTCGGTTCTGGGTTCGATCCCCAGCGACATATAATTTTTTTGCAGTTTTTCCTGGCGTTTTACTACACAAACAAAAGGACCGCACCATATAAAATAAATGACTAGTCTTTTTAGCTATTTATTACACAATGAAATATTAATACGCCAGAGAAAATGTAAAGGTCAACTTGAATTTTTTTTAACTATTCATCACACCACAAAATAAAGGACAACAAGTTCTTAGCTATTTATTCCACAATAGAACAAAATCGTGACTTTAACTATTCATATAAAAATATAAAGATTTAAGTTTTAAAAACTATTTATTACACGGTTATAAAATACGCCTGAAAAAAGAAAAGGACAATACGCTCGAAAAAATAAAAATTCCATATAAAATATAAAGATAATTTTTTTAAACTAACTAATTATTACTCCGTACAAGGTAAGAAAAAAATACGGTTTTTGGCCCCAAAATCACAAATCTTACCCTCAAACCAAAGTTTAATCTAAGATGAAACGACTTTGAACCTTTAGCCGCTCAACATCTTGGCGATAGGATTAATAGGCTACCACCGGAAGTGCAGGCTGAATTGTCCGGTACACAACCATCAAGTAGGAGCGCTATCCTTATGTGAATACATCCCTTTGATTTCAAGTCCGAGTATAGTCATTTTATTTTTTGGGCGTATTATTTATTATTGTGTAATAATTAGTTAAAAAACGTAGATTATTATATTTAATATGGTGTTTTTATTTTTTTGGGGCGTATTGTCCTTTTAATTTGTTCATGCATATTTTTTTATTACCGTGTAATAATTAGTTAAAAAAACGTATATCTTTATATATTATAAGACGTTTTTATTTTTCAGGTATTGTCCTTTTATTTTATTTTTCAGGCCTATTTTATATTACCGTGTAATAATTAGTTAAAAGACGTAGATCTTTATATTACCGTGGAAGAAATAATTGCAATTTTTTCAGGCCTATTTTCTATTACCGTGTAATAATTAGTTAAAAGACGTAGATCTTTATATTACCATGGAAGAAATAATTGCAATGTGTAAAAGCTAAAAACGCCAGGAAAAATTGCAAAAAGGAAAACATCTCGCTAGGGATCGAACCCAGAACCTAACGCAACAGGTGTAGGTCCACAGCCACTGCACCACCTCATGCTTAGTATCCAGATATGGGTAGGTACTTTATTTAATGTAATATTCCAGAACCATACCGCCAGCCCATCAGGCGGTAGCCTGTAGACCCTACCGCCAATATGTTGAGCGGTAATAAAAAGGGTTAGATCCGGCTAAAAGTTCGAAATCGGTTCATTTTAGATTCAACTTTGCTCCGAGGGTCAGATTTGTGATTTTCTTCAGCAGATCCCTCTTGCATATAATTACTGCACTATATCTTGTCTGTGCTCCTGAATGGCTAAAATATCTGCCTCCCTTTAACTTCATAGGAACAATTTATGTTGGCAAGCAAAGGAAATAAGCTGAAAATAGACCAGGTGGTTGTGGCTCACAATGATGGCAAGCAGGCAGGGATTGATCAACTTAGAAATAAGTCGTTTGTGTATGTGTGTTTGTCTATGTGTCAGACTTGTAAAGTTTGTGTGTGACTAAACGCTATAATATTATTTGGCAGTTGTTTCATATATATATTGCTTCGATTTTTTAATATAAAGTCACCAATTTTTTTGGGACCCGTATGTCGGCAACCAACTGGTCCCACTTGTCACAACTTTGTGTCCCACCAGTCAGCACCACGCGGGTTCCACACGACAGAATGCCACATGTCATAATGTGGACCCACATGACTGCATTCCACGTAAGTGATGTCGGATCCACGTTGTCAGCAGCCTCATCAGCATGATGGGGCCCACATGTATCACCACGTCAGTTCTTTTGGACCAATCAGAAACTTCCCTACATTTTGATATTGACGAAAACTCCAATTTTCAGTGACAAATCTGATTGTCAACGATTAACCCTCAACGTTGACGAATTTTCTCTTCGTCACCATCAAACGTTTGATAGTGACGAAAAATCAATGAAAAAAATAGCACGCTATTTCCCGGTTAATAGCACGATATAGCGTATTTGGAGAGGCTACGCTATATTTAGCCTAAATTTGACGCTACGACGCTATTTTCATCTTATACGCTCGAAACCACACTAAACGTGGTAACGTTATAGCTACGCTAACAAAAAGTCTGGAAATAACGTTAGGTGATGATGATGGCGGGCAATCTGGTGGTTCTTCTAGTTATTCTGAAAATGATGTCAATGATTCTGATTAAAGTTTAAAATATTTATCTTTTAGTTTATTACTTTTTCATGGTTTTAAGCCTCATATTTGTATTCGTGCCAAGGATTTGGCCTTGACATTTGAATATGGTTACCTGGTTATGCATGTATTGTTTCTGAAAAAAAATTAGTGCTGAAATCCTTAATATTTGGGCTATTTCTTACAACTTTTTCATCACGCTATTTTGTATGTAACTTCGCTATATCACGCTATATCTTATATAGCTTCTGGAGGAGGGCCACGCTATTTTTGATAGCACGCTATTTTTTTCCTTGCGAAAAATTGCATACCGTCACCCCCGATATTTTATGACGGAGCTTCGGTGACGAACCCCATGACGAAAAAATTTCGTCACCCCCATGTAATCCTTGACGAAAATTGGCTAATGCATGACGAAAGTGATTTGTCAAAAAAAATATTTTCCTTTGTAGTGTATAATTGTCCCCTCATCTTGTTCTAACTTAAAAATATTTTTTGTCCTGTGTTTCCATTGTCAATGATATGAAAATATCTAGTGTTATTTCCCTCTTCTTGGATATGTTTAATTTTGGCACGTTGAGCTCATTTAGACTCTTTATCTCTTCGTAACTTAGCTAAGCACTCGTCTGCCTCTTTCTTAGCTTCTCACTCAGCCATCATGAGAGGTGTTTTTTTCGGCCTTAATATCTAACTAATCAATTAAAAGGAGTAACTTATCTTTCAGTTGTTTATACTCACCACTCAAGTTATTGGCCCATCCCCTGAGGAATTGACGCAAGTGTCTAATCTTGGACCGCCATCTCTCAACTGGAGATGCACCACCGTTTGTGGATGTCCATTCTTTACTAACAATCTCATAAAAACCTTCTTGGCGCAACCATGAGAGTTAAATGAGAAGTTAGATTTATTTCCCAAGTGTGATTGATCACCAAAGTCAATAATAAGTGGTGTATGATCCGACCCCGTGCGAGTCATGGCATGCACCGTTACTAACAAGAATTTATGTTTCCACTCAACACTAGCCAGAAAATGATCCAACTTCTCAAATGTTGGAATCTACCTTCTACTAGCCCAAGTGTATTGTTTGCCTGAAAGCTCAATTTCTTTCAAGTCGAGACTCTCAATGATAGCACTAAAATAAATGGCCATCTAACGTTGAAATTCCTATTATTTTTTCATCCTACCTCCGAATAATATTGGAATCACCAACCACCAACATGGGTAATGTTTCATTTTAACAAATGCAAACAAGTTGAGCAATAAAATCCAATTTAAGTGAATCCTGGGCAGATCCATAGACTAGGACTAAAGTCCAAAGGAATCCATCACACCTGGATTTTATTTGGACTTTCACACAAAAATCACCTGTTACAACACTTTGCACTGATAGTGTAACGCTCAATGAGGCCACCAGAGCGGCCATGTGGGGGAAGGCAATACCAAGTATATTAGACCGACATGTCTCTAAGACTGCCACAAAGTACAATTTCTGCTCTCTAACTTTATCTTGGATTGTAAAATGTTTTGCAGGATCCCCTAGCCCATCATTATTCCAACACATGTCTTTCGTTGTAATTTTTTCTTAACATTTTCAATACGACGCTTCTTCTTGTGCCACCAAGGCTAGTGCCTTTTTTGGTAGCACGTTTACTTTTTTTAGGAGCTTGGTCGACCTTAAGACCCATATGATCTAGACCGGTTTCCTCCTCCTATCCCAAGTTTTCTAATAAATTGGACACCCTTTTAAGGATTAAACTATTTCTGCCTCCCTCATCCTCTATAGTTATCTTTTTTTAAGAAATGTGACAACCCTATCCTCCTCAAGTTTTTTAATCGAATTAACAGACGCAAAAAATATGGTAGGTCAAGCCCCCAACGACACTCCCAGCCTAGATGCTCTAGATACAATGACCTCCTTAGGTAAATGTAAAAAACCAGAGTTTTGGATCGGTGGTCATACCTGCTTCATAGTTGTCACGCCTCTATCCAATACCCATGGCTCTCTCCATTTGAGTGGCATCCGCATTAGCTTGCAGCCTGATACGCTCACTTTAACGAAAGCCCAACATCGAGGGGTCCAGGATGCCACCATATGCGATTACCTCCTCCATCGAGGGTGAACCCCTACCGTTTTTGATCGGAGCATGTGGAGATGAGTCCTCCATCTGCATGGACATACATCTTGTTCATCATAAGTAGTTTGTGCTAATAGTTGAGCCTAACATATTTATATTTTGTGCTTTATAAATTAAATGCTAGTTAATTTACGTATTTATTCAACCCAAAACCGTAATTGCTTTGAAACCCATCATCTCTCGATTAATATTCTTATGAAGAGCATGAAGGATCATCTCACACTTCTCATTTAAGGAAGCATCATTATCATCCACATATTCATTATCTTCATCCTCATCATCTCTTGATTACCACATATGCCTTACGACCATGGAGTTCAAGGTAAAATCTACTTTGAAACCCAACATATATTGCGATGATGAGGATGAACATAATGAAGATGAGGATGATAATGATGCTTCCCTAAATGAGAAGGGTGAGATGATACTTCATGCTCTTCATAAGAATATTAATGCTCATTCTAACTCCATGGAAATCATAACTATTGCTATTGAGAGCAAGAAAACCATTGTGGAGATGGAAGCACTTCTCGATGAGTGTTTTAGCCGCGAGAGTGATTACATGAACAATGTTGCATAACCAAAGGAAGCTCTTGAAATTGTTTAGATTTTTCTAAAGAAACATAAATCTGTGATAAATGTATTGAGGTGGCTAATGATCTCAATGTTAAAATCATGAGTTTGAAGTTGCACATGCTGAACTTCTTGATAATTTTGAGCGCCTAAAAAATGGCTATAGGGTTGTTACGTGCGTGCTCACCAAACGCACCAAGTCTCATGCGCAACTTAAATCTACCTACTTAAAGGATCCTGCCACAAATCCTCCTCTTGTTATTAATTATGATGTTTGTGCTACTAACTCTATTTATTATGAAGTATCCGTATTAAAGTAGAATATTGAGCTAAGGTCTAAATTGTATTTGCTATCTAGCATTTATGAACAACTGCAAGAAAGTCGTGAAAATCTCCCAAAGCTCTCATGAGGATCTTTTAGTCCCCCATGATAGGATAAACTAATCTCATGAGGCTATCATGACTACGCTAACATCTTATGAGGCTCATGTGGATATTAGCACAACCTCTACTCAAAATCTATTTTTTCACATGCTAATCCTATTAGTTCAGCAAGATATAATGTTGTTACATATTGCTGTGAATTATTTTCCATGCCCTTTTGCTCTAACAAATAAGTTTATACTTCTTCTAGGACTTGTGTTTATATCAAACCATGTAGATTAAATAAAAAAATCAAGGCCCATGTTACTTGTTTGAAGAAAGACATGGAAAGCCTCATGAAGGGAAATCCACACTCGGCAATATTTTGAGTGTGCGAAAATCCCCTCATGACAAGGGAAACTTTGATTCAACTCCAATAACAAAAAGAAGCACAATAATAAGAATAAGAAGGGATAAACAAGTCAATAATTCAGCCAAAATTATTATTTTCAAGTGCAAAGTTGAAGGGCATCATTTTAGATCTTGCCCATTGAAAAAGAAACCGCTTAGTGAGAAGCAAAAAGAGAAGCATACTCAAGTTCAATATCATGCCCAACCAGAAGTTGAATAAATGTCCCCTGCCAAGAAGAATCAATTTAATGCTCCTCAAGTTGAGAAATCAAATCAGAAGAAAGGATCCTGCACTAATGGTTCCTTGTTGAATGATACATATTATCTTTGAAAGGATAATATTAATAATGGGTTTGCCAAATATGTTGTTACTCAAAGTGGTTTTTAGAAAAGAATCACTTGGGTTTCCAAACTTGTTGTGACGAACTTTTTAGGACCCAACTTGTACTTAGTGTAGGGACCAATCATTTGGGTAGGGACCAACAATGGAGAAAATTCCCGATGTAGATAGTGTCGAGATCTACAAGCGTGCAAATTTTTAACTCATAATTCTTTGTATTTTGGCTGCACAAAAAAGACAATGGGTGGATCTGGGTGGTGAAGTGTATACAGTTTCAAAATTTTGAAATTTTACCCGATCTGTCTTTTTTTGTGCAGCCCAAAATACAACGAATTTTAAGTTAAAAATTTCCACACTTGTAGATCTCGACACTATCTACATCTGGAATTTGTTCTCGACTTTTGGAAACTTTAAAATATCATTTTGTATTTTTTTTAAAAAGCAAGCTCCATGTAACCCAAGAGTTATTTGTCATCTCTCCATTCTAAACACATAAATACCTCATACAAAAACTACTCGTATATGACCGATGAAACACAAAAATTACAACAGGAAAGTTGTGCGAAACGTCGAGATGAACCTGCTCGTCAAAGGATATTTCAAACAGTCAACCAAGTCCAACGAATTTGACAAATTCTTCTATAAAATTACAAACATCGGTTCAAAATCGAGAAGTTACAGTCGACGAAACTCGAAACCGAGTACGAGAATGGAACTTACTCGTCGACGCGCATATTTTTCGTGTACATTTTATTTTGAATCGATGTTTGACTGTGTAGATTACAGAGATACTAAGTGGAACAGTTGAAGCAAGGTGAGCAGAGCAAAGGTTGGATATCAGAGAGCCATCTCACATGGCTAGTGGAACGACCGATTCAGTCGTTCCTTCAGGGACATATCCAACACTGATTTAACCTTTTGTGTTGTGTAAAAATGCGGTGCATGGAAGCAAACATGCAAAAAAAAAAGTCTCTACAAGCTGCATGGGGCCTCGCGGGCAACCAAACACGCCCCAAATCACTCTTGCAGGAAAAACATTCGCTTGATGCATCAGTCTGCACTCGATCTTATAGAACTATAAAATTTGTTGCCATCACCTATCTTATAGATCTTGTGTGTGAGAGATTTGGTTAGTGCGATTTTGCGTGTACTTTTATACCTTTTCGGGGAACAGCTTGTTTCAAATTGTTCGAATTATTGCTTTCATTTTTGTCTGGCTATTTGAAACTATAAAGAATCTCTATCAATCCAAGCAGAGCTCTTGCTAGTCGCGACCGTTCATGAATTATCTGCTCGAGACGCCGACTTCTATGTTTAACGGTCTTGGTAACAACTCACGAGTCTTTCTTCTACCTGATGACAGAACGGTCACAGGCTCACAGCACTTTGAAACAAAGTCAGCGCATGAATAGCTCACCAGTGGGCATCGACAACGACGACGGGTCAAGGTCAAGATGCCGCAGTGGTCAACATTTCTTGGCAGCCGGGACATGCTGTGACGTCAATGGGTAGCGCCGTGTGCGACGCGATTGGCTGCGGCCGAGAGATTAGGAGAAGTGGCGAACTGGTGGTACATGGCCGGACGACCCTAGGCACTTTAATTTCGTCGTCGTCGTCGTCATCCATCAGACTATCACAGTGCATGTACTCATGGGCCATGGCAGCCGTATAGTTTGAACTTTGAACGCTTCATCTGCAACTAGCGAACCGCAGGGGTGAGTGTGTCTCATTTTACTGCTGGACTACGGCGCTGGATATATAATAGCGACGTTTCAGAGTACTCTGTTTTGTAGCTGGATTTCTCTGTTTGTTCCATCCGTCAGAAACTTGGCTTGTTGATCATTAGTTCTTTTCTTTTGTAGTTTCTCATCTCACAGAATTCGTTGCATCTTTTAGAATTCAGAAGCTACGAGAGAAGCGTAAGAATTCGGTCGACGAAAGCTCTCTAAGTTTTATCACCAAATCTTGGTCTTTCCCTTTGTAAATTGTAATACGGGTAGGGTAGGCTACAAACGAACACTCAAGAAATGGGCTGCCTACGCCTCTTCCACGACAGATGGAGGCGCAAGCGACGGCCAGCGCCGACATCCCCGGCAGCCACCGCCTTCTACCACACCGCGGGCGCGAAGGTGTCCGTGCCATCCGCCGCCGCCTCGAACGCGTCGCCAGCCTCAGCCTTCACCGCTACTGCGACGAGCCCATCCGAGGGCTCCGGCGGCGTGAGGCCGGCGTCGAGCAAGTCCTCGGGCTCCTCGGCGCGGAGCCTCCCGGAGCTGTACGAGGAGAGGGCGCGCACATCCTGAGGGAGTTCGGCCTCCGGGAGCTCCGCGGCGCCACGGCCGACTTCAGCCCGCTGCTCATGGTCGGCGAGGGCGGCTTCGGGTGCGTCTACAGGGGCGCCCTCCGCCTCCCCGGCGGGCACCCCCACAGCACCGCGGTCGCCGTCAAGAGGCTCAACCCCAAGGGCAGCCAGGTATCGATCGATCGCAGGCTCGCAGCACACTTGCGAACGAACTGTAATATGCAATTCCTTCCAGCACTGAAGAATTCACCTGTCGACTCTGGTCACCAGCCATCTGACGCCGGCCGGTCTGTTGTTGTTCAGGGACACAAGGAATGGCTGGCTGAAGTCCAGTTCCTGGGTGTAGTTGACCACCCGAACCTCGTCAAGCTCGTCGGGTACTGCGCCGCGCAGACCGATTAAGGCCCGCAGAGGCTTCTGGTCTACGAGTTCATGCCCAACAAGACGCTGGACGACCACCTGTTCAACGCAGCGCATCCTGTTCTCCCCTGGGACGTCAGGTTGCAGATAGCACTGGGTGCCGCTGAAGGGTTGCTCTATCTCCATGAGGGCCTTGAGCTTCAGGTACGTTACCAATCTGGCCATGGACACTGCCCATCACCCCCTTAGGTTGGGGTGAAGCTATATGTTATCTATGAATGAACTCTGCCCAAAATGAGCGAGAGTAGGCAGACATTTTTTGATCTACAAGGCTGTTCCCGTCAGATCATGGCATGATACCTGATTTATGAAGAACTACATGAAAAAACCTGTTCAGCAAGTATCAGATCTTTATGCATTTTACTTAATATCTTTCGATATTTGTAGATCATATACCGCGACTTCAAGGCTTCAAACATACTGTTGGATGGGGACTTTAGACCCAAACTGTCGGATTTTGGATTAGCAAGGGAGGGTCCATCAGAAGGTCAGACCCATGTGTCTACAGCGGTACGTGCAAACTTCACCACAGTAGTACAGTGACTGAATTCCTTCTGACAAATAGCATTCTGAATGTTCGATATGGAGCATCACTTCTGCAGTTCTCAGAAACACATTTCTTTCTTTGCAAATCAGGTCATGGGAACCTATGGCTATGCAGCTCCAGACTATGTCCAGACAGGGCATCTCACCACCAAGAGTGACGTCTGGAGCTTAGGAGTGGTACTCTATGAAATCCTCACGGCTCGACGCTCGGTAGAAACGAAACGCCCCAGGAATGAGCAAAAGCTCCTGGAGTGGGTGTGGAGGCATCCTGCTGAGAGCGAACAGTTCAGTGAGATCATCGATGCAAGGCTTGAAGGGAGGTACTCCATGAGAGGAGCAAGGGAGATCGCCAAGCTGGCCAACGACTGCCTTGCAAAGTATGCAAAGGGCCGCCCCACAATGGTAGAGGTAGTTGAGAGGCTGAAGCAGGCAATGCAGCACAAGGAGCTGGATGGAGATGATGTCTGTGCGGTGGAAGAAAGCTCACTTCTTCGTGAGGCACCCATGACACCAGTCATGGAGGATCCGGCTGTGGTGTCAGCGAGGCGGCGGATGCTTCATTTGGCTGCTCTAGGTGAGAGTGCAAATGCTCATGCAAGGAGGAGACTAATGTTCATAAGGGCTGCTGCTGCTGCTGTTCCGACGTGATACCCTGCCACCTGTGATGCTCTTGACTTCTAACTTTTTATTTATTTTCATAGACCTTTTTTTCTTTCTAGGATATCGTTTTTCTGTAGGCTTGATAATGATATCAGCATCCCTGCAGTATATGGTTTAGATAGTTTGTTTTCTCCTATGCTGAATGTTTTCGGAAATAAATGGCACATCTCCTATCGTTTTGTCAAAAAAAAAACTTTTAACAGGTAATTGTGAGACATTCCGGATTTCATATTTCAGGTCGCGGACTAAGACTAATATTGTTGTATGTGTTTTCGGAAGAGTACTTAAAATCCTACATGGCACTGATAGTTGTCCTAAAATGATTAACTACAGCATCCCCCATATTTTGTCTCGTGAGGCATTGTACTCTCTTCTAGCACACCCTCAGCTGATCAACTGTACACTCAGAACCTGAAATTACAATATACTTACTAAAGCCCAATATTATAGGCTAGGTTTCCAACAAAATTCAGAACACAAAATGTAATTATCATCTCAATCAGCATCCTCTTCAATAGTGTATATTGTAATATAGAATTATGCAGTCGCAGTGTGACAATAGATTGAACAGTATGGTTCTTTTTTCATAAAGAACAGTATTAATTTCACAAAAGTGAACAGGGGAATTAAAATCAAAGAACTACAAACCTGCAGAAGCAGGTCATCACACAAATCAATTCTCTGCAATGGGAAAGGCTGATCCAATCTTGTTGTTACCCATACGGTAGCACTTGACGTTCACTGTGTATGGACCAATATCGACGCGGTTATCCTCCCCTCCCATATAGAAGCACAGTGTGTAGAGTGCCAGCTCAAACTCAGGGCTGACACCAACCAAAGTGCTTGACACTGATTTTAGAATACCATGCCACTCGAATTGAACGGTAAGTAACTGTGTCTCCGAATCAGGCTGTCAAAACGAGAATGGAACATGTTAGCTCCATTACTTGCATCATATACAAGTACATCTTATGAATGTTTAGACTATACGCTCACCAATTCCCCACGACGTCTTGGGAATATGTAACCTTGGTAGTTCACATTTCCCTTGGCTTCTTCTAGATAAAACTGCAAATTAGTCATGGAGTTGCAGTCAGATGTATAATCATATAAGGATACAAGTTCGCTGATGCACTAGACAGGCTTACCTGAATCCAGTTATGGAAGCCTGAGACCTCACTCTCTCCTTGTGTCTGTCCCTTTATCTCACCAACAAACACATGCTCAAATGCAGAAGAGCTGCTAGAGCCGCCACATCTTCCATACAAATTAAACCAAAGGGATGTCAACATTGTCTTGAAGCCATCGTAGTCCTGAGATGCGACTCCCTTCATCACTAAGTACCGGTGCAAGTACTTGATCGGCGCTGTCCTGGCAATCTCTTCAATGAATGCTACTTCTTCGTGCTTTTCCTGCTGAGTAACTTCTTCTTTGTACCTTGGTGTGGGTTGTAGTTATCAAGAAGCGCACAGAAGCGAGAGTAGGTGGGCTTGGTAAACACACCATCGCCTAGCCAGCTGAACAAGTTTTCATACGCCACATCATCATTCTGATAAACCTTCTTTCCCTCTCCACATTCAATTCGGTAGTCCTTACCAAGAACAAGACGGTTCATATCAAGCTCCCACAGCTTGCTACATGCTTCAGACAAGCTGTTGAGCTCCTCCCTGGTAGGCTCTAGATTTAGGCCATGGTGGATCTGACCAGCATCTGCAGCGTACTCTTGTTCAGATGGTGGCCTTTTGTATGCGTTCCATGCTTCAGACTGTATCAAATATAGCTAGGAGCTCAGAGTTCAGACAGGACAAGGAAGCTTCACAGTAAACTAGTATAATACCACCACCACATCTTACCAAACTGACTCTACCGGTTAGTTCATATATATAAGGGTAAAACCGGTATAAACGCAAAATCAACTAAAAAAAGTGCTCAGACAGGGCTATGGTTAATTTCATATTTTGAGGACTGGTTGGGTCAAATAATGATCTCCGTTGCTTTGAAACACTAATTGCCTCAAAGTTAGCAACATCGACAGGAAAATTTAATGGAAAATAGCTTCTAAAACTGGTGCGGATAATTTATTTATTTCAGGGTAAAAGAGTAGTGAACTAGTGCTTGCTGTGGTATGACTATTGGATGACACCGATTGTATCCAGAGAAAATCTTAACCTAAACACTACCATGAAGATGTAGAAATGTATCTGACATTTGCAACCAACTTGGCTGAGTTTTAGGTGACTAAAAGCAAACCTGTTGCGGTCTTCCATGCTTCTTTTTCTCCCCTACTGTTTCCCAACCTCCATCATTTGTTTCTTCTCCCTCCTGAAACCCCAAAATTCAGAGAGCATAGTAAGAAATCCATCACAACATCAAACTATAATACTGAAAGCTCTCTAAAATATGATCAGAAGAACTATAACATATTTGTAATTTCTTTTTTTTTTGAAAGGAGTTCGTGTACAAGATCAACAAGATCAAGAACAAACACGCACGAACACAGACGAGACGCACACAACGCACGCCAAACTCAGAGCCACCAAGCAGCTCACCTTCTTCCAGCACCGCCAGCACGCCGCCGGAGCAGAGGAAGGCGAGCTCACCTCGCACCGTAGCCGCCAGCTCGAACAACCATGTTGAGTCGCCGCATAATCCAGCTGACGCAGGCGCCAGCATCTTGACGATAAACGGACATCGGCTTCGAGCCGCCAGCACGCCCTCGCCGTCTCACGCCGGAGACAAGCCCGAGGACGCCACCCATCTTCCACCATCCCCACCGAGATCGCCGGAGCTCCTCACCTGCAAACTCCTACAGATCTTGACCAAAAGCAGCTCCACCCGCCGCGGCGGAGGAGGAAGGACCCCCCATCGAAGAGCCACCACCGCCGTCACGGACGGTGGCTCGGGAGGACGCGCGCTGCGACTCCGAAGAGCAGCAGGCACGCAGAGGGCGACGGATCCGCCACGGGCCTCCACCGGAGCACCCACAGCAGAGGAGGGACCGCCGCCGCCAAAAGCCACTCCGACCACGCCGCCACCTCCGCAGCGCCGCCGGCTAGCACCCCACACACACCTAGGCTATATACACGCCGGGATCCGTCGATTCCCCACCCTCCCGCCGCCGGAGCGGCCGCGGAGAGCGAGGAATCGCACGGATCGCCGGCGGCGAGCTTGGTCGCACGGGGGAGCCCAAAAATCTCCTGCTTTCACTGTAGACGGGGAAAGAAGGGAGGGGTCCGAGCAACATATTTGTAATTTCATACTGGATGGATCCTAAAAATAGATTGTACTATAGCAGAGAGAACCTTTCATTCTGCATAACACACAGACACTACTGCATCTATGCTAAATATCTGGTCAACTGCCCAAGTCCATGTAAAAAAAAGCTCGAACGTGGCAGAGCAGAAGTAAACCTGTTGCTGCCTCCTGTTTGCTGGCACCTGCTGCTGCGGCGGCCGGCTTCCACCACCCCTCCTGTCCTCTCCCTCGCACTACAGAAATGAAACCCAGAGCATCTACATCAGCACACTCCATCCCAAGCACCCAACACCAGGGAAATTCAGCAATTGGGAACTCAAAGCACCCTTGGCCCTGATTATCAGGACAACCTGGCTGTGAGATCCACCACCCGCTGATGGATGCTGCTGCTGCTGCTGCTTCCGGCCGTCCGCCCTCTCCCAACCCTCATCATTTCTCCTCTCCTCCTGAATGCAGTAACAGAATCAAATCAATAACTGCTAGTCATACAAAGTAAACCTCTGTCGGAGAAGCCTGACTGAAACCGTGCAGCTTAAATGGCCACCACTAACCCGCTTGGAGGGCCGACAACCCCGGCGCTCCTCCTCCGGCTCGCCGCCCTTCTTGTCGGAGACCACCTGCCAGAACCAAAACCGTTTAGTTCCACGCCGAGCTGTGGCCTCATCCGCCGCAATTCCGCGAAAATCCGGCGCGCACCTCGGCCCACGTGGAGCGGTCCCGGTCCTCACGACCCTCCTGCTCCTCCTCCTCCACGTCCTCCGCGGGGCGGTGCCTCCTCGGCGCCTCGTCGTCGCCGCCGCCTTGGCCAAACCCTTGATGAGCCCCTCCATGGCGAGAAGATGGGATGGATGGATCCGACTGGCTGCTGGGATCTGGGTGATGAGGAAGGAAGGTGGGCTAGCTCGGGGATTAGTGCGCCGTGAGTGGACTAATCGGGTGGTTGAAAAGGGATTTGCGCGTGGTGATCGTGGATCGGCGGGCTGGTCGGTGGCGTGCAGCAATCAGGACGACAGCGGATGGCCGACGAGGCGACGAGTGTCCTGTCTGTTAATTAACCGCTGCTGCCGACAGTCAGTTCAGTTCAGTTCAGCGTGTGATCCCGCTGGCACGGCACAGACGCCTCCGTGCACAACTGCGTGGGGCCCGCCTAGCGCGATACAAGCCAAGGCCGATCCAGCCAGGAAGCGCCCAGTTCTTTTGGCGGCTTCTCCGAGATGACCAGCTTCCTGGTGAAGCCGCCTCCAAAATTTGAGAGGGTTTTCAAACTCAATGTTAGGTTGCTATTTTGGAAGCTTATCTAATTTTTGGGGATAGCTTCCCCAGTAAGCTTGGGAAGGGGCAGCTTATCGGAGAACCGACAAAAGGACTGGGCCTAAATCGGGGGCAAACATTGAGATCAATTTTTTTTAATGGACAAATATTCTCAAAACAATTGACAACACGCATATACTCCTATGTTATATATGCAACGCTAAAAGTTTGCTGTTTCAAATTTGACCTAGACTTAAAGAGAACAAAAAAGAAACTTTGCTGTAAATAGTGTGAAACATTATTCACTCAAATATGACATTATTCAAAGTAAAATTTAGCCTTTTTTATTTCTCTAACTGTAGATCGATTTTGAGTTGAAATTTTTGGAGTTGTAGAAACAACCCATATGTATGTTGTGTAAATTTTTTCAGATTTTTTAACAAATTGTAAATATGATTTTTGTGACATGATCCTATGATTTCACTTTTTTTAGAACTCCTTTGGTTTCACCTAAAGCACATATCCTATAAAAGCCTCCCCCGCATTAAATCTTCAGGTCTTGGGCCAACCAAGCCCATTTAAACAATCTTCACGCGAATTACCTGCCTTTTCATGAGATGGGCTTAGTCCTATTATTTTGTTGCTCATCCCATGTAAAACTTTTTTTGGTTCTAAAAAAAGTAAACTTCTTTAAACCGTTTTTTTTTTAGTTTTTTTGAACTTTCTAGCAAGTGGCTTATTGGGACGTGGAGGCGCTCGAAACTACATTTCTTCCCATGGATGTGGATACAATGCAATTAGAGTGACCCTAGTAGGCACATTTCACATGATGACTTTTGGAATTGACATTTAGACAAGTCTTTAGTATTTTTTGTGCGATGTGCCTATCACAACGGGTGAACACATGTCGACATTGGTTATTGTGCAATATGTGAAGCAATCCCTGACTCATGGGAGCATTCTTTGTTTGACTTCACCATGCATGGCCAGGAGTGTGTAGGTGCTAGCAGATGAAGTGACACTTAAGTATATGATAATGAACTGCTACAAAGACCCAAAGGAAAAGATAGTTTTCTTGCTCGATACATTGAAGCATTTTACTACGGTGATAGTAACTAGGTCTACTATCTCAGCACCAGACAGTAAGTGAAAATATATGGATCTCCACATCAGCGAGTTCAGACAAATTCAGTGTGGATGGACTGGTGTCCGAGTTTGATAATAAGGGATCTATTGTGCCAATAAGTCGCAATGCAATTGGGCACCACCTGAGAGCTTTAGCCCTAGTAGTTTATACGATCAGTGATCCGGTTATCTTGGGGGTAATAGTGTGACGCAAAGCACTCTTTCTTGTACTCACTCCGTCCTGTCTAGATACATCTACTTTTTTTTGGCAAACTTGAGACAGTTATTATTGGACGGAGGGAGTACAAGATAAGTACGAGCACCAACATCATTCATTTTCAAAGTGTTTAGGCATCGTGCGTTGACATAAACTAGGGAGCAAGTCCACTACGGTTTTGGCACCACTTGGGAGCTTCATCCCTAGTAGTTCACAGGATGAGTGATTTGGTTACCTTGGAGGTAACTGCAGGCCGCGAAGCAATCTTTCTTGTACAAGATAAGTACGAGCACCAACTTCACATTGTGTCAAAATGTCCAGGCGCAGTATGCACAGGAAACACAAGGTACTCCGTAGCCGCCAGGAGAGGTGATTAGGCTCTTTCGTCTCTCGTCTCCCGTTGCCGCCGCCGCCGGTCTGCCCCGCCTCTGTGGCCTTCGGGCCATGGAGGCGCGATGGATTTCGGCCCTCATCAGCGGGAGGTCTCCGCTTTTTTGGTTTTAATGTCATCTAGGTTTGTTGGCACGGCGCTCTGTTAGTGGCGGCAGCGCTTCTTGCAATATGTCTCCCCGGCTTCAGCCCCATCTCGGCGGCGACGTCGAGAACCTCATGGGAGTGGTGTGGTTCTCAAAGACTTCTTCTGGTGGTGGCGGTCTCGGGATCGTCATGGAGCTTCATTGGCGGTTTATCTTTCTTCTTCGGCTCTGGGACAGATCACATATGTGGTCTTCTTCACCCGTTCGACGACTTCCCATCCACAACCAACAGCGTCAGGCCGGCTTTGGGAGGAGCGGCAGCGGCGGCGCGCCAACGATACGGTCTGGAGGTTGAAGACGAAGGGCATCTCAAGAATCTCGTTGTAATTTTCGTTTTTGTTGAGATACTTTGTACTGTTCGGTGTTTGTTTTAGTGCCAGCGTCCTTTTCGCAAAAAATGTCCAGGCGCGATGCGGTCATAAACTAGAGAGAAAGTGCACATATGGTCCCCGAAAATTGAAGGGCCGAGGAAATCCTTGGATGAGGCAAGCTTTGTCTATGAAATAGGTGTTCGGATAGAAGTATGTTAACTTTGGAAGTAGATAGTTATGTATGGGTTGTTGAGCCACTAGATGGTTGTATTATAAACTCTACCAATCCCAATCAATAGAGTTGCCGAATTCTCTTAAGAAACCAGAATTCTTTAGTCGTTTCGGTCGACTACCAACACTTTTAGATCACAAACACGGTCCTAAAACATTGATCTCGAAGTGGAGCTGTGAGGCTAGAAAGTGAGCTACGTATGGGCCAAATTCTAAGTGGTTGTGTTCAGTTTTCCTCATGGGCTGGGGGAGGCAGCCCAAGTACGCCCTTGAGAAGCTCCGCGACAGTGCATTAGCAAATTCCTTTTTTTTTTGCGCCTGCGAGGAGTAAAATTATCTTTATCAGTCTATGTGAGTAGATTCATGCACTTTATTTTATTTTATTTTATTTTGCACATGGGCACTCTCTCTTTTCTGAAGAATCTACTCCTTCCGTTCCAAATTAATTGACTTGGTTTTGTCCAAATATGGATGTATCTATACTTGTTTGATGTCTAGATACATCCATGTGTAACAAAATGTGTGTCAATTAAATCCGAACTGAGGGAATAGCATATATGGTCTATTTTCTTATTCATGTGTTCCCTAATAATTTATCCCTGCCTTGCGATGCGTTTGTACGGAGTACTTCCGAACAGAGCCATATTTGACTTTCCAATAGGGACGCGCACTCCCGAAGAGTATCGTTTGCATATTTTACACCTATGGCGGGCTGGGACGCGATATAGTAGTAATTAATTCCGTTTTCAAAAAGGAGGGCATAGTGTGCATTTGCTGTGCATCAAATGTCCGGGAGATCTTGATTGATGCGTGGCAGCATAATCTTCTTGTGTCATGTCTTGATCATGCTTCGTTCTTTGGTCCAAGTCTTCTGTCCTGACGTTCACGTCCAGCTGCTGATTTTGATTTTCTATCTTGTAATTTTGTTATGTTCTGTGCATGTTGTAATTGAAAATCCTTGTGTAGGAGGGCATAATAATTTCTGATGCCTATGACGAGCTGTCAATATCGGGACAAATGAATTGACGTTCTGAATTCTTTTTTTCGAATCTCGGCAATGCCTTTGATTGATAAAGTCGAAAAGAGTTGGACAATTTATAAGGGAAACCAGCCGAAAACCATACAACACAACGCACCACGCTGGCCCCAAGGCCACGCCCCAAAAACGAGTCAACGACTACGGCGCCCTAGCAACCATAGCCGACACAGACACGGCGGAGGCTAACCTCAACGCAAGGAGCTACCCGGAGTCGCCGCTCCGACATCCACGCCGGCCCACAAGGCCACGCCCCAAAACAAGTCGACGGCCATGTCACCCTAGCAACCATAGCCAACACAAAACACGTCGGAGGCGACCTCAACGCAAGACGAAATCCGGAGCCGCTGCTCCGACATCCACGCCGGCCCCAAGGCCGCGCACCACCTAGCCGAAGACGAAGAAATCGCCGCCGCCAACCACCAGCACTCCACATACCCCTCAGGCCGGTGGAACATCCAAGACGAGGCCCCAAGAGGCAAGCGACGCAAGAGCGCCATCCCCGCCCGATCCCTTGCGGGATCTAGGGTTTCCCCTGAAGAACCCGGACGAAGCAGCGAGAGCATCGAGACGACGACGCCTTCAAGAAGGATACGACGCCCGAGGGCGCTGCCGTCGTCGGCCCAGGCCGACAGCCAGGGCGAAGGCTTTCGCCCGCCGATGTATCGCACACCCCGCAACCGCCCTCAAGAATCGGCCAGACCACCATCTCGATCCCGCACACAGACCATCAGCCCCACGCGCCCGACGATCTGAGGCCACGAACAGAACTAGGCGCCGGGGCCCAGGTCCACCTCCCGCAGAGCCTCCTCCTGGCTCGGCGCGATACAAAGACCACCATCCGGGGCCGCCGCCCCGGCATCCGGGCGCCACCTCCACCGACGGACACCCTCCACGGCCGAACTGACGAACACGACGAATATATCGCGATGTCCTCAGCGAAGCCAATCGAACCGGGCAGCGAGGCCCAGCATCCAATACGCCACAACGCCTAGGCTCCCCGTCGCCGCGACGAAAGCCGCCGTCCGGATCATCATCACTGCTCTAGAACGAGCAGCCGCCACCGCGCCCAGACCGAAGACCACCGCCACCGCAGATCTCCACCACATCCACGGACCCGGCTACCGCCACAGAGCTAAGCGGGAGCCAAACTCCATGGCAGCCACACCCACAGGCCGACCTCCTCAGGCGCTGGAGAAGGAGGACGCCGCCGCCATATCCAGGAGCGCCGCCTCGGCGCACCACGGCCACCCCGCCAACGCCAGCGCTGGCCGCAGCCCGCAAGAGCCCAGATCGGGCCCTCAAGGACCAACGGCCAGAGCAGGAGCGGCCGCAGCCACGAGCCCCGCTCCGCGACCCTGCAAGCACGCCGGAGACCACCCCCGCCGCCTCGAGACAGGGCACCTTCCCGGAGCCGGGCGCCGTCCTGCACCACCGTAGCCCGTCGCCGCCGCCGAGAGCTGGGAGCCAGGGACCTCCCCCAACGCCGCCGTTTTTGGGGGCGGAGGGGGCGCCGCCACCGCGGCAAGGGCTAGCGGCAGCGGAGGAGGAGGGCGGGGGGTGGCCGCCGCCGGCGCCTAGGGTTTGCCCCCCCGGTCGCCACAGGAGGGGCGACACGGGGTCAGGGAGGGTCGGGGACGTTCTGTGTAAATGATTGATGTTCTGAATTCTTGCATCCATACAAAAGCTAGCTAGCTCATTGAATGGTTTGACATCAGTATAGAGTGTTGTACGAGGACGCGCCTGTGGCGCGGTGGTATGGCACGGCAGTGGCCTGTCTACCCGCCCGAGTTCGACTCCCAGTGGGAGCGAATTTCTGGGTTGCCTCGCTCGCGTCACTGTTCACGTGAACAGTGCTCGCGATCCCTCCCGTGGTTCGGTTAGGGGTATTGCAGTGCTACCCACTGCCACAGGGTTTATCCCTGGAGTTGTCTAGGCTCGCGGTTAGTTCTAGTGTATGGTCTAGCTTGTGCACTAGGGGCGTGCGTGTGTGTGGTGTGCGTGTGGTGTGTGTTAGTGCATAAGTTCAGATACTACAACTGTACTAAGTCGAGGGAATCTCAAAAAAAAAAGTATAGAGTGTTGTACTAGTGATGCTTTAAATTGCGTGCCGACTCATTGCGTCGTATCTGACAATCAATTCCATGGATGCGTAACGTACCCTGCAAAATTATTCAGTAGCGATCTAAAAGCATGATGGTACGGAAATCCATTTTGACTTGCGGGACTAAATGCTCCTATTATGAAAAAAAACCTATTTCGCAATGTCAAAAAATTTCAAAGAAAATTTAGGTGTAACATATACAGTGCATTTTGACTTGCGTAACATATAGACATTTTATGAAGGCACACAAAATTTCGTCGAAAAAAGACATTTTTTATACAGTGCACAAAAAAATTATTTTTTCGCGAAACTTTATGTGCCAACATAAAATGTTCAAAGGTACACTCGAAATTTTATTTCATAATTTTTTGACATTTTAAAATAACTTTAAAATACACTTCCCATAATGAGACTAGATGGTCCTATGAGCCAAAACATCATGTCCATGATGCTACTGTTATGACTGTTATACTACTACACCTACACGGAACTATGATCCACATTTTTTTTTCCTTTTCCGAAACGGCATGTATCCACATTTCTGTCGGAATGAATTATACTAGAAGGGGATGGCGCGCTTTGCTGCGCTCAAAGGTAATATCGTGCTGATCGATACATGACATGTTTGCCTGAATAAAATTAGTCGATCATACATACATGATCAGGTACAGATTCATAACCATATAATGCAAAAGTAACAACTTCAAATTTCTTAATCTCTGAACGAGACGAGAGCCCTGCGCCTGGTGCATGGAGGCAAAGGAGTCTTAGCGAGACGGGGTTGGTCAAGGTGCATCCGGACGCAGAACTTGCATGCACCGCTCGTGCGCGTGCGCGTGCTTGTAGGGAAAGAGGAGGCACGCTGAGGAGGGGAGGAGAGGAGGGCTGCTCGGGTGGCTCGGCTGAATCTATGGACAGCCAAGAAGTGATGGTGGCCGCGTGGGGGGGAGGAGAGAGCAACACAATCCTCAAGCTTGAATCCTACTATGCCTTCGAGCAAAGGTGGTGAATTCACGGCGTAATCAATAAGAGTTGTGATGGAGCGGCCAGTTCGAGGCCAAACCGATGGCAGAGGAGGCTGCACGTTCTCCAGAGAAGAGGCGGGAGGGCAACATGAAATTTTCAATTAGCAGTTGGCGTGTCCACGTTGCCCTTTTTCCATATAGCAGCAGTCCGAGTGTTGTATTTTGCAGCACAAGGTATTTTTTTGTACTGCACTAATTAAATTTGGACAAAATTTATATCAAATACAGCTGTTGGAGTAAGGTTCTTTTGGTCTCAAATGTTCTAAAAAGTAGTTAAACGCTAATATATGAAAACTATTAGAGATGGTTTAAGAGAAGAGCGGTTTCTGCGATAGTTAAAAAATTCATCGCTAAATTTTGTCTAGCTGAACCAACAAATATTATTATTCTATAAATTTGGACAAAATTTACATCAATTACAGCTGTTGGAGTAAGGTTTTTTGGACTCAAAACTCCCGGGCCAGCTGGATCTGCCGATGAGGCCACCGCAACAGGGACAGTGACCAGGGACGGATCGGCGGAGCTCATGGCGACGCTTGGGCCAGGAACGCGGTTGGCCGGAGTAGGGGAAGACGATTCGACGGCGGCGGCGGAAGGAGAGTGGTGGTTTCTGAAGGAGATATGCCCTATAGGCAATTAATAAAGTGATTTTATTTGTCATATCTCAATTGTTCATAGTATGTTTTTGTACCATGCTATAACTGTATTAAGCGGAAACATTAATACACGTGTGGTATGTAAACAACCAGGTCCCTAGTAGCCTCTATTTAACTAGTCCGTTGGGCAACAGATGATCAAGGTTTTCTTATCATGGATAATTACGTCGGTTGACAACGGAGTCATGTCGTTAGGTGAATGATGTGATGGACATACCCACAAGATATAGAAACGTAGTGCTCATACCTTCGACTGTGAGGTCATATCAAATCGCTGCTTCTGTAAGGTGTTTTGATTGCATCAAACGACATATCTTATATAGCGTGATAATAAAGGTGACATTTTCGGGTATCCGAAGGAAGCAGTGGAGGCGAGTGATCAAGAGCGGGATTTGCCAATCCACATAGCAGGATAGATACTCGGTGAGATTACATCAATGAGCTTACAAGCATGTGACTAGGTCACGGGGATGTAATATCACAGACGAGTAAAGATAGATTTGTCAATAACGAGATCATGCTCGGTAATCGTGATACCGGAGAACGATGCTCGGACAATCTAAGTATCACCAGGCAAAAGGATGAGACTGGACGTCTAAAGGTTCAAACGATAAAAAGACATTCGTGGACACACAGGGACTATCATGGGTATCCAGATCCCGCTGTTAGTCATTGATCGGAGAACGTGTCTCGATCATGTCTGGAGTGATCCCGAACCGTAGGGTAACACACTTAAGGGTAGGTGACGTTTTAATTAGATTGGATATGAGAGAAAGAAACCGAAGAATTCTGGAAGTGTTCCGGGACATGTCTGATGTTGATCGAAGGCAACGAAATATGTTTCAGAGTCTGAATGAATTAAATAATATGTATTTAATATTAATAAGTGTTATTAGTGATTAAATATATTTTTATTTAATTAATTTCGAATTTTTAAAGGCATTAAACCTAAATGGACCTTAGAGGCCCATTAGGGGAAAAACCTCAAAGGGAAAAAGGGGAGGAGGGCCAGCCGGCACATGAGGCCCACCTAGGGCCGGCGCAGCCCCCCATGGTGCGGCTGGCCATGTGGTTTAGTCCCACATGGCCAAGCCACCAAGATGGGCATCCTCCCTCCACCTATATATATGGGTGTCCCCATGCCTTGAAAATCCATCCTTGTCCTTCTTCTTCTCTCCTACCTTGAGCGTGGTTCCGTTTCTGGAGCTGCGTACGAGGAGGGAAGTCTCTCCACTATACGCACACCGCCGTACTACTAGATCCAATCTTCCGCTTCCGCTGCTCTGCTGGATCTGGAGCCCGGAGGTCGTCATCTACACCGTACGTGTGTGGAACTACGAGGTGCTACATGGATGGCACTGGAAGTTGTCTTCTTCCTCTTCACCACCTTGAGGTCGGCGCCGCCTTCGTCTTCGCCGCACCAAGTTCTTCGCGACCTCGAGGTCGACTACGTCGTCTACTTCGACAATGCTTGTTGTGAGAGCGTAATCCCCGCTATCGGTCTACAAGGTTATGTACATCGATCCCCTCCGTTACGGTATATCTGCATAGTAATAGATTCTGGCTAGTTTATGGTTATCATTGTTAGGAATTTTTTTGTTTTCTGCCCTCGATTCCCTTCAGTTTCGTGGGCTGAATGTTCCCTCCCGCCAACGCAATGAAAGGATAGGGTTTGCCCCACGGGTCGGCGGCCAAAACCAAAGTTTCGAGATTCCGCGGGCCAATTTGCTGGGCGCCCTCAAAGACGTTTACGGGTACGTGGGTTTTAAGGGGACTGCTATGTCCGTTTTTTAGGTTCCGAAACCGTCTTTGGCGGTTATTTTAAGGTTTCGCGGCTTCTGAGTGCCCTGTTAGAGATGCTCTAAAAAGTAGTTAAACCCTAAAATATGTAAGCTATTAGAGATGGTTTAATAGAAGAGCGGTTCGTAGATTCATCTGCGATGGTCAAAAAATTCATCGCTAAATTTTATTTCCAGCTAAACCAACAAATATTATTATTCTAACTTTAATCTGATGTACACCAATGTGTTTAGCGGGAACCAATGAGAGGCTGACACGTGGTTCAACCTCCAAGCTCCAATCTTAGGGAGCTTAGATATTGTAGAGATACTCGCACCATGGGCAGGGGTAGAGTCACTCCCGTGGCAATAGGGCTCATGGCCCGGAGTATATGTTAGCGAAATGGTTGATTTGTCCTAATACTTAGCTTAATTATAACACTAAATATAAAGTTGGCATGAGGTTTGGTTTGATCCTGCCTCCGCCCCTTAGAACAGGGGTTGATCTGTATACGAAGGTTCATCTGCATACAAATTCTACGGTCCAACAGAGCCGTAGTGTGATCCAAATCACACAAGATTATGTTGTACTACGCACGAGTACTACGGAGAAAGATCTGCGAGTTCCTAAGGTAATAATCTTTATATGGAGAGCAGAGCACTACATGGTCGGATTACTGGCATGGATGGGAGTGATAGCGAATATGCATATTAAGGTGTCGACACAATGCCCACTTTACAAGCAAGGGGTGGAAGATATACACCATCTAATTTTTACTTGCGAACGAGACAGAGGTATGGCGAGCTCTGGGACTGGAAGGAGTTATTTATGAGGTTATTCAAATTGACCGCTCTGGTTCTATTATCTTGGAGAAAATTTCTAGGAAAGACGAGTCGAAAATCGCGCCAACTTGGTTAGCAGGAAACAAATGCAGTAGCAGCTTGGTATATTTGGTGGTAATGTCGAGAAATGGTGAAGGGAGAACATGTTTCTTCGGCTGCCAGTTCAGTTTTTTCAATCCATGCACATACCATCAATTATGGTCAAGTTTCAGGATAGACAAAACCAAAGGAAATTCTATGGAGTAAACCTACTCTAGGTCCATATACCTGAGTGTGGATGCAACCTTTTTTCCTAGTGGAACAGGGGCAATAGCGGCAATTACGTGAGCTGCTCGTCTTATGAATAATGAGGGTGTTTGGTTTATGCCCACGTTCGCCCCGCCAAATCGAGGGCGCACCAAAATTTTGGCGAAAGATTCGCCTGCCTTGGTTTGGCCAGCGCGTGGGCGCAGAATCAGCTGAGCTACCAAAATTTTGGCGTGGCTCCGGTAGCTGGGTTCCGATCCAAACGCTAGCCTATGCCATCAGTCAACACCAAAATTTTGGTTTGGTAACTATGGGCAACGATCCAAACAGCCTCAATATTCTTGATGCATCTACATCAGAAGCAATGACCCTTCAATATGGTCTTCAGAAACTGGAGGAGGTAGCTCCTACTCCAACCTTGGAGTAAGATAGCTTGGAACTTGTACTCCCTCCATTCCAATAAGTTAGTCGACCCCCCTCATTTTACGTGTTTTTCTTTGAATAAGAATTACTCCAAATATATAAATTATTGGTATAAAATCAGCATCATTAGAAAGTGTTTTTCAATATGAATCCAACTATACTAATTACGTAGAATATAAACAAGATATTTTTGCTCAAATTTTTCGGTCAAAGTTCGTCTTGGAGAGTGCATGCGCCTTATTCATTGAAACAGAGGTAGTAAATGTTTACAACAGAGTAATAGAACTTTGGAGTCCCTATACGGTGATCCTAGCCGAATGTTTCCAAATTGCTCGAAAAACGGCATCCATGTCGTTTCAATACTGTCCGAGAGAAGCAAACAAGGTGGAGAACAACTTAGCAAGGCTTAGTACTGAAAAAAATAGTTTTTTTTTCTTGTGTGGGGAGACGATCCTCCACCGAGGATGTTACTCTTCTAAATTCGGAATGAAGTGCGCCACTTTGAGATTAAAAAAAAGAGAAAGGCCTGCGAGTTTCGCCCAAGCTTCAAATATTTTTGTTTAAAAAAATCCAGTTCCGCTTTTGTACGTGCGGATCCAATGATCCAATCTATCCAACCAAGCACGTGGAACTGAACAAGTTGCTCTAAGAAAACAAAGATGATATACTCCAGCCACCGCGCTCGATCCGATGATGGGTCACATTTTTTAACGTCGCCATCCCGCACCCAAACCCAACCAAAGAGGTCAAGTGGTGGCGTCGGACGGAAGAACGGCTGCCAGACGTCCGCTTCCGGCGGGGGTTGGCGAAAAAAGATGAGATCGTGCGCACATCGCTGACCGACCGCCAGTTCCCATCATCGGTGTGCGACCGTTCCCGTTGTACTGCAGCTCCCAAACTTAATTCCTGTTTGTACTTCAGCGCCCCGTCCTCACGCGCCTGCAGTACAAAGGCTTTCTCCTCCCCACCCCACCCCGAGCGCGCCGCTTATTAATATTCGCGACTGCCTCCAGAGTCCAGACACCCGAGATCGCTTACTGGAAGATTGCCGTGAGTTGAGTCTAGTCGACCGGCCGGCGGCGGGGAGGTGCCGGTGCGCCGCCGTCGTGGTGTTGGAACCAGCGGATTCATTCATTCAGCCAGGTGAGTGAGTTCTCGCGCGATCATGGCCATTTCGCAGACATTTGTGTCAGAGTTTTTTGTTGGGATCAATCGCCAACAGCTTTCTGTTAATAAAAAAACTGGCATGGTCATGTTCTGTGGGCCTATAACTTTCTGTTTTACGGAGTTACTATAAACAAGCCTTACAAATAGCAATTCGGGTGGATAAAAGTTGGAGCTTTTGCAGGAAAGAGGGTATGTTTCCATTCTTGTGTTCTGCCCCAGTTTGACGTGTTCCTCATCCTCCCAATCCTGTTCTTCCCATTTCTGGCCATTGCTGGGGACCAGAACAGATCGATGCCACTATTCTTTCTTTGTTTTTTTATCACTCGGAAACAAACTTTTGCAGTAGTCACTAGTCAGTAGAGACAAATCCTTTGTTTAACGGAGTAGTTGGAGTGATGGAGTCCGTCCATAGTCAGTCAACAACCCTTGACGTTCTCGTCGCCGCCCGATGCGCGAGCACATGGACGCATTCTCTTCTGCCCACATAGATGAACTCACGCCTGCGTCTCCTCCATCCCAAAACCGCAGGCGCCGCCGCAGCCGCAGTCGCGGAGCTCGAGCGCTCGTCCCCAGCGGCATGGACCGCCACGAGATGGGCGCCGCGGCCGGGGAGATCGAGAAGACGCCGCCGCGCGCCGCGGACGACATGGAGTCGGAGCCGGCCGCCGCGGCGCGCGTGGCGGCGGAGCGCGTGCCGCCGTGGCGCGAGCAGCTGACCGTCCGGGGGCTCGTGGCGGCGCTGCTGATCGGGTGGTGTACACGGTGATCGTCATGAAGCTCAGCCTCACCACGGGGCTCGTCCCCACGCTCAACGTCTCCGCCGCGCTGCTCGCCTTCCTCGCCATCCGCGGCTGGACGCACGCGCTCGACCGCCTCGGCATTGCCTCCCGCCCCTTCACACGCCAGGAGAACACCGTCGTCCAGACCTGCGTCGTCGCCTGCTACACCATCGGCTTCGGCGGTAATTAACATCATTAATTACTTACTCCCCATTGAGAGCCGCTATTGTTAGTTCTTGAATCTCGATTGATTCGCTAATTATGTTCTGCTCTGCGCTGGATCCTTCCTCGTGCAGGTGGGTTCGGGTCGTTCTTGCTGGGGCTGGACAAGAAGACGTACGAGCTGTCCGGGGAGAGCACGCCGGGCAACGTGCCGGGGAGCTACAAGGACCCCGGCATCGGCTGGATGATGGGGTTCCTCCTCGCCATCAGCTTCGTCGGCCTCCTCACCTTGCTCCCTCTCAGAAAGGTACCGCGATTCCATTTCCAGACTTTCTGCGTCCCTCTCTGATCTTTCTACAGCGTTTACCACTCGATTTTAGCCGCACTTTCTGAATTTTCCCCGGCCGGGGTTGCTGTTACTGTCGGAAAAGTACGGGAACTTTGGCAGTAGTCGGAAGATCGTAGCATCACTGAAACCCATTGTTTTCTCCTGTTCTCACTTGTCAAGTATCGTTCGTGACGCTAGAGTGCACTGCTGACACACACAACCTGGTCTAGAATTATTTATTGGGGTGTTTGTTGATCAAGATGTTTGCAAGTGATCTAATAGTCGCGATCCGACTTTAAATTAACTGTTTGGTGAAACTAAATACTGATTTTCAGGTACTGGTCATCGACTATAAACTAACTTATCCGAGTGGGACTGCGACTGCCGTCCTCATAAACGGGTTCCACACACCTCAAGGAGATAAGAATGCAAAGTATGCCCTCTTTCTTTCTTTTGCGAGAAAAGTATGCTCTTTTATTCCAGCTACGCTGAGGAAAAGAATTTCTTTAGGAAAAAAATGAAATGAATGACCTGAACTGATTCAAGATTTCGCCTTTGGAACAGGAAGCAGGTCCGTGGCTTCCTCAAGTACTTTGGGATCAGCTTCTTCTGGAGCTTCTTCCAGTGGTTCTATACCGGCAGCGACCCTACCTCCTGCGGATTCCTTCAGTTCCCTACATTTGGGCTACAGGCTTGGAAACAATCGTAATGTCTATGATTCCTTTTTCTCACTGCCCAACTATAAGTTTCAGTCGTGAAAATGCGTCACAAAATCTACTATTTTAACTCCTTAATTCCGTTCCCAGATTTTTCTTCGACTTCAGTCTGACGTATGTTGGCGCTGGGATGATCTGCTCGCACCTTGTCAACCTCTCTCCTCTTTGGCGCCGTCCTTTCCTGGGGCGTAATGTGGCCGCTCATCAAGAAACAGGAGGGGAATTGGTACTCGGCAAAGGCGTCTGCGAGCAGCATGACAGGCTTGTATGGTTACAAGGTATTTATTCTGAATCCCACCCCTTCTGATCAAGGCATGTTCATGCCACCTCTTCTAATTCTTTTCTTTCCCTCCAAATCATTCCTCTTGCAGGCCTTCCTCTGCATTGCGTTGCTCATTGGAGACGGCTCCTACAACTTCGTCAAAGTCATCGTCGTCACCCTCAACAGCATACGCGAAAAATCGAAGCGCGGGAGACTTAACAGAGGTAAAGCCGTAAGTAATTACTAGTTCTACAGTGTATACTAGCTCGCCTTGTCGCAGTTTTTTCTTGGAAAAATCAATCCATCAACACCTAAAATTGAATTTGATTTAGCAGAACCCATAATCGATTTGGACATTTTGATTTAACCGATAAGTCAATAGTAAGTTTCTTACTAGTTGGCTAACGGCTGTGTGGTACTACAATATTACAGTGGCTGATGCGGACTCGGCGGCCATCGACGACATGCAGCGCAACGAGGTGTTTACCCGCGACAACATCCCGTCCTGGGTGACCTACGTCGGGTACGCCCTGCTCAGCGCCATCGCGGTGGTGGCCATCCCGCTCATGTTCCGGCAGGTGAAGTGGTACTACGTGGTGATCGCGTACCTCCTGGCGCCGGCGCTGGGGTTCTGCAACGCCTACGGCACCGGGCTCACGGACATGAACATGGGCTACAACTACGGCAAGGTGGCGCTGTTCGTGTTCGCGGCGTGGGCGGGGAAGGACAACGGCGTGGTGGCCGGGCTGGTCACCTGCGGGCTGGTGAAGCAGCTGGTGCTCGTGTCCGCCGACCTGATGCACGACTTCAAGACGGCGCACCTGACGCTGACGTCGCCGCGGTCGATGCTGGTGGGGCAGGCGGTGGGCACGCTGATGGGCTGCGTGGTGGCGCCGCTCACCTTCTTCCTCTTCTACGAGGCCTTCGACGTGGGCAACCCGGAGGGGTACTGGAAGGCGCCCTACGCGCTCATCTACCGCAACATGGCCATCCTCGGCGTGGAGGGCTTCGACGCGCTGCCCAAGCACTGCCTGCAGCTCTGCGCGGCCTTCTTCGCCTTCGCCGTGCTCGCCAACGTGGCGAGGGACTTCCTGCCGCGGCGGTTCGGGAGGTTCATGCCGCTGCCGATGGCCATGGCCGTGCCGTTCCTCGTGGGCGCCAGCTTTGCCATCGACATGTGCGTGGGGAGCCTGGTGGTGTTCCTCTGGCACAAGCTCAACGGGAAGAAGGCCGGTCTGCTGATACCGGCCGTCGCGTCCGGGCTGATCTGCGGCGACGGGATATGGATATTCCCGTCGTCGCTGCTCGCGCTGGCAAAGATCAAGCCGCCCATCTGCATGAAGTTCACACCCGGAAGCTAGAGAACTGAGACATGAGATTGATCTTCGTATAGAAAGTTAGAAACAAATAACCCGAGAATTTTGGGGTTACAGTTACATAGAGTAATGCCGTAGAGTAAATTCGGCAACTTGTTGATAAGAGTCTAGACTCTAGGTCGTGTGTCCTGTGTACATCAGCAGAGACGGAAGAAATTATCAGAGCGAGGAGAACAGTTGCTTGTTCTCGCGTACAGAGAGTGGCGTCTTACTCTGTTTCTTTGGCAGAATATAGACCAAATCCCGCGATCAGTCACTTCGTGCCTTGCGTGCTACCTGCAAAATCGCTGTGCCTTTCAGCCGATTCCGCTAGGTCTTCCACTTACCGCCGTGGACTAGTGCTACCACACACTACTGTGCCATCTTCTTCCACGGTATCATTTGGCTCCATCCGCCGTGCCCCTTTCGTCCACTCCGCCGCGGTTCGTTCTTCAACTTGGCGATAGAGAAGAGATTCTTCATTCACCTCGCGCGCACCACAGCTTTTCGGGGGATTTCGTTTGGCACATTGCCTCCGCCCTTTCACTCACCGTCATTACAAGGACAGGAGGCGCTGACCGATCCGACACACTGAACTGATCGTTGTTCGTGGAAGCTTATTCTTATTCCTATTCCCATTTGCATGGCTGCCGTGAGTTATCCCTTTTTTGCTGCCTTCCACTGCTGTCACCTCAGACATCGGCTCGCACCGATTCGGTGCCGAACTCTGAACCAAAAAGACGCTGAGTGTAGTTCAGCGAACAGTCTGCGTCATCTTCTTATCACCCGAATGATCATCGTGGATGTAGCAATCCTAGATTGTGCTTCCGTGCTCGCACATATCCGGATAGGCTTACTGAACAATTGGAATGGTGTGCGTGTGATTATACTCTCGCGATGTGGAGGAATAAAAATCTCAGCCATAAATCGTGCTCCACTTTCGTTGCGCCTGCAACTCACGCGGACAGAGTACTGTCCGAACATGTCCAGGTGGATGGTTGGAACCATAGACATCTTTCTTTCAAAATCATCGAAATCGTGGTATATTGTTGTTCATGAGCTGGTTCGTGCGTGTAAGCTGCTGGGAGCAATGTCTGACTACTATACCTTTCTACATGATAACCTTTTATATATTCCTGTTGGGGTTAGGAATTGTTGTTTGACATTTTTAGAAGTAGTCTTCTTTGGCAAGAGGAACATGGCATGAGAAAATACCACTTGATAAACTGGGAAACTGTTTGTTCCCCAAAAGATCTTGGTGGTTTGGGTGTCTTAAACCTTGAGCTAATGAATATTAGCTTATTGTGTAAGTGGCTTTGGAGATTAGAGAATGAGGATGGGGTTTGACAACAACTTTTGAAGGAAAAACTATCTTTATAAGGCCATGTACAATGGAGGGTGTTTAGAGGGGTGCTTACGAAAATAAACCAAACTTTCTCTCAAACACCAGTGCTTATTTGTATAGAAAAGGTGTCTAGTTAGACATCTGCCTAGTGTAAATAAGCACCGGTGCTTAAACAAAAATTGGTTTATTTTTTTAAGTACCTCTCTAGCATCTTGCACTATACATGCCCTAAGGAAACCTTGACGCAAACTGAAGACAAACCTAGGATATTTCTGTGTTGGTGCATATTTTTTTACCACTTTTGTGGGAGAACTTTGATTAAGGGAATAAGACATGTTATTGGGGAGGATATATGGCATGTGAACACTACTCTGGCTAGTACATTTCCTAGATTGTACGATCTATCCTTTAATAAAAATGGTTAAGTGGATAGAGGAATCCAATATAGAGGGGCATTCCTTATATTCATAAGATGTCTCTGGGAGGGTGGGGTGGTAGTGGGGAGGGGGGGAGTTTAGCTTATTGGAATAATTTGCTAGACATTATTTTTGATGTTCATCTGGGTGAAGGGGGTTTCTGAAAATTGGGTCAAAAAGGTTTTATTGTTAAAACACTATACAATGCCTTGCATATTAGAACTCCTGCAAAAAAAAATATAAGAAATTATGGTCTCTTAAACTACCTCCCGAGATTAAGATAATTCTTTGGCTGGTTATGTTGAAAAATACTTTGAAAAATGTTAACCTGAGAAATAGGGAATGGGAAGGTAAAAATAGGAAAAACCTAGGAGGTGATGTCGATGACATGTTCATTTTTAATGATACTACTGGCCATCTTGGTTTCTTTGAAGTCCCCTCCTAGGAGGTGTTGTCGATGACATGTGTCACCTCAGATATCGGCTCGCACCGATTCGGTGCCGAACTCTGAACCAAAAAGACGCTGAGTGTAGTTCAGCGAACAGTCTGCGTCATCTTCTTATCACCCGAATGATCATCGTGGATGTAGCAATCCTACATTGTGCTTCCGTGCTCGCACATATCCGGATAGGCTTACTGAACAATTGGAATGGTGTGCGTGTGATTATACTCTCGCGATGTGGAGGAATAAAAATCTCGGCCATAAATCGTGCTCCACTTTCGTTGCGCCTGCAACTCACGCGGACAGAGAACTGTCCGAACATGTCCAGGTGGATGGTTGGAATCATAGACATCTTCCTTTTGTGTAAAATCATTGAAATCATGTTTCATTGTTGTTCACCAGCTGGTTCGTGCGTGTAAGGGCATCTCCAGTCGTTCGCCCCCCAGGCCGAAAAACGGCGCTATTTTGGGCCGCCTGGGGGGCAACGGCGCTATTTCACGTCCTAGGGCGACGTTTTCCCAGCCGTGCCCAAACCCAAGATTCGGCCGCCGCGCGCTCGCGCTCCAGCTCCTTGAGGATGCGCCGCTGGCGCTCCACCTCCTCCTCCTCGTACATCCTCGCCGACCAGGCGTCGGCGACTTCGTCCGGCGCCGGGAGGACCTCGTTGTACGAGGCTTCGATGGCGATCCTCTCGCCGGGGAACTCCTCCGAGTCCTCCGGCGCCTCCATCCTGGCCGCCGCCCTGACGTACTCCGGCGGCGCCTGCCACTCCGGCGCCTTCTTCTTGCCCTCCGTCTTGGGCTTGACGAGACGGCGGAGCGGCGACGCGGGGCGGCGCTCGTTGATGCGCAGCGTGCCGCTGGGCTGGGGTAGCCCGCCTCATACAACATGCACGCCTCGTGCTTTTGGAGGTGGCAGCAGCCGAAGCCGTTTGCGGCGGCGTCGTCGCCGGGGAAGCGCTCGGCCATCGGGGAGAGGAGAGCTAGGCGAGAGATGAGAGCTTGAGGGAGGCGAGGGCGAGAGGGGGGAAGACGGCGAGAGAATGGTGTGGCTGTGCACGGCGAGGAGAGGGGATTTTATAGCGCGTTTGGAAGGCCAGACGGAGGAGCGGTGGCGCGCCATTACTGCGCCGCGTGCCCCGCGATTGGACGGCTCGGCGACGGCCGCTCACTGGGCGCTGGCCACGCCATTACTCCGGCAGCCTTTGACCGGCGCGGGAGCCGAGAGGATGGGGACGCGGCCGCTCACGGGTGGTTCTGTTTCCGCGCCATTTCGCCTGGTCGCTGACAGCGCTGGCCCGCCTGTTTTGCGCGCCACTTTTGCCCTCCCCCAGGCGCAACCCAATGGGCTGGGTTCCGCCTGGGTGCGCCGACGCCAAAACGGCGCAAAGCGGCGCTATTTGGGCTCCTGGGGGGGCCGAGTGGGAGAAAACGGCGCTATTTCTCGGGTTGGGGGGCGACTGGAGATGCCCTAAGGATTACTCCAACGGGGCGACGCATCGAGTCCGCGCGCCTCCGTTCCTGTCCGCGGGGGCCAAAAACACGGCCCAACGGGGCGACGCAAACGGACCGCGGTCCGTTTTTTGGTCCGCCGCGACGCATTCCTGGCCCAAATTTGGGTCACCGATGCGTCGGCCCCGGACGCTCGCGGAGCGCTCCTGCGTCCTCCCCGTGTCCGCCCTGGCCCCGCGTGTCATCGACCTCAACGGCTAGAGCGGCCACCTACCCGCAATAACTGTGTGCGGTGGAGCTCTTTAAAAGGAGCCGGCCGGGCGAACCCTAGAGCACAAACCCTAGAGCTCTCCTCCCCCACCACGGCGGCCACCACCTCCAAACCACAGATCCACGCGCCGGAATGGCTGGAGAGCCGGCGCCGCAGCATCTGCTGGACCCGGCATGGCCCGGCATGATCCAGCACCCCGACGAGAGAAGGGCGGCGGAGACCGCGTACTTCGACTGCATCGACAACGACGAAGAAGAGTATGTGTACGCCGCCGGAGTCGCGGCGGTCGCGGCGGGCATCGCACCGCCCGAGCCCGAGCCTCCCATCGTCGTGGGCGGTTGTGTCCCCAGCACCGAGGACGAGGCGGTGCAGGCAGCCCACATGCAGATGAACGCGCAGAGGGCGGCCGTGTTCATGTCCGCAGCGCGCGCCTGCGCCGACGCGGCGGTGGAGGCCGAGTTTGCGAACTCGCGCAGAGCAATCGAGACCGCTGCGCGGGCGGCGCGCTGCAAACAGCACCGCGAGGCCAAGGCGGCCGAGGCGGCCGCGGCCGCCGACTGATCCAAGTGGTGCGGTACCCCCGCCGGCGTGGCCGCCTATGTGCGGCTCATTTTCCACTAATACCGGCGCCCGCTACGTGTTTCGTAGCTACGAAATGATCAAAGAAGATGAGTCAGCCAGTCCTGGGCTGGCCATGGCCGCGATGAAGGAAGAGCCAGCAAGTCCGTTGCAGAACGGGCATGCTGCGTGATGTTACTCAAGGCCGGAGCCCCTCTTTGATCTTCCCCCTTACCGGCCGGTGGTCGGTTATTAATTTTCTTCAAGTTTAGGTTTAGGTTTTACGGTTTAATGTTAGGAGGAAGTCCTAGATTTACTATGTAATTTCAGTTTCTAAAAATGTAATCCTAGTATTAAAAAAAGTTTGGAGAAAAAAAGATGCAAGCAGACTCAATGCGTCGGCCCCGTTGGGCGCAGTGGCCGGAAAGGGGCGGACCTGGGCCGGACACGCGTCCTTTTGGCGACGCAAACGGACCAAACGCGGACCAAACGCGCGTCCGTTTGCGTCGCCCCGTTGGAGTCATCCTAAGCTGCTGGAGCATTTAACTGGAGCAGGAAACACTCGGACGCCTATTGACTATTCATATGTCTGACTACTATACCTTTCTACATGATAACCATTAAAAGACTTCCTGCTGGGGTTAGGGGTTATTTGACATTCTTAGAAGTAGTCTTCTTTGGCAAGAGGAACATGGCACAAGAAAATACCACTTGATAAACTGGGAAACTATTTGTTCCCTAAAAGATCTTGGTGGTTTGGGTGCCTTGAATCTTGAGCTAATGAATATTACTCACTCCGTACCAAAATATAAGATGTTTTAGCATTTTGATACATAGGTAGTAGCCAGAGGCGGATGCAGAAATAATTCATCAGGGAGGCAAAGCGAAAATTAGAGCTATAAGGGGGGCCATAATGGAAAAATGCACTATCTTTATCATATGGAAGTAGGGACCTAGGCTTAAATATCAAATCTTAGGGGGGCCAGGGCCCCTGCTGGTCCCCCTGTCTCCGCCACTGGTAGTAGCTTATTGTATAAATGGTTTGGAGATTAGCGAATAAGGACAGAGCTTGGCAACAACTTTTGAATAAAAATATCTTCATAAGGAAACCGACTCAAACTGAAGACAAACCTAGGATATATCTGTTTTGGTCAGGCCTTATGAAAGTTAAGCATATTTTACAACTTTTGTGGGAGAACTTTGATTTATGGGAATAAGACGCGTTTATGGGAGGATATATGGCATGCGAATACTACTCTAGCTAGTGCCTTTCCTAGATTGTATATTTGTCCTTAAAAATAGATTTAAGTGGATAGAGCCAATCTAGAGGGACCTTCCTTATATTCAGGGTTTTCTGAAATTGGGCCAGAAAAGTTTTACTGTTAAAACCCTTTACAATGCCATGCAGACTATAACTCATGCAAAAAATATACTCCCTGCGTCCCAAATTACAAGATGTGCTATTTATGCTAGTCTTTAATGCTCAACTTTGACCAATAATATATACTAAATTATATGAATTGAGAATGTATAAATGGTACCGTTGGATTCGTCTTGCAAAATTATTTCATTTTAAATATCATTATACTAATTATGTGGACATAGTACAAATCAAGATCAAACTTGTATGTTGTTGACCAACGAAATTTAAAGGCGCCTTATATTTTGGGACGGAGGGAGGGAGTATAAGAATTATGGTCTCTTAAACTACCTCCTAAGATTAGGATCTTTCTTTGACTCGTAATGTGCAAATGAACTTTGAAAAAGGTTAACCCGATAAATAGGGAATGACAAGGTAAAAATAGGAATAAACCAGGAGGTGATGTCAATGACATGTTCATTTTTAATGATAATATTGGCCATCTTGGTTTGTTGGAACTCCCCTCCTTGAGGCTTGATTGGTTCTTTATTACTGCTAATTGGATAATATCTGCCTATCCAAATTCAGGTGTTCTTCCTCTGGCCAATACTGTTTTAGATCATGTCCCTTGTGTGGTGTATTAATACTAACGCTGCACATAAACGAACCAAAAACCAAACTCAAAAAATCCTTATCGTATCCAAAATTCTGGTTTTTTCAGTTTGTGGTTAAGGTTTTAGCTAGCAAACCTGCCAACCATATGGGTTTCGTTTAATTCGGGTTAAAACCAAAAAACCACGATTCAACCAAAAAACCAAAGAGACCATCCCAGAAAAGAATTTTACATTGGACGCCCAGCCCAACTTCACGTAACATTTGATATATCACATACAAATCAGTATATTCACCAAAGCCGACCCACCATATTGGTTAGGACGTGGAGACTTCCGTTTTCTGTCCATTAGTCATGAGTTTGACACCCAATTTTGTTCATTATTTTACTTTGGCCAAAATTTCCTTGTTTTTTGTTTCTCATATTTTGCAACATATCATGTTCAGTCATACAAAATATAAAAATGAAATATATGACCATACATACACTTATGTTAGTTTGGTTATTACCGATACCGAACCAAACCGAAATTGAATGGTTATTACCGAAACTGAACTGTAATTCGTAGAAAACCGTATCTGCTGAAGTATCAAAATCGTACCAAAAACGTATAAAGCAAACATAATTACCATATTAACCGAACTCGTAGCCTTAATAAATACCATCATTTCAAAAGGCACTTTATTTAGAATTGAGAAATTATGGGTTCATCAACCTGGATTCGTGGATTGTGTAAATACAGCTTGGGTTCAGCCTTCTAGGAAGACATCCAACTTTGTTGTTTTAGCTGCAAATTTAAAGGTCTGAGATATGATTGAAAAAATAGCACGTGAGTTTTTCTCAGCTTAAGTTACTGATCCAAAATTGTAACACAATAATCTTGATCATGGATAATCTATGAGAGAATAGATCTTTATTCATCAATAAATCCAACTTCAGGAAAATTGTCAAGTAGCATCTTGAGGATCTTCTGCTGGTGGAATGTAATCACTGGAGGAAGAGGTGCATTGTGAGATGGATCAAAATGTACCAAATTATTTCATGTCGTGACCACAATAAGATTTAGAAGGAATTCCATTGCTATGCTTAGGGGAGAGGATGGTATAATGGTTTCAGATTGTGAGGAAATGGCAGGGCTTTTGTGGTCCTCTTATAAAAATAGAATAGACATGTCTGAGGGGATTTCAATGCAGTTGAGCTAGGTAGACTCATCCCCATAGTTGATGGACTTGACTGTTTGACAATGCCTTTTTATAAAAGAGGAAATATATTTGGTAATTAAATAAATTCATGTTGATAAGGCACCTGACCCTGATGGTTTTAATGGTCTTTTTATCAAGAGATGTTGGTCTGTAATAAAGGAGAATTTTTAGAAATTGGCAGAGGATTTTGATGTTGGGGGATTGCATTTGCAGAGTATAAATGACTCTGATATCACTTTGGTGCCAAAAGTCCAAACTCCTCAAGATGTAAATGACTTTGGATCATTTTTTTTGACAAATGTGTGTCTTAATTTTTTTATCAAACTTATTGCTAATAGACTTCAACAACACATCCTAAAATGCATTCATAAAAATCATGATTCTCTAAATTTAAAGTATTGTGTGGCTTGGGCCCTTGTGCATCTCTATCTTTACCATCCATCAAAGAAGCCAATAATTAACTTGAAGTTATACTTTGGAAGGCCTTTGACACTATTGAGCATGAAGCTATACTAAGTTTCATGGGATGTGAGCTTTAATGAAACTATGATTTAGTGGGTTAGAAGTATCCTTTCTTCTGGTACTTCTTCTATTTTTCTTAAAGGGGATTTTGGAAAGAAAAAAATTGTAAGAGGGTGTGAGACAGGAGATCATCTCTCCCCATTGGTTTATGTTGTTATCCTAGAGCTTTTGCAAGCGGCGGTGAATGACCTTCTGGAGCAGGGTCTAATTTCCCTCTCCATTCAAACTTGTGATCCTAATTTCCCTATCCTCCAGTATGTTGATGGTGCAGTTCTGGTCTTGCTTGCAAACTTAAACGAAATATTGGCCATCAAGGAGTCGTTTCACAAGTTTTCCATGTATAGTGGACTAAGAATTAATTTCACAAGTGTAGCATGATTCTTATCAATGTTGATACTAATCATATGGCTACGCCTTCCTCCAATTGTGGCTGTCAGATTACGTCACCTCCTTTTACATATTTGGGCCTGCCTATGGGCACTACTAGGAGACTTGATGCCAATTGTTACAAGATTAGAGAGGAGACTTTGCTCCACTTATTGTTTTCTGTCACAAGGAGCTAGGTTGGGGAGGATGGCATGAAAAATTGATTGGCTAAGAGAAAGGTTGATGTGAATAGCTTGCATGTTGAGATAGAAAATAATTAATGCATGTTAGTCGGGTTTTGCTTTATAACAGATCTAGATAGATATATTCTTCAATGTTTCCAATGTTCATTTGGTCAAGCTATGAAGAGAAAGTTCCATATGCTGATAATTTGTGTGCCTCTTTTTTGTGGAGAGACATTAAGAAATTAGTGGAGTCTTTCAGATTGATATCTATGAACAAACCTACCAGGCACAATTCATTCCACTTCTGGTCTCACTGGTAGTTGTTGATGGATCTACTCAATGTTTGTGAGATAGGTTTCCAAGGTTGTTCTTATTTGTGTTGGAGCCCATGACGAGGGTTGCTGAGGTTTATGGACAGGAAGGTATCACTTCTCTGCTTCACTTCCTTCTGTCATCTCAGGCTTTTGATGAATTGCATAATCTTACCTTGGCAATGACATCATCTCCACTTTCTTTGGACAGAGACACTTGAGAATATATTTGGGGTCATGTTTTCCTGCCATCTACTCCCTCCGTTTTTTAATATAAGATGTTTTAGCTTTTGTCCACGTGCACATGCACACAAATGTATGTAGACACATTTTTGTGTGCATGTTCACTCATTTTAGTGTGCATATAGACAACATGTGTACCACCTAAAACATCTTATATTAAAAAATGGAGGAAGTAGATATTACATGCACTTACATGCTAATATCTCAGTAATGAGTTTATCTAAGTGGATTTGGAAGTCATGTTGTGTCTTGAAAGCTGTTTCTTGGCTCCTTTCAAATGACAAGCTTAACACAAGGGATCTGTTGCAGAGAAGGCAACGAAAGGTTACATATGACACTCATTGTGGTTTATGTTACATCAGGCACTACGAGGACATGCTGCATCTCCTTTTTCTTAGTACATGGTTAGCCAAAGAGTTTGGAATTACTTGCAAACTGGTCTCATATCCATGATGTTCAAATTGTTGCTATGTTTGCTATATCATCTTTTGGTCAACCATTTTTCATGGAAGCTGTGATCCTAGCTTGCTATAATTGAAACCAGAGATATGGGAGATTTTTAGCAATGAAAGACCTACTTTTCCTAGCTGGAAGAAGAATTTTGTGCATGATATCTCTATACTTGGGCATAGGATTAAGTAAAAGCATCATAAATACCTAATATACTGGATAGGCAGACTCATGTAATCTCTTGCTTTCAGTTAGCTTTGTATAGTTAGGTTTTCTCTTTTCTGGTGTACTTTTTGTTCATATGAATTTTTTTGGGGGGTAAAACAATTTCCCACCTCAGCAAAGATCAAGACTTGTAGGTTTTGAGGTTAAAGGTCCATATGGCGTTTCACATCACAAAACAATGAGATTTTGTGTGAAATCTCGTAAATCATTAAGAGTAGTGGTATACTGTTATGATAAGATGCAAATATGATGATTAAAAGTATGATAAAATTCAAAGCTTGTTGATACGTTTCTGATGTATCAGATGTCAGATTGAAAAATTAGCGACTGGATTACCTTGTGTATCGCGTTTCCAGTCAGCCTCTCGCGGCAGCTTGCGGTGCATCACCCCTACCCCCATAGGGTACACGACGACATGTTCGGTGTAGACATGACCAAACTCTTTTAGCGACTCTGCTGGGGAAAATCAACCTAAAGGACAATCCAACATGACAATCCTAAGATCTTTAATCCCCTAAAAAATTCCCACCGATAAGATCATCAAGCCTAGCCATGGAGATCAAGAAGAAGCGCTAGGAAGAGTTCGAGGCATTGCAGAAGAGGAAGGAAGAGAAGAAGTAGATATGTAGGCGTACTTGGCAAGTTTCAATATTCCGCATTTGATCGTCGACAACAACAAACTCTCTGTAAGCAATAGTCTCTTTACTCTCGAGCAAAAAAGATAAAATCCAACATTATGTATCTAGTGGCACCTCCCATGTTTATGACTTAATGAAGGAGGAACGGCTAGAAAGAATACGCCTCAAAGCCAGTCACCGTCTAGCAACTCGGTGAGCAGTCGGAAAAAGGAGGTGGAGTTGCCTCCATGATGCAAGTGGGCGCTCCCACGCCCTACCGGTGGATGCCTCCCTTTGAGAGTTTCTTTCTCCTAGTCCCCCCCTTTTAATTTTTGACAATGGCTCATTATTTATTTATTAGTGGGATCATCATTTGGTAATGTGCCACTTCGTGTGGGGGGGTTTAGGCCCATTTAAGTCTTCCAGCCCACACCGGAAAAACTAACAGGCTACAACCCAAATATAGGAAAATTGGTTTCCCTTTATTTTATATATTGTTCCTAATATTGTATATTATAGTATTCTTATTTACAATAACAAGATTGGAGATATCTTTAGAGCAACCTTAACAAAAAGCATGTAAATTGTGAAAGAAGCCTCATGTTAAGTTACTCTGATTACCGTTCATTAAACTTGTATTTAAATTTTATAATTGCTATTTCTTTGTGGCTTGTGTTGGAGGAAAAAAAATAGTGCATTTGTTTCTTTCTTTGATCACATTTCTTACAAACGATTTGAGAAATAAGTACATGGTCTCTAATCTTAGAGAACTACTACTAGAATTTGGTAATTCAGCATGATCTGATTGGTGTTTGAGCAGTTCAGGTTTCTATTTGTCTTAACTCATGTGGACCGTGGATGATAAGATATACGTAGCTTTGATGTAAGGAGACATGTTAGCAACCTATAATTACAGATGTGGCACCTTACAAATTAGGGAGAAAGAATTCATAGTAACATGTGACTATTTTTCATGTGAATGTAAACGAAATTATAACATAAACATGTCGCCGAAAGTTAAGGTAATAAGGACCTAACACCACAATCACAAAATGATGTGATGCGGAGATAACAGAATAATGGAAAGAATGGACGGCCGCAACACAGGAATACATGATTAGTTCATAGGTTGGTGAGGGCCCAAACCAGCTAAGGGCCAGTTTTTTTGGAGCTTCTCAGCAGCTTCTTGGTGAAAATAAGTCCAAGCCCAAAAGAACAGGAATTTGAGCTGTTTCATGGGAGAGCCGACTTGAGCAATTCCTTCACGGTGGAAAAAAGCTGGATACCCCCAACTTCCCGCAGGAGCGCGCAGCTTCCCGCAAGTGAAATCGAACCATTTTTCCTGTTGCCCCTGTATCACATGAGAATTACCGCGGATGCCATGCGCTGGGCCGAAAGGTTTTCTCCTCTCCTTATTTTCTTTTTTCTCTCCCTGTTCGCATCCTTTCCCAGAAACGCAGAGCCAGCCCGAGCTAGGGTTCAACCGCCGCCAGGGAGCAACCCGCCGCCGCCGCTAGGAGAAAATCCGGCGCCGGAGCCACCGCCTGTCGTCTCCATCGTGGCCCCTCCCGAGCCCGCCACCAGTCGCCTACCCCCGCCGCCTCCATCTCGTCTGCCCCACTGTCGAGCTCGAGGTCGCCGGCCGTCGTTCTTGCTGCCAGCCACTGGACGACCTACGCCGTGAGACGACCTGCGCCGCCGCCCACCTCAAACCCATCCCCTGCTCAAGGTAATGGACCTGCATCATCTGCTCCCGACCTGCATCTCCTGTCCCGAGTCCTTTTTTCTTCGATTTTCCTAGATGAATTGATTGTACTGCATGTTTGTATCTCTGAAATTGAAATGATGTGTAGTAGTATTGTTTGTACTATTTATATTTCGATTTTTTAGATGATTAGGATTTGAATTCCACTGTTTTTATATATGTCCAGCACCTTATATTGAACAATATTGTTCATACACATAATCACTAGATGGAGAAAGGCAAATCTGGGATTTGTGAGACGGCTGTGTGGGATCAATTTGCAGCTGAAGTATTTCTGCATTTGTGCATAGAGGAAGTACTAAAGAGAAACCGTAATGAAGGTCATCTGAACAAAAATGGGTATGACAATTTGATAAAGAGTTTCAACGAGCGCACACTAAGAGAAAGTATAACAAAAAGCAATTCAAGAATAGGTGGGAGACACTTAAAAAAGAGTACAACACATGGAAGACACTCAATCAAAATGCATCGGGTCTTGGAAGAGATCCTATCACCAAGACCATTGATGCTAGTGATGAGTGGTGGGAGCTTGAGATTAAGGTATATGGCAATTCTTATATCATTTCTATGCATTATTTTCTAATCCAATTGGTGTACTGAAGTTGAGCTAAATGTTTTGCAGAGATGCCCAGATGCGGCCAAGTTTCGACGAGCTCCACTAGCTAATGAGGAGAAAATGTGCCAGATATTTGATGCGAATTGTGTCACGAATGAACATGCGAGGGTGCCACTGCCAACATCTATGGCTGGTCCCTCTCAAGGTTTTCCCTCTTCTGTTGATGTTGGGGATGATGAACTTTCAGGGACAGAGTTGGACACACAACTTACACCAGGTGTCCCAGGACATGAAAAAAAGAGAGCATGTCCTTATTCACCTAGTTCCGCGGTAGTTGAAAAGATGGCAAGAGATAGTGCTGAAAAAAGTTGTTTGCGTCGTATATGTGACATATTTGAGAAGAGGGAAGAAAGCAGAAACATCACGACTTCACAGAACTCGGAGCCCTCACAGGCGAGAGTTGATCCAGTGAGGCAGGAGTTTTTGGATATGATGGCCAAGGTTGTTGCTGATGGGTGTGGACCTGGTACCCGTGAACATTTCTATGCTTCACAGTTTTTATGAAGGCTGAATACCGTACTGGCTTGAGTTGTTACATGGAGGCTTCAAGTGATGTGAGGCTTGAGTGGATCCGGATGGCATGGGAGGAGAGGAAAAATTAGTTGGGATTGTATATGATTTGCTATCTATTTGTTTAGGAATTTGTATTGAACCTATAGGCTATCTATTTGTAATTTGCTATCTATTTGCTTCGAACCTAAGTAGATAGTTATGCTATCTATTTGTAATTTGGTTCGAACCTATTTATTTGATTGGAACCTATAAATTTGTATTGTCTTCATGAACCTATCAATTTATATTTGTATTGCCTTCCCGTATATGTTGGTAATTAATTGTGTTGTTTATGTGGCAGATGGATATCCCAGGTGATGAAGATGATGATGATTATGATATGTTCATGGTTGCAGTTGCTGCGTATGCCAGCCTATGTACTGAGAAGTTGCCGTATGCACCGCGAAGAAATCCAGAGATAACAGGCATTCAATTGCTGACTGTTTCCTCGGGCTATCTAGCCGATTTCTTCGTGGATCTGGCTGGTTTCTTGGTGTTTCAGTTGTTTTAAGTCCATTTGGTGCTGGGATTTGTGGGTTCGTTCATGGATTGAAGTGAGGTCGCTGCGGCAGCGTTGTTCTGTGAGTATAGCCTTTTTGTAACCACCCGCCATTACCAAATAAGCAAATGGCACCGGTCCGTGGATTATTACTTGACAAAACCTTGTCTTGTCAAATAATAAGCCACCTCAGAGATATGCAACAGAGAATAGCTAGAGCGGTTCATTAATATTACAATACCATGCCACGCAGGGCTTAAAGTCAACTAGGCTTTACATGTCTGCCATTTATTACATAGCCTCATAGTTGAGAACGTACCAGCAAGCTAAATACTAGATAAAGGGTATTAGTAGTATCCCTTAAATTACATAGCTTTGGTCACACGATATTTATTCATCCCAACCCCCATATATGGTATCCAGATCATACATCCCATCTACTGAGTCCACATTAAGGTCCAGTCCATAGCCGTAGCCATCCCTAGTGCATGCTTCACTTGGTCCAGTAGGAAACTCATACTTTCTTTGCTCTAAGAAAAGGGAATTAATAGCAAGAGTGAGTACAAAGTACTCAGCAAGCATAAATAGCAGAATGCAAATATTCATGATAGTGTATCTTCAAACACAAGTCCTATATCAACTCAACACATTTTAAAATAGTTTTATTGCAGAAAACAACAATTATAATTTAGAGAAATCTATTAATCACTTGTATCGCGAAATAGAACCAACGATGGATTCCCGTAGCCTCCAATCCAGGAGACAGGCATGATCATGATTTATTTTAGCACTGCGCAGGCTGTATCACTTTACCCATATTAACTCTGATTTTCTTGTTCTCGCAATTCCTTGTATACGAGACCTGTCAGAGTTGAAAGCATTTTCCCATCTCATACATTATACCTCCACCCGCCTAGACGTTGTGTCGAGCAAAGATACTCAACACTCCTCCATGCTTAATAGTAGCAGATAGCTAATGCACCCATCCAGCATTAGCTTGGGATTTCATCACCCAACCTAGCACTACATACCATGTGGATAGTAAAATGACTTGATAGGAATAAGCTTGGCCTGCCATTAATTTGGCAGGTCTATGGTCGATACGATATTTGTACGGTCCACATATACAAGTGACAGTGAGTATTATTCCTATATGATAACCCTATGTAGAGAGCCCCACCTTCCATTGATTTCCATCCCGGGCACTCTCTACCCACCAAATAATTATAAAAAAAAAATGGTCCAGCAGCTCCATCAACCGAGACCATTATTCCCATCAAACACACACACAATTTATTCCAAATTCATTTTATGCAAGTTGATGATATTATGGTAGAAATAGTGTTTTAAGAAATTAATTCTACTCTACATGACCAAGGAGAGCTTGCCTGAATTGTCGTACTCGAACCCAGACTCAGTTTGGTTCAGTAGCTCTTTCTCCACCAGTGCTTGCTCGCTTCCTGAAATTCGGCGAATAAATACCGAGACTAAATCGAGTACTGAATATAAGAACAAACTACGTCGTCGCAGTGTCGCAGTCCTACAATTAGTTACCCAGGAATAATATATTTTTGCTGGGTACTAAACATTTATTATGTATTTGTTAATATCTTGAGCAGCTAGCATTATTTAGACCATCCTAGCTGATTAGTGGTACTACTAGTCAACCAGTGCACGTGCTGCCTCACTCTTCTCTCTTGCTTATCTCTGCTCCTGTACACCTTGAGTAGTAGTCCTAGTACCGAAACAAAACACTCACTCTTCTAACTTCACACCTCCTTGCTTGCCTTCCCAGGTCGCCCTTGTCCAGTACGCCGGCAACGACGACGGATCTCTGCGAGCTACTGGATCCTAATCCCTCCTCTCTGCTGAACCTATTCCTCAAATTTTCCCCCTTCAATTATCACCACAAATCCTCTAATTTTGCTCTGCTTTTGGCTGTCCGGTTGGGTGCGGCTGGGGATCTCCTACCTCTGCTCCAGGTTCAAGTCGCCGGCGTGCGGCCGCCGGAGCTGCTCCTGCTCCGACTACCGGTGAGTGATCTAACCCTAGATTCTACAGTACCAAGTACAGCAGATGTGTTCTATCCTGCAAGTGCATCCGTGGTCAAGCTTTTGTGTCTAAGTTCAGTATTTAGGCTAGCTTATCTTTCCCCAAAGTTTTTCTAATGTGCAGATTAGTGTACTCGTGTTAAATCCCAGATTTCTTTGTCACGAGTCATCCACTCCAACTCATTTTCCTAGTGCGGCTTCTAGCTTCTTTGCTGGTGATGTATCTATATGACAAGTGAGCTGTGCTAGAAGGTGAGAAAGGAGAAGTGGCAGGGAGAAAAACACCTTTCTTTGATGCAAACGCTGACAAGCCCCCTCCTGAGGCCTGCTCCTCCCTACGGTTCAGTGCTGGTGGCCTCAAGTCACCATCTTCAATTATTGCTCTTGGATTTTTGTTGTCTATGTGTAGAGAGATGAATGAGCTAGGAAGAAGAAAGCTTGGTCTGGTTGCTTGGAGACAGAGTGTGAATGTGGTGCGAGTGTTTCCTTAGCCTGCTTGCTCTACTCCCTCTATCTACCATCGGAGAGCCCTTCCTATTGGCTGGTAATGGCTGCCCATCTCTATTTCACTGTGAGAGAAATGTGGAGTGTTCTAATTGGCATGGGAGCACAGCCCATGCCTAAGCCACTGTTTTCTAGTTGACTTCTTATCTAGTGTGAAGATATTTGTTGTGGTCATCCTGTGTCTTCTATGTCTCCACACTTGGCTGAATAGTCAATTAGTAACTCTGAATTTGGTCGAGTCTACTTTGGCCCTATTGTACAACGTGTGTAGCAATTTTTCCTTTTCTTGTATTCCCCGAATGTAGTAACAAAAGACTACACATTTTACTGGCATGAATAAATTATTGGTTGAGCAAAAATCGTTGTTGCTATGATATGAGTTGGGCTATAGAAATTATACTTAAGTGATAAATAGTATTAGTAAGATTTATGGGTCGTTACATCCTACCCTCCTTAGAAAAAGATTTCGTCCTCGAAATCGAGCACTTACTTGAAGAGATTGGGGTAGGTCAGTCGTAGATCTTCTTCCTTCTCCTAAGTCGCCTCCCGAATTGAGTGGTTCCTCCATTGTACTTTGCAGAACCGAATGGTTCTAGTTCTAAGCTTGCGGTCTTCAACTTCTAATATCTTTAATGGACACTCTTCATAGGTCAGGTCTGGCTGTAGATCAATGTCCAAGTCTGATACTTGTGGTGGTGGCTTGTTGCATTTCTTGAGTTGTGATATGTGGAAGACATTGTGGATTCTAGACAATTGCTTGGGTAACTCCAGTTTATAGGATGAAGCACTCTTCTGCTCTAAAACTTTAAATGGCCCAACATATCTAGGACTCAACTTCCCTTTAATTCCAAACCGTCGAACTCCTCGCATAGGTGATACATTTAAATAGACCAAATCTCCTATTGCCAATTGCATGTCCCTCTTGTGCCTATCAGCATAGCTTTTCTGCCTACTTTGTGCAATCTGAAGTCGCTCTTTAATCAGTTGGATCTTCTCATCATTCTCCCTCACTATGTCAGGACCTAGTAATGGTCTTTCTCCAACCTCATACCAGCATATAGGTGATCTGCATCTCCTCCCATACAACGCTTCATATGGAGCCATTTGTATGCTAGACTGATAGCTATTATTGTAGGCAAATTCTGCTAGGTGTAGGTGCTTATCCCATGAATCCCCAAAGTTCATCACACATGCTCTCAACATATCTTCTAGAATCTGATTAACCCGCTCAGTCTGACCATCGGTTTGCGGTGATAGGCCGTGCTAAAATTTAGCTTGGTTCCTAGAGAATTTTGTAGGCTTTTCCAAAAACTTGATGTGAACACAGACCCTCTGTCTGAAGTGATTGTCTTGGGCACCCCATGGATAGTAACTATCCTCTCTATGTATAATTCAGCCAATTTATCAAAAGAATACTTCTGGTTTGTAGCAATGAAGTGCGCTGTCTTAGTGAGTCGATCCACTACGACCCAGATGGCATCTTTCTTCTTTAATGTCATGGGCAAACCAGTAATGAAATCCATGCATATATCTTCCCACTTCCAGTCTGGTGTTTCAAGTGGTTTTAATAATCCAGCAGGCCGTTGATGTTCAGCTTTTACCCGCTGACAAGTGTCGCAGTTGCCCACATATTCTGCAATTTCCACCAAAAGTTTCCCTTCACATCCTTGTACATTTTTGTGCTCCCTGGATGGATAGTGTAGACTGTGTCGTGAGCTTCACGCAAAATAATTTCTTTAATTTCTAAGTCATTTGGCACACATATCCTACTGTGATTCCAAAGAACTCATTCCTTGTCCATTCCGAATTGTGAGGGCTGTCCAGCTTGAATCCTTCTTATTTCCTCCTTGATGAATGCATCTGATGCTTGTCTTCCCTTAATCTGATCAAATAATGTGGGGTGGAACGTCATGGACGCTATGTTGGTTGATGTAGCTTCGCTGAACTCTATTTCCATTTTTGCGAGATCTTGTAGCAGCTTCTTGTCATATTGTTCAAGAGAGATGTGGTTGCAATGTGTCTTCCTACTAAGTGCATCGGCAACTACATTTGCTTTACCCGGGTGGTATTTAATTGTCAGATCATAATCTTTTATGAGTTCCAACCACCTCCTCTGCCTCATGTTCAACTCCTTTTGTGTGAAAATATATTTGAGACTCTTATGGTCGCTATAGAGTGTGCACTTGGAACCATATAGATAGTGCCTACAAATCTTAAGTGCAAACACAACAGCTCCCAGCTCTAGGTCATGTGTGGGGTAATTAACCTCATGTGTCTTTAGCTGCCGAGAGGCATAAGCCACAACTCTGTCATTTTGCATTAGAACACATCCTAACCCAGATTTTGAAGCATCACAATACACCACATAGTCCTGTCCACTCTCAGGCAGTGCCAATACCGGTGCAGTAGTCAACCTGTTCTTAAGTTCCTGAAAACTCCTCTCACACGCTTCAGTCCATGTAAACTTAGCTTCTTTTCTCAACAATTTGGTGAGTGGGGCTGTTATCTGGGAAAATCCTTTTATAAATCTGCGGCAGTATCCAGCAAAACCCAAGAAACTCCTTATCTCACTTGGATTTATCGGTTGCTTCCATGACACAACTGTCTCAATTTTAGACGGGTCTACCTCAATTCCTCTGCCTGAAACTATGTGTCCCAGGAAAGCTACTTGGTCCAACCAAAATTCACATTTGTTAAATTTTGCATACAACTGGTTCTCTCTTAAGGTTTGCAGCACTATTCTCAAGTGTTCAGCATGCTCTTCCTTGCTTCTTGAGTATATAAAGATGTCATCAATGAAGACAACTACAAACTTATCCAGATATTCCATAAACAACTTATTCATTAAGTTCATGAACATGGCTGGGGCATTAGTTAATCCAAATGGAACAACTGTATACTCATGATGTCCGTACCGGGATACAAATGATGTCTTATCAATGTCCACTTCCATCATTTTAATTTGGTGATATCCAGACCTCAAGTCAATTTTTGAAAAGACACATGCACCCTTGAGTTGGTCAAACAAGTCATTTATTCGTGGTAGCGGGTATTAATTCTTTATAGTTACCTTGTTAAGATCCCGATAGTCTGTGCATAGCCTCAGCCCTCCATCCTTCTTCCATACAAATAATACTGGCGCTCCCCATGGTGATATGCTTTCCCTAATGAATCCCTTTGCCTTTAATTCATCCAACTGTTTCTTTAGCTCCACTAAATCTGCTGGTGACATTTTGTAGGGTCTCTTGGCGATGGCTGCTGTTCTAGGTATTAAATCGATGCCAAATTCCAACTCTTTATCAGGCGGCATACCAGGCAACTCATCCGGAAATACATCAGGAAACTCCTGAACAACAGGTATATCTTTTACTTCTATCTTTTGCTGACTTGCTGCCATTACTATAGGATCTTTAGCCTTGGTTCTACTCCCAAAATATTTCAGTCTAGAGCCATCTGATTTCCTTATAGACACACATTTTAGTTCACAGTCCACTAATACTCCATTAGCAGCTAGCCAATCCATTCCAAGGATTATTTCTAAACCTGGCAACTCTATGACATGCAGGTCTGCTGAAAATTTGGTGTTGTGGATTATTATTGGTTGATTTCTTCGCATCTCCTTTACTGTGATTTCCCCCCAGGTGAGTTAACTCCTAAAGCTACTCCCAACTTTGCACATGATAGCCCATTCTTGTTCACGAAATCTTGGGAAATAACAGAGTGTGTGGTCCCAGAATAAAAAAGAACTGTACCAACTGAAGGAGGAATGAGTAGTTTACCAATAACAACATCAGTAGCTTGTCCCAACTGCTCTCAGCCACATAGTTCAGCCTAGGTTGTCCTCCCACTGGTCCTCCACGTCCTGCTCCTCTTCCTGCCATGTTCATAGGCCCTCCTTGTCCTCGCCAGCTGGTGGACGTTGCACTTGAATCTGCTGCCCTCGTGGTCCGGTCTGCATCGGAGGATTGGTGCAATTGATCTTGTGATGTCCTGGCTTTCCACACTTGAAGCATGCTCCTGTACCCATCATGCAGTCTTGAGTAGCATGCCCCTTTCCACATTTTCCACACCTAGGAGAAAACATTTGCTGATTGGGAAAGTTAGGTCGTGGTGGCGGCATGTGGAAACGCTCTCGCCCCTGCATCATAGGATGCATCATAGGACGTGAGTGCTGCCCCATGGGGCGTGGGTCCACCCTTGCTTTCTTCCTTCTTTCCTCACTTAAATTGGCATGCTCATTCTCTAGTATGATGGCCCTATTCACAAGATCCTGAAATTGAGTGATCCCATGAACCGAGAGATGCATTTTCAGAAATGGATGGAGCCCCTCCATAAACCTTTCCACCTTCTTTGCTTCAGTATTCACATCATCAGGAGCATACCTTGATAAATCATTAAATTGATCCATGTAATCAGTTATCTTCTTGCTGCCTTGAGTCAGTTGGCGAAATTCTCTCTTCTTGATGTCCATCTTCCCTTTTGGCACATGGGTCCTTCGATAATTTTCCTTAAATTCCTCCCAAGTGATTGGGTGATTATTAACTCGATTATAGGTGAAATTTTCCCACCAATTGGCTGCTGGCCCTCCAAGCTGGTGCGATGCATATCGTACTTTCTCTTCATCTGAGCACCCCACAGTTTCTAGATTTCTTTCTATTTTTCAGTAGCCCATCATCTGCTTCAATTGGATCCACTGCCTTGGAGAATGTCGGTGGTTGAGTTTCCAAGAATTTTTTTAAACTAACCCCTGCACCATGTTGGCGTGCTCCTCCAGGAACTAGTCTAGTCAGTATTGTCTCCAGGAAGCGATTTTGGTTTTCTTGCGTTTCCCTCCGAGAATTTTCCAAGAACCTAAGGACATCTCCCAGGTTTCCTTCTCCACCCACAATTCCAGAAGGCCCAGCGTTGCCAAATTCTGGATTGCTTGCTGGCTGTCCCTGACCAGGTCGGGCACTTTGATTCTCTGAAGGTGGAGTACCTCCCTGCTGATCTTGGCTACCTGATCCCAAGCGGAAGATGAGGTCTTGCTCAGTCAAACCATGATTGTCCATCCTGCATGATTTTTAATTAATTGGTTACTTCTTTGCAAGGATATAGATTTTATGTCAGCAAGCACAAGTGCAAGTGATTCCAATTACAGAATGTTGCTGTTCTGAAATTGCATTAACTACTGAAAACGAAGCCTGAGCAATAAAATGCATGTACATCAACACCCTTTTAGTAAACAAAATAATCTTGGTTTTGATTATATAAGAGCCGGCTACAAGTTAATGGCCACTGTATCAACATTTTTTTAAAATATACGAAGCACACAATAAAGCACATGGCGCCATGTTTTTTTTATACATAACAAGTACTTATATTACAATCAGTAGAGCACATAGGTCTTGGGTACATTACGACAACAACACTAGGCCATATAGGGTCATACATAGAATCTGGTTCGATGCTTCCTACTATTACATAAGAGACCTACTTTGCTTTACATGCAGTCCATACATAAGCACTCATCTTACATAATTACACATGTACACGCTGCTAGTTCACTAGACTACTACCAGGCCCAAAACACTAATCTCTGGTCGAAAAGCGTCGCACGCCTAGTCTGATAAGCTGGAGCTCGATCAAGCAATGTCGCTGCTGCCTCCACCACCATTGCCATTGTTGCTGCTAGTGCCACCGCCGCTTATGTGGGTCCATGGGTCAATCCCAAGTTCGCGTGCATAAGCTAAAGCCTCTCTATACTCCCTCAAGCTAACACTCATGCATGCTTGGTTGTGGACAGGTTGGTGTTGTTCTGGAATAGGAGGGTGTGGCGGCTGCTGCTGTATATGCTGTTGTGGTGCTAGTGGTACCATGGGTGGAAGTGGAGCTGGTGGTTCAACTGGGTTTTCTACCTCCTCAACTCCCTCGAGCTCTTCTTCAGGTACTAACTCCTCTGGATCCTCCTCTTCCTCCTCTGGATCCTCCTCAACATCATCTGGTACTAGTATAGGATTAAGAGCACCTCCAGGCATCAACATGTTTAGGGCTTCATGAAGAGCTGATCTATAATGCTCGCTCATCTGGAAGTTGTGGAACCAGAAATGAGTGGCTTCTTGATTCCTAATAAGTTCTTCCTTCATGGTATGGAACATCATCACGTCAGCGATCATTGTCATACTCGATGTGGTACTAACTGTGGAAGGCGCTGGCATTGACTGAGTTGATGAGGATCCGGCGTCTCCTGTACCACTAGGCCCCTGGTTGTTGTTCCACTGTCCGAAATTTCCTGGATCAAGTGCTGGCAGGTCACGGTAGTCGGCAGTGTGTAGCTGGCCTCCAAAGCGTGATCGCAGTCCATGCATGGCTTCCTTGGCAACTTCTTGCATGGGTATGGTGTCGTCGTATGATCGCTGCATTGTGGACAGCTCCACATAGAAGTCCATGTCCGATGGAACACCAGTGATTATCACTCCCACACGTCGGTGAGGTATGTCCCATCATCTGGTATCTCCTCAAAGAATTGAGGACAGGGAGCCCCGAGTTCCTGCATCATTTGCCAAAGTAGAAGGACATGCTGGCCACGGACCCTTGATGGTGGAATTCTAATTCGAACCATCCTGCAACAGGTTTCTAATTAGTATGGTAGTCATCTATGGTTCTAATTAGTATGGTAGTCATCTATGGGTAAACAACAAAATAACGTGGGCTCGGATTAAATAGAGTGCAATATAGCAGCTGACTTGATGATAAGGATTAATTGTTAGATATTGCAATATAGCAAAACTTGGTCTAAGCTTAAGTAACCTAACCGTCTCTAACTATCTGCGTGGCCCTCGAACCATCGCCATTACCAAATAAGCTAATGGCACCGGTCTGTGGATTATTACTTGACAAAACCTTGTCTTGTCAAATAATAAGCCACCTCAGAGATATGCAACAGAGAATAGCTAGAGCGGTTCATTAATATTACAATACCATGCCACGCAGGGCTTAAAGTCAACTAGGCTTTACATGTCTGCCATTTATTACATAGCCTCATAGTTGAGTACGTACCAGCAAGCTAAATACTAGATAAAGGGTATTAGTAGTATCCCTTAAATTACATAGCTTTGGTCACACGATATTTATTCATCCCAACCCCCATAGATGGTATCCAGATAATACATCCCATCTACTGAGTCCACATTAAGGTCCAGTCCATAGCCGTAGCCATCCCTAGTGCATGCTTCACTTGGTCCAGTAGGAAACTCATACTTTCTTTGCTCTAAGAAAGAGGGAATTAATAGCAAGAGTGAGTACAAAATACTCAGCAAGCATAAATAGCAGAATGCAAATATTCATGATAGTGTATCTTCAAACACAAGTCCTATATCAACTCAACACATTTTAAAATAGTTTTATTGCAGAAAAACAACAATTATAATTTAGAGAAATCTATTAATCACTTGTATCGCGAAATAGAACCAACGATGGATTCCCGTAGCCTCCAATCCAGGAGACAGGCATGATCATGATTTATTTTAGCACTGCGCAGGCTGTATCACTTTACCCATATTAACTCTGATTTTCTTGTTCTCGCAATTCCTTGTATACGAGACCTGTCAGAGTTGAAAGCATTTTCCCATCTCATACATTATACCTCCACCCGCCTAGACGTTGTGTCGAGCAAAGACACTCAACACTCCTCCATGCTTAATAGTAGCAGATAGCTAATGCACCCATCCGGCATTAGCTTGGGATTTCATCACCCAACCTAGCACTGCATACCATGTGGATAGTAAAATGACTTGATAGGAATAAGCTTGGCCTGCCATTATTTTGGCAGGTCTATGGTCGATACGATATCTGTACGGTCCACATATACAAGTGACAGTGAGTATTATTCCTATATGATAACCCTATGTAGAGAGCCCCACCTTCCATTGATTTCCATCCCGGGCACTCTTTACCCACCAAATAATTATAAAAAAAATGGTCCAGCTGCTCCATCAACTGAGACCATTATTCCCATCAAACACACACACAATTTATTACAAATTCATTTTATGCAAGTTGATGATAATATGGTAGAAATAGTGTTTTAAGAAATTAATTCTACTCTACATGACCAAGGAGAGCTTGCCTGAATTGTCGTACTCGAACCCAGACTCAGTTTGGTTCAGTAGCTGTTTCTCCACCAGTGCTTGTTCGCTTCCTGAAATTCGGCGAATAAATACCGAGACTAAATCGAGTACTGAATATAAGAACAAACTACGTCGTCGCAGTGTCGCAGTCCTACAATTAGTTACCCAGGAATAATATATTTTTGCTGGGTACTAAACATTTATTAAGTATTTGTTAATAGCTTGAGCAGCTAGCATTATTTAGACCATCCTAGCTGATTAGTGGTACTACTAGTCAACCAGTGCACGTGCTGCCTCACTCTTTTCTCTCTTGCTTATCTCTGCTCCTGTACACCTCGAGTAGTAGTCCTAGTACCGAAACAAAACACTCACTCTTCTAACTTCATACCTCCTTGCTTGCCTTCCCAGGTCGCCCTTGTCCAGTACGCCGGCAACGACGACGGATCTCTACGAGCTACTGGATCCTAATCCCTCCTCTCTGCTGAACCTATTCCTCAAATTTTCCCCCTTCAATTATCACCACAAATCCTCTAATTTTGCTCTGCTTTTGGCTGTCAGGTTGGGTGCGGCTGGGGATCTCCTACCTCTGCTCCAGGTTCAAGTCGCCGGCGTGCGGCCGCCGGAGCTGCTCCTGCTCCGACTACCGGTGAGTGATCTAACCCTAGATTCTACAGTACCAAGTACAGCAGATGTGTTCTATCCTGCAAGTGCATCCGTGGTCAAGCTTTTTGTGTCTAAGTTCAGTATTTAGGCTAGCTTATCTTTCCCCAAAGTTTTTCTAATGTGCAGATTAGTGTACTTGTGTTAATCCATTTCTTGTCACGAGTCATCCACTCCAACTCATTTTCCTAGTGCGGCTTCTAGCTTCTTTCCTGGTGATGTATCTATATGACAAGTGAGCTGTGCTAGAAGGTGAGAAAGGAGAAGTGGCAGGGAGAAAAACAACCTTTCTTTGATGCAAACGCTGACAAGCCCCCTCCTGAGGCCTGCTCCTCCCTACGGTTCAGTGCTGGTGGCCTCAAGTCACCATCTTCAATTATTGCTCTTGGATTTTTGTTGTCTATGTGTAGAGAGATGAATGAGCTAGGAAGAAGAAGCTTGGTCGGGTTGCTTGGAGACAGAGTGTGAATGTGGTGAGAGTGTTTCCTTTTTTTTTGAATTTAAAAAAAAAAGTGCGAGTGTTTCCTTAGCCTGCTTGCTCTACTCCCTCTATCTACCATCGGAGAGCCCTTCCTATTGACTGGTAATGGCTGCCCATCTCTATTTCACCTGAGAGAAATGTGAGTGTTTTAATTGGCATGGGAGCACAACCCATGCCTAAGCCACTGTTTTCTAGTTGACTTCTATCTAGTGTGAAGATATTTGTTGTGGTCATCCTGTGTCTTCTATGTCTCCACACTTGGCTGGATAGTCAATTAGTAACTCTGAATTTGGTCGAGTCTACTTTGGCCCTATTGTACAACGTGTGTAGCAATTTTTCCTTTTCTTGTATTCCCCGAATGTAGTAACAAAAGACTACACATTTTACTGGCATGAATAAATTATTGGTTGAGCAAAAATCGTTGTTGCTATGATATGAGTTGGGCTACAGAAATTATACTTAAGTGATAAAAGTGTTAGTAAGATTTATGGGTCTGAACGAGCGCCGCTGTTGCTACTTGTTGCTGGTGGTGTACAGATGCTGTCTGAACGTGCAGCGTCAGTTTGGGCAGTTGCAAACCCATGAGCAGGAGAGCAGAGCATGATGGCTTCTTGTTCTTCCTCTCCGGCTTAAATAATATACCCATCAACCATGAAGCCGGCTGTCTCTGTGAAGCCCCCTGCCTCGCCTTTCAGGTCAGGACAGCCTTACCTCCAGGAATATGATGTCTCCCTTCTAGGTCACTATCGTTTGAGTTTTGCAACACGGGTGGAAAAAAAAGAAGAAAATGCACAAAGTGTTCTATTCTTTGTTCAGGATGAGGAGGTCTGTGTTTTACCCATTGCTTGATCTGTTGGTTGGAACCTATGATCTTACATCAAGTTGCAAACATGTCCACAAAAGAAGCATTGGCACTCTTTTTATGGAGTGTGGGGACATGTCAAACAACTGATAATGTTGCTGATCGATTTGAACATAGTCGGTCTACAGTTAGCAAGAAGTTTTATGAGGTTCTAGACTGTGTAGACCGCATGGCTGGTGATTACATTAGGCCAAGAGATAGAAATTTCACCGAAGTGCATCCTAAAATGCAAACTACAATATTTTGGCCACATTTCAAGAATGCCATTGGGCTATAGATGGAACACACATTAAAGTAATGTTGCCAAAACAACTTGAGGCACAACACAGGAACATGCACAGATATACAAGTCAAAATGTGATGACGATTTGTGATTTCGATATGAGGTTCACTTTTGTTGTTGCTGGATGGCCCTGCTCAGTTCATGACACACGTGTATGACTGACGCTCAAGTGTCATATCCCCATTATCCCCACCCCCCGACAGGTAATCTTTTGTGTACACATTTTCTAAAATGTTTCTACATATGTAATATGTTAGCTAATAATTATATTTTGTATCACCGCAGGTAAATACTATCTTGTCGATTCGGAATACCCGAACACAACAAGATATCTAGCGCCATACAAAACTACTCGGTATCAATGTACCGGACTTCCAACATCATCCTCCAAGGGGAAGAGAAGAGACATTCAACTACCGCCATTCATAACACAGTCGAACGAGGATTTGGTTGTCTCAAAATGAAATTTCGAATACTTTAAGGCATACCTCGTCGACCACCTGAGCAACAGAAGATGATTAATTACCGCTTGCATGTGTCTGCACAACTACATTCATGATAGCAACCTACATGATCAACATTTCGTGATAGCAACCTACGTGATCAACATTACATGTGTCTGCACAACTACATTCGTGATAGCAACCTACGTGATGGTGGAGGATATGTTCAAGAGGAGAGTGCTTCATATCCTAGTGCTCCACCCGAAGATGATGGTACTTACATGAAAGGGGTCCGTAATGATATTGCTATGAGTGTGTTTCCTTAGAATTATTAGAGTATATTTGTGTATTTTCTAGGAAAGAAAACATTGCATTTCCTTTCTTCTATTTGAGTTGTAATGAACTAACAATGAATCCTATTTTATTTTCATATTTAGCAATTAATATGACGTTTGAAATATTATATTGTGATCATACATGCGAAAATAGCATAAGCGAACTCAAAATCGGATAAGTTTGAGCATAAATCTATTACAAGGGCATTACAGACTTTTCATCATACAACTCAGAAAATAAGCCAGTACAACGGAAGCCCAAAAGAACTGGACTGTAATTTCAGGGTGGCTTAAATCCATAGCTGCTTATCTGAACAGCTCTCCTTTGGGTGGCTTATGCACAAGCCTAAGCTCAAAAGAACTGGGCTTAAGCTGGCCTTGTGGAAAAAAGATGAAAAAAAGAAAAGAAAAACCATGCTGCATATATAAGCTACAGGATCATATTTGTCAAGATCCTCGAATGATCGCCCGGACAGGGACACGCCAGTGATCCGGAAGGGAAAACCAGGCACACATTGCCCTCCTATCCCACAATGTGTGGTCATCTTCGTGATCTGATCGGTTATTACTACTGGTCAGTCCTTCTCGGCTTCATTTCTGTGTGTTTTTGTGTGACGCAGGGCAAAGCTGGTTCCTGCCGTGAGAGCACCGTAGAGATGGAGGATGTCGCCATTTGGCCTGGACCTGTCGGGGGGCGCGTGGCGGGGAGCCGCCAGCCGTGGCGAGCACACGCCCGCGGAAGCAACGGCTAGGAAGTGAGAGCAAGCACAGGATTTTTTCACTTAGGTAAAATCACAACGAAGCCGAGCCTTCTATGCAATCGCGTCAAGTTCGACCCTGCTTGATTCGAGCTTGGTTGACTTCGTTTCTTTTTTCAATATAAAAGTTTCGGCATCTGGGTCTGGAGTTTTCATTGGAGGAGGCTCGTTCCTGCTCGCCGCATCATCAGCTGCTGGCCAAGCGATATTCTAACGATGCGTGCCGAGGAGGAACTCGGTTAGTCTTGCGTGTATGCCTGGGCTACAGCTCCTGTACACGCTGACGGGGAGCGATCAGTGTTGAAGGAGGGGCATAAATTGGTCTATTGGAATCGAGATGCTGTTCATCTGCCCTGCCATCGTTTTCTGACGTGCTCCGAGAAAGCTCTCTCGCTCACTTATCATTTCCTTCTGTTGGAGCTAGAGGGCCCAGGTGCAGGTGAGATTTTTTACTTCTGCAATTCTCCATTCTAACTGAAGAATCAAGAAGCTTTCCTGCTTTTCCATGAATCAAGAAACTTTCTTTGCACCATGGATCGCCCTTTGCACTGAATCCAGCACAGCTCTCAGTAGCTCACTTGGTAGAGTACTATAGTTAGAGCTCACTGATGAACGGCGCTCTGTTTCACGAATTAAGTCGTCGGTCCGATGCTCCATTCCCCACGGACTCGAATCTGACGCCGCGAAACTCTTTCCCCCGCAATGAAGCAGGACAGGCGGAGGAAGCGCCCGCCGCCGCCGCCGCCGGGCCTCGAGCTCGCGATGTCGCCCCGCACGCGGGAAGGCCATTACGAGGAGATCCGCGACCTCGATGGCGGCGACGACGACTCCAAGCTGGGGGCGGCGCACGCGCGCGGCCGCGTGCCGCCGTGGCGGGAGCAGCTCACGGCGCGCGGGATGGTGGCGAGCCTGGCCGTCGGCGCCATGTACAGCGTCATCGTCATGAAGCTCGTGCTCACCACGGGCCTCGTCCCCACGCTCAACGTCTCCGCCGCGCTCATCGCCTTCGTCGTGCTCCGCGGCTGGACCAAGGCGCTAGCCCGCCTCGGCTTCGCATCCCGCCCCTTCACGCGCCAGGAGAACACCGTCGTGCAGACCTGCGCCGTCGCCTGTTACAGCATCGCCGTCGGAGGTCAGGGCCACAGCCACGCACAGCATCCTCCGATCTGTCAAGTGGAGTCCGTGGATTGACGCGTCCTTGGATTTTTCTTTCCCAGGTGGGTTTGGGTCGTACCTGCTCGCGCTCGACAAGAAGACCTACGAGATGGCGGGGGAGGAGACGGAGGGCAACGTGCCGTGGAGCTACAAGGACCCTGGCATTGTGTGGATGACCGGCTTCCTCCTCGCCGTCAGCTTCGTAGGGATTCTCTCGCTCGTCCCGCTCAGGAAGGTCCGTGTCCTTTGCTGCTCCCCACAGTCTTGCAGTATATCTTCACTCACAAGCATATCTTACTGTTTTAGTTATTCTGTCAAAGTTACTACTCCTAGTCCTGGTCTTAAGAAGTAAGAACTGCGACTGCGACTTTATCTTTCATCCTAAACTTGCTCCTCTAGCAATGTTGCTTGCATATTGTTGAAGCGGTCATCGTTCCTTTCACCCTTTGTATTTCCTTCCTTTCTTTTACATTTTGCCCTTGCTTAAAAACAAAACATTTTTTTGTCTCCTTTCGACCTCTGTCTTGTTATCCTTGCTTGTTTGTAAAATATTGTTTCGGTCTTTTTGTCAAGACCCGCTCACGGATTAGGTGAGCTGAACAAAGGACAAATCTGCTTTGATTTAGTTATTAGGTGATGTAATTGACGCCAGTGCTACCATTTTCATGCTGCCGATTGATTGATAATGGCCTGAGTGTCCCTACTGAAAGGGGCTTCTTTTTTGGAGTGAAAAATGGCAACAACGCTGCCTGTTCACTAATAAGGGGTCTGACAAATATTTTTGATTCATAACATGCACAAAAACTTACAAAAACCTGATACAGTCTAATTCCAACGGGATAGGAATAGGATGCACTGGAAATCCGTGAAATATCCTCAAAAACCTTGCGGAATACCTTCTGGTATGTGAGCCTCATCATGCTGAAGATGCGCTTGTTTCTTTCTTTCCACACTTTCAATACATCAACCGACTGCTCACTTCATCTCCTATGAGGACAACTGAAGCAACATATCATGCCATCAGGGGTCGGTAGACGGAAAAGATGAGGGTGATGTGGCATGAATTTTTCTTGACCAAATTTAATTGTAACTATCTGTCCATCACAATGCTTATTTGCTGCTTGAGTTGTTAAACCAGCAAAGGCAAAGGCATCATTGACAAATGCAACCCATATGCTCTGATGAAATAGAGCATATTAACTTATCTACGGTGTCAACCGTGTCTCTTAAAAAAATTAGCTACTTGCCCTATCCTTTCGGTTATGGTAAGGGAGAAACAATACCACCGAAGCATTTCTATTCAAATCTTTAGCTGCAATCCATTTTCTGTAACCAGATGATTCATTTTGCTATGAAACCTTTGTAAAATTTCAGATTATGATAATCGACTACAAATTAACATATCCAAGCGGGACTGCAACAGCTGTGCTGATAAATGGATTTCACACTCCTCATGGAGATGCCATGGCAAAGTATGTGGTTCTTCCACATTTCACATTACCTGGAGTACCCGAACATCATCGTCTTCTCTGTAAGTAACTGGTTGTTTTTTCCTTCATGTCAGGCAACAAGTAAATGGATTCACAAAATACTTCGGAATCAGCTTCTTCTGGAGTTTCTTCCAGTGGTTTTACTCTGGTGGAGATAGTTGTGGGTTCTCACAGTTTCCTACTTTTGGACTACTAGCATGGAAAAACACGTAACCACTTTTCTCAGTGTGAACATTAAACTGTTCTTGACTAGTAACAATTTTACCTGATTCGGGTTTGTTTGCTTTTCATGGTGCCAGATTTTTCTTTGATTTCAGCCTCACATATGTTGGGGCAGGGATGATCTGTTCCCATCTTGTCAATCTGTCTCTCCTTCTTGGTGCCATTCTCTCCTATGGTGTCATGTGGCCGCTGATCAGTGATTTGGAAGGGGACTGGTATCCATCAAATATACCAGAAAGCAGCATGAGCAGCCTGCAAGGTTACAAGGTATGTTTCTCATTTTATGTTGGTTATATGTACATGATTTAATTGTTTGTTACTTACCTTGTCTCGTTCCGTAGGCCTTCATATGCATAGCTCTCATTCTAGGAGATGGCCTATACAATTTTGTCAAGATTATTGCATTCACAATTAAGAATCTGATTGAAAGATCAAAACTAAAGAATGCAAAAAAAGGTAAACAATCTGATAAATACATGTAAGTACAGTTTGTGTGCTGTATATATGATCTCATATAGGGTTCATGCTATTTCTAGAGGAAGACATTCCAGTGCTTGATGACCTTCATCGTAATGAAGTTTTTGTAAGAGACAGTCTCCCTAACTGGCTAGCCTACTCTGGTTACGTTGCATTATCAGTCCTTGCAGTAATTGCCATTCCTTTGATGTTCCACGAGATGAAGTGGTACTATGTTGTCATAGCATATGTATTGGCTCCTGCCCTGGGTTTCTGCAATGCCTATGGCGCGGGCCTTACTGATATCAACATGGCCTACAATTATGGGAAGGTTGCCCTTTTCATTCTTGCAGCCTGGGCTGGAAAAGACTCTGGTGTAGTTGCTGGCTTAGTAGGCTGCGGTCTGGTGAAATCACTGGTGTCAATATCTGCTGATCTCATGCATGATTTCAAGACTGGGCATCTCACATTAACATCACCTAGGTCACTGCTAATTGCTCAGGCTATTGGCACCGCCATGGGCTGTGTTATCGGACCACTGACATTCTTGCTGTTCTACAAGGCATTTGACATAGGCAACCCAGAAGGGCCGTGGAAGGCACCGTATGCTTTGATCTACCGAAACATGGCAATTCTTGGTGTTGAGGGTTTCTCTGCCCTGCCCCTGCATTGCTTGCAGCTGTGCTATGGATTCTTTGGCTTTGCAGTGGCGGCCAACCTTATGAGAGATCTCTTCCCGCCAAAGTATGGCCGCTGGGTCCCCCTGCCGATGGCAATGGGAGTTCCTTTCCTTGTCGGCGCGAGCTTTGCCATCGACATGTGTGTCGGAAGCTTAGTAGTCTTCATCTGGCACATGTTCGACAAAAGTAAAGCACCACAGATGGTGCCAGCAGTTGCATCTGGATTGATATGTGGAGATGGGCTTTGGATCTTCCCTTCGGCCTTGCTTGCACTGGCCAAGATCAGTCCACCATTGTGCATGGCATTTAGGTCTACACACTAGAAGAGTAACAAGCTATTTCTATGTACAGTTAGAAGAGATACAGCGTGTCAAGAATGCAGTAAATAGATTTTGCATAGCAGGGCGAGATTGTAACATATACATGCATTTTTTGTATAGATTTATACCTGTATAGTTTTTGCAATAATAAGTTGGATGATAGAGCCACAAGGTAACAAGGTGTAATGCTGTAAGAAATGAGAATCATTCGGGCAGCTGATCCAATTGTGAATTGTCAGTTTCCAGCTGTTATCAGTAAAGGTATCATCAGGTACATAACGAATGAAGAAATTTCAGATATATGCAATTATGCAAACTGGGGGTCGCAATCTTAATTAGACTGGACTTTTATCTTGTCGGTTGCACTTAGATGCTGCCCTGGTCGCTATCTGGGATCTCCCTCGCGTCGCCTCCCCAGGGTGTCCAGGGAGCTAAAGTGCTAAACACTAGATCCCGACGCACCCCCACCTTCCTCTCTTTTCCCCTCGTCGTCCCTAGAGGTGGCCGCCAGGAAATTCCCTGCGGCGCCGGTGAAGGGAGCGATGGGGTTTCTGGCATCTCGCGGCCGTGCTGCGGTGGTTTGGATGAGCTGCACACGATGGTGGCGGCAGACGACGAAGCTCTCGCACGCAGCATCTGATGCTCTCGCACCACTGTCCGAGGCTACTCCAATGGCGGTCCCTCTTGAGGGCGTCATATTTTGGAGTTTGCACCAGCAACAAGTGGCGGCGGTGCTAAGGATGGCTGTTGTGCGTGGCATCGCGGTTGCCGGTTTAACGGCGGCGAATCTGACCGCGATCAAATTTCTGTCTTCAAGAGGAAAGCTTGCTTGAGTACCTTACTGGAAAACAAACCGATTGAGCTGTAATCGAAACAAAAAGGTTTGATGAGCCGCTGCTTGCTCTCAAATTGCTCTTACCGCTTGAGAAAGCTCACTGACGATTCTCATTTCAATAATCCGGCCTTCCTCTGTTCCACTTGAGATGAGACCCACCACATTGAGCTTTTTCTAGGCCATTCAGTCCATGCACTCCAATCTATTTGTGCCTAAAACACGAGGAGATCTATTTAAAATAAAAATAACATAAAAATAATTGATGTGACCTACCTGTGCGAAGGAATTGGGGGATTTTGAAAGAAGAAGTGATAGCTTCAGTTAAGCATTTCTTTTTCATGGAGACATGCCTACTTCGGTGAACGAAACAACAGTAGTCCTGATCCTAAAAAATAAAGAGCCTAATTCCTTGAAGGATTTCAGACCAATCTCTTTGTGCAATGTTGTGTACAAATTAGTATCGAAATGTTTGGTAAACAGGACGCGCAAGATTCTGGATGAACTTATATCCCCAACTCAGAGTGCATTCATTCTAGGGCGCCTGTTAACTGATAACGCAGTTATAGCCTTTGAATGTTTTCATGCCATTCAGAGAGGTAAGAAAAAGGAGGAGAGCTTCTGTGCTTACAAATTGGACATGGCCAAAGCTTATGACAGAGTAGATTGGGGTTTCATGGAGAAAACGCTTCTGAAAATGGGCTTTGACAAGAATTGGGTCAAGTGGGTGCTGATTTGTGTTACCACTGTCAGATACATAGTTAAAATGAATGGTGAACTAACTGAATTGTTTTGTCCTTCCAGAGGTTTACGCCAAGGAGACCCCCGAGCCCGTATTTATTCCTTTTCATAGGTGAGGCGCTTACCCAAGTTTTCAACCGTGCCGTTTACCTTGGTGAACTACAGGACCTGAAGGTTTGCCGCAGAGCCTCTGGCATTTCACACCTTCTATTCGCAGATGACAGTCTTCTTTTCTTCAGAGCGAATGCTGATCAAGGAAATGTGGTTAAAACTGCTTTGGCAATATATGAAATGGGTACGGGACAGATGATCAACCAGGGTAAATGTTCAATCATGTTCAGCCAGGTTTGCCCTCAAGAAGCACGGGATGAGGTTAAATCAATTTTGGAGGTTGATAAAAGCACTTTTGAGGAGAAATATCTTGGATTACCTACTCCCATTGGAAGAATGAAAGGTGATAGATTCCAACCAATAAAAGAGAGATTATCCAAGAAACTCTCAGCCTGGAATGAAAAATTCATGGCCATGAGTGCGAAGGAAACGTTGATTAAATCAGTGGCACAGTCTGTAGCTACGCATGCTATGAGTATTTTCAAAATGCCTGTTAGCTTTCAAAATAAGAAGTTTCTGGTGGGGTGAAGACAAGGACAAAAGAAAGGTTCACTGGGCGCCATGGGACAAACTCACTGATCCAAAAATGCAAGGTGGAGTTGGGTTCAGAGATTCAACCTGTTGAATATCATGTATACATACCATATTGAGTATGGTGTAGTACATCATCTCATACGGTACAATCTTTGTACGCTATGGAGAGGGCTTTTCTCTCCTCATATAAACACGTACCCGAGCCCTCAACAGGGTATCGTTTCCCCTAAACTCGATATGGTATCAGAGCCTGTCTCTTCCCTGACCTAGCATCGCAAGAAACCCATCGCCGCCGCTGCTACATCTCTACCGCAGCCGCCGCCGCGTTACATTGCCGCCGCAGCAGCCTGACTGCCGCCGCCGCCTCAAAAACTGAAAACCCACATCCCAAAAACCACATCAAGCCGCCGCCGCATTTTTGCCGCCGCCACCAACACCCTGAAAATCAAAACCCTACGACCACGACATCCAGCCGCCGTCGCGTTTTCTCTCGCCGCCGCCGCTGACGATCTACAAAGCTACAACCCAAAACCCAAAAACCAAACCCCATGGCATCCTCGTCCTCGTCTGTGACGACCCTGGCTGCGACTCTCGGAGCGCCGCCGGCACAACTCCTGACGCGGGAGAACTCTCTCGTGTGGAAAGCCCTTGTCATCCCGGCTCTACGTGGTGGTAGAGTCCTCAATCTGGTGAAGGGACTCGAAGCCGCGCCTGCAGAAGATATTGACGTTGATGGCGCCGATGGAAAGAAGATCAAGGTAGAGAACCCTGCATATGTCTCCTGGATCGTACGTGATCAGCAAGTCCTTCGGTACCTTCTGAATTCTGTGTCGCCAGAGTTGCTGTCCCATGTCATTGGTCTTGAGACCTCAGCTAAAGTTTGGAAGGTCCTTGAGGAGCTCACGATGACACAGTCCCGATCCCGCACGCAACAGCTTCGCTCCGCTCTGAATGATGCAAAGAAAGGTGATATGTCTGCTGAGAAGTATTTTTCCAAGATGAAAACCCTAGCCTCTGGCGACACAGAATTCAGAAGGTACCGAAGGACTTGCTGATCCCGTACGATCCAGGAGACATTGATACGTCTCAAACGTATCTATAATTTTTGATGTTCCATGCTGATATTATATCAATTGCTACATGTTTTGGTTACACTTTATATCATTTTTATGCATTTTCTGGGACTAACCTATTAACAAGATGCCACAGTGCCAGTTCCCTGTTTTCTGCTGTTTTTGGTTTCAGAAAATCTATTAAGGAAATATTCTCGGAATTGGACGAAACAAAAGACATCGTCAATAATATCACGAGGAGATCACGGAGTCCAAAGGGGAGTCGGAGCAGACCCACCAGGGGGCCACGCCACACTAGGGCGCGGCCCAGGGTGGGCCCGCGCCCCCCTATGGCGTGGTGGCCCCCCTCGGCCACCGACGCCGCCTCTTCGCCTATATATTCTCCGCGACGCGAAAACCCTATTACGGTCGATCATATTCCACGAAAAGTTCCGTCGCGGCCGTCATCGTCAATCTCAGATCGGAGGAGTTCTGAAGCTCTTCCCGGCACCCTGCCGGAGGAGATCATCACCGGAGGGCTCTACATCACCATGCCTGCCTCCGGAGTGATGCGTGAGTAGTCCACCCCTGGACTACGGGTCCATAGCAGTAGCTAGATGGTTGTCTCTCTACCTTGTGCCTCCATGTTTAGATCTTGTGAGCTGCCTAACATGATCAAGATCATCTTATTGTAATGCTAGATGTTGTGTTTGCTGGGATCCGATGAATATTGATACCATGTTTATTCAAGTTGTTTATCTATGTGCTCTTGATCTTGCATGCTCTCCGTTGCTAGTAGATGCTTTGGCCAAGTAGATGCTTGTGACTCCAAGAGGGGGTATTTATGCTCGATAGTGGGTTCAGTCTCTAGATATCTGGATCAGTGACAGAAAGGTCTAAGATGGTAGATGTGCTGTTGCTACTAGGGATAAAACATTGGTGCAGTGTCCAAGGGCACTTGTATTGATTACATTACACACTTTACTTCATGCAATAATCTGTTGTTAGCAACTTAATACTGAATAGGATGCGGATGCTGCCTTGAAGGTGGATTATTTAGGCATAGATGCGGTTGGAATAACGGTCTATGTACTTTGTTGTAATGCCCAACTAGATTTCATAGTAGACATCTTGGCATGTATTGCATTGTTATGCCCTCTCTATTTGTCAATTGCCCAGCTGTAATTTGTTTACCCAACATGCTAGTTATCTGTTCTGAGAGAGACACCACTAGTGAACTGTGGACCCTGGTCCAATTTCCTCATACTGTTTACACAACCTGCTGCAATCATCTGTTTCCTGTTACTTGCTGTTTTTCCTGCTGTTTTCCACACCATACGTTTAACTCTTTGTTTCTGCAAGACCGGAGAGATTGACAACCTCTCTGTTTCGTGTTGGGCAAAGTTCTGGTTTGTGTCTGTGCAGATTCCACGTTGGTGCAAGCTCCCTAGCGCCAGGGGGAGTCAACATCAACAACCTTCCATAGATCGTCAAGTCCTACTGGTTGATTAACCTTGGGTAGATTATTCAAGGGAAAACTTCTGCTGTCTACATCATAACCTTCCTCTTGGGGTTCACCAACACGTAGCCATCAAGCTGTTTTCTGGCGCCGTTGCCGGGGAAGTACTCATCATCACCATCATCATCATCCTCAAATACTCTCCCGTCAACCAGGCACCAGCTGTTTTCTGGCGCCGTTGCCGGGGACTTGGAGGCTATTGGAAAGGGGAGTCTCTCAGTTCCAATCTCTTTACTTTGTTTTTGTCTTGTTTTAGTTTTGTTTTGCTTGCTGTTAAAAATCAAAAACCAAAAAAATTAAATTCCTGCATCTAGTTTATTTCGGTTTGTTATTATGTCTAGTTCTTTGCTTGCTATTCATGGGTACTTTGCTTGAAACTTGTCCTATGGCTGAAAACAACTTGAGAAACCTTTATGAAATTTATCTTGAGCTAGGACATGATGTGTTTGAAGAGAAAATTAAAAAACCTATGGAACTTTATTTGCATGATAGTACCAATGATATTGGTATACACTCTTTGAACATGGTTGTTGCTAATGCTATGGAAAATATTAAGCTTGGGGAAGTTGGTAATGATACTATTGAAATAACTTCTTTTGATAAATTTGAGGTAGACAAACATTCCTTGACTCAAGAGAAAGCAAAAATAACAGAAGTACCAAATATTTCCCCCAATGTTGTTTATGAAAATCCATGCTATTTTGATAAGTCTTATGATAATCCTCTTTTTATTCCTAATTTCGAAATGCATGGTAATGAGAGTGTTTGCTTAGAAAATGTTTATGATAAAGCTCTAGATGATGGTCCTATGTTGCTTGATAATATTATTAATTCTACTATTGAGAGTGATCAATCAACTTGTTTCAATATGTCTAAAAGTGGGTTTGAAATTTTTGATCCCACTATCTTGCTTGATAAAAGTTATGTGTTTGTAGATCATAAAAAGCATGCTTTATGTGATAGTTATGTTGTTGAGTTTGTTTATGATGCTATTGAAAATTATTATGAGAGAGGGAAAGATGGTTTTAAAAGTTTTCATGTCACTAAAATACCTCTCTTTGTGTTGGAAGTTTTAAAGTTGGATTTGTTGCATCTTCCTATGCTAGCTGCTTTATGCTTCAATGATTTGTTTTACTACAATATTCCTCTGCATAGGAAGTGGGTTAGACTCAGATGATTTTGATATTTGCCTCTTGATGCTCTCTTTGTTTTTCAACTCTTATTCTTATGCGAGCATCATTAAAATCCTAAAGCCTAGCTGAAAGGCATTAAAGAAAAGCACTTGTGGGAGATAACCCATGTGTCAAGGATGCTTGTTTACCTCTGTAGCAACTCCTTTGTATCTTTTATTTGCTGTTTTGTTGTGCCAAGGAGAGTTACTAATGCAAAGTTGGTTTTATTTTCGGGACTGCATTGGACAGATTGCTGTTCGTCACCGTTTAATTCAGTAGAAAATCAGAAAAAATCGAAAAATGCTGAAACTTTTTGTGCATGTTCCTGATGATGTTACGCAACTTTCATTATTTCAAAAGTTCTTCATCTGAGCATCGTAAGTGCCTCGAAAAAATTCGTCATTACAGACTGTTCTGGTTTGACAGATTCTGTCTTTTATTTTGCATTCTCTCTTTTACAAGTTTTTAAGTGGTTTCTTTTCGTGTAAAAGTGCCCACTTGAGCCTAGTAACAGTGGCTAATGTTTAAAATAGTTGGCTTGTGAGTTTGTCTTTGCTAGAACTTTGAAGTATTATCTTTTAGTGCACTAACCTGCTAATGAGAAAAGCTGTTAAGTTTTGGTGTGAAGGAAGTTTTCAAGTGTTGATAGAGGAGAATGATATTACATGATCAAGAAGAGTGAAGAGCTTAAGCTTGGGGAGGCTTACCTCCCCAGCATATTTCAAGAAGACTCAAGCATCTAAGCTTGGGGATGCCCAAGGCATCCCCTTCTTCATCTACAAATTATCAGGTCATCTCTAATGGTGCTATATTTTTATTGCTTCATGCTAGTGTACTCTTCCTTGGAGCGTCAGTGTGTTTTTGTTTTCAGTTTGTTTTGTTTTGTTTGCTGTGCTATACTTGTTGGATCCTAGTATTCATGTTTGGAGAGAGACACGCTCCACTTTTTCATTAGAATACTCTTGTGCTTCACTTATACTTGTTGAGTATTCCTGTCTAGTTGCTGTTATTGCTGTTAGCTCTCAGTTTTTCATGTATCTCTTGTTAGAGCTATCAGTTTCTTTTGAAGAAAGTACTCTCTTGCTTCACTTATATCTGTTTGGAGAGTTGTCAAATAAGTTGATTGGTGTTTGGTTGGACCAGAAAAATGCTATGCATGTGGTAGTGGTATAAAATGCTTACATGAATCTTTTTAGATCGTTGTCTTGAGTAATTTGATGCTTGCCAATTGTTTTGAGCTGTCAAGTAATTAATGTTTAAGCTTGTGCATCATGTAAGTAATGGCTATTAATGAAGAACTACTATAAGGATTTTCTGCTATAATAATCTGTTGCATAATTGGAAGTCCATAGTAGTCTAGATAATTTTTGGATGAAGGCTATGTGTTAACAAGGAAGACAGTGGGAGTCTATGGTTCGTCAAACCTTGTGTTTTATGTACACTCTTGCTATTCCAGTTGATAATGATGTTTGCTTATAATAACCTTGCTAGCCTAAACTCTGTACTAAGAGGGAATGCTTCTTGTACATCCAAAACCTTGAGCCAAATCCATGCCACCTGTGTCCACCATACCTACCTATTATGTGGTGTTTTCACCATTCCAAGTAAATTTCTTCATGTGCTATCTACTAACTACTCAAAACTGTTACATTTCCTTTTTGTGTCACTACTTGAAAAGCTCATAAGGACGTAGTAGTGAGATTTGTCATCTTCCATGCTAATTAATTTACAAGGATTGGCAGCTTCATCTGCTTCTCCACCTTTTATTTTGCATTAAAGAGCTGGTTAGTCCACCCTATAAATAAATAAATAGACACTCCTCCATGGTGAATGTTGGTGGGCACCCGAGGATTCGGTTAGCCATGGTTTGTGGAAAGTAAATGGTTGGGAGGAGTGTCACCAATAAGTGCTTGTTACAAGTGCAGTCCTAAAAACTCTCGGAACCGCTCTAAAAGTTAGTTAGCCATGGAAGATGACAAGTACCTGCTATTTGATTTGTTGACACCTGTATACACCATTACCTTACAAAACAATATTTTATGCTCTCTATATGCCTTCGGGAACTACAGCTCTAGCACATGATGTTAATCCCTGCTTCCCTCTGCGAAGGGCCATTCTTTTACTTTTATGTTGAGTCAGTTTTCCCACTTCTTTCTGTCTCTTAAGCAAACATCATTGTCAACTCCAGTATAACAGTTTTTACATAACTTTGTGTTTGGTTGATCATATTCTTTGCATTGACATTATCTATATGATATACATGTTGAAAGTTGAAGCAAATGCTGAAGCTATTATCTTCCTTTGTGTTGATACAAACACTTTCATGTTGAGAATTATTGCTGCTGTGAGCTAACTATTATGTTAGACTATTATATCTCTAAATGTTTTATAGTATTATTCATGAAAGTTTGCACTTGTGTGATCACTTATGTTTACTCTTTATTTACTTGCTTGCAAACTATAGACCATTGGCTTGGATCACTTCATTCAGATCATGTGCATTACATTGTTATTTGATCAAAGATTGTGTTGGTAGCATGTCACTTCAAAAATTATCTGTTTTTATCGTTTACCTACTCGAGGACGAGCAGGAACTAAGCTTGGGGATGCTTGATACGTCTCAAACGTATCTATAATTTTTGATGTTCCATGCTGATATTATATCAATTGCTACATGTTTTGGTTACACTTTATATCATTTTTATGCATTTTCTGGGACTAACCTATTAACAAGATGCCACAGTGCCAGTTCCCTGTTTTCTGCTGTTTTTGGTTTCAGAAAATCTATTAAGGAAATATTCTCGGAATTGGACGAAACAAAAGACATCGTCAATAATATCACGAGGAGATCACGGAGTCCAAAGGGGAGTCGGAGCAGACCCACCAGGGGGCCACGCCACACTAGGGCGCGGCCCAGGGTGGGCCCGCGCCCCCCTATGGCGTGGTGGCCCCCCTCGGCCACCGACGCCGCCTCTTCGCCTATATATTCTCCGCGACGCGAAAACCCTATTACGGTCGATCATATTCCACGAAAAGTTCCGTCGCGGCCGTCATCGTCAATCTCAGATCGGAGGAGTTCTGAAGCTCTTCCCGGCACCCTGCCGGAGGAGATCATCACCGGAGGGCTCTACATCACCATGCCTGCCTCCGGAGTGATGCGTGAGTAGTCCACCCCTGGACTACGGGTCCATAGCAGTAGCTAGATGGTTGTCTCTCTACCTTGTGCCTCCATGTTTAGATCTTGTGAGCTGCCTAACATGATCAAGATCATCTTATTGTAATGCTAGATGTTGTGTTTGCTGGGATCCGATGAATATTGATACCATGTTTATTCAAGTTGTTTATCTATGTGCTCTTGATCTTGCATGCTCTCCGTTGCTAGTAGATGCTTTGGCCAAGTAGATGCTTGTGACTCCAAGAGGGGGTATTTATGCTCGATAGTGGGTTCAGTCTCTAGATATCTGGATCAGTGACAGAAAGGTCTAAGATGGTAGATGTGCTGTTGCTACTAGGGATAAAACATTGGTGCAGTGTCCAAGGGCACTTGTATTGATTACATTACACACTTTACTTCATGCAATAATCTGTTGTTAGCAACTTAATACTGAATAGGATGCGGATGCTGCCTTGAAGGTGGATTATTTAGGCATAGATGCGGTTGGAATAACGGTCTATGTACTTTGTTGTAATGCCCAACTAGATTTCATAGTAGACATCTTGGCATGTATTGCATTGTTATGCCCTCTCTATTTGTCAATTGCCCAGCTGTAATTTGTTTACCCAACATGCTAGTTATCTGTTCTGAGAGAGACACCACTAGTGAACTGTGGACCCTGGTCCAATTTCCTCATACTGTTTACACAACCTGCTGCAATCATCTGTTTCCTGTTACTTGCTGTTTTTCCTGCTGTTTTCCACACCATACGTTTAACTCTTTGTTTCTGCAAGACCGGAGAGATTGACAACCTCTCTGTTTCGTGTTGGGCAAAGTTCTGGTTTGTGTCTGTGCAGATTCCACGTTGGTGCAAGCTCCCTAGCGCCAGGGGGAGTCAACATCAACAACCTTCCATAGATCGTCAAGTCCTACTGGTTGATAACCTTGGGTAGATTATTCAAGGGAAAACTTCTGCTGTCTACATCATAACCTTCCTCTTGGGGTTCACCAACACGTAGCCATCAGACATATGCAGGGTACAGAAGGTACAGAATAAGCCCTAGCACTACCCTGACGGATTTGTTCAGCTAACTCCAAGCGTTTGATCAGCTTCACAAAGGAGGAGGGATGCCTTAAATGACGATGCCATGTAGAGGATGACGACTTTATTGTGATAAAAGCATGCTTGGACGACTTCGTGGAAACATGAACTAAGGGGTAGAGACCACCATGATAGGGACCCCTAAACAGAACTCTCCTTGTGGCCTGGTCCTTGATCAAAAAGAAGAAAGGGTGAAACTCAAGAAACACATCATTATCAAGGGTGAGCTTATGAATGGACACTAGATTTTTTGATGCACTAGGATCATGAAGAACATTATTAAGATGTAGACATGCATGTGGGGTGCACAATGTTGAATGACCAATATGACTAATTTGCATACCTTTTCCGTTTGCCGTGTGAACACGGTCACGTCCATTGTACTTCTCACGGGTGGAGAGCTTGTTCAGCTCGCCGGTGATATGATCAGTAGCACCCGTGTCGAAGTACCAATTGGTGTCCACTCCATAGGACGCCATGTTGGCACCCTTAGTATCTTGCTCATCTTCGTTTTCAGAGTTGTCATCGTTGTATCTCCACCAACAATCGGCTGCAGGGTGTCCATGAATTTTACATATCTGACACGTAACATCCACAAACGGTGTCGGTGCACGGTCACGACGTCCACCTCCATCACGGCGACGGTTATCACAGCTGTCATGTCGGCGGCCACCATTGCCACGGCGGCCTCCATCATGGCGATGACCCCGATCACCACGACGGCTGCCATCACGACGCCCCCAGTCTGAGCGGTCACGGTCACCACGGTGACCGCGATCATCAGGGCGCCCATGTCTGTCATCGTAGAGACCGTCCTGGCGGCCACGGCGATCATCATAGCGACCATCTGTACGTCTCCACCTCCACGATGTGCTACATTTGCGGAAGAAACAAACACATCATCCGCATCTTCCACCTTGTGAAGCTGATCAAACGCTTGGAGTTGGCTGAACAAATCCGTCAGGGTAGTGCTAGGGTTTACGCGGATGGCAGTTTTCAGGGTGTTGTACGAGTCTCCGAGACCGTGCAGAATGGACCAGATCAACTCATCGTCATCAAATGGCTTGCCAACGGCAGCAAGTTCAGAAGATCAAGGTAGAGAACCCTGCATATTCTTAGAAAGCATAAGTTACCTCATTCTCCAGAAATAAATCCTTACATATGTGATTCTTGTCAACTAGTAAAAAGTCATCAGCTGTCATACCCTGTGTCTACTAGTGTTTCCACTGTTCCTTTGGAACAAGTGTTTTCTGATGTATGGGGCCCCTGCTCCAGCCTCTGTTGGCAAGCACACTTATTATGTAAGCTTCATAGATGATTTCAGCAAATTTACTTGGATTTATTTACTCAAGCAACGTTCTGATGTTTATCAAGTTTTCCTCAATTTTCAGCAACTTGTTGAGCGCAAGTTTGATAGGAAAATTATTACTATGCAAACTGATTGGGGTGGTGAATATGAAAAACTCAACAGTTTCTTTCAAAAGATTGGTATCACTCATCACGTTTCTTGTCCCCATGCACACCAACAAAATGGCTCAGCCGAACGCAAACATCGTCATATTGTTGAAGTTGGCCTTGCTTTACTTGCTAATGCATCTATGCCTCTCAAGTTTTGGGATGAAGCTTTTCTCACTGCAACATTTCTTATAAACTTGCTTCCTAGTAAAGTCATCAATCTTGAAACTCTAGTTGAAAGTCTCTTGCATACAAAACCGAACTATCACTCTCTTCGTGTCTTTGGTTGTGCATGTTGGCCCAACCTTCGTCCCTACAACAAACGAAAATTAGCCTTTCGGTCTAAACGATGTGTTTTCTTGGGATATAGTCCACGTCATAAGGGGGTGAAATGCCTTGATATTTCCACAGGTCGTGTTTACATTTCTAGAGATGTTGTTTTTGATGAGAATATCTTTCCTTTTGCATCCCTACATCCAAATGCCGGTTCCCGTCTTCGCAATGAAATTCTCCTTTTACCCACATCATCTAGTCTTGGGGATGCACATGTTGATGATCATATGACTTTGCCTATTGTGCCTGTCACTAACCATGATCAGGTGTTGGAGCATTCAGCAGAAGAAAATTCCGTGCAAAATAGTGAAGAAATGAGTGAAAACAGTGAAGAACATGATCTTGGAGAAAATTCAGAAGAAGACGAATCCGGCGCTGGACACGAAACTGATTCAGGTGCTGTGGATGCTGATCCCGAGGTGCCTCTTGACTCACCAGCTGCTCCGTCTGCAGATTCTGGCGCAGATCCCAGCGCTGATGCGAGCGCTACGTCGCCCGTGCCAAGCGACAGGACCATGCATGCCTCTGACGCAACCGCGTCGACCCCCGACAGCTCCCAGGCACACGTCCACTCCAACGACGACGTGTCCATGTCTGGTTCGCCGGTCGGCTCACCGGCTCCACACGGATCCTCTACGTCTGACCACGGTGTGGCCAATTCTGCTGCAGATCATTTACACTCTCCTGGCTCCAGATCTTCTGCAGTTTTGGCTCCTGTAGCTCCACCTGCGCATGAGTCGCGAACAAGGCTCCAGAAAGGTATAACACAACCTAAAAAGTATAAGGATGGTACCATCACTTATGGTCGTCAACCCAAAATTTATAAGCAAGGAAATTCTGTTAGATATGGTCTGCTAACATCTACAGGGGAGTCGTCTTCACTTTCTGAGGCTCTTAATCATCCAGAGTGGAAAAGGGCAATGGAGGAAGAGTATGATGCTTTGCTCAACAACAAAACTTGGCATCTTGTTCCATCAAGTTCCAACAAAAATTTGATTGACTGTAAGTGGGTTTACCGTATTAAAATAAATGCAGATGTCACAATTGATAGGTATAAGGCACGGTTAGTTGCGAAAGGCTTCAAACAAAGGTATGGTATAGACTATGAAGATACTTTTAGTCATGCTGTTAAAGCTGCAACCATCAGAGTGGTCCTAGCTATTTCAGTCTCAAGAGGATGGAGTTTGCGACAGCTAGATGTCAAGAACACGTTTTTGCATGGTGTTCTGGAAGAGGAGGTCTACATGAAACAACCTCCAGGTTTTTAAAATCCTAATGCTCCACATCATGTTTGGAGGCTTGATAAGGCTCTCTATGGATTGAAACAAGCACCAAGGGCATGGTATTCTCGACTCAGTTCCAAGCTTCATGATCTCGGGTTTACACCATCCATGGCTGACACCTCTCTGTTCCTTTATCAAAAGTCAGGTATCACAATATTTTTCCTAATTTATGTTGATGACATTATTGTGACCAGCTCCTCCAGTGAGGCTATTTCGGTTTTGCTAAAGGATCTCAATAAACACTTTGCTATAAAAGATCTTGGTGACTTGCATTTTTTCTTGGGTATTGAAGTTAAGAAAATAAAAGATGGGTTGATATTGACACAAGGCAAGTATGCTACGAACTTGCTAGCCAGAGTGGGGATGTTAAACTGCAAACCAGCTCCCATGCCCTTGTCCTCTACTGAGCCATTGTCTCTTCATGAGGGCACACCACTTGGTCCTGAGGATAGTACACAGTACAGAAGCATTGTTGGTGCTTTACAGTATGTCACCCTCACACGTCCTGATATATCCTTTTCGGTCAACAAAGTTTGTCAGTATCTTCATGCACCAACAACAACACATTGGACATCTGCCAAAAGGATATTGAGATATCTCAAAAATACATTACATCTTGGTCTCACATTTATCCGTTCCTCTCATACGCTTTTGAGTGCTTTTTCAGATGCAGATTGGGATGGATGCCCTGATGACAGACAGTCCACTGGGGGCTTTGCAGTCTTTCTTGGACCAAATCTTGTTTCCTGGAGCTCTCGCAAACAAGCCACCGTTTCTCGTTCTAGTACAGAGGCTGAGTATAAATCTGTAGCCAATGCTACTGCTGAATTGATATGGGTTGAAGCACTTCTCCGAGAGCTTGGTGTTTAGTTGAAAGACAAGCCATGCTTGTGGTGTGATAACCTAGGTGCTACCTATTTATCTGCAAATCCTATTTTTCATGCTCGTACAAAACATATAGAAATTGACTATCACTTTGTTCGTGAGAGGGTCGCAAGCAAACAACTGGAGATCAAGTTTATTTCTAGCAATTACCAAGTGGCTGATGGTTTTACAAAAGCTCTTCCTGTAAGACAGTTATATGATTTTAAGCGTAATCTAAATCTTTATAAGAGTTTAGATTAAGGGAGGGTGTTGAATATCATGTATACATACCGTATTGAGTATGGTGTAGTACATCACCTCATATGGTACAATCTTTGTACGCCACAGAGAGGGCTTTTCTCTCCTCATATAAACACATACCCGAGCCCTCAACAGGGCATCGTTTCCCCTAAACTCGATACAACCATCTTCAATCAAGCATTGTTGGCCAGACAGGGATGGAGACTGATTCAAAAACCGGATAATATGTGTGCAAAACTTTTAAAAGCAAGATAGTTCCCAAATGGAAATATTCTTGATATTGTATTCGGAGGAGATGCTTCTCCGGCTTGGAGGGGTATTGAACATGGGCTTGAGCTGCTTAAAAAGGAGCGGTTTGGAGAATTAGAAATGGTAACAAGACACGCATCTGGCGCGGTAATTGGATTCCAAGAAGTATGTCCATGCGGATTACTGGAAGGAAAAGGAACACAAGAGTTAAATGGGTCAAAGAACTACTGCTGCTAGACACTAAATTGTGGAATGAAGAATTCATGACCATGATGCAGAACAAATCCTGCGAATTAAGACCCCAGAAGGGGAGGAAGAGGACTTCATCGCCTGGCATTTTGAGAAAACTGGGATATTCACTGTAAGAAGCGCATACAAACTAGGATAGAACTTGGCTCATGATAATAGGTTCAATACTGGTACAAGTGTGGGAGATGGCAGAAGTAGAAATCTGTAGAAACTCATTTGGAAGGCCCCCGTTCCTAATAAAATTCGCATGTTTAGCTGGAGGGTAGCTTATGATAACCTTCTGAAAGGATCGTATGACACCTAGAGGGGGGGGGGGGGGTGTGAATAGGTGCTACTTCAATTTTAGTACTTTTTAAATTTAGGCTTGACACAAAAGGTAAATTCTCTAGATATGCAACTATGGTGAATTTACCTATATGACAAGCTAGCAACTAAGCAAGGTACACTAGGTAAAGGCGGTAAACAAGGATAGAAGTAACCGAAGTGAAAGCACGCGGAGACACGGATGTAATCCCGAGTTCCTCCTTTTTAGGGGAGTACGTCTCGTTGGAGAGGTGTGAGCTACCACGAAGGTCAAAACTCAACCGCCACAAAGGCGTCACCTTCTTCTCCGATGAACCGCACCACAAAGGTTTGGTTCACCTTCCACTATCGGAATCCTTCAAGGCGGAATCCGGAGCCCTTACAACAACGATCCGGGGCACAACCCACAAGAGGATTGGGGGCTCCCGAACAGCTACAAATCTGTCACAAAGACAACAAGTGAGTACAACAAGAAGCTAGGTTTTACTAATGGAAATCCTAGCCAAGGGGTCCCTCAAGTGAATGAGGGAGAAATGAAGAACGGCTTGGTGAAGATGTAGATCCGGGGCTTCTCCTTCAATCCTCCAAGTATCAACGAGTTTGGGTGGAGGGATTGGGAGATCTATCAATTCTTGAGCTTGCAATAATGGAGTTCTTCAATGTGGTCAAGCTACTTGTCCAAAGGTAGGTGAAGGAGTATAAATACTCCTCTCAGAAAACTGGCCGTTGTCGACGAAATATGGCCGCCGCGGTAGTACCGGGCTCCACCCGGTAGTACCGACCGGCGCAGAGTCAAACGTCGTCGAGGATGGTCAACTGGCCTTCGCTCACCGCCCGCAGCGGTAGTACCGGACGAACTCACGCGGTAGTACCGCGCCACCCGGTAGTACCGGCCCACTACCGGGCCAGTACCGCTAAAAACTGGGCGAAGCCAGTACCGAAAATAGGCGAATAGCGGTACTACCGGCTGGGACAGAAAATAGCCCATTTTCTTCCTTTCTTCCTTGACAAAAACCTGGGCATATATACAAAGTATAAAATATGTTCCTGCAACTATTTAACACCCAGATTAGTCATCTAATTGTGTTGTCGAAAAACATCAAAACACTTAGGGAAATGAAATGCTCTTTCACCTTCCAACTAAAAGAAATAAATGGAGAAGAACCTTGGAGGTAGACACAACGTGCAATATTTGTGGAGCTGGTGAAGAAGATAGCTTCCATGCGACCGTCACATGTACAAAGGCAAAAGCCCTCAGACATGAGCTAAGGAAAATTTGGAAGCTTCCTGATGAAAAATCGTTCACCAAATCGGGACCGGACTGGCTTCTTATGATCCTAGCAAATTCTCCAAAAGACGAACATGCCCAGATCCTCTTGATGCTATGGAGAGCCTGGCATCTTAGGAACGATGTGATACATGAAAAGGGTACTGCTAGAGTGATTGACTCGGTATCTTATCTCCAGAGATATATCGAAAATCTAGAATTAAAGGATTGTGATACAACTATTGACATCAAAGGAAAAAGGCCTTTATTTACAGAGACCAAAAAGTTCAGTATTTCAGAGACTGACCTTAAAATAGGGGAAAGGAAGGATAAATGTGCTTGGAAACCTCCAGAGGAAGGTACGGTAAAGGTTAATGTTGATGCTTCCTTCATAATTGAAACTGGCATGTCAAGTGTTGGTATCATTATACGCAACCATCTTGGAAAGGTTGTTCTCTCTGCAGGCAGAATTCTTCGAGACTGTGTAGATGCAGAGGAAGCGGAAGCCTACGCATGCCGGGATGGACTTTGGTTAGCCACTGACTGGATTCATCAACCGCTCACTCTTGAGACGGACAGCGTGACTGTTGCAAACAACATCAAGGAAGTTGATGCTAAGTTCTCCAGAATTGGTGGTGTGTACCAAGAGATCCAAGAGGCTCTGAATGGGATTGGAAATTGGAAAATTTCAAAAATCAGTAGGGAGAAAAACTTTGAAGCTCATGAGCTTGCAAAGTTCGTCAGAGTAAACCTGAACACGGGAAACTGGTTCACTAGTCTGCCACCTTCCGTTATTCATGTAATCGATCAAGAATGTACTGATACTGGTGTTTTACATGAATAAAGCTCCCTATTGAACTCAAAAAAAAAATATAGAACCCACTTTCCCTATCTCTTGCGGGTGATCCCTCCGAGACTTTCCCATTTGTAAATTTCGGTGCTATCATAGTATTCGCTAAGTTCACGGGATGGAGATAAGCAAACTCGAACCGCTAACATCCACCAAAGATTAAACCACCGCCTATCAGGTCTCCCCGACGGGTTCTACCATAGAGGCCAACGATAGACAATAACTCACCCCACTCCCCTCGAACACAGCTCGCTGCGACATCACTTATGGCGGCGCATGAGTTTGGCTCTTGGGGTAGTTTGACTTGGACTTTCGATGGTGGCGGACATCGTGGTCATGTGTATGGTGAGATGGTCGGATTTTTGTTTTGGTGATGGTCTCTAGCTCGGCGTTTTTTTGGCGTGGTTGATGAAGGTATGGGATGTCCTCTACCGTGCCACGGAGTTTCGAGGCCGGTGGCCGCCCCCTCCATTTCGAGGTCGGGTTGCATTCAACTCAGCAGGTGCTACACACGACGGGTTCGTCGGACCTGTCAAGTCATGCCCCGCATGACGTGTGATCGTGATAGGTACTACGTGACGTCTTCTCCGCGGTGTCAAGTTAGTCCGGTTGCAAGTCGATCGAAGGTGGTGCGACAATGGCTGGAGATGTGGCGGCATGGGACGACTTCAAATTTCTCCTCCAGCAGCATCTGGTTAGCGATAGTCATGTCAAGCACAAGCGCAGTTAAATCACACAGTCTGCATGAACACTGTGTTGGTTTAAAAAAAGTCGGACCGGGCTTGAATATGGTTCATTTCGGGTTTAATTTTTTGGACAAGGTCAATTTTATCGTTGTGGCCTCAAGCACGACTTCAGTTAAATCGCACAGCTTTCCACAACTGAGATTGTGATTTTTTTTATTTCCGAAAGAAGATTGTGACATTGTTATGCCACCTTATTCACATTCTGCTGTGTTCGCATATATCCAGTTAGGTTTGCTGAATAATCTCACGGATTCGAAAGCTGCAGCAGCGATTACACCATTTTTTTTTTCCGATAAAGGATTACACCATTTCTAGTCACGCATATAGAACAATCCAAACAGGACCGCATAGCGATGAACCCCGCGCACTAGCTAGAAATTGTACTGCCGACAACTCATTTTCTCCCGTAGACTGGGGGCAACCTAGCTAGATTTCCCGCTCGTGGATTGACTGGTAGACATGATCGACGTGAACCACAGCTCTGGTCCAAGTGAAGTATATACATGTTGGTACCGTGGTACCATCTCCTAGCTATTGCTACGTGCAGTAGAGTAGTAGACTTCCTGTTAATTATATACACGAAGCGCGGGACACAGAATGGGACCAAACGAAAATAGAAAAAATCTTCACGGGATCCAACAAGAATGGAAGAGTCACTGCACAACTTGGATCGCCCCGCACTCGCATCTGCCCAAATCGAGTAAATTGCAAAAAAGAAAAACACCATAATTGGGGAAGACAAAGACCCACCAAAATGCATAAAAAGTGGTGGTCTTTAGTTGAAGCATTGATAATGTTTCTCCAATTATGGTGGTTTTCTGCAATTATCTCGCCCAAATAGCGCCCTGATTTTTGGACGTTGTTTTTGGCGGAAAAACACCCAACACTCCACCAGGGATGTGATGTAGAGGAAGGAAACAACCGACGACAAGTGGGTGAGGGGCTTGAGAGTCGCTTCCTCCATCACGTCTTCTCTCCCCCTCTTTTTGGGCGGCCTTGCAGGCTAGAGTAGGAGTGATAGAGGAGTCCGGGCTCCCTTTGTTTGGCATTATGCAGAAGGGGAGGTGGTTCCCGGAGTACGCGAGCTGCGTCCGATAGCTGGCGACGGTGTTTATTCTCTCCATGGTGCTTTAGAGGTCGGAGCCAAAGATGGATGGAGGAGGGCTTGCAGCCTACTCTCAAAATAAGCTCACTGTGGTCTCAGATCCGTCCAGTGCAGGGAAGAACCGAAACCGGAAATGTGCTTGGATTTGCGGCGGGTGGGATTTGTCCTGGGCTTTGCAGGGAAGAATTAAAAAAAGTTGTGTCCCACAGGTTCATCGGCCCTTCGACGTCATCATGTCGTCGTTTTGTTGCTGACTATTCTAGCCCAAAGGCAGCCATATGAAGAAGTGGCGGAGCTGCTTTTCCATAAAACCCCTCACATTTATAGTTCTTTATGCGTTGGTCCAAGATATCTAGCAGACTGACCCCACAGCAGGTGTTTTTGGCTGGCTTTGCCACTGATATGAAGATAGTTGTTGTTGTTCATCTTATGATCCTCCGGCGTCGTCTCATTTATTCCTCACAAAAAGAAAACCAACGAGGGAGGCAGCTCCAGCTTCGGTGCGATGTTTTCGGCATCGCCCCAAGTGGCCTAGTCCCCAGTGGAGGCGGTGATGTTCGTGCCTTGAAGCTTATTTTCGTCGTCAACTCCGTGCGGTGGTGGAGGACTCGGTCTTGTTTCCATTGTCTATCTAGGATCCTTTCTGTAAAATGTAAGGGTTGGTTGCATTATATTTTATTTTGAGGTTCATTGTGTAATATGTAAGCCCAGTTTTCAGGGTTCTTCCGGACCTCTCCCTGTTAAAAAAAAAAACAGCTGACGTGGCAATGGCACGCGGGAGCGGGAGCGGAGCACACGCCCCTGCCGCCCGCGGAAGCAAACAAGGGAAGCGATCAGCAGAACACAGAGTGCGTGAAGCATGCTGCTCCCCCGGGCCCTCCGGGCAGATGACAACAAACGCTGGAGCCTTTATATATAACTCAGTCGCCGGGAGTAACTCAAACCGCCACTACCGACGTAGGATCGACGACTCCTGCCCGCGCTCTTCTTCGACCCGATCGACCCCACCCCGGTCGATCATCGAGCAGGTAACTGAGCAGGGTTAAGTGTTTTTTGTTGCTGCATCCGAGGATCTGTATCTTGGTTTCAGTTTCAGGGGCAGCACTTAGTCACCGAGACGAATTGTTCTTTGAGGATTGGAATAGAGATGATGTTTTTGTATCTTTACACAATCATTTTTCATATTCTTTCTGTGACGTGCTCCTCACTTCTCCTGATCTCACCTTCTGCCATTTCCCTTGGTTCTATTCAATATGGTCGTCTTTCTCGTTGGAGTGGAGAGACAAGGTGAGGTGACGTGACGCGAGATTTTTTATACTCTTTCTAGTATAATTTTCCACCACGATAATATACTTTTCTGCATTTTTTTGGGGTAATATACTTTTCTTCTTCTTCCATGACTCGCTCTCGCTGATCATCAAAGTTTCTCCTTTTCTTGCCCCCAATGATTTCTCGCACTGAATCTCACTCCTTCACGTCTCACAGAGGAGATCACTTCTTCACTTTACTTCACGGCTACTAGTAGAGGAAGAGCTCACTAGCACCGTAACATACTGCTCTTTTTCGAAAAAGAGATTTACAAGGGCATATGGCGCCAAGGGAAAATCCGGGCCGTCCGTTTCAGCTATCCGACGGCCCATATTCGTTGTTGACCGCGTACAAAAACGGACTGGTCCACGGCGAATCTGGATCGTCGGATGGCCGAAACGGACGGCCCAGATTTGCCCTTGGCGCCATATGTAGCTCAGGATCAACTTCTGATATGGAAGGTTTTCTACTTCACCACCACTATCGGAAGAATCATTTTCTCGAACCTGACGCCGCGAAACCATTTTCCCTCATGAAGCAGGAGTGACCGGCGGAGGAAGCGACCTCAGGCCGCGGCGCCACGGGCTCCCGATGGCTCTCCACCAGCGCGACACCGGCGGCGGTGGCAAAGAGGAAAAAACTGCGTTCTACGGTGACGGCGCCGATCCGGGCGAGTCCTCGCACGCGACCGGCCGCGTGCCGCCGTGGCGGGAGCAGCTGACGGCGCGCGGCCTGCTGGTGAGCGCGGCCGTGGGTACCATGTACAGCGTCATTGTGATGAAGCTCAACCTAACCACGGGGCTTAACCCCACACTCAACGTCTCCGCCGCGCTCATCTCCTTCGTCATGCTCCGCGGCTGGACGCAGGCGCTGGCCCGCCTAGGCGTCACCGTCCGCCCGCTCACCCGCCAAGAGAACACCGTCGTCCAGACCTGCGCCGTCGCCTGCTACAGCATCGGCTCCGCCGGTCGGGACCACGCGCTGCGAAACCCTCCTCCTCTCTTGTCCGGCGGAGCCATCGGGTTTTGACGACTTTGTTCTTGCTTCCCAGGTGGGTTCGGGTCCTACCTGCTCGGCCTCAACAAGAAGACCTACGAGATGGCGGGGGCGGACATGGAGGGAAACGTGGGCACCAAGGAGCCCGGGGTTGGGTGGATGATCGGCTTCCTCTTCGTCGTCAGCTTCGTCGGGATCCTCGCGCTTGTCCCTCTCAGAAAGGTCGGTGAGCTCCCAACAAAATAGTCTTATGTTTTGCCGCTCAAATCACGGAACTGCGATTTTGCCTTTCGTCCCCAATTTGTTCCTTTGCCAGTGTTGCTTGCATAGTGGCCAACTAGTCACCAGCTCCTTGCCATTTTCTTTTCTTCTTTCAGGTGCGGTAGTTAGGTGCCAGACGGATTATGTAAGCTGAAATAAACGACAGATTTGATACGGTTTTATTAGGTGGTTGGGGTTTGACGTGAACGCTAGCCTTTCCATGTTTTTCGGAATGTTTCGTTGCCAGTGCCACACACCCTTTAGGGCTTGTTTGGTTCAAAGAAAAAGTGGAGGAATAATGTAAGACTAGAAAACTTTTCTATGGGACACTATTCATCCGTTTGGTTCAAAAACACTGAGTAAAAGAAAAAACGCAAGAAATTTTCCTTTGATGTATGTTTCAAAGGAAAAACACAGGAATTTTACAATCCACGTTGACCTCTTTTTAAAAATCCTATGACCGAAGAACGAGCATTAATTATACCTTCTCAAATGGTTTGACTTTGATTTGACCATGTTTATTAGTAATCTTATGTTTTCCGTTCCCGTGAATCAAACAACCAAGTTACAAAATTTATGTGTTTTTGAATGCTTTGTTTTACACTTGCTATCCTTTTCTTGCGTTTATCTTTTCCTGTGTTTTTAGAATCCTGTGAACCAAACAGGCCCTTAGCTTAGTTAGCCAGGTGATTGATTAACTTAGTCTTGCCAAAGCTTTTCTTCGGCCAAGTCGCACACTTTATACTCATTTGTTAAGTTGTGGCTCTATATATGTACATTGTAGGAGTATAATCTATGGGTTCCTCTAGTCGAAGCCTAAATATGGGAACGTATCTCAATCTTGTGCCGGTAAAATAGAGTCACGGTTTACACTGCTTCTCTTTATAGAAATTACTAGATACATCGCCGATAAAATAGAGTCACGGTACATACTATTTTTTATATTCAGTTATGCACTTGGAAGAAATAAGGACATATTTTTACAAGAACCTTCGATTGCAATTAAACTGACAAGAGTTGAACCCCAAGCATGAGCTTAAGGAGGAAAAAAATAGTTTGTACTCCCTCCATTCCAAAATATAAGGCGTATTTCGTTTCCTTTGACCGATGTTTTGACCTAGAATTAATCATTTAACACGCGACTTATGTGATAGAAATAAAAATCATAAGAAAGTAATTTTGATTAGGAATACAATGATATCAATTATATGTCACATAAATTACATATTGGTAGACTAATTATTGGTCAAATCCATGGTAAAAAAAAATGAAATACGCCTTATATTATGGAATGGAAGTAGTAGTGTACACTGTTTATGGCTGTGTGGGTCGGTTTTAATGAAGAACCGAGCAAGCCCCCTTTTCAAAAAAAAAAACACCGTTTACTGATTTGTATTGGGTCAGTTGGCATATTATTTATTTTTACATTACAACAACTCAAGTTGTTTGACATCACGTGTAAACACACAATTCAATTTGAAGCATATCTTTTTATAGAACTCCTATAAAATTTCAGATTTTGGTGATCGACTATAAGTTAACTTACCCAAGCGGAACTGCAACCGCCGTGCTTATTAATGGATTTCATGCGCGTCAAGGAGATGAAGTGGCAAAGTACGTGCTTCTCATGCGGTTCTCTAGCAAAACACTTGGCCTACGGAACCAAAAATAATAATATAGCTATCTTTTTACTAAATCTAATGTTTTGTTTGGTATGTCAGGATGCAAGTGGATGGATTCACAAAATACTTTACAATTAGCTTCATTTGGAGCTTTTTCCAGTGGTTTTACTCTGGTGGAGATAATTGTGGGTTTTCACAGTTTCCCACTCTAGGACTACGAGCTTGGAAACAATCGTAACCCCTAGTCCCTTTGCTTATTAACTGTTATGATCCATTCTTCACTAAATCACTAGTAACAATTTGACTAATTTTGATTTTATGATGGGGTGTCAGGTTCTTCTTTGATTTCAACCTCACATATGTTGGGGCAGGGATGATTTGCCCTCACCTTGTCAATATATCTCTCCTTGTCGGTTCTATTCTCTCCTGGGGTGTAATGTGGCCATTGATTGCTGATCTGAAAGGGAGTTGGTATCCGGCAGATTTACCAGAAAGCAGCATGAGAAGCCTACAAGGTTACAAGGTTTGTTCCCAGTTTAATTTGTTGTTGCGTGTGTGCTTTGCAATCCTTTGTTTCTTACATGTCTCTCACTTTTAGGCCTTTATATGCATATCTCTCATTTTTGGAGACGGCCTGTACAATTTTGGAAAGATTATTCTGTCGACCATTTGGAGTATACTAGACAAATCAAAACAGAAAAAAGGCAAAAAAGGTAACGTGTTAAAATACAACCTTTCTGATGTATAGATGAGCTGACTTGGGTTCATTATTCTTCCAGAGGAAGCTATTCTGGCGGTCGATGACCTTCATCGCAATGAAGTTTTTACAAGAGATAGTCTCCCTAATTGGCTTGCCTTCTTGGGTTACTTTGCACTATCAGTCGTTGCTGTAATTACTATTCCCTTGATGTTCCCTGAGATGAAGTGGTACTATGCCATCGTAGCATACATGTTGGCTCCTGCCTTGGGCTTCTCCAATGCCTACGGATCTGGCCTTACTGACATCAACATGGCCTTCAACTATGGAAAAATTGCCCTCCTCATTCTTGCAGCCACTGCTGGAAAAGAGCATGGTGTAGTTGCTGCGATGGTAGGCTGTGGTATGGTGAAATGTATGACATCGATATCTGCTGATCTGATGCAGGATTTCAAAACTGGATATCTTACATTAACATCACCTAGATCAATGCTTATTGCTCAGATTATTGGCACCGCCATGGGCTGTGTCATCTCACCGCTGACATTCTTTGTGTTCTACAATGCCTTCGACATAGGCAACCAGAATGGGCCCTGGAAGGCACCGTATGCTCTGATATACCGAAACATCGCGATCCTCGGTGTCGAGGGCACAGCTGCTCTGCCCATGCATTGCTTGCAGCTGTGCTACGGATTCTTTGGCTTTGCAATAGTGGCGAATCTTATGAGGGATTTCCTCCCAAAGAAGTATGGCAAGTGGATCCCCTTACCAATGGCTATGGGTTTTCCCTTCCTTGTTGGGGCGAGCTTTGCCATCGACATGTGTGTCGGGAGTTTGATAGTGTATATCTGGCACAAGATTGACAGAAGCAAAGCAGTGCATATGGTGCCGGCAGTTGCGTCTGGTTTTATATGTGGGGATGGACTTTGGATCTTCCCTGCTTCCTTGCTTGCGCTGGCCAAGATCACTCCGCCGATGTGCATGGCATTTGGTCCTACATACTAGATGGATGTCATGCTCGACACTAGTCGCAGCTCCATGACTAGAATTTGCATACTAGGGTGAATAAGTTGAATGATAAATCCACAAGGTGTAAAATTGTAACAAGTATCTTTTCAAGAGCAGCTGATCCAATTGTCAAATACCGGTTTCCAGCTGTTCACTACTAATTTATTATCGGAGATAAACTATTAAAGCGCTGTCAGTTGACGCATGACATGGAAAAAGTTGCCAGATTCGAAATATACGAAATGTCGTGAAACGAAATATGTAAATCAATGAGTGTGACACAAAGTATTAAGATAGATGTTCCCGCTCAATAAGACTACCACAATGATAGTTCCATTGAAAATGAAAACCACAGCAGTTTTTGCAAGGAAAGCTAAAAACTTAAGACTACTTCTTAGCAGAGGTTTTATAAGCATTACAGAGCCGACGGAGAACATAAAAGGCAGCCTCGCCATCTAGCTAGTTTCAAGCCATATGTGTGGTGATTCATTTTCAGTGATAAGTTCCAATTTTCAACCCGTCTGAGGTTCTATCGGTGCTGTACGTACTGGACCCTACAATTGAACCCGTGACCTCTGGTACATCAGAAGATACAAAACCGGCCGGAGCAAAACTCAGCCAGTTCAAACTTCTACTCGGCCCTTAACATGGTCCAGAACGCTGGACAGGGCAGCAGGGTGACGTAGGCCTCCTACTCAGCTGCATGCGTGAACTCCACACCACCTGGGCCAGCCAGGCCTATGAGGGCGTCGTCAACGGTGGCAAGGCTCGGTATTTTGAGCTTGAAAAGGACATTGTGCGCCTGCATAGACGAGGCAGTCATCTGCGTCTTGAAGCTACCCTCAAATTGCTTGCGAGCCTCCACCAACGGGACATCGTCCGTGTATCTCAGATTCTCAGTTAGCATTGGTTTGCTAATGCCAAGGCCAGCCAACCCTGCCCAGGGTTACATAACTAGGCCAACTGTTGAGGCGAACATGATCAAGACCATAAAACAATTCCATGGGTACCCTCCAAACTAAGTATCTCTAACCAAAAGACCAGAAAACAGTTCCATGATTGCGCTCAAAGCAATACGGTAAGCTAATAGGCCGGTTTCAGTCTATAGATCTTCCACTTTATGCATGCTTGTGTTGTGCCTATTCCAATCGGGAACGATACCGATGCGTGACGGCGACGGAGCATCTTGTGTGAACTCGGTGTGGATCGTCGTCGTTCACTGGTGTCTTCTCCCAGTCACTCGAGTACGTACCGAGAAGATGCCCAGACCAGTCTCGGATAAGTGCATATCAGTGATGCGATATTGTACGCGCTCACGAAGGAGCGGTTCCCTTGTCACTTCTGTTTGATTGGCGATTCTGTCGCTCATAAGTCATACAAACATTGTGTTGCAGTTGGCGGGCCAAGGATGCCTGGCTTCGTGCATGGAAAGAGGCATCCAATGCTCGATTTCGATCCTATTCTGAAGCTCTCTCTCACCGGATTGGATTTGCTCCTGGAATATTTTTCAGTTCCCTTGATTTCAGTGTGTCAGATTACGCATTTTTTTTACGAAACACAGTACAATGGCAGACTGTCACATACACGTGCACACACTCACTCCTAATGAACGCACGCACGCACGGCTGTGGTAGGATGGTTAGGAGGGTGGTTAGACCCCCCAGCCCATCAGAGTTAAACCTAGGTTTGACACTGATGTTTCTCATTTAGTCGGAATATTCTTCAGTGTGAGGTGACGTTACCGTCGCCAGCGAGACTCCCGTGTTGACTTTGACAATTTTAAAACCAGATCACGCACTTGAAACGTGCACGTATTTCAGAGTGGCCGGACCGCCGGATGGCCGTTCTCCAACGCTCAAACTTCACGCCAGCCCAATTGCCGAAACGAACATTTTTCGAGTGACGAACCGAGCCTCACTGCCCGTCGCGCTCCCGGCGTATCGTCAGATCTCTTCCACTCTCCTAGCTGGTTCGGATCTCTGGCTCTGCCTTTTCTGAATTCTGCTGCTACCTACCTTGATCCCCAACAAATTCAGAAGCCTATCAGCTCGTCCGATTGTCCTTGTGCGTCAAGGAATGAATGGGCCATGCAAAAGATGAGCGCACTAAAGAAATCCAAAGTTTGAGTATATATGTGATACGACCACAACGTACTGCTGTTCATCTACAGCAATACAGCATCCGTGGGGATTGAAGAACCACTGATAGTGAGCCATCTTTCATAGTAGTAAACCAAAACAATGATGATTTGGAATCTACACAAGAAGTATTAATCATTATATGTTTTTGGGAGACAAGTGATAAGTGACGTTACTAGTAGGAGACAAGGAGTAATTAACATGGTGGTAGTTGGCTTTCACAAGAAAGAAAATGAATGGAGGAACTTGTGAGGGCAACTCCAACGGGCCGACCCATCGAGTCTGCGCGCGTCCGTTTCAGTCCTTGTGACCGAAAACCAATGTCCAAAGTGGCGAGGCAAACGGGCCATTGTCCGTTTTTTGTCCGCCGCGACCCATTTTTGGTTTAAATTTGGGTCAGGTTTGTGTCAGCCACGGACACGCTCGGGCAGCTCTTGTGGGCCCACATGTCATCGACTACAACGGCTACCTACCCCATTAACTATGGACGGTGGAGCGGTGGAGCTCTTTAAATGTGTGTCGGCCGGCCAAATCCTAAAGCACAAATCCTAGCTTTCTCTTCCAGCCACGGCGGCCACCACCTCCCATGCATTGCTTGCAGCTGTGCTATGGATTCTTTGGCTTTGCACTGGTGGCGAACCTTATGAGGGATTTCCTACCTCGGAAGTATGGCAAGTGGATCCCCTTACCCATGGCTATGGGTTTTCCCTTCCTTGTTGGCGCGAGCTTTGCCATCGACATGTGTGTCGGGAGCTTGATAGTGTATATCTGGCACAAGATTGACAGAAGCAAAGCAGTGCGTATGGTGCCGGCAGTTGCGTCTGGTTTTATATGTGGGGATGGACTTTGGATCTTCCCTGCTTCCTTGCTTGCGCTGGCCAAGATCACTCCACCGATGTGCATGGCATTTGATCCTACATACTAGATGGATGTCATGCTTGACAGTAGTCACAGCTCCATGACTGGGATTTTGCGTACTAGGATGAATAAGTTAGATGATAAATCCAGAAGGTGTACAATTGTAACAAGTATCTTTTCAAGAGCAGCTGATCCAATTGTCAAATACCGGTTTCCAGTTGTTCTCTACAAAAAATATCATCGGAGATAAACCAATGAAGCATTGTCAGATGACTCATGACATAGAAAAAGTTGCCAAATGATGTATATAGATTGATGAGTGTAAGACCAGGTATTAAGCCTTGTCGGTTGACGCCATGATATATAAAAGGTTGCCAAACGAAGTATGTAAATCGTATTAAGACAGATGTGCCCGCTCAATAAGACTACTGCAATTATGAATTGCCATATCGAATACTGAAGAAACATTATGGGTATATACAGTGTAATGGTCTATATGGTGATTCATTTTCAGTGAGAAGTGCCTATCTATCAGTGATGTACGTACTACGTACTGGACGCTCCAATTTGAACCCTTGACCTCTAGTATATCAGACCAGTACTCCCTTGTGGTTGTGGCTCATTCTCAGTTACCGTTGGTTTGATAATGCCAAGGTCGCAGGTTCAGTACCCTCTGGCCAGCCAACCCTGCCCAGCGTTACATCACTAGGCCAATTATTTAGGCGAGCATGATCAAGACCACAAAACAATTCCCTGGGTACCCTCCAAAGTAACTCTAAACGAAAAAACAATTAAGAAGGCGTGCAGCATGGTCCAAGCAGCCCACTGATTACGCTCACAAGTCACAACAACACAGTAAGCTAACCCGGTTTCAGTCTACAGATCTTCTACTTTATGATTGCTTCTGTTGTGCCCATTGCAATCGGGACCGATGCTGATGCTCGACGGCGACGGGGCATCTTGTGTGAACTGCCGGCTTCCACATGAACCGCTCGGTGTGGATCGTCGTCGTTCACTGGTGTCTTCTCCCACTCACTCGAGTACGTACCGAAGATGCCCAGACAGTCTCGGATGCCCAGTGTGGTCTTCTCTGTTTCTGATGGCACGGATCAGTCCCAGTGTCTCATGGCATCGTTTGCCTAAGTGCCTATCAGCGACGTGATATTGTACTATATATGGCTTACGCGCTCACAAAGGAGCGGTGCCCTTGTCACTTCTGTTTAATTGGCGATTCTGTCGCTCATAAGTCATGCAAACTTTGTGTTGGAGTTGGCGGGCCACGGATGCCTCGACTCAGCCATGGAAAGCGGCATCTGATGCTCGATTTGGACTGCGAGGTTTCTGAAGTTCTCTTACCGGATTGGATTTGCTCCCGGAATATTTTTCCCAGTTCCCTTGATTCAGTGTGCCAGATCACGCACCCGAAACGTGCACACAGTGTTTCGGAGTGGCCGGACCGGCGGACCGCCGGATGGCCGGTACAGCGCCTCCAACGCTCAAACTTCACGCCAGCCCAATCGCCGAAACGAACATTTCGAGTGACGAACCGAGCCTCACTGCCCGTCGCGCTCCCGCCTCCTGGCATATATCGTCAGATCTCTTCCACTCTCCTAGCTGGTTCGGATCTCTGGGTCTGCCTTTTCTGAATTCTGCTGCTACTACCTTGATCCCCAACAAATTCAGAAGCCTATCAGCTCGTCCGATTGTCCTTGTGCGTCAAGGAATGAATGGGCCATGCAAAAGATAAGCGCACTAAAGAAATCCAAAGTTTGAGTATGTGATATGACCACAACGTACTCCTGTTCATCTACAGCAATACAGCATCCGTGGGGATCGAAGAACCACTGATAGTGAGCCATCTTTCATAGTAAACCAAAACAATGATGATTTGGAATCTACACAAGAAGTATTAATCATTATATGTTTTTGGGAGACAAGTGATAAGTGACGTTACTAGTAGGAGACAAGGAGTAATTAACATGGTGGTAGTTGGCTTTCACAAGAAAGAAAAATGAATGGAGGAACTTGTGAGGGCAACTCCAACGGGCCGACCCATCGAGTCTGCGCGCGTCCGTTTCAGTCCGTGTGACCGAAAACCAATGTCCAAAGTGGCGAGGCAAACGGGCCATTGTCCGTTTTTTTGTTCGCCGCGACCCAATCTTGGTTTAAATTTGGGTCAGGTTTGTGTCAGCCACGGACACGCTCGGACAACTCTTGTGGGCCCACATGTCAGCGACTACAACGGCTACCTACCCCATTAACTGTGGGCGGTGGAGCTCTTTAAATGTGTGTCGGCCGACCAAATCCTAAAGCACAAACCCTAGCTTTTTCTTCCAGCCACGGCGGCCACCACCTCCACTCGTATGTCTTTTATTATGTTGTCTATTTTAAGTTTCCAATGTAATCCCCGAATTCCTATTATTAATGAAATATTTGGAGAAAAAAGTGTTGGCCGGATAGAATGGGTCGTCCCGTTGGGTTCAGTTGCCTGGGAAGGGCGGACATAGGCCGGACGCCTGTCTGTTTGGTGACCCAAACGGACAAAACACGGATAGAAATCGTGTTTGTTTGCGTCGGCCCGTTGGAGTTGCCCTAAAACTAGGGCTTCTGCTACACTCTAAACCAGGAGTGATGGGATGCAATTTCAGTTCATACTATGTTGTATGTTGTAGATTTATATTACTATTGTAGAGATTTCTGCTCGGGGCTCCAGTGCTCCCTCTAGTTAAAAATAATAATAATAATAAATCATATTTATAAGTCTCAAAACAATCAGAAAAAATCCCGCATGTTCTCAATGATATGTCTTACAAAGGTGCAAAATCACGTGTTGAAATACTTTATATCCCGAGCTGCACAGAACGATAAATGTGTAGATCATGTACACACTCTCAAATCTTCAAACTATTGAAGATTTTGTCATTTTTTTGTAGGTTAGAATATAAATGATTTCAAATCAATATTTTACACATTTGTGGGATACATCATTGACAACATCCAGCACTTTTTTAGATTTTTTTAAACTTATTTTTTTTTTAATTTTTTAACTAGAGGGAGCACTGGAGCTCTGGAGCTAATATGACTTTCCATATATTACTACCCCTTTCTTATATACTAGGACACTGCCCGTGCGTTGCAACGGAAAAGAAAAACATGTCTCGCGAAGGAGCAATAAGAACGTTCTCGTTAATGTCAAAAAATAAATAATAAAGTTCCCGTTGTAATTCGTACATTTGTTTTTTACAAATTCAATGAAGTTAGTCACCATATTGATTATCTGATATTTTCAAACTCAAATTTATAATTCTAAAAAAATTACACTCGAGCACAAAAATATATGCATCATGTCATCACACTTTTTTGTCCATCAAAATTATTTTCATGAACTCCATTTTTTGTATTTCTAAACTTATCCTAAATGATTTTGTCAATACTTTGTGTCCGTTTTTGAAATTGTTTTGTCAAATTATCGCAAAATAAAAATAAAAGAAAAGGTCTTAGAGTGTGAGAGAGAGAGCAGCCCCGTCGGTCAAGCATAGGAGAGGCCCAAGGCCCAACCGGACCGAAACCCTAGCCTCCCCCTGGTCTTTTTCCACCTACACCCATGCCCCTTCATTTGTTTTCGTGATTGGGTCCCTCCCCATCTGTCATGCCCAGAGAACACCACAGCCACGGAGCCACCACAGACCACACACTCACGAGTCACGACCACGCACGCACACGATGCCCCGCAGGCCACATCGTGTCTTTGCTCTCCGCTCGCGTTGTACGGCCGGCGAGCACACAAACCAGCCGGCGTCGCTTTCTTGTCTCCTCCTCGCGCTCGCGGTCAGCCTCCTCCTTCAGACCTCTCCGTCTTCTGCTCCGGCCATTGCTTGAGCACCCCACACCGCCCGGCGACCTTCTCCATCGGCGAGCTCCAGCCGCGCCTCTTCTCCTTCTCCTGGTCGACGCCGCAAGGGGACCCGCGCGTGTTGCCGTCCTCCACCCGCAGCTACTGCTTCCGTCGCCGCCGTCAACAGAAACTTCTCCACCTCGACCTCCTCCTTGCTCCCGCGACGACCGACGACCTCGCTGCCCTCCTCGACTCCCCTTCCGCCAGCAAGCGAAACCAGGGCGACAACATCGCTCAGGTTCCTGCTCCGGTGCTTGTCGACAAGGAGCCACCTCCGCGGAGGTCCTGCACCCGGCTTGCCACCGCCGGCCGCGTCTGATGCAAGGGATGGCGGGGCCTCCACCAGCCGCGCGGGATGCAGGGGATGGGCGCGCCGCCGACCATGCAAGATGCAGGTTCTAGGATCTCCGGCGAACTCTTGGGATGCAGGGGCTAGGGAGGCGCCGTCACTCGTGCGCTGCAGTGGATGTGGGCAGCGCCGCCGGTCGCGCGATGCAGGGGATGGGGATGATGTATTATGTGACTTTGTGGGAGGGCAACACTAGAAATAAAATGACGTACCAAAACGAAAACCAAACGACGGAAACCTTAGTTCCTTTATTAGTAGGTATATATTTGTTCTGATCAAACTAGTATGCTAAGCTATGATAGGGGGAACTTGTCCATTGATCGGAATAGGTAGTAGCAAATGGACAGTGACATTAAATTGGCAAATTATTATGATTTTTACCTTTTCACATCTATCTCACTAGGATATATGGATGCAATATCGTTATGTATACCTAGTGACAGAAAGATGGCAGTTGTTAGTCCAAAATCATGTCATGATATCTAAGGCAGTTTTATATTTTTACACTTAGTTCTAGTTCTGACCTTACGAACAACTCACTTGATTAGGAGTACTAGAGAGTTCTGTTGCATTAACTTTATGATAGAAAGTGATGCAATAGAAAAGCTTCGGGTTTTTCAGCTACATCTAGTTCAAATATTTTTCAAGAGTGCGTAATGGTGGGAAGTGGTTTTCAAACAATTTCTTTCAAACACTGTCCAAAAGAAGCATGTGGTGGTGCACGAGATAGATATGAATGTTGCCACAAACTCTATTTCTTGTATTTGGATCGGTAAGTACCTAGTTTTATTACGCCTTTTCTTCTGATCAATTTGTATATGTTTAATAATCAATAAAGTGTGTCGGTTGCTTTCGCTCATAGAACAAAACATCCAAGCAGTGCAAAAGTTATGATTTATCGTACGTGATCGACGCGTAGGCGGTTACCGCTCGCACAAGATGCGCGTCTTGGTGGCTCCACCACCTCTCTCTCTCTCTCTCATGTCTTCTCCCCCTCATGATCCCAACTTTCTCCCTGCGAGGCCTCGGCAGATCGGGAAACCTCTTACCCAATTCCATCCTCTTCTTCTCCTCATCCTCCTTGCCCAACCTCACACCACCTCACCAGAGTCTGCGATGCCACGATGACCACTAGGGAGCCGCAACGGGGAAGGTGACACCGAGTCTGGAGCCAGACAGAGTCGAGCAAGAAACTTAGGGTGAAAAGGTGGGGGGCTAATTGCGTCGGCGAAGAAATGTCCTCGTTCCGGACCTAGAGGGATGGCACAGAGTCGACGGATAAGCGGAGAGCAGGTCAGCGTGGGACGGGGCGACAAGGCGCTTGGCGGCGATTCGGCCTGCATTGGTTGTCGGTCGGGAAAGAAGGGAAAGACAGACGGAGGAGGTCACACGAGACGGGAAAGACTGACCGGTTAGACTTAGGCATCAGCTCAACCGGCGGTAGGAACAGAAAGTCACTTTCAGAATTTGGAATTGTTGATAGTACACTGCTTGTGCACATTTGAGAAAAGCACTGTGCTAATCACGACATTATACATAAGCACATACACTTCACCTTCCCAATTCTAGTTACAATTATCCTACATCAATTGCACTACGTACATATCTTTTTTGAAAAAATGGCCCACTTCAAAATTATGCTCAGTACATATTTTTTTTCCAAGAAGAAACGTAACTGCACAGATCAAACAATTGCAGCCCATTGAGGTCAGCTGGCAGCTGCAAGTGCAAACCGACCTCAGTTAACTGCTTTACGATCAGTGTCGTTTTCTTGGTGGAAAAAACATATAAACACTTGGTCAATTTACTAGGTGGTCAAATAATCATCAAAACATCACGCCTAGAACTCCAAACTTTAGCAAGAAAAACCACCCACAAAATACTGCACCGGAAGAACTGACTGGGGTGTCGTGGGCATTGAAGCAGCAAGAGAAACCTCCAAAGGGCAGGAGCGTCCATTCCTTCTTCACAGGTCGAGGAAGCCGGTGGTGCGCCACACGGCGTTGCGCACGCGCCGGAGGTCGCGTCCCTTCAGCGTCCTCCCGGCGCCCTCCATCATCGACGCCGCCGCCGCGGCGCGGCGCGCGGTCATCTCGTGCGGCGGCACAAGAAGCTCGTCGTCGTCGTCGTCGTCTCCTTCGTCCTCCCTGTCCGCTGCCTCTTGCTCCCCCTCCCGGCGTCGCCTGTCCGCCGTCGCCTTGGACCAGGCAGGAACGGCGACCGGCGCAGACTGGTGGTACGGCTGCGGGTGGCGCTGCTTCTCGCGCCGTACCACGGCCGGGATGGCCGCGGTGGGCGAGTGGGTGTCCTCGTCCGCGATGAGCGCGGACAGGCCAGCGCCACCGGAGGGGAACGCGCGGGAGGAGGACGACGAGAGGGGCCAGCGGTGGTCGGACACGTCGTACGGGGACGGTGTGGGCGACGGCGAGGCGGCGGTGGAGATGGAGGAGGATGGTGAGTAGGTGGACGACAACCAGACCACGTCGCGCTCGTCGAGCTCCAGCTCCTGGACGTTGGCTCCGGCGGCATCACCGGGCTGGGTGAGGAAGCCGAGGAGGCGAAGCGACGGGGACATGGCTGCAGAGCGGCGGTCACGCATGGACATGGCCGAGACGAGAGCGTGTGGTGGCTTGGCTCGGCCAGTGGCCACTGCCCTGCGTGCCGTGGGTTTCAGCGTTCGTTCGGGCGCGCTCCTATTATTGGCGGCCGGCGGGGTCTACTGGTGGTGGAGGTGATCGGTGGCGCAGTGAATTATTGGGGGTATGATGATGGCTACGCCCTACGGCCTACGACATGGGGTCGCCCAGGTGCTGGGGACTTCGTGTCGATCGTCCGCTCGTGTGGTACTCGAGCAGGGACTGGGATTCAGTGACTTGCCTCTAGCATAGCAAGTGACGTTGTAACTGTCCCCCACAGATCAGCCCTTTGTTCTCCATCCAACGGTCAAGATTGAGCCAAAAAGTTGAACTCGAAATTCAAATATTTCAGAAACAATTGAAAACATTCTAGTAGGTCGTATATGGTCCGTTATATATTCTGAGAAAGTTTCGTCTCATTTGAACGATTGGTTCAAAATTAAATAGCTTTTCATATTTTAATTTTAAAACGCTAATAAATCATAAACGGACTATCCAAATGACATGAAACTTTATCAGAATACATAACGGACCATCTACGACCTACTGGATTTTTTCAATTTTTTCTAAATGTTTTGAATTTTGAGTTCACTTTTCGGCTTAATCTTGTCCGTTGGATGAAGAACCAAGGGCTGATAAGAGGGGGCCAGTTACAACGTGACTGGCTAGAGCCCAGTCACTGAATCCCAGTCCCTCGAGCAGCGCCTGAAATGGAAGATTTGGCACGGTTTGCACCAGAAATCCGGAATCATTTCGCTCCCTGGGTCGCTGCCGATCAAAAAGTTGGGAGTGCGACTGCTACGTACTTCATCCGACATTTTGTTTATCTGAGAGTATCTCCACTCGCGGCGCTCAAATGGCCGTCCAAAGTCCTTCCGGACAGGTCATTTGGACGCCGTCCGGACTAGCCGATGGCTTTGGTCGCCGTCTCTCCCCACTCGCGGCACCCAATTTTTTTTTTTTTGCAACATAAAATTTCGGCAATTTCATTCAAATTTTAGGAAATTTTACAGATTTGAATGAAAATTGATGAAATTTAAATCTAAACTAAACCTAATCTAATGGCGGCGGTAGCGGCGCCTGAAGGCCATGTAGTCCTCTTCCTCCTCCTTCTTGACGCCGGCGCCACCGCCGCAGGTCCCTTCGCCGTCGTCCTCCTCCTCCAACGCGGGTCCTCGCGCATCCCCGTCGTCAGTTCCTACCAGTAGTGGGTGATGATGACGGCGCGGAAGTCCCGGCTCGCCTGCGTCAGCGAGCGTGGCACCGGGATCTTGTCGACGGAGACCGCCCAGCGGCCTGGGGTGCGCATGTCGGGCGGCAACGGGTAGCCGTTCTCCCGTAGCGCCTCCGCCTGCTCGAGGAGGAGAGTGCGGGGCGCGAAGGCGTTCGCTGCCGCGCCTCCAGCTTCCGGCCATCTTCTTGGTTCGCGGCGGCGGGGGTTGTGACTTGCGAGTGCGAATGAGTGGGGCGAGGTGTGCGGCTGCTAGGGCGAGGTGTGAGAACGGGAGCGGCGGGCGAGGCCTTTTAAGGTCGCCGGAGAGCGGTGGCATTAACGCCGCTGCCCTCGAAAAGGTGCGCCACATTGACTTCGCCGAGCAGTGGGACGCAACGGCTCACTGCGGCCTGCCGGCTGGGAAAACGAGGTGTGGCCACGCGGCATACGGCTTTGACGGGCTTTGACCACCGTCGGTTGAAGTCGATGTGCCGCTGACAAGCGTGGCCCGCGCGTCGGAGGCCGACGTGGCGACGCGCTTCGTTTCGTCCGGCGTAGCCCATCGACTCCCCAAGCGGAGGGCGTGGGTTGGGTGCGCCGGGCCAAAATCGCATTTGGGCGCCCCGAGTGGGGGCCGATTTTGGTCCGACACGCACCAAAGTCCTTTGAGCGCCTCGAGTTCCAGGATTCCGGCTCGAAATGATGGCTACCAAACGATCTCTAATATCCATCCATAGACGAACCAACACATGATCGGCCACGCATTACACAAAAATGGCCAAGGATCGGGTTGCATATAAACAATGGGATCTCTCGGCTCGGTTTTTGAATTTTGTATACTCAAGTTCATTGGTCGTATGCGTACGCGTATCTGATTCTAAACTCTGTACGTCCATGTCTGCGTACGCACGAATCACTGCAGCAATTGTTTGACAGGGTACCTACCGGTCACCCGTCCCTATATGGCTATATCACCTGTTTTCCATTGCGGGCAAGGAGGGATGGATGAGAAAAAGAAAAAGGAGACATCATGCTTTCACTTGATAAATATTGGTCTGGGCCAGCCTTCCGTCTCCCTTTCACAAGTTTGGAGGATGCGGAATTTTGAATGTGTATAGCTTACGTCAGATGTGAGTGCATACAATGCTTTGTTCTGTGCCTGGCTTCAGATATTAAACGAAGCAGTGATGAAAATGTAAGTGGGAGGCTAACGTTCCACAAGAAAATTATGCAACGAGCGACTTTTGCTTAATGTTGCACCGGAGCCTAGTGGGGCTGTAGAGAGGTAGAATAATTGTAGGGGAAGTATATTTAACCTCCTCAGGGTGTCAGGTCAGCTATATGCTACTCCTCACATATTGTTGGGACACTTGACCCAACATGGTAGAAAAATGTGGACAAAAAATCCAACATCGGTTGTGGGATGAAATATAGAGCAACTTAGAGAAAAATATAGGTTTAGTACATAAACTTGTCGAGAATGTGCGGTTTGGTCACGAAATTGTAGAACGTGAAAGCGGGTCACAAGTTGCCACGCGCGACCGTTTTGGTCCACTCCGTGACGGCGGCCGTTAGTTTGCTGACATGGCGAAAAAAATTAAGGGGTGATTTGTAAAAAAACAGTCTGCCATGTAGGCAAACTAACGACTGCTGTCACTTTATGACCTGTTTTTCACATTATGCAACTTGGTGACCAAACCGCACATTCTCGGCAAGTTCATGTACCAAATCTGTGTTTTTCTCAGCCACTTATAAGGGTGAGGGTTTCCCGTGCTGATATCGTATTAGTCTTTTCAGAGAGAGTGTCCAAAACATGTTGTAATTTCGTGTTGTTCTCTGGTTGGGCTTGGTTGGTGGGCCGAGACGCTCATATAGCATGCTCATGACACATCAATGCTGGTTTAGCGGACCCGGGATTTCGATATCAATTAATAACAGAGCCTAGGTATCGGGATGTAAATCTTAGTGTACTCGAGGTGGTCGGTCATGGTTGGTGAGCAGGAACTTTGGTGTTAAGCGGGTTTCTTGTTCAAAAAAAAAAACGGGTTTAGTTTTAGTATACTCGTGGTTGGTGGGCCGGAACACTGGTGTTAAGTAGGTTGTAGGTTTAGTCCCACATGATTATGGGAGGAGACATAGGGCGACTTATAAGGGTGAGGCCGTCCGCTCCTATCAGGCTAGTCTTTTCGCGCGCGTGCGCGTGAGGGAGGGGGCGGAGGAGGCCCAAAACCTCTTGTGATCCCGTGTTCTTCTCTGGTTGGTGGGCCGAGAGACACTCGCGTAGCGGTCTCATGACGCTTGTGGGTCTCTTGTGGGTCCGAAAAGCTGGTTTGGTATCAGAGACCAAGTATTCAGATGCAAATCTCGGTCTACTCGTGATGGTCGGTCATGTTAAGGTGTCGATGTCCGCTCCTACCATCCTACCAGGCTAGTCTTTTTGCGGGAGACGGCCCAAGACCTCTTGTAGTTACGTGTTGTTCTCTGGTTGTGCAAGGTTGCTGGGCTGAACGTTTGTGTAGCGGGTTCATTATGCATGTGTGTCGGAGACGCAGGTTTAGTGGGCATGGGATTGCGATTAAAACCCCTTGAACTAGTTTTGGGTGGAGGTTCAATGTTGTGGAACATAGTGGAAGATCTTGCTGAAGTTTGCTGGGGAAAAATTACGATTTTTGAGTTCTTGGGAAGAGGGGGGGCAAAACATGCAAAACATGGTATGCTAAGTTGTCCCAAAAAATCCTTCACAAATTTGCTAATCCTGGGGGGGGGGGGGGGGGGGGGGGGGGGGGGGGGGGGGAGGCGGTGCCCCCTAAGATACAGTAGGCTCCGCCATTGGTGGAACATGCTCGAGGTAGTTCGAGCCAAATGATCTAAAGGCGTCTTTGTTGGTGCAGATAGGGGAGTGTCTCATCAAAATATGGGTACAAGTACATCCTTCTACGGTAGGGTCGGCTTGAAGGTGGGGCGGCGGTAGTGTCGAAGGCGGGCAAGAAGCTCCATGGTAGTGTGTGACTAGCTATGTCAGGTCTGCCTCAATTAGCGGGGAGGTCGCTGGCAGAGCTTGGCCCCATTTTTTTCTTAAGTGGAGGTTAGGCTGAGGCTGGTGGTTGGCCAATACGAGAAGCAGGAGGTGGCATCTCTAGGATAAATTCTCACTCTGGCCTCTGTCGAAACCAATGACGGTGACACCTATGGGTGTCAAACGAACCTCGTTAAAGGCGTCACCATGGAGTTGTGCTCCTCTTTCTACTCGATGGTCTATATTCAGAAGAGAAATCTCATATCCTCCTCGGGATCGACGATGGATGAATTGTTTGTGTCTCTCTTCTCCTTGGGGGCATCGTCTCGAATTCGACTTCGGCCAGGGGATCGGTGAAGCATGGTTTATTGCTGGTGTAGCTATCCCTGGGTGTTGCATGCAGTTTGCAACGATGATGCATCGAGCAGAGTTTGGTTCGCTTAGTTTGGTTCGTTGTTTCAGTACTTGGTTTTTCCGACGTGTCCAATGGGTTCTTTCGCTCTCGTCGTGGAGTCGAAGTTGCGGTGGAACGAGGCCAAGCGGTGACGATGACGGGCATCCGCTAGACTTTTGGGAAGGACTCAGTCGTTGCGTATATGTATCTTGCAAAGCTCGTCAATAAAATTGAAGGTGTATGTCTTAACGCGTGTGCCCGACTATTGGCATGGATCAAGACGGGTTTCAACATGGATTGCGGCGAGGGCTCCATCGGTGTTATCAAAGGTAAAGTCGGAGTCGATGGCTCGAGTAGGAGTGATGACGATAATAGCTTAGAAAGTGGTCTTTCAATTTGATGGCGTCGTGTGCTTCGTGTGAGTCGCCGGGTCGGCCGGTGGTGCCCAATGTGGTCGTGGTCCCGGGCAACATTGGTGCAGTTGTAGCGATTTTAGGCCGGTTCCCCGCTAGTGGACTTCTATTTTTTTATAAAATGATGCAAAATTGTCCTTTTTGTTAAAAAAAACACTTTACTGTCCATGTAAAAAAATCCAATATGAAGCTGTTTAGAGGTGTATTTATCTCATCTTTGCTACTTGATATTGTGTTATATACTTATATTCAAATGAACTGGCATCCATTCCAAATGTGCTGACTTCTAGAAGTACTTCCTGCTTCGTACAGAAAAACCACGTTTGCACGTCTCGCTTCCATTGCTCTCGCGTGACATCAGTCCAAGTATGATACAGTTGTGCTTTCTTTTTTGAGAGAGACGGTTATACTTCTACATCTGGCGATCTGCCTCCTTTGCAAACAAAGCAACGGTGGCGCTGCCAGCTTTTCCGGCTGATGACATTGGCGGGAGAGAAGGTGTATGGGTTTGCAGAGGCAGAAAACCACAAGGACAGGGAAGACTGCTGGGTCAGCATCTCCGGCAACTGGCAAGGTTGTTTTCCTCGGGGTGTTGGGCATCTATCTAGTCTCTACTGTTTGAGTTACTATCCAGATGGAAGTTAAGTTCTTTTTTTTTAAACGGATATGGAAGTTAAGTTCTGATTTATAAACAAAACCTCGCCGTCTAGGCATCTCATGGAAACGGCTCCAGGTGTAGTACGTAACACCGAACATGGAGAAGCATCCCGGTGGCGACGAGGTCTTACTGGGGTCACCGGTGAGCAGTGAGAGGCCGGAGGGCTGTCCTTTAAAACAAGCTTGCCGGAGGAGGGGTTCGTCAGTGACTTCTAGCAACAGCTAAGCCCAGTGCGGCAGTGCCTGCCTCTGGTTGACGCTGTTGCAGATAGCGTTGCCCATGGTAGCGCTGGGGTTGGCCTTAGCGATTCAGATGCTCGCCGTGGCAGCGAAGGATGTCACTGCAGAACTGACTATGTAATCTTTTGTTGTGTACATCCAGCTAATTGTCAGTTAGTGCTATCAAACTGTGTCTGTGTGTGATGCGGCTGTAAATTGTAGCAGCAACACCGCCTGTCTGCTAATACTACAGTATTTCCATTTCAGTGCTGCGGGAAGGCGCATTACCGCAAAACAGCTAGTAGCAGAGTGCCGTCCTCCGATTGAGGACTACCTCTGACCATCACTTGTGATCCACACCTTCACCTGTGACCATTTCACTTCTGACCATTACTCGGAGAATAATATCGGGAGAATCCAAAGCCGACTCCCAACAACGACTGTATGCATGAATAACACGGCTCATATAAACGCAGAACCATATAAATTAGGATGAGCGTTCTAACAATACACCCATCGATGCTTCTCAATGTTTTCCCACCGAGAGCAAGAGGTATATATCCACCAGAAAGCCAGAATCGTGCCTCATGGGAGTACTGAACAGAAACGCATAGTCGAAACAACATATAAAAAATTGTGCTAAACAACACATTTTCAGACAAACAGGTCCACACATAAAACTTTCTAGAACAAAAACACTTAAGAACACAACACTAACATGACAAAAGCAATTACATGTGCATTAATCACGCATAAACAAAACCAACAACTCTAGAGATAAATAACATCGTCCCTTTGCTTCTTCTAGATCAACAGCTCGCATCATCAAAGGGAAGCAGCAAAGGGATCAGCAACCTTTAAATGTGTGACCATCACAGTTGCTGCTTATTAAATTGTAGTTGGGGCTTCCTTCAGTTAGATTTAAGTGTCCAGGAGAGTCGTTTTGATCTGCTAAAGCCCTTTAGAAAGCTTTGCGAATGGGCAACATCCAGAAATCACCCAGTAAAAAGTTCATATGATCCACCGTTTGGAGGCTTTAGCTAGGTCTGTTTGTTTTGGGCGGCGTGGCTGTGGCGCCGTTGGTTTGCCCAACCTCTTTTCTGCGCCTTTGTAGTAGTGGCTGTCGTTCTCTTCTCCATCCACTGTAATGGCCTTTTTGGCCTCCCCTGTACGCTCTCTCTTTCGTTCTATATATCTGGCACGCAAGTTTTTGCGTGCCCGCAATAAAAAGTTCATATGATTATTATTGAAATTTGTGACAAGGCTGCCTTCCGGAAACAAATGTTTTGGGAAGCCTGATAGTAAGACTTGCTCAGAAAGTGGGGGCTGCACTATCTTTGCACAGGTTCGGTACACCAAATGTCCAATGCGAAATTCCATTACAGCAAAAGCATAAAAAAACAGCTTAGAGAGCATCACAGTTTTTAGCCCCATGAGCTTTAATTCAGATAGGGCCCATCCCCACTCCTGACAGGATCGGATGCGACACTACGCACATCCCAGCTGGCCAAAGTTTAAATGTAAAACATGAAATTATAATTCCTCTATAACAAAAGCATAAAAAATGTGTGCTTGTGGAACATCAGGTTTTAAACTTAAATTTAAAATTAAAAAAACCTCAAGTATTTTCTGCCGTGGTCCGACAAGCAAACTATGAAGGCCTCTGTCAGGCCATTGGAAAAAAATTACAGTATTGGCCAAACTACTCGAGGGACAACAAAGCAAAATGATGCCAGTATAGCAACATGCAAACAACCACTGCAACAGTGAATGAAATAACATGACACGTCCATCGCTAGATAGGATGAGACGCCACTAGTGAGTAAGAATGTACATTCTTATGTCTATGGTTACCTAAAAACGGACTTGTGAGTCCTCATGCAAAGTTTGTGGTCCAATATAAAAGACGATCTAAGGGAAAAGGGCATTGCGTTAAATTTGTTAGCTGTTACATCTCATGAAGTTGTCATCATATTTCATGATATTCCAGAATGTGGCATAAAATAACTCTTGTCTACCAGTCTCAAAACTATTCCATCGAAATAAGTTGGGAGGAGAAGTGACAACAACACACAACCTGTAGATATAGGTTCGCGTGGAGGGAGTATCATGAGATCTCCATTCTTCTTGCTCAAAATTCCGATCACGCTCAACCGCATGCCTTCACGGATATATCTACAAGTTTGTGCAATCATGTATAAGATTCCAAGAGCTCAATCAACAATGATACAGACAAAAGGAGTGGTTATTCAGGAAAAAGTTGATTACCCTTCCTCAAGACGGATCAGCTGAGCTTCTTCAGAAGAAAGATTTCTTTCTTCTAGCCAACATTTCAAGGTTGAAGATAGTTCAGTACTTCTGCTTGTTGTAACAAGAACATTCTCATCGACCAATGGAACTACTCTCGTGCAGTACCCAGCTTTCACCAAGGCTCTTTTACCTGATTTTGCATCCGTTATGTAGAAATCAGCAGCAAACCTCTGCCAAACTCCACAGAATATTTAATGAGAAAATATCATATGTATCTGCGGTATATCACTAGGTACTGCAAATCTACAATAAAGGTAGAAGTACTATCAAATTAGAAAACTGAAAGACTAGTGAGTCAAGAAGGACATAATGCAAATGAATGGGAGTTCTAAGGAATCAAAATTCTTCAAAAGATAATAAGACCAACTCACTGTTACAGAGATGCACCCTTTCAAAATGAATTAGATGCAGATACTGAACTATCAGCCAAAATCTCTTCAAATTTGTACACAATTGAGAACGGGCATTGGGATGTAATTTCGATATTTTAAGGGAACGAAAAGAAAAACAGTGCTGATGATGGTTGGTGCATTTTATTACTGATCATGCTTATTCTGGAATTGGAATTAAAATAGTATTGCATCATTAGTGTTGTACATGAACTTATAACATGTTCGTAAGACAACTGCAGTGCATAGACTACCTTAAGGCACAATAACAGAAAACGAGTCATTCCTACTTATTTTCGCGAGCGATAATACATGGTCATTCTGATGAAACAAATTGCGGAATGCAGTATAAACGAAAAGAATATGTACTTAAAAATGAAGAGGATAAATAAAATCTGTGCAAATTACATGCAGTTATCCCCTTCTTATTCAAAAAAAAAAAAAAAACATGCAGATAGCCACAACAGAGCATTCTTACCTCGGCATGTGTCAACTTCCACCTGGAACAATTATTTGTAGGATTTGCCACCTCAGACCCCCATCTACCACATTTCCTTAGCAGCGTAGATGTGTATACACAATTCTCCACCTTCTCATATGAAGAGATCAACGAAATATCCCCACATGAAACCAACTGCATAAGAGAATGAGCATTACAACATATATGAGAATAGCACACCATTCTCTCGCTCTCTCCAGAAAAGGCGACAGCAAGGGCGAAGCCGTCTCCCCCCCCCCCCCCCCCCTCGTTTCCCCGGCGCCGCCGCGGGTTTCCCCTCCCTTCTTCGTCCGCTCCGGCGGCGGAAGCGTGGGGGAACCCCGGATCTGTGCGATCGGGCTGTAAATAGGGTGTGGGTGAGTGTGGTCGACGGAGGCGTGGGTGTGGGAGTGGCGCCGCCGTATACGACCTTCAAGTCTTCTCGATCCGTACTCCCTCTCGCCGGAGCTCCTTGCTGCGGCGACGGATCTGTAGAAGTTCCTCCACGCGGTCGTCGAATCGGCGCAGTCGACCGCGTTTCGTGGGGATTTTGTCCTTGGAGCCTGTCGTCGTCGCACCATCGTCTTCTCCAGCGCCGGTGCGGGCTTCCTAAGGTGTCTGGGGGTGCTCCTGGAGCAGGTGTCGCGGGCGTGTGCCTCGGGCTCTCCTGGCCGGCCGTGGTGGCGGGGGGGAGAGCGGCGGGGGCGGCATGTTTGCTTCTGGTGGCTCTGGCGTCTGCCTCTTCGTGGATCCTCTGGCCGGCCGTGGAGGTGTGGAGAGGTTTCTCTTGGTGGTGGTGCGCCGGAGTGGAGGAGTTTGGTGCTGAGCTGTGGTGCTGGGCTGGTTGGCGCGGTGATGGTGGATCTTCTGGCACGGCCTCGCCGCCCCGGCGGAAGGCGGTGTGGGAGCTGGACGTGGGGTGGCTAGGCCGTGTTCGTTCATCGTCAAGATCGCGCTGCTTGCGGCGAGTGGATCATGCGGCTTTCTTCAATGTTGGAGGTCTCCCTTCTTCCAGGTGGCAAGTGGTGCGTCTTCTTCTTCCCCGGCGTTCGCCGGCGACGACGAGGTTTGGTGGTTCAGCTGCTTTTCTGCTGCTGTAGTGCCTTCAGCTTTGCTCTGTCTGTACGGGCTGGCTTTTGTTCTTCTTCTTTGTATTCTGTAATGGTTTAGCTGGTCTGTACGCTCCTCTTTCAAAAAAAAAAAAGAATAGCACACCATTCGACTCACATGGTTAAAACACAAAGAAAACAATATTTGTACTACTACAACAAATCAGCAAGCCGACAAACCAAAAGGAACGATCCTTAGCCTTTACATAGAGGTTACTTCTGCAAGCGTGACAAATAAAGTAGGGAGCTCTTTTCCCCTTGCAGGACTATAATATCCATCCATGGAAGCTTCTAATCACAGCAATCTAATCTGAGAGAACTAAATTTCGAGATAAGGTCAACGAGCATACACCCAACGACAAGATTGGTGCACCGATCGCCACAAGATGCGGAATGCCTACGTCGCACGCATTACACTCCACCCACATGATAGATGTACTTATTAGACGTTGCAAAAAGTTCTACTGAATTTAATGCGGCGGCTCAATTTCAGCAGGCACGAGACTTCAGAGCAGAGCAACTGGACATCCTAGATCAACCGAATCGCATTCGCAGCTAAGAAATGTGTATGCAGCTGGAAAACGTACCCCGGTGATCTTGACGAGCTGGCCGTCGGCGGCGACCCGGAGGCTGGAGGCCGGGAGCCCGTCCACGAACCGCCGCAGCACGCGGCCCGACTCCGCGGCCACTGCATTCCAGAGGAGGAACGCGGATACGGCCGCCGAGAGCACCAGCGCGACCACGAGCAGCACGGCGCTGCGCACGACGGCGAGAACGAGGGCGCCGAGCCCGATCCCTACCGCGAGCAGCGCCGCGACCGCCCAGGCCGCCGCCCTCGGGAACGGCGCGGGCACCGGGCCTCTCGCGGCGTCGGCGGTGGCGCAGAGGTCGTTGAGGGCGGCCGCGGTGGCGCCGGCCTCGGCCTCGGCGTCGTCGTCGGCGGTTGCGCCGCGGCCGCGCCGCTTGCCGTCTTCCCCTCCCGGAAGTATATCGCTGCCTCAGCTGTTCGGCTACCGGTGCTTTGCTTTGCAGCGGACTTTTGTTTTGACCTTTCTGTCCTCTGTGCTGGGTTCTCACTTGTGGTTTAAGGAAAACCAGCGGCGCGCTTCTACACGATGACAGGTGGGCCACGTAGACGTCGGACCCACTTCTCAGTGAATTTTAGCTTAGCCGTGGAGTACAGCTTATGTTGTTGCTTATCGAGCAAATTGGAAATGTACACGTCCGCGCACTGAAATGCAACATGACAAGTGGGTCCAGACACTTTTCTGCCGCTGTATCAGTGACCGTGGTAGTGCGATGCTGCGTCGCTGCAGAAGCGGGACCATGTCGAGTGCTCACTAGTCACATGAGGTGCTACTGCTCATCAGTGGACTGAACTGAGTGACTGACAGTGAAGCAGATCGCTTCGTACTCGCTCACTGGCATATCACAACTCGCTGAAGCGTGGTCCCGTAAGCTACTGGGCGGCTAGCTATCTATAGGTCATGCGTGCACTTATGTCTACCTACTATCTCTCCTATCGAAAATATTTACTATTAAATGGGAGTCGATACGTACGTTCTACCAGAAATTCTGCCAAGTGGACGATTCGATGCATCCTAACCGTCCAATCGTCTCTTCAGCGTCTCCAGCCAACGTAACACCATTCGATCTTTGGTGGACGAGAATATTACGAAGGATTGCCACCGCTCAGTCACCCGAAGCGGTACGAAGAGCCTGTCTCTCCTGCCTCCTACTCGTCGAACCCTAGCTGATCTCGACTCCACCCGCGCCGCCGTTCTATTCGCGCCGGCCGCCAGCGAATCGAAGCCTCCGGCAAACGAATCGAGGGACTGAATCGCCGCCTCCCCTCTGTCCTCTCTCTTCTGAGCGACGACGACCTAGGGAATGTTCTCGCGGCCCGCACCCAATCGCCCCACCCCCAAGCTCTTCGTCCTCTCATCGTTGCCCCCGCCGCCTCGAGCAGCAGATGCGGCCGGAGATCCCCACTTAGGGGAGGCGCCGACCAAGAAAGGCTCCCGTGCTACCCTTGAAGCGGGTGGTGGAGAGGGCCACGGCCGCAGGCGCTGCTGCTGCTGAAGACCAGCATAAGGAGGTACCGCGCCGCCAGCCCGGACACCCCGCTCACCTTCCGGACTCCGACAACGAAGGCCACAAGAAGTCGACGGCGCAAGAAGAGGTCAGATATGCACTCCCTCCGCCAATTCGGTTCGTTTCGATTTCCGCTGGTCGTTAGCGTGTTCTTGCTCCGCCTCTCCACAGTGGGCGCAGTATAGCAGCGTGGCATGGTCGTGAGCTCGTCCCACGAGAACGGCATCTCCTAAAGGTTCCTGACCTCCTTTTCTCTTTCTAGCCTTTCTTCCTTTGTCGATATCAATCTTCTGTCATCTGCCGTCTAACACTCTTCCTTTCCTCAATCACTATGGCGAATCGGGATTTTTTGTTGTTGGAAAACGAGCAGCAGCTCGAGGAGTACACAGCCCGGCTGGAGACCTCGTAGAACCAACGACATCCTCAACCAGATGAAGCCGAGCAAGAAAATTAGAATTCAACCACCATGTTTCCTCCCTCCGAATCTCTCTCTGCTCGAGTAAGAAGAAAGGCGATTATTGGATTTGAAATGGAAAAATCACCAGCACCAGTCCCTCATTCTTTTATAATTATAGTGAGCTCGTATTCACTGTTTATCTTGTTTTTTTTTTTACCAGAGACTCGTTTCAGAGGTAGATAAAATCTAGGATTTGTCTAATCCGAGATTGAATATAGAACATGCAAGAGGGCTATGCGGAACATATTTACCAAATTGACTCCATCAAGACCAGACTAAGAGCATCTCTAGTGGAACGTGTATATCTGGACGTGTATATCTCCATATACACGTGTATATCTCCATATACACGTCCATATACACGTTGCTAAATTTTACACCTCCCAGTTTTTCAGTGGAACGTGTATCAGGACGTGTAAATCCGGACGTGTATATTCCAACGGCTATATTTTCAACACGATGTATCCGTATACGTCTACCGTATAAGTTCAGTACAAGATGTATCCGTATACGTCTACCGAAATGGAAAAGTTTCAACACGAAAGTTGTGAGAAACATCAAGTTGAACATGCTCGTCAAAGGATTTTTCAAAACTTCAACCGAGTGACGAATTTGACAAAATTCGACCAAAAAAGTTCTGAACATCGGTTCGAAATTGGCAAGTTATGATCGATGAAACTTGAAACCGAGTATTGGAATGGAACCAACTCATCAGTACGCACGTATTTCGTGTACACAACTTTTCAAATCGAATTGTATTTGTGTAGATCAAAGAGCAAGCAAAAAAGTAAAAAAGGAAAAAGCTTCGGTTGGGCAACGGCTCGCTCCGGACGTACGCGGGAGGAAGCAGCGGCCTTCTTTTCCTATCCACGAGCGTGGCTGCCTCGTGTTTAGTTCCACGCCGGGTACCCTCCTGGATAGGACGTGTAAACATCCATGCCCATGTACACGAGCCACTGGGAGGCTATTTTTGGCTCAGATGGTGTATATTTAGCATACACGTTCAGATAGACCATCCACTAGAGATGCTCTAAGCGTTCTGAGTTGGATGCCAATGCCAAGGTAATTAGAAGTTTATAACATATTATTTCACTGGATACAATTAATAGATAATTTGATGGTTCATTACAAAAAAATCCTATGATGTGTTGGTCTGTCGAAAATACTATTGCATGACGAGTAGGACAGATCAAATAATATCAGCTATGTGATTTCTACTTTGTGTAAGACTTAGACATAGATGCAAGAATATCGATGGCGCAATTACTTCTATTATTTTCAGTTGAAACACTGCATTACATACTGGCGCGCGCCTAGCACCTTGTTCGCTGGGAAAGGTCGTTGATTTCTTGAGATGGACATCGTTTTGATGACTGATTTATGGTGCATCCAGAGCCGTTAAAGTTGGGCTAATGCGTATGTCGCTTTACATGAAAAAAAAATCGATTGGATTGTGCTGTAAGTCCAATCCGATATTACTTCGGGTTTTGTCTCAGCAGCTCCGAATAAATATATAAGCTCTTGATATTAGAACAGGATAAGCTGTTGTCATCATGCAACTTCCTGTTATGTCAATCAGATATATATTATTCCTGAACTAATTTGTTCTATTTATCTGAATATTTAGGACTCAATAGTTTATACACGAGGTATGTGGATGTGTTATGTGATGTAGTAGAATGCTAATTTGTGCCGTTTCTTATTTTGAGGAAGTTATTTATTTACTATTCGTTGGCTTCTGGTAGGGCATTAGGAATCAGACAAACCTTTTTTGATCATGTCTTGATATGGCCTTTCGTTCTCAATTTGCCAAAAACTACATGCTCTAACTTGTATGGCTTTTGTTGCGGTGCCTATTTTGATTTCTAAATGTCAGCAAATTCTTTTCATTTGTAAGAGGCCGAGTATAGAAACTGTGATTGCACATATATACTGAGAATCATAATGTCAAGGTACTGTGTATAAATTCCTTATAGATCTTATATTATGATTTCAAGCTAACATATATGAAATTTCTCCTCTCACATTTTTTACTCCTGAATAAACGGCACGGCGGCGACAGCTAAGACGCACAATGTCTTAAGGCTGCTCGGAGATGGTTTATTTAGGCGTACAATAGATAATGATGCCATGGAGAAGGATATAGAAGAAAACAAAGAATTAGCAACATCAACTCCCCCTCAGATTAGAGGTGACGTCAGTGAGCAACTAAGAGACTGGATGACGTCGGTGCTGCTCTTCAGTATATTGGCAGGGTTCATGTGTTATGTCTTCAGTATATTGGCAGGGTTCAGTGCTTGCCATTTGGTGACTAAAGCCCTTGTTTGCAGAAGTTACAATCCTAGGCATATCTTTGGCATGTTTACTCTTACAATCCTGATTGATTAATAAACCATGTGGTCGTCTTGAGTCTTGACCATAGTAGCTAAGATTGTATTGTTCCCTAGCAATGTTGTCCCATAGAATGCACATCCGTCTGGGTTGAATCGCCTATTACTTAGCGAGGCTCATGTATTCTTTGTAATCTGATTATGACAATGATTAGTGCTGATAAATAGAGATGGTTGGGACATTTGGCTCATGTATTCTTTGTAATCTGATTATGACAATGATTAGTGCTGATAAATAGAGATGGTTCGGACATTTCGTTGACCAAGGATTTAGGGTTGTCACCGAAAAGAGAGTCATGGCTGTCACGAGTCAGACATTTACCATACAGCAGGTGAATGTTTTTATTTGTGTATGTCCTTGCAGCGAACAACAGTACATGATTCAGTGGGCTATGATTATGATTTATTTTGAAGAAGCTATGATCATGAATTCGTAGTCTAAACTCTAAACGCTAAATTGATTTAGCATTTTTAATTTTCCTCTTTGTTGATTTGCCTGCACAGTACAAGCTAGATTAATAAGGTCTCTGGATTCTGGTACTTATATTGTGACATCTTCTGCGCTAAAGCAAGTCGACCCTTGGATGGAAAACGTCACATCTAGATAGTTTTTGTTCATAGTTAGTTCATTGTCCACACCATCTCCTTTGATTCTGCATTTTCTAGCAGGTGACACTAGAAAGGAGCCAGAGGTACAAGGAGGCCAAAATCATCCAAGTGAAGTGAGCTAATCATCTTTTGAGTGTTATCTTGTTTTTATTTATGTAACTGTTCTCATGCATGCCTTGGATTGCATTTGAAACAAAGAAATTGAAATCATTTTTAAACTTGTTTTATTAATTGTGCAGATTGGTGAAAACTGAAGATGGTATTGCATCCATCATAATTTAATCATTGTTAAGTACCTAGGAGTATTAGTTGGTAACACCCATGTATTATATATCAGAATGTAATACAAACTCAGACATGCTAAAATGCTTATGTAAAGCGTAAGTCATGTGGAGATTAATTGTTATTCATCCATGAAGTTCTTCTATGTTTATTTGTGCAACTGAGGCATACTATCCGAAAGTGCAATATCCAGTCGAAAAGGCACCAACGGAAGGACCTATTTGTCACATGTGGTTTCAAATTCTTCCATCTTCTTGCATGAGAATAGCAGGTCTTTCAACGTCCTCATCTTTGAATCTAGCAACAGAGTTTTTCAGGGGGAGTGACAAATCTGGGAAGAAGTGGAAGGGGGAAGCTTGGCCAGATGAGCCTGATTTATGTTCATTGGAATGGGCCAGCATACTGTTTAAATACAGTAGTATACACACAACTTAGTTAAGGATGTAGCTATTTTGTTGGAGAAATACTCAATTTGCATGGGTTAATCTGATGCTTATATATTTCTTCGTTGTTCTTTAACATCATAACTATTCTTTATATGTATGGTCATTAGATAAAAGGGGAAATTTGTTGTGAAAGCTTGACCTGGTCTAAAAAAATCCTACTTTGTGTAAGCAGTTTAATTTGAATCAATTAATTACTATCATTTTTCGCTTAAGTTTGGTTTTGGTAAGACAAAATTACCATACAAGGTAGTCTGACTCTGGCATAAAGAAAACCTGATTTGGCGTTGTTAGTTCTATGGGTAGAACAAACATGCATGTTAAATGTATTTCTTATTTAGTACGAAACAACTTTTCTGAAGCTAGACAGTGAACTTTGACTGAGAAAAGGCGCAGATTAATCTTGCGTTAAGCAGTCGGGTACATTTTAGGATGAGAGATGTGATAACCAATATAACGTTGCGTTGTTTTTTAGTGGCACGGTAGGGGAGGAAGATAGTCAGATGGATGCAATGGTCGAGAGAGAGACTTAACGAAATAGAATAACAATTTGATTGATATATGTCGGTTCATACATGTATCCTTCCATATTTTGCGCACGAGAGTCAAATTATGTGAGGTGAATTTTGTGACGTTTTTAGCTGCTATTGGCTATATTTAATATATAACTATATATGTGTGAATTTTTACGAGCATTTATGTTTACAAGTACGACAAATAAGATGGTAAAAAACTTCAGTAGCCGTAGTGGCGCACGGTTTACAAGTACGACATATGTAGTGATATAAAAATTCAGCAACCGTAGCAACGCACGGGCATTCAACTGGTATCTATAATGAAGCTCATGAGTCATCCCAATGTGGTCAAGTTAGACAAGGTACCGTATCTCAAATGTTTCCATTAAAACTATAGATAATCCTCCCTATTTGACCCTGCTCATTTATTAAGGCTGGACCATTGTTGGATCTACTATATTTGGCCCCGTATGTGCTATGAATATTAGATTGTGCTGCTTCCTTTTCTCTTGATGGAAGATTATGTATTATGTATGTGTAATATTTTTTCATGGTTGGGTTGGAGTTCTCCAGTATGGTACGAATAAGCTGAATAACTAACTAAATATAAAGAAAAGAAGACCAAGCAGATAACTTGTGTTGCTGCACTAGGCTACCTATAGTCAGCGAAGCCTATATCTTCTCCTTATGCGATTGTGGCACCTCAGTGGGCACCAATGCTGCAGGGGCCTAGACTCATGCCCACATAGCTACGTAGAACATGCAACTTATTGCTTGGCGTTCCAGTTCATCTCCATAGTGCAAAACTAGATATATCTCCTATTTTCTTTTTTTCGTATCCATGATTCTTGGTAGAAATGGAGTAGGTTGTATAGAGTACTTAGCTCTCTGTAGTTACTTTAATTGAAAGAAATGTATGGACTTGGATGTAACAAGTGATGATTTGAGTCGTTGAATCGTATCCAGTAGTGTTCAAGAATAGGAAAAGGATAGAGGGGAAGCATATGCATGCTGTTTCAGTATATTGCTTACTATTTCAGCAGGTACAAATTATTTATATTTGTGTTCTTGAACTGATAAGAAAGCATATTTCATTATATACGTTTATATCTCAAGCTGTGATGCTGATATGTAGCCAACACTAACACGCGTTTGCTTCATCGGTCTTAAGAATCTGTCTCAAGGGCATGTGATGGGAGATAAAGAAAGCATGGTGGCAATTTTTTTTGGTACCATAGCAACACAGGGAGGTGGAGCTGCAGAGACAATTTTGTTATGGGACGCCATGCATGTGAAGGCTTTGGTCCAATTGGCTGATCTGACGGGAAGATAATTACACGAGTGAGCCGAATTGTAATGAACCGACTCCTAATAGTGTCATGAGCTTGTACATCGCAAGGGCGATTACCTGAATTTGTCTATATGATACGAAGGAAATGAAAATTTACTAAATAAGTAATACTTCCTTTGTCCTAAAATTCAACACGTTTTGGTAGGCTCTACCAAAACATCTTATATTTTTGGACGGATGAAGGTACAGGGTTTCTATGGATATTGATGTTGAATTAAGCATTTCACAGAATTACATTTTAAGCAAAGTAGAATCTTATTGTTTTTCAGAATAATATGGGGATATCTATTTCTATATATGTGGAGATTCATGTGTATTACGTTCAAATGTGCGACACGAAATGAATATGAGATAGCCGTAGCAACGCACGGGCACTCAACTAGTAAGAGTTTTGTACCTTAGTCTGCCAACCTATGCACTTCGTCAAAACCTTTCGTCCAACTCTCACGTGCGTCATCATCCGTCGTGGTTTCGTCACACCTTCGTCGCGCAGCCTCGCATCTTCTCCTCCCCGTAATCGCCGGCGGTTTCTCCGGAGAAAATAGTTCCTTCCAGGCTTCCACGTCTCATCTGTACAAAGCCGCACAACAATACAAACGAAACCCTACCCGTTTGATGGTCGTCCCCTAGCCACTCGCAGGCGCCGCCGCAGAAACCTCCCCCACATCTCCCACAGCCCCTAGCCGCCGCAACAAGCAAAACTATGGCCGGCGTCTCTTCCGGTGCGTTCAATCCCAGAATTCTACGTCTCCATCCAAAAATCGCCCCCAAAACGACAGTGCGCCGCCATGGGAGGCCCGTGTGCGCATGGGCACCATGGCCTCCGCCCCCAAACAGCGACTGCGTCTGCTCCACCGCGGAGCTCCCTGCTACTCACCCCGGGGCGCTTGGCTCGGCCACCCTGGCGTCTGCGTCGATGGTGGCGCTCCGCCTCGGCAGGCGGACGTTCTCCGCCGGGAGGCATATGCCGCTCCAAATCCGCCTTGCGGTTGTGCTCCATGCCTCCACCACGGAGTCCCATGTGCGCGCGACTCGGCCAACCGTGGCCTCCACGCCAACGTCGCGCCAATGTGCTCCTCCACGGAGTCCCTGCTGCTCACCTCTGGAGCGCGCGGCCCGGCCCTCTGGCCTCGGCGTCGTTCGTAGCCTGGCGACGGCAAGCTCAGGTCCGGTGTCGCCGGCAAGTCAGTTGGCGCAGCCTCGGTCCGGTTGTTCGTGAGTTTGTTGCGTCTCCCCGAGATTCCGGGCTCAAGCTATGTATGTGAGCTGACCACGCTGGATTTTCTCGTTGTGTTGGTACAACTCATTTGGATTTTGCATTCTCCAATTGTCTCTCTCTTCTGTCCCAGCCGAGATGCAACTTTCTATATGTTGATGAATGATACCAATTTTTCATGTTGTGCAGCATGACTAGCCTGGCCGATTGTGTGCGTCCACATACCAAAGTCTCTGGATTCAGTCATTCAGCGCTCCTGCATATTTTGTGCTTGTAGATTTGAATGACAAAAGTATGGAATTTGAAAGACAATAGTATGGGTGGAGGATGGTACCAATTGTGAGATTTTCTAGGTGCTTCTCACTTCTGAGCAACAATGGACGTCAATCGATAGCGGTAGCAGACAATTCAAGGCAACATGACGTACTGTACAACATGTGGAGCTAGAATGTTATTCCTTTGTCGCCTACACGATCTAAGGTTTGTTCAATGTATTGGTCATCAGTGTTCGTTTATAGCCTGTGAGACTATTTTACTGGTTGTTGGTTGTAGGCTGTAGCTATCACTGTGACTGAATTTTTCTTTTCAGTTGAATCATTTTGTATGGCCATATACTAAGCACATCTCATCACGGAAGCCGCAATCGGGATTAATGGTCTATTGACACTAAATTTGGTGAAAATCTGGCGACAAGTAACACTTAGTTGGTATTGTTTCAGAGTGCATAAACTTTCAATTTGTATTCGAAGATACCTAAATAAGTCAATGGCCAGATAATGTTTATTTACAGTTGTGAGAAATGTAGGACAGGTTGTCATCATTTATGCATATTAGATAGATGTTTCCCTAAAGAATAATTGACTACTTGTAGTGTGAATCGAGTGGTTGTTTTGGTCACAGTGGGTTAAATTGTTTCACATTATTATTCTTTGCCTGGTGCTACCAAAAAGTTTATAAACTTCCGTAGTAGGGCAGGTGACTGAATTTGGATTGCTCATTGAATATTTGTAGTATGCTCCATGGGAAAGGATTATGTGTGAATCCTTTATTGAGAATATCATATGAGACAACTGTTACTTAAAGCTTATTGCATAGGGTTTGAAAGCATAGTTACAATATCAGCTTGCTGTCAGTTTTTGTTCAGGTGTGATGGCATATACAACTATTTGTCCTTTGGATATTCGGGTTTTCATACTCCACTTCACTTGAGTTACTTGTAACCCGTACTTTTTTATGTGTACGAATTGAGGCATAGAAGCAAGCAAGAGATGCCCTCATATGATTCCTCAAAAATAAATAAAAACTCTTTAGAGAAGGAACTGCTATTTCCATTTATTTATTTAAGGTGCATTATCAACAGAATGTTCCTCCTTTGCTTGATGTTCAGTTCTATGATTATTAAAGGTTATTGAATTGGCTTTGTACAAGAATAAGGGAGGCAAAATATCAGCGACACAACAAGATGCATCGCCCATACGTTCCTGTTGCATATCCATTCCAAAGTAAGTCCATCTCACTAATTTTTCAACATATCGTAAGTCTAGAGCCGTACTTTATATAGCTTGATGTTCCATACCAATACCAAGTCTTTTTCATCATTTTTTGCATTGCTTGTAGTTATATATTAACATGTAATTTTCTGCTAATTTAATAAACCCCTATGGTTGGAGCAATAAAAAATATTCTGGGATGAGCCTTTGTGCTACCTTTTAACTCATTGAACAAACAGTGTTGCCTTTGTGCTACCTTCATAGCTGGCGTGATCTGGTACAGCAAGAGCAAGATGAACTCGGCTTTGGGGAGCTCCAAATTCAGCACCAACCGAACCAGATCGATGTTAAATCAAACGATATTCTGATGCATGACAAATTGAAGAGTTGATATCTAAATTATGCATGTAAATCACATTTACCTCTGTTATAGGAAATTGCAGAGCTCATATCTGAAATCAAACAACACTATAGCTTATTTTAGTTGATGGATGAGATATGAAGAAATGATGATTTAGTGTAATGAAGAACTGAAACAACAAAATGATTATTTTTATTACTAGCAATATGCCCGTGCGTTGCAACGGGTGAGAAAAACATTGTGTTTTGGGCCTTACAAAGTAAACTCTCATTTGTACAGCCACAGTAAGTCACCGAAACAATTTGTATATCCTGAACTCTCTAGAAAGAGCGCAAAAAAATTGCATCCCACAAATGACATCCACACTAATCCTGGTATCCAATACACTACATGACAGATGAACATATACCGCCCATCAGAATATGGGATGAGAAAGAGAGATGGGCGGGGGTCGTCGGCGCTGCGGTTAGGGTAAGATTTGAGCAGGAGGGATCGACAAGAAAATTGGAAACGATAGGTGTGTGGCGTAGGTGGGGACTCGCGAGCGCGGGCCTGGCCCATGGACGAAGCGAGCGCGAGGGGCGACGTACCATGATGTTGGACGAAACTAAATGACGAAGTGCGGGATGGCAGACTAAGGAACCAAATTCTTTTTTTAGATAGGAGAGATTTTTGTCAATGTTTGTTTTATTACAACACAAAGCCTTTCAATGGATCAATTTGTTTTGTTAATAGTACCATGTGATTTTTTTTATCTTGTTCTACATAACATAATTTATGGGGGAGCAGAGCATCTTCGATCCGTTGCCATTGCAAGGTCAAAAAGGCTATTATTCAATTTAACTTAGCTTTCTATATGGGGTTTCAGATGCTTCTTTTATAAAAAAGTTTGCATTGGAATTTAGTTTTCCTAATAAACCGATGGCGGAAAATGGTATGGTAAGAAGGAATGCTTATGGCAGTTTTTAAGAGGCATGTCTATGCGTCACCGGAAAAAAAATGTTGCTACATGCTCAGAGAGGGGTGCCAAATTTCGATAATTTGGGCGTATAGTGTGTTGCTTGCGGATTTGGGGAGGAGAAGAGAGCGGCACACGTGGTATGAATGGGTTCTCATAGACATTTCTCCGTAGCAACGCATGGGCATTTAGCTAGTACTAATAAAGGAAGCACTTCATTCGTTTCGTCCGTCACGCCATCTCTACCTACTAATAAAGGAATCAATGTTTCCTTTGTTTCATCCGTCGCGCCATTTTGCAAAAAAAACCTCCACAAATTGGGAAATTAACCCACAGTCCACAGGACGGAGGATGCTGTGCCACGCGTTTTACAGAAAAATCCCTGCCAAATAGGGAAATTAACCCAGGCCCCTCCTCCTCCTTCCTCGCGTTGCCGCCCCGGCGCAGCCTCGTCCGTCCTCGACCGGCGCCGCCCTCGCCTCGCTATCCTCCTCTCGCCTCCGTCCTCGGCCGGCAACGCCTGCTAGCGTCGCTCCCTCCTCTGGCCCGACGCGTCCCATCCAGCTCCGCCCGCGTCGCGAGGGGAGGAGGAGGAAGCTGCCGCCGTCGCCGACGCGAGCCACCGCAGCTATGCTCCTCCCCCGATAAATCGAAGGCCACAGGGAGCTCCGCCACCTTCTCCTCTCCATCTCCATCAACTCACGCGTGTTGGGACGCCCGAGGCGCGCCGGAATCGCCGTCGCCGTGATCGTCTTCCTCGGGGCCGGCCGCCGCCCCGTCGACCTCGATTCGGTCGCCACCGACCTCCTCTTCACTCGCTGAGCCCTCCATCGCGCTCCTGGTGAGCTCCTGGTCCCGTAGGATCTCTCCCCTGTCCTCCCCGTCCTCTGTACCCTCAGGCCGCCGTGGTCGTCGCCGTCCGTCGCCGCCTTTTGGTCACCGGCTCTCCCGTAGCGAAGCACATGTATTTTTCCTAGTCCTTAAAAATGACTAAATTAACGTTCGGTGATAACGTGGGGAGTGGTAAACAGAAGAATTAAGAAGCTGACAAAGCTTTAAGTAGCCTCTGGTGTGCATTGTATCCATCCGATGGGCTGTTCAAGTCACGGGTCTAATCTCTGCGATTATGTCGAGTTTTGAATCTGGACCGGTCTCTGGACAAATACAGACAAGATCGACACAGGCTGCAGCGAACTGCGTATCCGCGTTTGGCGGTTGTGATCTGCTCTACTGCACATTCTGATCCATTCCACAGTACGCCGTACCAACGGTCAACGGTACTGTAGATTACTAGGAGTAGGATACTCTCGTGCATTCAAATTTCATATTGCCCCATGTCCACCGGCACCATGGGAAATATGTTCGGCATCCTCCAAAATGTGTCGGCTTCAGTTGTCAGACACATGTCCAGTACAATGGGATGTTGCCCCCGGTACCCCCAAAATTTTATTTAAACTTTTTGAATATTCGCAAATTTTTTGAACAAAAAGGTTAATTTTTATTGTCCCCGTTGTCGTGCGTATATATAAAGGGGGAGATCGTAGCTTTGCATTTTACTATTTAGCGCTAAGTCTATGTAGGTGTCTAAATCACTAAGCACTAATACAATTGTAGTCAGCGTGGAAACAACGGGAATGCTAGAACCTCCCCATACTCGAACCCTCAAACTCACCTACAGCGAGCAAGTGACGATGGCAACTCCGGTGCTCTCTAATCATTTTATTCCTCTTTTTTATATGCATTAGGTGATCTAGTTGCTAGCAACGCAAGATCACATGGTGTCCTTATGAAGTTTTAATCCTAACAATGGTATTGAAGCATTGTTACTTAGCACTAGAACCATAATTCTTGATCATTGATCAAGATCCTGTTTAGCATATCATGGTTTAGCCATATATTGATGTTGTTTAATCTTGGATTGTGTACTTTTGGATGCTAATGTTCAATTCCTATCTAATTTGCTTGAGAAAAGTGTCAATTACTCAGGTTTAATTAATCCAAAATTCAAGTTAAAATCGAAAGCATGTATTGGTTAATTGAAATGTGATCATGTTGTAGCAAATGTTTTCGTTGCAAGAAATTCGGAGAGGAGCGTGAATTCAAACAAAGCAGGAAATCCCTAATTTTTCAAACCCTAGCCCTAGAAAAGATCCTTAATTCAGATAAACCCCAATTCGCTCAATTACGCTAAAAAGCACACGAATTGGAATAAAGGAGACCTACGTGATGAGCCACATACTCGCATCAACCATTCGGGGCCCTTGCAACAACTACCGATGCGCGAGGGCGATGATGGTGCCACTTCATCCTTGACGGAGGGATGAGAGAAACGCCGCCACTATGCTTGAAGACGGAATCTTACTTGGCCATCGGGTCGTGTTCATCGTCGTCGCTTCGAAATGTTCTCGCCCGGTGCCAGGTCTCCCATCCCTGATTTGTCACCCCCACTAAACACATGACGCCATTGGCCACCCTTACTTGACGTCGTCCGAATCGAGCTCGACTTCTTGGATACTTTACTAAACTCTCCCAACTTGTTTTGGAGCACAAACGCCCTCTACTTGATTTCCCTCAAGTGAGAGTGGATGGTTGCAAGCCCCCACGATGGTGCCGTGGTAAGGTTAGACCGGTGGGTGGGTCGAGAGCATGGGCGGAGCATAGTGGAGGCGAAGCTGGGCCACAACCCCCCTTCTAAAGTGCAAAATTTCTTTTACTAAGTATGCTCACCACTTGTGTCCCATCCCATCAGCAAATCTCAGCGTATTTTCTCTTCTGTCTCCCCACTTCAACCACACATAAGTGACCAAACCAAAGCGATTAAGCGGGTGTCCTCGCCCAGTCTGCTTCTGCCTCCATGGATCGCTAACTGTGCTGCTGCTCCGACCATGCCTAGATGCTTGTCGCTGCCTGCCTAGCGCCTAAGTCCTGTAGGCTGCCACGCCCTGCCCTGTCGAACTTAGGTCGATCCATTTCTGATTATTTCATTAAGGATTGGGATGTAATTGATGCACTTGCCTAGGTTTGGTAATTTAGGGGTCAATTACTCCATTCGGTTGACAAATTGATGCAAAATTTCTATTTATTATTTATGTAGATGTCTTTGTGTGTTGAGTACCAGGTATATATGTTCTTTTCACATAAAAGAAAATCATCATGAAATTGCCATCTAATAATCCATTATTTATGTTCTATGACTTAGCCACTTTTTTCATGCATATATTGCATTTTCTATGAAATTTGCCCCCTCTTGCATTTTGTTCACGCTCCGCCACTAGTCGAGGCAGCACACAATGGCAACAATGGTGACATCGGTGGCGAATGGTAGCCTAGTGGGATCTGCCCACAATGGGTTCTTCAGGCTTGTAACCACGTAGCGCCCTTGTTGACCTGCGCAGCCTTTTTCTTCGCATGTCTGTAGCCCATAATGAGTGCGGCCCTCTCAGGAAATTTTGTAGCCTCTTAAAAAAGGTGGCCTGGCAGAAAGCCCAAATTATGTTGCCAGGCTAAACATGTCAGCACAATCCCGGAGGCCGGAGTACCCTCACTCTGGCTTCAGAGCGTGCCAACGAGAAGTTTGCTAAATTCAGCACTTAGCATTCAAACATATTAATCGAGTTTGTTTAGTGGACTAGAAGTATTGTAGAGCTGTAGTAGTAGAGTACAGTAATACATATATATACTTGCACTACTTGCTCAGGTTTCTTCTACAGTACCATGCATGTGCATGTTCCGGTCAATAAATAAACGGGATTAGATAACGACTTCACCCGAGTCTCTGCACGCCACCGTGCACCTCAGAAAGACAAAACTTTGGCCGGTACATCTTTCGCCGCGCATACCTAAAAATTTGACACTTACCAACCAAAGTTGTCCTTTTCCGCGCGCACCATCACAAATTCACAACTGCACAAGCCAAGTAAACAAAAAGCTCCCTCCCTCCAAAAGAAGACCAAGGAGGCAAGGACATCGAACAGCAACAGGGGAAACGGAAAGGATCGCCCGAGCTAAAGGCCTGTAGGTGGCCATGGCGGTGCGCCGGAGTTCGACCGGGACGTCTTCTTTGCGGGCGGCCGGCCGGTGACCGGGCGAGACGGCACGCGGCGCGGAGATGTACGTAAAGGAGAGAGGAATCTTCTTTTCCGCCTACTGGAAGCAATGCGGATGAGACGATCGACGCGTCCGAGGTCGATCGGGCACGCAGGTACGTGGCCGGCGATGGTGGCTCCACCGCCGAGCTCCCTCGCCATCGGAACAGCGACGCCTGGTCGATCGCGCTGTGCGGTTCGGCCGACTGATCGCCGTCCCGTCGCTGCCTGTGCCGGTCGAGCTTTCGTCTGGTCTCTGTCAGGCGCCGGGCCAGCTTTGCTCTGCTCGATTAGTGCCTGCATGTTTCCTCCCGGCCAGGCGCAGTGCTGGTGATGCGCGCTGGCCTGAATCTTATTGTCGGAGTAGTAGATCAGTGCGATTTCAGAAGCGAATATAGTTGTTAACAACATAGCAGTCAGCGCATGCCATAACATAACGTATTTGAGAAAAAAAAAAACCAAGTACAATAGACAGATCGGCCATGGACAGTAAAGTAGTGGAAACCAAATCCTTAAGCCCACTGTGACGTTTTTGGGCGGTTAATTAGCAGGGAAGGAGGCTCTGCTTTCTGTTTCGTCTTTCCGGCGTTCTAGAAGATTCCACGAGCTGAAGCGTTCCCTTCAAATAAGATTTTTCAGCTTTCGATTGGGAGCTTTCACTTGTACACCCTTCTCGCCTTCTTTGAGCAAATCGCCATCGCCGTCAAGTGGAAAAGCACTTCGAGAGATCAGTAGACCACTGATCGAACCAAAGGATATAAAAAGTCTTCCCAATAGCATCAAAGCAGGCAAGCACACATTTGTCTCGTTCGAATTGGCCGAGCAGGGTTTTTGAAAACTAGCTAAGATTGTGCAAGCCGCCGTTCTTCTTATACAAATCTGAAAGCAGTTATAACGACTGTATCAGAATACTAGCAAAACCATTTTCAGTAATCCTCTCGCTGTACATGGACCTAGTTTTTTTTTCCCTCGCAGAAGAGTTTCAGACGTCACATGCATCGACATTCTTTCTAGCCAATACTACACATGCAAATGCAATCCCAATCAGAGTATAATAAAAACCTACGAGCTTGCTATCTTGACCGACGCACATAATCCCTTTCAAACCCACGACAAGTAAAATTAACTAACCCGTTTCACACTAAACAGATAGATAATCATTGCAGACTAAGGCATGACCTAGTGGTGGGGAGGGGCTGATGCATTCCCACTCACCCGAGTTCAATTCCTCATACTTGCAATTTCGCTGATGTTGCATCCTCCTCTATCAAAAATCACGTGGTTCTCCCACGTTGAAATCAATTTATCATTTTGATTGGGGAAAAACAATGACACCGCCTAATGTCTTCTTCACTAGTCCCATTTGTAACATATATAAATCGGCATGACTTGTCCCAATCATAGCTACTAGTCAGGCCTCACCACAGGGCCGGGCCGACAGTTGTGCTGAGTGTGCCGGCCGCACAGGGCCATGATTTTTAGGGGCCCAAATTTTCGAATTAGCCTTAATGCCTTATGTAATTTTGGCAGCCGCCCATTAACTCGTGGAGATCTAGTACGTGCCCCGATCCCAGAATGGATTGAGGCCATCCCGTCTCCCGATCGATCAGGTCAATGATATAGAGGGATAGATGTGTAGCGACGCGAGAAAAAACTATCGCCAGGCCGCCGGTTTGTCTATTCTCAACGGACGCAGTTCGTTTCCTCTGTCCAACAATCCGATCTGTACTGTACGGAGGCCACTCAGCGGCCAATCGATTGCGTCAACGCACAGCAGCCGCACGCCGGCGCAAGGCACAGAAGCCATACCGCCTTCTCCAGGGTCTTCCACAAGCTCAAGGTCCGACACCTATATCACAGATGTGTTCTTGGCTGTATGGAATCACGAATCTTCTCAATCGAATCTGTACTTAGCATGGTCTACTTGAATTTGATATTCTTCTTTTCGGGTTCGATGGCAAAAAATACTTAAGGTGTTCTTAATTATTCCATTTTTAGGTTGAGAAAATCCATCTGTCCATGGTACATGTTTACTTTTTGGTCAACAGATTTTAGTTCCATTTTCTTTGTACAAGATGCTTGCAAAGCTGTACTCTCAACGATTACACATTTTTGGTTGCTTCTACAGGTTTTTATTATTTGCTATGCTCCGATGATTATGCTTGCATACGTAGAGCTTCGTGCAAGGGCAAGGCTGTGGTTTAGAGCAATGAGTATGTGTTCTTGGAGTTGAATTGGTACGATGCGTTATTTTTAGTATCTAACTCTATACAATTTCTATGTATGATTTCATGGGATATACGTCATTATAATTTTCTATAGAGGCGGGCCCATTTTAGAGTTTGGCACAGGGCCCCAAATTTTGTCGGCCCGGCCCTGCCTCACCATAATACTGATAGTTACTAAAAATAATAAATAAACAAAGGCATTTTTTTTTTGCATGGAATAAACAAAGGCATTTGTAGACTAGAAGATACGCACAGGCCCGTATTAATTCCTTGGCCAAAAAATGGTCCCAAATAAACGTGTGCCGTCCTATCCTACACGTCCACGAACTGATCCACGGAGAGTTCTCAGGAACACACCTCTGCAGCTAGCGGCCACATCAATTCACGTTGCTGTCATGACAGGGCCCAGCACGACCCGTATCCACCACCCATTCGCCCTGCAGCCGGCCCACCAGCCCAGAACGTTCTACTACACACTATGGATCGATCGACCGCACGAACGGACGTTTCACTCTCTTTCTACGCCCGGTGATGTCGTTTTGCAGTTGCAGGGCAGCGACCAGCGATCGAAAGGAGGCCGCGTCGAATGTTTTGTTGCAGGGCTAGGCTCCAAACTGGAGGTTTTTGGCACATGTTCAGCAGCTCCTGCGAATTGAATCGCGACGAGCGGACAACGACGACCTGCCGACCGCTACCCGTGGTCTCTTTCTTGGACGTGTACTCCGCCCCAAGCGTTCCGGCCAGGTCATGCGCCTGCTCATCATTAGCTAGCGAGGATCGATCCGAGGAATTTTGTACTCCCTCCGTACTGTCACAACTTTTTCCAAACATGCATATATCTAGACATACTTTAGTGTGTAAATACATGCATATTTGGACAAAGTTGAGACATCATTTTATGGACGGAGGGAGTACCAGTGCAGGTTCATACGAGGCCTCTTCCATTTATAAAAGGGACTATTGGAGTTCTCAAGGATTCAAATCCAACGGAAATTTTCCTATTTAGACCGCAAGTCTTAGAGCCTCTTTGGATCACAGATGATTGGAAAACAAAGGAATGAAAAAAAAGGATTATGGCAGAGTTATCCGTGCAAATTCATACAAGTTGTTGAAATTTTGGCCACATTGCCCCAGTCCAATTTTTGATTCGAATAATTCCTATAAATACTAGAGGCTCACTTAGCCCATTCATACATGGCAAGAGGTGGGACAAAACATTACATACATGGCAAGAGGTGGGATAAAATTTTAGTCCCACATTGCTAGTTGAGTGTGCGTTTACAAGGGAGGCTCTTCTACTACTTGTACAAGCATGGGAAGAGGAAACCTACGCGCGCGCTCCTCCTCCGCCGCCCCGTCTCGCCTCAGCGCCTACCATTCGGTTTCAGAGCACTAATCCGCAACATGCTGACACTGTGAACTCGTTGTGAACCGATGAAGTGGAACATTCCGCGAGCTGAGCTTAACTCAGTCCAATTTCAAAGGTCTCATAGTGTATATTCTTTGCATGGCTTGTTCTGCACAATCGAATCTTCACTCCAGATAAGCTTGACGTGAGAGGACGACATCACAACCAGGCTTCCGAGCTCTACCTTGCAGTCGTGATACGTCCACCACTTGTACAAGGAGTGACATTTGCCATTGTTATGTGGAAATTTGTTGGCCTTGGGTCAGGGCACTCCAACAATTCTCTTGCACACTCGCACAACTCCAAGCTAGTCGACCTAAGGTGGTGTGATATGATATTATTTGTCCCCAAGTACACTGGCAAGTCTTGAGAGTGGCCGCTCGAATGTGTGGAAAGAGATTAGTAGGCGCACATCTCGAATGGTGTATGTATTATTTACCTCGAGGTCACCTAACTGTCCTTCGCGACACCCATTAGGTTATCCGAGTGTTTCAACTTACAACTATGTTAGCCAATGTTGTAACCAATGTAAAGTAGTCTCGTGGTTGGTTTTTCTCGGACATGTTTCACTAAAAAAACGACAATAGTCTGTATTCTCTACTTAATGAATAGATTGTCGCTTTCCTATAAAACCTTAAGGTTTCTAGGGCCAAGGAAAGCAATGTGCCATTATTGGTGTAGATAGAAAATAGTGTATTTGGGAAAATAAAAAAGAGACGGTACAAACCCTAACAAACTACACGGACATCTGTTCTGATGGCGTTGCGCTAATAGATCTCCAAGGACCCCGAGAGAAACTTGTGGAACAAAAAGAAACTTGTTGCGCTAACAGATCTCAACAGGCATGTGCATGCTTGACACGTAGAGAAGAGGCGTCTGCGTTCTTCCACCGCGCGGCGTCTGCGTTCTCTACCTATAGAGAAGAGGACGGACGGATCCATAACACCAGCTTGTCCACACTCTTCCTATCTTCCCTGCGTAGTTCCTTTTGTTGTGCTGCTTCCAGGCTTTTCCATCCCGGTGACCGCGTGCACGGCCGTCCAGGAGAGCAAGCCTCTGAAACCCCGTCCGTTTAGATCCTGCACCTGGAGATGGCCGATAAGATTTTTTGGGAGCGTCTCGGTGCGACTGCTCGCTTCCGTCCGACTCCAGCTACACCGACTCCAACACCTAAGTCGACGGTTCGTCTGCTTCATCTTCACCGCCATGGCCGACGTCAACAACGGTGCTGTGGTGGAGACCTTCCTGTCAACACGTATGTGCTACTACTCTCTCTGTTTGCACTAGTAGTTGGTCCATATGCAGATCTACTAGATATGTCTACTTTGGCGTAGTATGTGATTAGATCTGCTAGTGCATATATGATGTTGATTTTTGTAATTAATCTCATGTGAAAATTACCTAATATTCCAACAAATCTAATAATCTTTGGTGCATACGAAAATCTGTAGGGTTGAAACGAAGATCACATTGTGATCCTACATTTTCCTATTTCTATGGTTCTTGGAATCCTACGAATCAAAGAGTTCTAAACTATAACCATGATCTTAAGGTTTAGGTCAGGAACCTGGGGTTTGCTCCGAGAAAAAATCTTTTCTTTCTCGTCCACTCTATCGGGGTTCTTTTCACCTTTCCCTCACGATACTTGTACACTATCGGTCACTGAGGAACGATTTTTTTTTTGATAAAGGGTTTTTATTACTTAAAAGGTTTAAGCGATACACCTGGCCTCTGCATAGCTAAGATGCACACAGCCACCAGTCCACCATCCAAGTCGGAACATAAAAGATAAAAAGGCGAATTACATATCAGAATGAGAAATTGTAGATCCGCCTAAGGAACTGGTAGGTCAATCCGGAGTCTATGTTGCCACCCATGCCGAGAAAAATAACTCCCTGGCCACAGCCTCCAGTCTCGACGCCACATCCAAAAATAAGTCTCGGTGCTCCACTCGCTGCAGGGGTGACCAAGCTCGCAGTGTCGTTGTGCACCGGTAAATAACCTGCATAAGAGAAGCATTTTTATCATTAAAAACCTTGTCATTTCTACATAGCCATAGCGACCAAATAACATCAATCGCTCCCATCCTACTGAATAGTTTGAACCTAGGATCTACCTCATTTAACCAGTTGCCAAAATGTTAGCAACAGAACTAGGTGGATGTAAGGTAGAACCTATCTGAATGGCTGACCATATAGACCTAGCGAACTCGCACTGAAAGAATAAGTGCTAATGGTTTCGTCGTGTTGACAGAAAACACACTTTTTACTTCCGTGCCAATTGCGTTTGGCAAGGTTATCTTTGGTGAGAATGACTCCTCGACGTAAATACCACGCAAACACTTTAATTTTTAGTGGTATCTTCATCTTCCAAAGTTTGTTATTATTAGGGCTATCGACTGGAATTTCGGGTAGAATAAGCGCTCTATACATGGAATCAATTGAGAATTTGCCGTTCTTAGTGATATTCCATTGAAACTTATCTGGACCTTCCGACAATTGGATTGAATCCAATCGGATGAGCAAAGCATTCCAAGATGCTTGTCTTGTTCCAAGTAAACTTCTTCTGAACGAAACATCTGGTGGGGAAGAACCCAACACCTTCGCTATCGTGTCGCTTTTGTTTCGAACAATAGAATATAGAGCCGGATATTGTTCTTTGAGGGTAGATTGGCCAAGCCAAATATCCTCCTGGAAGCGAATTTCCGATCCATCCCTAATTGAGAAAGAACCATGTGGAAAAAAGTAATTCTTTGTAGCCATGAGGCCAGCCCAGAAGTGTGAATCACCAAGTTTTCAAAGAACCTGGGAAACAGCTTGATCTCCGACATATTTTCTCCTAAGGAGGGTTTGTCAAACTCCATCTTCAGAAAGAAGTTTAAATAGTCATTTACCCAGCAGCGCTCTATTCTTGACCTCAAGGTCATGAACTCCGAGCCCTCCTTGGTCTTTAGGGCAGCAAACCACACTCCATTTAGTCAGTCGATATTTTTTCTTCTCACAATTCCCTTGCCAAAAGAATCTAGATCGAAAATAATCCAATCGATTTAAGACCCCTTTAGCCAGTTGGAAGAATGAAATCATATACAGTACCATGTTTGTTAGCGAATCAAAGAGTTCTGAACTATTACCATGATCGTAAGGTTTAGATAGGGATGTTTTTGTCATTTACCGACCTATCCTGCTTTCAACATATCATCCAAATTTAAATTCATAGCCAGAACGAAACAGAACAGCTGATGCAAACTCTACAAATGATCTTCCGATTGTCGATTGACACCATCTTTAGCAGCGTCCGAATCTCCAATCCCATTCTCTAGCTGCGTCCAAGGTTTCATCACTTCAGTCCCTTCATTTGCACCCCTCTATCTTACACCGACCCACTCGCCACTCTACCAAGTTCCCAACAGAATGCGAGATTAAGCACAACATGCACGTACGTCAACCTACACAAACACCAGCCTACGTGTACTACTACTAGCTAGGTCGACCGTTTCAGGCCACCGCATTCCACTCGACGGGCGGCCACGGCCACGGCTCCCACAGCTCCGGCGTGTTGCAGAAGGAGTCGGACGGGAAGCCTGCTGCACCGTCGACGTAGCGGAGGTGGTCGTCGTCGCACTCGGACTCCACGGAGATGTCCGCCGGCGTCGTCCCGCCCAGCACGCAGCTCTCGAGGGGCTCGACGTCGATCGTGCATCGGGGGGCGACGACGTTCCTCTTGTCGTCGTCCAGCTCCTCAGCGCCCCCGTTGCAGCTGCTGCTGCTGGCTGTGGCGGTCGTCGCGCCGCCGCCGCCGTCCCGCTCCCTCAGCCTCTCGCTCAGCTCGTGCACCTGCAACAAGTAGTAATTAATCAGCACCTGGAACGAAAAAGGCTAGCTGCAAGAAGTATTGGGAAGACACTTAGACACAGACGTGTGTGGTGGATGATGGTTAATTACCTGTGCGGCGAGGGTGAGTTTCTCTTGCTTGAGGGAGTCGACGCGGGAGCTGAGGGCGTCGTAGCTGGCGCGGAGGGCGGCGAAGTCGTGCTCGAGCTGCTTGGTGCGCCACCGCGCGCGCTTGTTCTGGAACCAGATGGCGACCTGCCGCGGCTGCAGGCCGAGCTCGCGCGCCAGCTCCGCCTTCTCCCGGGGCTCCAGCTTGGCTTGGCGCGCGTGGAAGGTGGACTCCAGCGACCGTATCTGCTCCTCCGTGAACCGCCGCTTCCTCTCCGCCCGCCCGCCTTTCCCCGCCGAGAACTGCTGCAGCTCGTCGTCCATGTCGTCCATCATCATCGGCGGCACGCACATCTGTTGCTGCTGCTGCTGCTGCTGCTGTGCCGGCACGGGCGCCGGCGGCATCATGAATTGGCGCTGTTGCTGGTAGTAATCAGCTCGATCCATGTCGATCTAGGCCACTGCTCCGACCGATCCAAGCCAGCTATGTTCTCTCGTCTCCAGGGCCGGGCGGCCCCGTTTTATACCGGCGCACGGCGTTACGTGTCCGGCGGTTCTGGGATGCGAACATGTGTGTGTGTGGTCTTTGCGAACGGGGATAAAGAAACCGACCGGGCCCCACGTAGCGTGACACCGTGCAAAGCCGCTTTCGCTGCCCGGCAAGGTGTCGGCCATCCGCCGGCGCCAAAGGCTGTGCCCACCACGGTTCCCGGCCGATGTCTATCCGCCTCGAGATCGGCACCCGAAACGTGGCCGGGATATTCTACTATATATAAAAGACGGCAGAATCCGCCCCTCCTCATTCGTCCACGTCGCTGACAATTTACAGCTGTTCGATCGCCGATCGGACGGCCCACACCTCGCTACAGTACGCCCTATTTTCTACCAATAGCCTGCGGACACGTCGCCCCGGTTACCAGGCAGAGCAACCGGCTCGCCCCCGGTCACCCCTGCACGTTTTTTGGCGCAAACTTTTCCGGAAAACCCCCGCGGAAGGACCGATTTGCAAAATTTGGAAAGCTCAAGGACTTTCGTGCAAAATCGCCGGCAGACCCCCTTCTCCCTCTCTCTCCCCGCGCGATGCCTCGGGTCGCCGCCGGCGCCGCCGCGCAGCGCCGCCGCCATGGCCTTCCCCGGCCAGATCCACGGGGATGGAAGGCTCCGCCGTCGCCGCCTCCATCTCCTCCCTGCAGATCGGCCGACGCGCCGCTGCACCGACGCGGGAATCGCCTCCGCGGCGCCCACCGCCTCCGCCGCGTCCATGCGCGGCCGGCGCCGCTCCGGTGACCTAAAGGGGGCGGCGCCGCCACCAGAGGGTCGACCGCGGCGAGGCGCGTCGAAGGTGCCCGCGTCCGCCTCCTGGAACGTGGCGGAGCGCCGCCGGCGAGCGGCGACCTCGGCGCCACCGCGACCAGCTCCGACCGCTGGTTTTTTTTTTTTCGGCGGCCTGGGCTGGGCTGGCGGGCTGCTCCTGGGCTGGGCCGGCTGGCAGGTTTTTTTTTCCCCCTATTTTATTATTTCCCAAAAAAAATGTATCTTTTCAAATAGAGCTCAAAATCAATTTTCAAAAAATTGGGAAAATCAAACTGGCCTTTGCAAATAGTTTGGGAACTTCTCCAAATTATTTGAAAACTTATAAAGTTCAAATATTACATAAAGGCTTAATCCACACGAGATTTCACACAATATGTATTCCATTGTTTTTTTTTTGAACTCAAATGAAATCCAGAAAAATAAAATCCACAATATCATTCAGTACGATAAACCCAATAAAATAATTTGGCACAAAAAAAATTGCTTACATAAAGTTTGACAACTCATTTAAATACAATTACCCATTTATAACATAGCCTTAAAAATATGAAAATAAAAATACGGCAAATGTAAATGTTGAATATACTTTAAATGTAAACTTCCACCGGATTTCAGTACACGCAAACCTAAACAAAATTTAAATTTTGCACCGCGGTTCCCACAATTATTACAGATATTACCGATAGATCATTACCACAAAATCTAAACATTTAATAAATGGAAAAACAATTCAAATATGAATAGCTCCCCAGCTTGACCATTTCAAAATCTAAACAACTTCTCAACCTAGACGTGATAGCAATTCAAATATGAATAGCTCCCCAATTTCACCATTCCACAAATTTGAATAACTTCTCAACCTACACAATTTTTAAATTCCAACAATTTTACAATTACATAATTCAAAATTTTAGCCCACGGGCGCGGCGGAGACCGCGCTTAGTCCCCTAGTATGAAGATGAAGAGCACGAGTAGAGTAGTGTAAGATTTGCTCCTGTTGTTCCTTGAACGCCACCGAGTTCTTTTCGTTTATTTCTGTCTCAGAGTCTCTCAGTCCACCTCTGCATTTGCATCTAAAAGATCACTACGTACTGGTACCACAAAGGTATTGTACTGTATCATTCGGGCATGTACCAGCTGGTGGTCTACGGGCCAATGGGCGGCCGAAAGGTGTGCGCCTTGGTGTTGGAGACGGAGACGGGCGCAATTGGAAGAAGAAGCTATAGGTAGCAGCTAGGACCAATGGACGCCCGTGTCTTGTGGGGGCTAGCTCCGTCGCGGGCTGCACCCGTCGCCGTCGCCGTCGCGGCGCCAAGTGTGCGGGGGCCAGCTTCCGCCGGAAGGGGCGTCGAGGTGGCGCGCCGCGCCGCGTTGGCTACCGAGTCTTGTCGCCGGTTGTCGCCTTGCGCATTCTACTTCTTTCTTTACTTGTTTACCAGCGACAATGGTAATTTGAGGATAGGTACGATGAACGTGATAAGCAAGCACTTGGTGTACGTCAGTGCGGGCCGGGAGCATGTATCCGGACTAGTCAGGTGATTTGTTTGTTGTATCCGGACGTGTTAGAGCAGATCAGGTAAGTTCAAAGTAGTGACCCGATGCGGTTAAACCACCTTTATTTGTGTGGACGAGTGTACTAGCTAGTTTCTTTCTGGTGGAGTTCTTGGAGCCGCGATAACGGCTGGCTGCCGGGATCACTCCAGAATTCAAATCGAGCACCCGACGCGAGGGTGATAAACTATCCCAACAGTAGAGGTTCGTGCCCAGAGATCGATCTATCGAGCCGGGCAGCCGCGTTCACGCGAGCGCGCCCATCCGCGGTGCCCAACAGGTGCTCGGCAGTAGCTGTCCATGGTGACCACCGCGATTAATCGCGGTAAGCAAAGGTACTCCTCCTCTGCTCCAGGAAGGAGAGGTGTGCAAGCCAAGGTACTCCGTAGGAGGAACAGTTATTACACGGAGATTAATCAGGCGATCAGCTAGCCCGGGCGGGACCAGAAGGCTGGTGCGCGCGCGGCGGCGGGCCACCGGGGACGTCGACGGCTAGCCGGCCACATGGCGTGCCCCGAGTGGCGGTAGTCAGAGGCGGCGTACGTGGCGTCTCTCCGGTGGAGCTGGGCTAGAGGCCGGTCAGCGTCGCGCGGTACTCGTGGCTGGTGCGCGCGTCGGCGTCGACGGGCCTGTGGAGATCAAAAGCTTCGACGCCGCGTGGCCACGGCCTCTTTTCGCGCTTGCTGCGCCGGAGCTGATATGAGCTCGTGGGGTTTCACGGTGCCACCTGGTCTGCGATTTCAATTCCGGTGGTCCGGGAAGAAATCATGTGCCCTATCCCTAGGCAATTTAAGTCTGAATTCTACGTACCTGTCATCAGCCCGTACCTGACGATGTTAATTTGCCACGGGTTCTCATTTTTCTTCCGTTAGTGTTTTCCTAGGGCCTAGCACGATCCTGATAAACCACATGGCAAAATCAATATAAATTAGCCCTCGCCATACTGGTTTTTCTTAGAGTAATTGGCAAGTTAGTACTCCCACCAACTGGAGAAGGGAACGCACCATTGCAAAGGCTTGGTCATTCTTACAAAGTGATGCCGCTTTACATCGCGCTAAATCGCATCTGATCAACTGAATTTTATAGGTTTATCTTAGTTGATCAGTAGGCCCTACCAGATTGCTTGTGGTATCCCTCTTGTATTCCATCTTTTATAAGTTTGATGACCTCGGACTATGGTGCGCCTTCTCCAATCAGGGAGACGTTGCGTATTAGAGAAATATGAATACACGCACGAGTTTGCTGTCAAGCCTTCGAAAACCATCAAGTTTTACACGTAAAGTTGGACGTCTTTGTCTAGTTCTTTCTGTTTCCCATCTATTCATACATGGGTGCAACTACATGTATTCGGAATCTAAGCTGGCAGTGACAGGCTTTAATTAGAAATGAAGGATGGTACACCAGGACCAAAATCTGAACCTAGTATGATTCAGAAACTTTGAATCTGAACATTCTTGCAAGTTCTCCAGAGTTGTTCTGAGAACGTTATGGAAATGTATATAAGAACTGGGTTGATCCCAGCAGCAATTCCCAAGCCATGCTCAATGATATCCTCTACAGTGGAAAGGAAACTGCAGGTTTAGCAAATGTCAGCAAAAGAATATATCAACAAAACGAATTGAGATATCCCTCTATAATCACTCAAATATACAGAAAACGTCACAACATTTCTCTGTCCGGTTCCAACTCTGAGGAACGCCGGTTCTACGCCCACACACAGCCTCATTAGCAAGTAAACGATATATAGACAAATCAAAATCAATTGTTACAAGTCACAACACATCATACAGCGCCCTAAAACTCACGAAGCTCGGACAGATTTACAGCGATCAAGTAGATTGTTTACATTGCCGGCCAATAAGTCTGCACTGTTCCGGTAGCAGGGTGCAGACTACCTGTCCTTTGACACGGCAAAGCTCACCGTCTATTCCGCAGCCATTGTGGGTGTTTGCACCAGGTTTAACCTTAACTGATTTCACCTGTCAATATCAGATCAACAGTTAAGACCAAGTCATTGTTCTTTACTAGACGGAAACTGTTATTGTGCAAAAAAGAAGTAACATTTCTGGCAAAAAAAAATGGACCCCGGTGTGCTTTGATGCACTAGTATCTTATTTTTTTAGAGGACTTCAGTCATCCATGACTAAAGCTAGTCTGAATGCATAAAACGCAGAAAAACTACTCATACCAATGCAAGAACCATGTTGTTTTCAGTCTGGCAAACTGATTCCTACAATACTTTGGAAATGATAAAAAATATAGTATGAACTATGAACTGCACTGCACCTTCCAAGAATAAGAACTCAAATTAAAAGACGAAAACAGGTGATAAACACACATATTGAGATATTTATAACTTTCAAGCAAACTTTCATAAACCAAGAATAAAACCAAGATGAAACAGAAATCGCCAAATCAGAATAGTTTAATCGAGGCACGCCGATACAAGTGGACATATGATAGTATCTTCTAAAAAAAGGTATTCATATAGCTATTCGAAGACATGCATTTTCAGAGTTCATTTGAAGTGCACAAGGTGATGCAAATAATGTAGTATCTGCCCTTAATGTACGACCATGTTTTTCAGAACCCCAAAGAAGCAGATGACCACAAACGAAGTGCACTTTAGAGGTTAGATTTGCTGCACATGGTCAAACGAAAGCTCTATGAAAAGCACAAATTGGACAGGCAGAAAGAAAAACTTGAGCAAACACATAAGTTGAATGATACCTTTACATATTCCACATAGGGTAAAGAAAGATGATGACCAAATTGTAGCAGTATGAAAAATCTCAGCAGCTTCCATCTCCCCTTTCCGCTAACTAAGAGTAAGTCCAAACTGTTGTCATCATGGCTCGCGTTTGGCGCAACAATCTGTGAACTTTGAACTGTCTTGCACGAGTGGTTACATACTAGGACAGCAAGAAAGTGCCCCTTCCTGACAACCCATTTCTCATCCAAATTTGGCACAAGTTCCTTTGATACTGCAAATTCTATATCTTCTGGTGGTCCAGGAAGTTCGATAGGATGGTCAGGCTCCCAAGTTGGCTCTGTGTCCCATCTTGGCCCAGTATCCCACTTCGGTTCATTATCCCAAATAGGACCTGGATCTGATATTGTAGAGGAAATGTCCTCCTTGTCATGCATTGATTGGGCTGCCCAAGATAACCGTGTATCATTAGCAGCTGTGGCACCAACTGAATTTCTGTCGGTCCTTGTTTTAGACCTCGTTCTTGGCCAGTATGATGCATGATGCGGTTGAGGGCGCAGGACTTCTTCTGGTTCCGAAACAATGTTGCTTCTGCCCAGAGACAACCGTTTTGCTCTTGGATCAAGAGCACGAACATACTCTGATGGTTCACTGCTTGCCGCTGTACCTCCTGATGTATCAAAGTCCCCTAGTGACATCCGACTTGGAGTCATGATAGAGTCAATACTTGAAAAACTGGAAGCTCGCGTAATTCCTTCTCTTTTTGATCGGCTGCGCATTACATCTGTATAGACACCAGACAACTGAGCCTTGTCTTGTTTTGTACCATTTTCATGTCCAAGCATCTCCTTTGACATAGGAAGATATTCTAACTCATAGAAATAACTTGGTAGACAGAAAACTTTGAGGAATCCAGCCACAAAATATCGAAGAGGTCCAAATCTCTTCTGGTATTTCTCTGAAAGTTCCAGGACTGCAGCAAAGTTATAATAGTTTTCAGCTTACTAACTTTTTCAGTGCTACGCCACGCTAGTAAATTTACAGTCATTAAGAACCATACCCAGATCATGAAACGCATTGAGAATATACTTATGAGGAACAAAGCTAGGCCATTTCCTCACAGAAGTTTAGATCTAATACAGAAGTACAGAAAGAAACAGCTTAACAAGTACTGTATGTTGCTACTTTGTATGCAATTAATACCACTAAACCGTTAACTCAAGTGTGGCCATGTTGGACATGCATTGGGATTAACTGCTTAGTGTGAATAAGGGGCACTAACCAAGGGACCTATTCTGATCAAAGTATAAATATTTTTAACAATTATCATATCCTGAAGATAGCGTTTATTGGCTAAATATATCATTGCCCAATACTCCTGAGTCCTCGTGAAGTTCTCCAAATTATAAATGTGTTATAAGCAAGCCCTGCCAAATATACTGATGACATGCATTGGGATTAACTGCTTCGTGTGAATAAGGGGCACTAACCAAGGGACCTATTCTGATCAAAGTATAAATATTTTTAACAATTATCATATCCTGAAGATGGCGTTTATTGGCTAAATATATCATTGCCAATACTCCTGAGTCCTCGTGAAGTTCTCTAAATTATAAATGTGTTATAAGCAAGCCCCTGCCAAATATACTGATGAAACGATGTTTAAATTTTTCGGATTTGGATCCATATGAGACTATTTGTGGACTCATTATGTACTCCCTCTGTTCTTAAAATAGACGATATTGTAGTTATTGTCAGTCTCCAGTATGCATATTTGACTATTAGCTTTTGTAGGCGCATGCTAGTAGAAAATTCTATGTCACTGAAATAATTTTCATAGCTATTCTTATGGTACTATTTTCGCCTTACCAAATTAATTATTTCTGTATCTATTAGCAGTAAAATTTAGAAAAGTTTGCTGCATGCTTCTAGTTCTGGGAAGTCATTTATTCCCGTCAAGAGGAAATATGTCATATAGTATTACTCTTGCCTTTTTAGATATTAACATGGTCTCCAAAAATGCAACTTTGACAACTAATATCTATTGCAATAATGTAAAAAAACAAAAAAAAACTATATATAATGATAGTAACTATCAAGACAAAGTAGTCGGAGTTTCTAAACTTTGACATTGCTGGTGTCCAGAACGACAAGTTTTAGGGAACTTGAGGAGTATATTAGAAGAAACCGGATTCAAATAGTGGAACAAAGTAAATATAATAACTCATTTGAAGTTACCATCACTAACAAAACCATAGTACGAAACAGTTGTTCCGAAGTGTATTAGCCCTGATTGGAGCCACTCAACAGCCAATATGTCTAGAGTTGTAAAGCCACCCTGTAACCAAGGGATAGTACTCGTGAGAAAAGTTTAGAAGTGATAATCTAATTTTGGATAAGGCAAAAGTGAGCATATAATAATAATGTTGAGATTCTTCTCCACATGAAAATTGTTATAAATTTAGCATACCTTAACAATTAATAATGACGCTGAAACAGGATCTTTAACACCCAGAACAGTCCAAATAAGTGAGTTGTCAGATCCTGCAGGGATTATTCCAACTGGAATTGACACAGCTTCTGTTCTATCACTTCTGCTGAGAAGACCGTTGAACACCTGCAGAATTATAAGGGCTGAGCTAACATATACATTACTCTGTCATATTATTGTGATATGAACAAAATGTGCAAACCTCATTTACAATTCCATCACCGCCCACACACACAATCCCTACAGTATAGAATAAAAATCAAGGTTTTAATAAAACCAGCTATAATGTTTGCCTCTATCTTGGGGCCTAGATAAACTAAAGCTACATTTGCAAATTTATACCATCAGGGAACGCGTAGAAATCAAATGTAGACGCAAGAGATTTGGCATGACCAGCATGAGTAGTTTTAACCACTTCCATGTGGAAACCTGCAAGCTACACCAGATCACAGATCACAAGGGATTAGTTGCTTGAAGTAAACAATATAAAACCTATGCAGTTAATCATAAGAGTGCCTATAGGATGGTAAATTAAAATCAGTACGCCAAAAAATGCCAATCTCCATCATAAGAGGAGCTTAACTCAGCTGCTTATTATACTATCTTCTAAGTAATCTACAGGACAAAAAGATTCGCAGTACCCGACTTAGTACATTTCAAAGTGAACAACTCACATGAATTCTGCAAGGCTACAACAGCCATGCTGCGAGCATGAGTTAAAATGCTAATCATCTTGCTTAAACTTTTTTGCTGTGGAATTTAACACAACTATTTAGTCCAACCTTTAGTATTACAGGTTAGGATTAATGAAAAGCAGTAATACTCCCTCCATTTTTTAGTGTTAATTCATAATATCTGTGTATATGAAAATTGCATCAGTAGATTTATTGTTAAAAGCACTCTCACATTATTATAGTTTATATTAATATTACATAAACATCTGAAACGTAAAAGTCAAATTAAACACCAAATACACTACAAGGCCAATAATATTTAACATAGGAGATACTATTGTCTTCTTCATAAGGTTTCCATAAGACTGAAAATCAAGTGGCCAATAAGAAGCTTCATGAAGCAAGTTTATCACCATACTGACGGTCATTTACAATATTTCTTATAAGTGCAGTGCAGAAGGTTGAAGTTTGACAGCTAAAACATCAAAAGTTACCTTAAAGATAGGTTCTGCTTTGTCATGGAAAACTTTGCTTGATCTACCATGTCCAGATCGAGGGTTCAATATAACAAGTATTCTCGGTGGAGTTCTAGATTTGATCGGCGGATAATCAAATAAAACCCCACCAAGGGGGGCATCTGCGTCTTGCTCTGCTGAAGGATGCGGTAGTACATTAATGTATATGTTCTGTTCAGCAAAGCATTGTACCCACAAAATGGCCTCATCTAGTGCAGAGGCTATAAACCGGAAGTCCTTCCGAACTCTATGTGTCTTTCCAAATAAAGAGCTCTTAGCAGGATATGCATGTAAAGTAAAATGTTGCGCACCAGAACTATAGGATACCTGTGAACATATAAACACGTCACACAAAATCAGTGGATTGGCAAGCTGGGCCAAACTACAACTGAAGTGCATCTTGGTCACTGAAACTTACAGAGATGACATCCTCAAGGCTGAGCACAGTGGAACCCCATATAAGGACTTTACTTGTGAGTCTAGCATCAGTCGCATCAGCTTTCCTGTTTGCCGACAAATGATCATCCACTCCTTTACTCTTATTTTTCCTGTCAAAGAACAGTTTCCCAGCATAGACTTCAAACCCTACAAAATTGGACATTTCATCCACCACATCGGTCCTACGCTCCGGGTTTTTGCCCTTCTTGGCATCCTTACTGTCAACAGCCGCATGCTTCTGCCTCAAAGTTCGGGATTTGCCTCTCTTCTCTGGGAACACAGTGGGGGAAGATTGTTGTCCAGCTGACTTTTGAGAACGGCGACTACTAGAACGGCGGCTGGATTTCTGAGACGAGTTTCTGGAAGTTGGATTCTCTAGCTCAGTTCCTTCCATCTCTTTGTTCTAAACAGGACCTTAAGAACATCGGAATGGGTAAAGGCCTTGATACATCTTGATAAGTGTATGGCACATCATGACACCAATGCCGCGTGAAAAGGTTGGTATGATTAAATAACCTGCAGCAAATGGAGAACGGAACAGGTTAAAGATGCGTATGGGTGGAAACTGCGCATTGCTTGTCAATCAGGGGCGGATCTAGATGGTGTTCCGGGTGTGCGGCGGCACACCCAGGAGTTGTGAAGGAAAGTGGGATTTAGCTAATCGATGGATCAGAAAAACTCACCGGAGACCCGCGGACGGGGAGGAGACGGCAGGATCTCGATGCCCCGACGGGGAAGAACGGGGACGGCGGTGGCGGCGCCGCGAGGGAGGCGGGGCTGTTGGGAGCCGCAGGGCGCGTGGACCGTGGGGCGTGGGATTGACGGCGACGGTACGGTACGGCAGCGCCGCGGATGTAGGTTAGGACTCGGGGCGAAGAGAGACGAAAAGGAGAGAACTTTCTGGTAACTACGGACGGGATGGAGACAGCAAGACGCGGTGAGCGGCGATGGCGGCGACGCGCGTCAGCGGCGGGGCTGTTGCGGGAGCACGTCGACGGTGGACGACTAGAGGAGAGATTTGGTAGAGCAGCGTGGGCGAGGAAGGGATCGGGGAGGAAGAAGAGGAAAGGTACGGGAGGGAGAGGAAAGGAAAGTCCAGCTGTGGTGTGGAGGAGTGAGGAAGTTTTTGATTGTTGGCTGGCACGATTGCTGGTGCGGATTTGACTTGACTGTACCACAAGGTCATTGTATCTCAGTATGTATATCTCGAAGCAAAGATAGGAATGGTGGCGATTACACGTCATGGATTCACGGATAGGGTAGAAAGGCAGTAGATTCTTGAGTCGATTGTCTATTTGTCCCTTGTGCAGAAAGGAAATATCTTTATTCTCTACATTTTTTGCTGGCTCGAGCATCTTGCCCTATTGTCTATGAAATCGACCGGAAATTTGACGATAGGGTCAGCAAGTATTTCAGGGTGTTATGATGTAACTGAGGCACTTGCTTGCGATTATGGTGCATTGTGTATATGAGCAGTGGCGTAGCTAGCCAAGAGTCAAGCTCCGGGCCAACTTCAGTGCTACAGTGATCAACAGTGTCAAATAGTGTAATTATGGCTACAGTTAACAAAGGATTTCACCGCCACGCCCAGGCCAAAGCCCCTGTAGCTTGGGGCCAGGCTACGCCTTTGTATATGAGGCAGGGAGAGTAGGACCGAACTCTTCTTGTCGTGAATAGTTTTGGCATGCCCACTGATAGTATATGCGCTATTTGTTGCAATTGTTTTGGTGTCACTATAAAAAGAGTGCCATTTTTACTCAGCCAAATTAATGTGTTGATATGGCACTGCATCACTTTGCAAACGTGGTGGAAAAACGTTGACAAAAGGTTTCTTAGTCCACTGATAAAGGGAATAGTTTTTAGTTATCATTATTATTTCTGTAGTGTAGACTTCCACCTTTGCCCATTTTTATTATCCAATTGTTAGATGGACGATGGTACAAAGTTGCAAAGGTTTGAAGAGTCTAGCAACTAAAATGAGTTCATAAATAAAAGTGAAAAGGTGAACCTAAAAGGAAAGTAGTGCATCATTAGAGATGTTCAAAAAATGATGTAAAGTAGTGATAAAAAAAGACATGTGTGGGCAACTTGAAGACATGTTCCTAGGAATCTAGTCATGCCCAAATATGTATGATAGAATTCTACTTTAATATATCTAGGTGAAACATGTATGACACCCTATTTAGATTGGACAATACACTCATTGATCAAATAAACATCGATATAGATAAATCATGATCATATCACCCACACAAAAAAAATGTTTGTAATTATTATGTGTCTGCTAGTGTTATGCTCCCATAGCATCTCAGCAAGGTTATAGGCAAGGGCAGAGACAGAGAGCGCCCATTCGAGAGCCACACTTTGGGCACGGTTTTTTTTTTGGATAAATTTTAGTGATTTAAGGTTTTGTCCAGGATGTTCTTCCATGAATCGTTCACTCTAACTACTAGTATAATTTACGATGGCCCAAGACTTGTTTAAACCGTAGTTACTTCGCATCTTCACTGGCTACCGGTGAAGCAGGGACACAGAAGGTTACCTATTTATTGTGTGAAGAAATATAATAGACCATTCGTCCTACGGAGTAGCAACTTTACGAAGAATTTATTTTTACGATTTAATTATGTGATTATATTATTTCAGGCCGCCATTGTTTACTTTTGAAAACTCCAGACAACTGTAATTGTGTTTTGAAAAATTGTTTGCTAACACGATTATCTCGTTGGGAGTGGCTATCCCTTATTCGTCTTCCAGTCAAGATCTTCCCGTGACAAACTTGGATGTAAAAGGGTTTAATAAATAGCAGGACTTTATCATATTAGCAACATGGCTCGGTTTGTTGTTGAATTGTGTTTTATTGTGCTTATTATAAGCTGGTGCGCCACACTTTTGTTATGAATCTGTTTAAATAGTGGTTGTACTTTAAGTTTTATCTTGTAAGTTCCGGAACACAATGATATATACGTTATGTGTAAATTAGTTAAAACAAGAAAATAATCAAACCATCGTGAAACGCAGCCGTAGATGCACACTTGCCATTCACGGCCGGTTACACAACTTTTGGGAGGCCATGGAAGTTTCAGCTAGCCAACAAAAGTACCTGGTGCAAAGGTTACACACCTGCTGTCTTACTTTACTTGAACCCAGTCCAACTTGTCTGGTTTAGTTATAGTCCAACAAGGTGTTCCCCATGTCGTTTTTTGGACGTTGGCACATGTGACGTGTCCTTGAATAGCTTAGACCATAGGAAGTGGAATGCGCCTCGTTTCAAACACGGAAATGCATTAAACAACGGTGAGCGTTGAGCAATTTTTTTTTCTTGCCTGGTGATCAGCCTGCCAGGCTGCCAGCTATATCTTGCTGTGGATATATATTATCAGCAAAGTCGTTCCGATTTTAGTGTAGTGCATATACAATTAGGTACACCGGTGGGGACGATAAGAATATCAATATGCTTTTTGTGCTCGTTGTAAACAAAGGGAAAGATAACTTTAGGATAACAATTGCTAAAATATCTCTCGAACGATCTCAAGTGCAGGATTTGATATTTTCAAGTCCACGGGGGGAGCGTCCAGTAGTTGGATCAATTACCAAGAAATTTCTTAGAGTGAACTAATATCTATACATGGTTTGATATATTAAATTTTATTGATGATCTAATAGTTTTTTAAAGAAGGTGAACACGACCTTTGCATCAGTCGATGCATAGAACCAATATTGCAAACTATCATTCGTACAGAAATAATGTAAAAACATCTAGCGGAAAACTGAATAAAGACTGATACCCAATCAAAGCATAATCGAACTAGAAATTACAACTCATGTCAGAACTATCATATTACTAAGCTGCTAGGTAGCACAAAACCCGAGCTACCGTCTCCAAATGGTTGCACCAAGTTAAGAAAATCTTCCGTCTCCACACGTTGCACCAAGCACCACGTGCAAACTCAGTCTGTAGCATTGAAGATAACCTGCAAGAGATTTAAAAAAAAATTGATAAAAATACTGTCATTTCAGCATTTCCATGTTGTCCAACATAAAGCACAAACTCCAACTTTGGTAATCTACGCCCATTAAACGGTAACTGACGGTTGTATCTTTCAATTCTTAGAAGTGGTGGAATGGTAGTAACTAAAAATGACAACAAAAATATCCATATCCCTAGAGTTGGCAATTTAATGTGCACTCCTATGCTTAATGTGTTCTCTATCAAGAATTGTATTTTGCATTATAATGAACAGGGAGAGGATAAGGATGAAGACCCCGATGCGGGTCATCCCTAAAGACATGTATGAAGAAGAAGGTGAGCCCAAGGTGGAAGAAATAGGACAACCATGTGTCACTTATACGGACGTATATGATCTTAAGGACCCATCAACAACATGAGTGGTATCGCCAACGCTTTCCGAGACTCAACTGAAAACTTGGCGTCCTAGTTCACCACTTGGAGCCATGGGTGAGCTCTTGGATACTAGCATCCACGGCTAAAGTGATCTTTTGGGCTTGGGTTTGCAAAAGCTTGGGGGAGTCATTGATAGAGTTGTATCAAGAGGTGGCGACATTTTTTGTTTTAATTTGTATGAGTTCACGCTACAAATCTGAGAGAGCTTTGAAACACTCGTGTTGAACTCGTTCCAATGTTTTGTTTTTTGTTTTGTTTTTTTGTTTTTCTTTAAAGTCTTGCTTTGTAGATGCTCTTAGTTTTCTTTCTTGCCAATATTCAAAACCAAAAAATATTATTATCTTTTGATGTCGCGACGCGCCATCTCTTGCCAATTTAAATTTGCGGTGAAGTTGATTCCTGTCGAGTTTTCAGGGAACGTGACTTAATGAAGAGAAGCTTGAACATTCATGAAAGAGAGGTATGTCCTACGACTCCTGTTTTAAGTAAGTTGAAATGCTAGTTAGTAGTTGTTGCAGTGTGTTATGTCTATGTAGGAGTAAGTCTTGATAACGAAAGGAAAACTTTTATTCATTTGGCTAATTAGTTAAGTAGCTCTTGTTCTGATTCTCCAAGCAAAATGAAACTTGCCATGGAAATTAATTGTTGAACTACTTCATAATAAGAGGAAGTACTTTCAAAGGCTTGGATGTCAATATTAAATTGTCTTAAGAGCTTAGTCTTAGACACACTCTGCCCCATAGTGCTTATTGTAATTGACTCAATTGTGCTCGCAGAAAAGAGTTTTCCAATGGAATCAATACCTAGAGGTAAATTAGATACATGACACAAGTTTGCTTAGGGCGTGTTTAGTTGCTCGCATGGATTTTTGCCACTTTGCATCTGTGGCTCACTTGGGCCTGGCCCTGGAAAAACGGGAATTGAGCAATGTTGTGCACTTAGTTTGGTTGCCCACAATTTCCTAGCCAGGCCCGTTCGGCTGGGTGCAGAGAGCCAATGCGCTCGTGTTTGGATGCCCAGATTGAGTGTTTAAGCCATAAACCACAGTGTTTGGTTACCCAGTTTGTGGTTGTTGTGCTTACCTTGCACGTCCAAGTGGTGAGCTTACCAGCCCACAAGGGTTTAGGGTTCAAGGAGGTACAGACTTAGAACAAGCACAAATAGGCAATGATGACGACCAGGACGACGATAATGCAGTCTTTGATGCCGCAACATGCAATCCGTCCTCCACCTTTGCGCTTAGCGGTCTTCCTTGATCCAGTATTGCTACTTTCAGGTTGGAGAGGGATCTCTTCTTTCTGGGACATGGCGAAAGCTTCCTGTGTCTCCCTTAGAGTCTCGAACCTTTGACAACACTGGTTGGGGTAGTTATTCAGCTGAGCCGAGCAAGAGTTCCAGGTTGTGTAGATTCTTGGATTCTTGCCCCTGAACACCACATACCACTACAACAAAGAACACCAACAACATTGGCAAAGTAGGAACACATGATCACAAGGTGGAAAAGCAACATAAGCAAAGCATGCATTGATCATCTTCTACCTACAGCACTACAAGCAACATAATTGTTCGCTGCCCAGCTAGTATGGTGTTAACCTACCACCACATCAAAAGAGGGTGTCATATTACCACCGCAAGTTCGTCGTGTGAGGGGGTTAGCTTATGTACCACCTCAAGCACCCAAAATATACAGGCCATAAGAAGTTTTGTTGTCCTAGCTACCCAAAATATACATCATATCATCATGATCATGATCATCATCATCATCATCTAGCAATGCTTGCAACACCGCCACCTCCAACTTCCTGAACAAGCACTACTGGTACCTTGCATCTTTTTGTCCAGGAGGTGGCCAAGAGCAGGAATCTTTGTGGTTTCACTGAATGTTCCCTTCGCGCTCATCACAGCCTCGTAGAGGCCGGGGTGCACGTCGATAGGCATGCTCTCCCTGATGGCAGATGCCACCTCCCTGACGGCCTCGGTCATGCTGGTGAAGACGAGCACCTCCTCATCGACCAAAGAACGTCTCTTCCTCTTCTTCTCCCCTCTCTCAGGCACCTTGGGTGCATGATCATCAGCTTTGGCGCCTCGGGTGTAAGCAGGACCATCAACATTGATGGTGTCCGACTCCTGCGATTCAGGATCCTCAGGCATACCGAGAGGCTCAGAGGATCCCATGGCATGCCTTCCAGTGGCAAGACCGAAGGAGAAGATGGTCTGCATCTGCTCGTTGTTCAGGATGGGCTTGTTTGGGAACTCGGCGTCCTTGGGTGATCCTAGGTACAAAAAACAGTTAGACAGTTAGTGTTTGACAGTTAGAAAGTGAGACGGTTTAGGAATTGAACATTGTTAGACAGTTGGCTAACAAGAATGTGGCCTCTGAGGTGCTCCGCCTCCAAGATGATGTTGTGAGTATCCTCATCCCAATGTGCACCACTCAGGTCTTTGAGCTTTGACACCTTGACCCACCTTGATCTCCACTTCCTGAGGTGAATGTAGATCTGAGTAGAGGTGACCTCCTGCCCACAGAAGTCAAAGACAAGCTTTGCAACTGTGGTGAGATGCACCTCCTTAAACCCCTTCTTAGTCCTCACCCCGGAGGCGATCAACTCGCACATCTTGTTCAACACGAAGGTGGACATAAATGGAGGCCACTTCATGGTCATCCCCATCTTGCTCTTCTTTTCCTTGCCACCAGCATTCTTCTCCGGCCCCAGACAAGGTGTGGCCAGCACTGACCCCATCCTAGGCACCTCGAACAGCTCCATCTCCGGCATCTCCTCCGGCTGGGAGTCCGGGACAAGGGAGAGAGCGAGCTGGCTCTCCCCCTCGAGCAGAGCGTGGCTAAATTCATCGACGCTCATGTCCTACAAGTGTGACAAACAAGGCAGGTGCATGACTAATCGAGCAAGACAGGTCACAAGAACATCATTCGAAGGCCGAAGCTACAAAGATCTACATCATGGCCTACCAAATTGACATGCTAACAGCAAATCAACATCCTAAACATGCCCAAGCTACATCACGGCCTAAAGATCTACTCCATTCGCACAGATCTACAAGACCTAGGGTTCGATTGTGCTTACCGGCATCGTAGCGTGGACGACCGCTCTCTGCTCGGAGAGATCGAGGAAGAAGCGCTCCGCCAGCGGTCGTCGACCACCGTTCACCGGAGTAGAAGGAGGCGCCGCTTACCTGGTGACGAGGTGTACCCTCATCAAATCCCATGGTTAAGGACCTAGGGTTGAGATTATGGGGAGAGAACGTGGTAGTACTGGTAGTTTCGTCGGCTGACAAGTAGAGGCAAAGATTTACCCAGGTTCAGGCCCCTCGGGTGGAGGTAAAGATCCTACTTCCTGCTTGTCTGTTATTGATCGCTGGAGATTATGAGGTTACAAGGTGGCTCCGGCGAGATGACGATCTCGCTAGAGCTTTGGTGGTTTGAATATGGCTTGGTCCTAGATCGGCACCCCTCCCAGCCTTTAAATAGGCTGGGTCTCGGGAGTTTGTAACTGACCTAGTTTACACATAAGGAAAGTATAAACCGACTATGTCTATGTCTAAACTTGGAGGGTACTCCATCTTGTTGGGCCTCTCGTCTTGGGCTTCGAGTTGTCTCTTCGCTATTGGGCTTCTAGTCATCACGTGCACCAGGTACCCTCACGGTAGGGTACCCGAGATGTATATCCTTGTCAGTAGCCCCCGAGTACTTTTCTGACTCGAAGAATCGGGCATGGACTCGTTCGTAAGTGCACATCATATGCTTAGCATTGTGTATATTATAATTGGAATTCTTGTATGAATAGCACATGTTGGCTATGTCGAGTATTTCATCGACTGTGGTTTTTTCTTATGATGATCAAGGGATAATAGCTTAGTAGGCCTAGTTCACTCGACGGATTGGGACTGGTTAACTACACATTTGGGTAAAACCTTACTAGCTTTCAATCAAACTCGAGTCCCCGGACTCGAATCTAGAACAAACTGGTCAGATTCGACTAGGCCGCTGAGGTCTTACTGAGTCGATCTGCAGTATAACTTTGAATTTTACCCAACGCGTCCGTCGGGATTTTTCATCATGTCTGCTGACACGGAAAGTATAAGGATTGACGTTGCTGGAACGGTCCTTAGCCCAGCTCAAAAGTTCGGCGGGTCTTACCTTTGCACTATGCGTGCATCATCCGAGGTATTTGCGACGGACGCAACTCGGGAATGTTTCGAGTATGATTTTACATATGAACGTAGTCGATATATTCGTCGACTGACCCTTTGACACTATTTTATCGGGTGCGCGACAGCGCTCCCGATGGGAGTAGCCCCCGAGATTGTGCTTTATTGCTTGCAATAGAGGATAATCTAAAATCTTCTTACCCTACATATGTTAGTCGAAGAAAATCTTTTGCCATAATTCTATCGGGTGCGCGGCAGCGCTCCCGATGGGAGTAGCCCCCGAGATTGTGCTTTATTACTTGTAATGGAGGATAATCTCAGAATCACTTGGTCTTGAGCATCCTTAGTCGAAGAAATTTTCGATACGCTCCCGATGGGAGTAATATGTCTTTGATCGAAGAGACAGTCGAGTGACCATACACTCGAAAACAATCGAGTGATTAATATGCTTTGGGTGAACCCGACATCTTTTCTAAACAAATCTGCTGCAATGATGTCAGGGATGACGTTTTATGGCGACTGCGCCACCTGACACGCGGTGGCGTGCGCTATACTGCGATAGATGGGACGTGACACGTCTTGTGAGCCCATTGTGCAGCCGTTTGGACTGGATTTGACCGTTCAGGCACGATTTCTCCGGGGCCATGATTGTAGTTCCTAGATTCCCGTGCATAGTGGGCGGAGTGGCCGGCGACGATTGCCCTCCGTGGCTGCCACGTGTACGGTTGGATTTGCTTCTTTGCCCACGATCTCGCATTGACGGTGCGGATTCTTTTGCGTTGAGGTTAAAAGGGTGCGGCGGAGTAAATAGTATTTTTACTTGCCATTTGCTCTCCGCCGCCGCTGCTTCTTCTTCCTCCTCGCGCATCGCCATAGCCTCCTAGCGAAGCTTTTGCAACCACCACCGCGATGACGAAACCTACCACCCGAAAGGGCAGGAGTGCTGCAAACGCATCGGCGGACAGCGCCGCTGGAGCCGCTGCCAGCGGTTTGAAGAGGGACAAGGGCGCTTGGACCAAGTCCACCTGCAGCAAGAGGATGCTCACCGGCCTGCGGAACGACGGGCTGATCCCTGAGGACATTTCGCAAGTTCGCATCCCCGGCGCCGAGGTAATCCCGCGTCCAGGCCCCAATGAGCGGGTCTGCTTTGTTGATTTTGTGAACAGGGGATTCTCCTTCCCTGTTCACAACTTTCTTCGTGCACTGATGCACGTGTATGGAGTGCAATTGCACGATTTTATGCCCAATGGGCTTTTGCACATTGCGTGTTTCTTCGTCCTTTGCGAGTGCTTCTTGGGCGTCGCACCCCACTTTGGTCTGTTCCGCCGCATCTTCAACGTCAAGCGCCAGCACAGCGCCAAAGGACCTGGTGGTTTTGGAGTACAGGCTCGACCTGATGTCGAGTACTTCAAGATCAACTTCCTGGAGTCTGTGCAAGGATGGCGCCAGAAGTGGTTCTACATCAAGGATGTGACCATAGGCGCCCAAACATTCGGGTTGCCTGCCTTTGACGCAGACGCCCTGGTGAAGAAGAGGCCATCCTGGATTGCCCAGCCGACCGGAGTCGAAGCCGAAGAGGCTGACATTCTGATGGAGAAGGTGCTGAAGCTTCAGACCACTGCTGGTCGAGAGGTCACGGGCATCCATCTGCTAGCCATTATGGCCAAGAGGTGAGTGCAACCCCTTCGAGCCCAAGCACATGCTATGTGGGGATACAGTGGTGCTTCTGATCCAACCCGCTCATGCGCAGTACAGCTTTCTGATGCGGAGGCGGAGAAGTTGGTAAGAAGCCTTACCAAATTGACGGATGAAGATCCCTGCGAGATGAACTCGCCTGTGCCTCCTTATGAAACCAGCAACCCTCTACCAGAGATAACAGTTGATACTATATCTCAGTTGATATGTTATGCATGTGTGATGTTGAATCCTTTGTTGTTTATGTGTGCAGGGACACAAAATGTATGAGTCGATGCCTCCCTTGCCATAGAGCGGCCCAGTGCCAGACAATGAGCCATTCGAGGCAGATTCTGATGATGAGATGGCCTCACTCGCCACCGCACACACGCCAGAAGCCGATGAGGGCGATGCTGAGGTGCAGGGCAAACAGAAGCGGTCGCGCGACGAGGAAGACACCGCTGACTCGGAGGAAAAGGAGAAAGACAGGACGGAGTCGATGACGGCGCCACTCGAGGTGCCTCCGATTCGCTCGCTTCCCCCACGACCACCAAAGAAATCGCGCCCGAGCGTGGGTGTGCTTAACCCTGGTCGAATGGTCGACCTTACTGAAGAGTAAGTATTACGTGCCCATGCTTTGTCACTTTATGAATAATGCCACCTTGCATATTTATAATGTGTGATACAGTGTTTCCTCGGATGAGGATATGCCTCCGCCACCAACGGCGGAAAAGAGTAGCGCAGCATCCACTGCACGGACGCTGCCACCAGAGCAGCCGCCTACCCCTGCGACTCCTGCTGCTACAGCCACAGCTACACCACCTGAGCCGGAGGTTGCAGCAACTGAGAGCGGAGCTGCGGCTGCAGGTGTCCCTGCGTCGACTTCTTCCTTCTTGGAGCACGTAAATTTATGCTTGCCGTAGTTGTAATCCTCATCGAGTGCCAAATTTTTTGCCTAGACTCAGTTATTGAGTTATGAATTTGCCCATGTCGTGCACTTAGGCATTTGTGCAAGAGTTGCTGAAGGCTGGTGCCAAGTATGTGCAGGAGACGGAAGCCGCCACCCTGCAGCAGCAACTCGAAGCTGCGAAGAGTGCGTATCTCTTTATGCTAGTACCACCCATTGAAGCTGATTCCTCTTGCAGTTTGTTGACCATGTATGTTTGTTTTGCAGAGGCCGCCGCTGATGCGGCAGAAAATTTGAACAACGCCACCCGTCGAGTGGCTGATCTGGAGAAGAGGCTGAAAGCAGCCGAGGTTAGAGAGGAGTCGGCAATTGGTCGACTTTCTGCCGCCAGCACCAGCTTAACTGGTACGAATTTTTGCTGTGTTCCTTAGATGTTTGAGGTTTCTGATATATGGTGCTGATTATTTTGTCCACATGCTAGGCGTGATGGATGGCCCTACTGCTACTGGCAAGCAAAGCCTTGGCACCTCACTCGATGAAAGTGTGGCTGTCTCGGAGGTTACCAGTAGCAGAGCAGGGGAGATGCTGACGCAGGCGGCGAATGCCTTGGGCGCCCTCCATGGCAGCTTCTTCCCCGGCGAAGAGCTACCATCTTCCTTTGCAGAGCTGGTTGAGCTATTCAAGCCTGAAGGGACTGCCGTCGCTGACTTCTGTCGCGAGCAAATGGTAAGTGGTGCTCAGACTACTTTTCTCATGTTGCTCGCGCACGGAGTCGAGGCAGATTTTGACGCAGCTACGAAGAAGTTTCCACGGGGTTCTGATGGCAGAACCGTCGGGCTCGGCACTTGGATGGAAGCCGCCAAAAAATATGCCCAACATTTGCTAACAACTGTTGAAGAAAGGGCAGCCAAGGTCCAGGCGAAGAAAGCTTCCTCCAAGAAGTCGACGACTTAGCTAGTGATCCCTTTGTTGACTAGGTCTAGGAATTTCGTCATTTTGCTTTTGCTATATGTAAATTATCAGACATCGTATTTGTCTTGTTATGAAATATGAACTTCAGTAATCGGGAGGCGCAGCCCCCGAGCCTTTTGCTTGAGCTCTTTATGCTTCCTTATGCATTAATTATTCTGACTGTAGAACCGAGCCTCTCAACCATCGACTGGCCCTGTTGTGGGTGGTTCTTCGAAGTCGCGAAGCGTGAATGACCAGAAAATTATGGACTACCTTCAGCAAAAGCTTTCTGAGATTACTCGCGAGCTGAAGGAAACACAAGATGCGTATGCTGAGTTGCAGTCGAGGCCATCCCCAACTACGGAACGGGAGGCCTTTTTGCTTGAGGAGTTGGAGAGAGTAAATCTGCAACTCGAATGTAAGATATTTTTTGGATCATCGAGATCTATTCTTTGCGAGGTGACTCGACTGGACGATGATGAGCCCTTTGTTTTTGCGTAGGTGTTTGCTCTGACCCGATAAAGGAGGAGGCACGGATTCAGGATGGACTCGACGGTCATGCGAGTAGTACTGAGTACTCCGCCCACCCCTTTTGGTCAGATGATACGTCTCAAACGTATCTATAATTTTTGATGTTCCATGCTGTTATTATATCAATTGCTACATGTTTTGGTTACACTTTATATCATTTTTATGCATTTTCTGGGACTAACCTATTAACAAGATGCCACAGTGCCAGTTCCCTGTTTTCTGCTGTTTTTGGTTTCAGAAAATCTATTAAGGAAATATTCTCGGAATTGGACGAAACAAAAGACATCGTCAATAATATCACGAGGAGATCACGGAGTCCAAAGGGGAGTCGGAGCAGACCCACCAGGGGGCCACGCCACACTAGGGCGCGGCCCAGGGTGGGCCCGCGCCCCCCTATGGCGTGGTGGCCCCCCTCGGCCACCGACGCCGCCTCTTCGCCTATATATTCTCCGCGACGCGAAAACCCTATTACGGTCGATCATATTCCACGAAAAGTTCCGTCGCGGCCGTCATCGTCAATCTCAGATCGGAGGAGTTCTGAAGCTCTTCCCGGCACCCTGCCGGAGGGGAGATCATCACCGGAGGGCTCTACATCACCATGCCTGCCTCCGGAGTGATGCGTGAGTAGTCCACCCCTGGACTACGGGTCCATAGCAGTAGCTAGATGGTTGTCTCTCTACCTTGTGCCTCCATGTTTAGATCTTGTGAGCTGCCTAACATGATCAAGATCATCTTATTGTAATGCTAGATGTTGTGTTTGCTGGGATCCGATGAATATTGATACCATGTTTATTCAAGTTGTTTATCTATGTGCTCTTGATCTTGCATGCTCTCCGTTGCTAGTAGATGCTTTGGCCAAGTAGATGCTTGTGACTCCAAGAGGGGGTATTTATGCTCGATAGTGGGTTCAGTCTCTAGATATCTGGATCAGTGACAGAAAGGTCTAAGATGGTAGATGTGCTGTTGCTACTAGGGATAAAACATTGGTGCAGTGTCCAAGGGCACTTGTATTGATTACATTACACACTTTACTTCATGCAATAATCTGTTGTTAGCAACTTAATACTGAATGGATGCGGATGCTGCCTTGAAGGTGGATTATTTAGGCATAGATGCGGTTGGAATAACGGTCTATGTACTTTGTTGTAATGCCCAACTAGATTTCATAGTAGACATCTTGGCATGTATTGCATTGTTATGCCCTCTCTATTTGTCAATTGCCCAGCTGTAATTTGTTTACCCAACATGCTAGTTATCTGTTCTGAGAGAGACACCACTAGTGAACTGTGGACCCTGGTCCAATTTCCTCATACTGTTTACACAACCTGCTGCAATCATCTGTTTCCTGTTACTTGCTGTTTTCCTGCTGTTTTCCACACCATACGTTTAACTCTTTGTTTCTGCAAGACCGGAGAGATTGACAACCTCTCTGTTTCGTGTTGGGCAAAGTTCTGGTTTGTGTCTGTGCAGATTCCACGTTGGTGCAAGCTCCCTAGCGCCAGGGGGAGTCAACATCAACAACCTTCCGATAGATCGTCAAGTCCTACTGGATTGATAACCTTGGGTAGATTTCTCAAGGGAAAACTTCTGCTGTCTACATCATAACCTTCCTCTTGGGGTTCACCAACACGTAGCCATCAAGCTGTTTTCTGGCGCCGTTGCCGGGGACTTGGAGGCTATTGGAAAGGGGAGTCTCTCAGTTCCAATCTCTTTACTTTGTTTTTGTCTTGTTTTAGTTTTGTTTTGCTTGCTGTTAAAAATCAAAAACCCAAAAAAATTAAATTCCTGCATCTAGTTTTTAATTTCGAGTTGCTTGCTTGTTTTAGGCTTGCTAAAATGAGTAATCCTGAAAATACTAAGTTGTGTGACTTTACTAGCACAAACAACAATGATTTTATCTGTACACCCATTGCTCCACCTGCTTCTAAAGCAGAATTTTATGAGATTAAGCCTGCACTGTTAAATCTGGTTATGAAAGAGCAATTTTCTGGTGTTAGTACTGATGATGCTGCTGCCCACTTAAACAACTTTGTTGAACTTTGTGATATGCAAAAGTATAAGGAGGTAGAGAGTGATATTATTAAGCTGAAATTGTTTCCTTTCTCTTTAAGAGGAAGAGCTAAAGATTGGTTGCTATCTTTGCCTAGAAATAGTATTGATTCCTGGACTAAATGCAAAGATGCTTTCATTGGAAAATATTATCCTCCTGCTAAAATTATCTCTTTAAGAAGTGGTATTATGAACTTTAGGCAACTTGATAATGAGCATGTTGCCCAAGCTTGGGAAAGAATGAAGTCTTTGGTTAAAAATTGCCCCACTCATGGACTGACTACTTGGATGATCATCCAAACCTTTTATGCAGGACTAAATTTTTCTCAAGGAACTTATTGGACTCGGCTGCTGGAGGGACCTTTATGTCCATCACTTTGGGTGCTGCTACAAAGCTTCTTGATGATATGATGGTAAATTATTCTGAATGGCACACTGAAAGGGCTCCAACTGGTAAGAAGGTAAATTCTGTTGAGGAAATTTCCTCCTTGAGTGATAAAGTTGATGCTATTATGACTATGCTTTCGAATGGACATGGTGTTGTGGATCCAAATAATATTCCTCTTGCTTCTTTGGTTGCTCATGATGAGAAAAATGTTGATGTAAACTTCATTAAAAATAACAACTTCAACAACAATGCTATAGGAATAATTTTGGTAGCAACAATTATAGGCCATATCCTGCTAATGGTAGCAACTCTTATGGTAATTCTTATGGCAATTCCTACAGTAACAATAGAAGTGTGCCCTCTGATCTTGAAGTCATGCTTAAGGATTTTATTAGCACACAAACTACTTTTAATAAAACTGTTGAGGAAAAGCTAGGAAAAATTGATACTCTTGCTGCTAAAGTTGATAGTCTTGCTCATGATGTTGAAATGCTGAAAATAAAAGCTATTCCTAGTGATATTAGAGAGAGTAAAACACTCAATGCTATCCAAATTAAAATTGATAATAACATTAGGATGCTTGCTGAACTTCATGAAAGATGGGAGAGAGAAGAAAGAGAAGCTGAAATTGCTGAACAAAATAGTGTTGTTAGAGTTTGCACTATTTTTACTAATGAAACAAATGATGCCTCACATGCTAATGCGCCCCCTACTGTTAGTGAAAAGATAATAAGTGTTGGAAATGTCTCTACTACCTCTACAAAAAGTTTTAAATTGCCTGATAGCACTACTTTTGTTCCTAGTAAAAGTGCTGAAATTTTTAGAGGTGTTGGTGATAATTGCTCCATTGTTTTTATGACAACAACTTCAATTTCGAAAATTGTAACATAACTGAAGTCATCATGTTCTTGCAAAAGCTAGCTAAGAGTCCTAATGCTAGTAAAATAAATATGGCTTTTACTGAACATATTATCAAAGCTCTCATGCATGCTAGGGAAGAAAAATTAAAACTTGAAGCTTCTATCCCTAGGAAGTTAGATGATAATTGGGAACCTGTTATTAAAATGAAACTGAGTGAGTTTGAATGCAATGCTTTGTGTGACCTTGGTTCTTGTATTTCGGTTATGCCTAAAAATTTATATGATATTCTCAAGCTTGCACCTTTGGAAAAATGTCATTTGGATGTTCACTTTGCTGATTCTTCTATGAAGAAACCTTTAGGAAAAGTTGATGATGTTTTGATAATGGTTAATAACAATCTTGTCCCTGTTGATTTTGTGGTTTTGGATATTGAATGCAATCCTTCTTGTCCTATTGTTTTGGGAAGACCTTTTCTGAGAACTGTTGGTGCTGTTATTGATATGAGAGAGGGGAATATAAAATTTCAATTCCCACTCAAGAAAGGTATGGAACACTTCCCTAGGAAGAAGATGAAATACTCACATGATACTAGTGTCAAGACAAATTATGGTTTTGGATTTTCTGGTCTTGACAATACTTGATGCATCTCTTCATGCCTAGCTCAAAGGCATTAAAGAAAAGCACTTCTGGGAGATAACCCATGTTTTTATTTGCTGTTTTATTTTTGTTTTCTTGAGTCAAGGATGCTTGTTTACCTCTGTAGCAACTCCTTTGTATCTTTTATTTGCTGTTTTGTTGTGCCAAGGAGAGTTACTAATGCAAAGTTGGTTTTTATTTTCGGGACTGCATTGGGACAGATTGCTGTTCGTCACCGTTTAATTCAGTAGAAAATCAGAAAAAATCGAAAAATGCTGAAATTTTTGTGCATGTTCCTGATGATGTTACGCAACTTTCATTATTTCAAAAGTTTTTCATCTGAGCATCGTAAGTGCCTCGAAAAAATTCGTCATTACAGACTGTTCTGGTTTGACAGATTCTGTCTTTTATTTTGCATTCTCTCTTTTACAAGTTTTTAAGTGGTTTCTTTTCGTGTAAAAGTGCCCACTTGAGCCTAGTAACAGTGGCTAATGTTTAAAATAGTTGGCTTGTGAGTTTTGTCTTTGCTAGAACTTTGAAGTATTATCTTTTAGTGCACTAACCTGCTAATGAGAAAAGCTGTTAAGTTTTGGTGTGAAGGAAGTTTTCAAGTGTTGATAGAGGAGAATGATATTACATGATCAAGAAGAGTGAAGAGCTTAAGCTTGGGGAGGCTTACCTCCCCAGCATATTTCAAGAAGACTCAAGCATCTAAGCTTGGGGATGCCCAAGGCATCCCCTTCTTCATCTACAAATTATCAGGTCATCTCTAATGGTGCTATATTTTTATTGCTTCATACTAGTGTACTCTTCCTTGGAGCGTCAGTGTGTTTTTGTTTTCAGTTTGTTTTGTTTTGTTTGCTGTGCTATACTTGTTGGATCCTAGCATTCATGTTTGGGAGAGAGACACGCTCCACTTTTTCATTAGAATACTCTTGTGCTTCACTTATACTTGTTGAGTATTCCTGTCTAGTTGCTGTTATTGCTGTTAGCTCTCAGTTTTTCATACATCTCTTGTTAGAGCTTTCAGTTTCTTTTGAAGAAAGTACTCTCTTGCTTCACTTATATCTGTTTGGAGAGTTGTCAAATAAGTTGATTGGTGTTTGGTTGGACCAGAAAAATGCTATGCATGTGGTAGTGGTATAAAATGCTTACATGAATCTTTTTAGATCGTTGTCTTGAGTAATTTGATGCTTGCCAATTGTTTTGAGCTGTCAAGTAATTAATGTTTAAGCTTGTGCATCATGTAAGTAATGGCTATTAATGAAGAACTACTATAAGGATTTTCTGCTATAATAATCTGTTGCATAATTGGAAGTCCATAGTAGTCTAGATAATTTTTGGATGAAGGCTATGTGTTAACAAGGAAGACAGTGGGAGTCTATGGTTCGTCAAACCTTGTGTTTTATGTACACTCTTGCTATTCCAGTTGATAATGATGTTTGCTTATAATAACCTTGCTAGCCTAAACTCTGTACTAAGAGGGAATGCTTCTTGTACATCCAAAACCTTGAGCCAAATCCATGCCACCTGTGTCCACCATACCTACCTATTATGTGGTGTTTTCACCATTCCAAGTAAATTTCTTCATGTGCTATCTACTAACTACTCAAAACAATTTCCTTTTTGTGTCACTACTTGAAAAGCTCATAAGGACGTAGTAGTGAGATTTGTCATCTTCCATGCTAATTAATTTACAAGGATTGGCAGCTTCATCTGCTTCTCCACCTTTTATTTTGCATTAAAGAGCTGGTTAGTCCACCCTATAAATAAATAAATAAATAGACACTCCTCCATGGTGAATGTTGGTGGGCACCCGAGGATTCGGTTAGCCATGGTTTGTGGAAAGTAAATGGTTGGGAGGAGTGTCACCAATAAGTGCTTGTTACAAGTGCAGTCCTAAAAACTCTCGGAACCGCTCTAAAAGTTAGTTAGCCATGGAAGATGACAAGTACCTGCTATTTGATTTGTTGACACCTGTATACACCATTACCTTACAAAACAATATTTTATGCTCTCTATATGCCTTCGGGAACTACAGCTCTAGCACATGATGTTAATCCCTGCTTCCCTCTGCGAAGGGCCATTCTTTTACTTTTATGTTGAGTCAGTTTTCCCACTTCTTTCTGTCTACTTAAGCAAACATCATTGTCAACTCCAGTATAACAGTTTTTACATAACTTTGTGTTTGGTTGATCATATTCTTTGCATTGACATTATCTATATGATATACATGTTGAAAGTTGAAGCAAAAGCTGAAGCTATTATCTTCCTTTGTGTTGATACAAACACTTTCATGTTGAGAATTATTGCTGCTGTGAACTAACTATTATGTTAGACTATTATATCTCTAAATGTTTTATAGTATTATTCATGAAAGTTTGCACTTGTGTGATCACTTATGTTTACTCTTTATTTACTTGCTTGCAAACTATAGACCATTGGCTTGGATCACTTCATTCAGATCATGTGCATTACATTGTTATTTGATCAAAGATTGTGTTGGTAGCATGTCACTTCAAAAATTATCTGTTTTTATCGTTTACCTACTCGAGGACGAGCAGGAACTAAGCTTGGGGATGCTTGATACGTCTCAAACGTATCTATAATTTTTGATGTTCCATGCTGTTATTATATCAATTGCTACATGTTTTGGTTACACTTTATATCATTTTTATGCATTTTCTGGGACTAACCTATTAACAAGATGCCACAGTGCCAGTTCCCTGTTTTCTGCTGTTTTTGGTTTCAGAAAATCTATTAAGGAAATATTCTCGGAATTGGACGAAACAAAAGACATCGTCAATAATATCACGAGGAGATCACGGAGTCCAAAGGGGAGTCGGAGCAGACCCACCAGGGGGCCACGCCACACTAGGGCGCGGCCCAGGGTGGGCCCGCGCCCCCCTATGGCGTGGTGGCCCCCCTCGGCCACCGACGCCGCCTCTTCGCCTATATATTCTCCGCGACGCGAAAACCCTATTACGGTCGATCATATTCCACGAAAAGTTCCGTCGCGGCCGTCATCGTCAATCTCAGATCGGAGGAGTTCTGAAGCTCTTCCCGGCACCCTGCCGGAGGGGAGATCATCACCGGAGGGCTCTACATCACCATGCCTGCCTCCGGAGTGATGCGTGAGTAGTCCACCCCTGGACTACGGGTCCATAGCAGTAGCTAGATGGTTGTCTCTCTACCTTGTGCCTCCATGTTTAGATCTTGTGAGCTGCCTAACATGATCAAGATCATCTTATTGTAATGCTAGATGTTGTGTTTGCTGGGATCCGATGAATATTGATACCATGTTTATTCAAGTTGTTTATCTATGTGCTCTTGATCTTGCATGCTCTCCGTTGCTAGTAGATGCTTTGGCCAAGTAGATGCTTGTGACTCCAAGAGGGGGTATTTATGCTCGATAGTGGGTTCAGTCTCTAGATATCTGGATCAGTGACAGAAAGGTCTAAGATGGTAGATGTGCTGTTGCTACTAGGGATAAAACATTGGTGCAGTGTCCAAGGGCACTTGTATTGATTACATTACACACTTTACTTCATGCAATAATCTGTTGTTAGCAACTTAATACTGAATGGATGCGGATGCTGCCTTGAAGGTGGATTATTTAGGCATAGATGCGGTTGGAATAACGGTCTATGTACTTTGTTGTAATGCCCAACTAGATTTCATAGTAGACATCTTGGCATGTATTGCATTGTTATGCCCTCTCTATTTGTCAATTGCCCAGCTGTAATTTGTTTACCCAACATGCTAGTTATCTGTTCTGAGAGAGACACCACTAGTGAACTGTGGACCCTGGTCCAATTTCCTCATACTGTTTACACAACCTGCTGCAATCATCTGTTTCCTGTTACTTGCTGTTTTTCCTGCTGTTTTCCACACCATACGTTTAACTCTTTGTTTCTGCAAGACCGGAGAGATTGACAACCTCTCTGTTTCGTGTTGGGCAAAGTTCTGGTTTGTGTCTGTGCAGATTCCACGTTGGTGCAAGCTCCCTAGCGCCAGGGGGAGTCAACATCAACAACCTTCCGATAGATCGTCAAGTCCTACTGGATTGATAACCTTGGGTAGATTTCTCAAGGGAAAACTTCTGCTGTCTACATCATAACCTTCCTCTTGGGGTTCACCAACACGTAGCCATCATCAGACAGGACGAGGAGCGCCATTTTGGTAAGGCTTCTGGACCGGGCTTGGCGCACTGCCATTCGTCTGGAGACTTGCAGGTTGGCTTTATTTCGAGTCCACGAATCTTTGTTTCCTTTGAATGAGCAACCACAGGGCCTTGTTGCATTGCTGAAGAAATTTCGAAAAGGCAAGGCGATCAAGAAGTTTGTGCGCGATCAGCTGATTAGCGGGGCTAATGTTGCTCTTGCCTTTGTGCGATCGCACCTTCCGCACCTTGATTTGAAAAGGATTGCGATGGGACCCGCACCCATACCAGGTGGTGGTCCTGTGCCAATGGAGGAGCACTACCAAGAAACACGGGTGGACGCATTGGTCCTAATCCATCGTGTGCTGAAGGAGGAGGAAAAATGGACCGAGCCCAAGGAAGAACCTGTTGAATAGGTTATGTATATGGGGGGTGACCCTAGAGTGTAAAACGCAACACTTGTGAGTATCTATGAATTAATGATTCGTATCCTCGCAGCCCCCGAGCTTATTGAGTGGGGTGTATGAAGTTACTTGTTGTAAAATTATGACTATCCATCTTCAGAAGGTTGTTGGTGGCCGCACGGCGCAACACGATCACCAACGTGGAACCTGCACACAACACAATCAAAGTACTTTGCCCCAACGAAACAGTGAGGTTGTCAATCTCACCGGCTTGCTGAAAACAAAGGATTAAACGTCTCATGTGGAAAATGAGTATTAAATTGCAGAGAATAAAAAGGAACAGTTTGCAGTTTGTGGTTGTTTAATCAGTGTAAAAGAATGGACCGGGGTCCACAGTTCACTAGTGGTGTCTCTCCATAAAAGATAACTAACATGTTGGGTGAACAAATTACAGCTGGGCAATTGACAAATAGTGAGCACATGACAATGCATATATATGACATGTTGACTACTATGATATTTAATTGGGCATTACGACAAGATACATAGACCGTTATCCAACAGCATCTATGACTAATAATCCACCGCCGGGTTGTCATCCGAGTCCCCCGTTGGTATTAAGTTGCAAGCAACGGATAATTGCATTAAGTAAAGTGCGTAATGTAAACAAACACATATGCCCGTGGACATAGCATTGTTAGGTTATCCCTAGTGGCAACAGCACATCCACAACCTTAGAACTTTCTGTCACTGTCCCAGGTTAAACGGAGACATGAACCCACTATCTAGCATAAATACTCTCTCTTGGAGTTACAAGCATCTACTTGGCCAAAGCATCTACGAGTAACGGAAAACATGCAAGATCTTAAATAACATATAAGATAGATTGATAATCAACTTGACATAATATTCAATATTCATCGGATCCCAGCAAACACAACATGTAGCATTACATAATATGATCTTGATCATGTAGGGCAGCTCACAAGATCTAAACATGATGGCACAAAGTGGAGAGACAACCATCTAGCTACTGCTATGGACCCGTAGTCCAAGTATGAACTACTCACGCATCACTCCGGAGGCAGGCATGGCGATGTAGAAGCCTCCGGTGACGATTCCCCTCTCCGGCAGGGTGCCGGAAGAGGTTCTGAACCCTCCCGAGCTAGGGTTGACGACGGCGGCGTCTCTGGAACTTTTCGTGGATATTTGCTCAAGTACTTAGGGTTTTCGCGTTGGGGGAATAAGTAGGCGAAAGGGCGGCGGCTGCGGACCCCCGAGGGCCCACACCACCCCAGGGCGCGGCAGAAGGGGGGCCCGCGCCCTGGTGGCGTGTGGGGCCCTGGTGGCCCTCCTCTGTTGCTCCTTCGTTCCGTCAGGCGTGTTCTGGAAAAATAGGCACCCCCGTGTAGTTTCGTCCAATTCCGAGAATATTTCCAGACTAGCTTTTCTGGAATACAAAAACAGCAGAAAACAGGAACTGGCACTTCGCATCTTGTTAATAGGTTAGTCCCAATTTTTTATAAAAGTGATATAAAGTAGATGCAAAACATGTAGCAATTGGTATAAAACAAGCATGGAACATCAAAAATTATAGATACGTTTGAGAAGTATCACTCGTCTGCATCTTCTTCGTTGTATGCTTTGACTCTTGGTGCATTGAATCTTACATCAGATGGCAGGATTGCCTCTGCACCGTACACCATGAAGAATGGAGTGAATTGTGTTGAGCGTTGGGTGTTGTGCGTAGGCTCCATAGCACAGACGGGAGCTCTTCTACCCAAGCACCCGCAGCCCTTTTGAGTGGCACCAGGAGGCGTTTCTTGATTCCACTCGTCACAAGTCCATTGGCTTTTTCGACTTGGCCATTTGACTGCGGGTGCGCCACAGATGCATAATTGAGCGTGATATCTTGCTCTTTGCAGAAGGATTTGAATTCCTCAGCCGTGAAATTTGTACCGTTGTCAGTGATGATGCTACTTGGCACACCAAAGCGGTATATGATGGATTTTATGAAATTGACTGCTGTAGTGGCAGTCGAACTTGTGATAGGTACTGATTCAATCCACTTGGTGAACTTGTCGACCGCCACCAGAAGGTGAGTATGCCCTCCATGGGAGGATTTTTTGAGTGGCCCAACCATATCGAGCCCCCACTGGGCGAAGGGCCAGGCCAATGGTATTGTCTTCAACGCCGACGCGGGTGCGTGCGGCTTTGTGGCGAATTTTTGACAGCCGATGCCCCTTTTGACTATGTCCTCCGCGTCTTTTAGTGCTGTGGGCCAGTAGAAGCTTGCGCGAAAGGCTTTGGCTACGAGTGATCGACTGCTGGCATGATGCCCGCAGGTTCCTGCATGAATATCACGAAGGATGGCTTGGCCATCTTCAAATGCTATGCAACGTTGGAACATACCTGATATGCTGCGCTTGTACAGTTCTCCGTTGATGACAGTGTATGCTTTAGATCGTCGAGTGATGCGTCTTGACTCTGTTATGTCTTCGGGTACCTTGCCGCGGAGTATGTATGCGAGGAAGGGTTGAGTCCAAGTTGGCTCAACGAGGAGTACCTCGACTGGCAGGTCCTCTGTGCTAGGTGTCTTGCTCCTGGCTGGTGCGGCTGATGTAGGAGGTGCTCGCTTCTTTTTGATGGATCTGTGCTCGATGCGCTCAAAGAAGACACCAGGTGGCACTGGTGCTTTGGTCGCACCAATGTTGGCTAACTTATCTGCTTCTTCATTGCTCTCACGCCCTATGTGCCGCAACTCGCAGCCTTCGAAGCTGCCCTCCATGAGGTTGTACAGGTCACGGTAGGCGATCATGTTATCTGCGATTGTGTCGCAGGCTTTCATTGTTTGCTGCACCACCAGATTCAAGTCGCCGTAGATCATCAGTCGAGTGCACCCGAGGGCTTTGGCCATCCTCATGCCATGGATCAGAGCCTCATATACTGCTTCGTTATTGGACGGGAACTCGAACCCCATTTGTAGGATGTAGCAGAGCTTGTCGCCTTTTGGTAATATGAGGATAACACCTGCGCCTGCTCCTTCGTTTTTCTTTGAGCCGTCGAAGTACATAGTTCATGAGTTGGACACATCTGGTGCTCCTGGGAGCTGAGCTTCAATCCACTCGGTGTGGAAGTCAGGTAAAACTTGTGCTTTGATGGCCTTCGGGTAATCATACTTGATGTTTCTTGGTGCTAGCTCGATGAGCCATTTTGCTACTCGCCCAGTTGCGTTGGGGTTTGTGAGGATGTCCCCGATCCCTGAGGTGCTGGTTACAGTGATCAGGTGCTCGGAGAAGTAATGTGTCAGCTTCCTTGAGGACATGAACACGGCGTAAGCCAGCTTCTGATAGTGCGGGTACCGCTGCTTTGATGTGGAGAGCACTACACTCAGGTAATAGACTGGACGTTGTATGATTTGGGCGTGTCCCTCCTCCCTTCGCTCGACTACCAGTACGGTGCTTACCACCCTGTTAGTTGCAGAGACATATTGGTACAATGGCTCACGTTCCCTTGGTGCGACTAGGATTGGAGGGCTTGTGAGGACTCGCTTGAGATCCGTAAAGGCTGCTTCAGCTTCTGGCGTCCACTCGAATTTATCTGCTTTCTTCATCAGTCGATAGAACAGGAGTGCTTTTTCGCCAAGCTTGCTGATGAATCAACTGAGCGCTGCCACTCGACCCGCTAATTTTGCACGTCATGGAGCTTTGAAGGCCTTTGCATCGTCAAGATGGCCTGTATTTTCTCCGGGTCTGCCTCGATTCCTCGAGCTGAGACTAGATACCCGAGGAGTTGCCCGGCTGGCACGCCGAACGTGCACTTCTTCGGGTTGAGCTTGATGTGGAAGCGTTTGAGGTTTGCGAATGTCGCTCGCAAGTCATCGAGTAGTGTGTTTTCCTCTCTTGTGGTGATGACGATGTCATTTACATAGACCTGGACGTTTCGCCCAATTTGCTTCTTGAGGCAATCTTGCATCATGCGCTGGTATGTTGCGCCTGCGTTCTTGAGCCCGAAAGGCATTGTGGTGTAGCAGTAGACCCCGAGTGGGGTTATGAACGCCGTTTTCTCTTCATCCTCTTCCTTCATCCTTATCTGCTGGTAACCCGAGTAGGCATCCAGGAAGGATAAGCGAGCGCACCCGGCGGTGGAGTCGACGATCTGGTCGATTCGAGGTAATGGAAAGTGATCCTTTGGACAGCATTTATTGAGTACTGTGAAATCTACGCACATCCGAAGGATATCTGTGTGCTTCTTCACTACGAGTACGGGATTGGCCACCCATTGTGATTTCTTGATCTCTCTGATGAATCCTGCTGCGAGTAGCCTGTCGACTTCGGCTTCGACTGCAGTTCTTTTTGGGCCGGATATGCGGCGCATTGTTTGCTTGACTGGTTTAGCATCTGGAAATAACTGGAGAGAGTGCTCGGCGAATTCCCTGGGAATACCTGGCATGTCGGCTGGACACCATGCAAATATATTCCAGTTCTCACGAAGGAATTCGACGAGCGCGCTTTGCTATGCGATAGGCAGACTCGACGAGACATTGACTGTCTTGGTCGGGTCAGTCGGGTGCACCTGATGCGATCTTGTGTCATTGGTGGCATTGAATGCTCTGTCGACTGCCACCTTTTTGTGTTCTGGCATAAGTGTTCGATCGTTGGAGACCGCTAGATCAGCGAGTGTTGCTTCCATGCCAAACATCTCAGAGATTTTGCTGAATTCTCGGTCACAAGAGTCAGACTTTTGGAAGTTCCCCTTGACTGTGATTACTCCTTTTGGTCCAGGCATCTTCAGCTGGAGGTATGCGTAATGTGGCACCGCCATGAATCGAGCGAACGTCGGGCGTCCAAGTATAGCATGGTATTGTGACTTCCAGTCGACAACTTCGAACTCAATCGATTTTGTCCTGAAGTGGTTCTTGTCTCCAAACGTTACGTCGAGTTGTATGGTGCCTTCTGGGCTTATTGCTTTGCCTGGGACGATACCGTGAAAGGTATTTGAGGACCTTGGCAGGTTTTCGACTGACCTGTTCATTTTGCGGAGTGTATCTGCGAAGATGATGTTTATGCCGCTGCCACCGTCCATGAATACCTTGGACATGGCGTAGCCTCCAATTTGCGCGTCGAGTACCAGAGCAGAATGCCCTGGACGAACAACCGACGGAGGGTGGTCCTCTCTGCTGAAGCTTATTGTGGTTTCAGAACCCTTCAAGAATTCAGTTACAGCGGGAGGTGACATGACTGCCATGTTTACTTGTCGAGTGCGAAGTTTTTGCTCCCTGTTGGAAGGTCGACCTTTCTGTATCATGTACATCTGCCCTGTGTCTCGTCCACCCGAGGTATGTGCTGTATGGCACCCGCGAGGTTTCCGCCTGCAGCAGGCTGCGGTGGCGGGGGTGGTGCCATCAGAACAGACACATTGTTTGGCTGAGGCACGGGTGCAGGTGCTTGTGTGGCTGCTGCCTTTCTGAGATTTACGTAATCAGTCGCCATTTGGTCGAACTCACTGCAGTTTCTCATCGAGTGATTGGAGCGCAGTTTTCCGTCATCCCCCTTGTACAGGTGGAATCTGCAATCAGCATCCATCTTTTCTTCGAATGATCGCTCAGATTGTGCCCGTGACTTGCGCCAGTCCTTCCTCTTGTAGTTATCACTGCGTTGGCCGCGGTCTCGACTGTCCCGACGATCATCTCGACTGTCTCGCCGATCATCTCGACTGTCTCGCCGATCTTCCGACCGTCGGTCGCTTCTATCCTGGTCATTGCGGGGTGTGGAGAACCAGCCGCCATGAATTCGGGTCTGTCATCGTCGTGGTGACGTTTTGAACGTTTGCGCCTTCGATCGTCTCTGTACGAGTCTCTGCGAGTTCGACTGCCGCTTTCATGATTGTCACGGGGTGAGGACCCGCGTGTGGTGCGCGCCATGTCCTCTTCGTCTGCCCACTCAGTCGCGGTCATCAAGAGGCTAGCCACAGAGGTTGGCTTTTTGCGACCGAGTGCTTCTTTGAGGTCCCACCTGGCGAGTCCCATTATGAAAGCATCCATGACCATATCTTCTGAAATTACTCCGACTGAGTTGCGTATCTCAGTCCATCGTCTGATGTATGACCTCAGCGTTTCGTCTGAACGTTGCACGCAGGCCCGCAGCTCCTCGAACGTTTTTGGGCGCTCACACAGAGGCTCGAAGTTTTTGATGAAGTCATCGCGGAAGTGATCCCACGAGTCGTACTTTGATGGAGGTAGGGCCTTGACACTAGTACAGAACGACACATCGGATACCCCTCTATGGAAACGGCAGGCGTTAGGCGACGGAGAATCGCGCTTTCCGCGCGGCCAGTGCGTACAAACCTGACCTGGGCCGCGGCTGGCCCGTCAACATAGGTAACGGAGAAAGTATTAACTCCGTTACCCATAGTATTGGCAACGGTCTTAATTCTGGCTCCGTTTCCGATATGTGCCTCTATAGCAACGGAGACTTTTGGTGTCCGTTTCCAATGTGGACACGTTCCATCTTCTTGGAATTCGAAGCGAGGCGAGTAAATGCCATGGCGTAGTGGCACCGCCCACTACTCCTTGCAAACCCCAATCCTTGCTAGCTCAAGACGCCACCGAATCTGCTCTCTCTCTCTCGCTCGCTCCCTCCTACTGATTAGCGAAGATGCCTCGCAGCAATGACACACAGGAGCACACTGAGTCGCCGCGGGACAGTCCCCCGTCAGCGGCGAGTCCGTTGAAGGACCGACGCCGGAGTGAGCGACGACGAATACGCCAACTTCCATGATCCCACATTGATGCTGGGCCCGCCGAAGGTTGATTCTGATGATGAGTCAACCGAAGAGGAGGAGGAGGAGGAGGAGGACGACGAGGAGGACGAGGCGGAGGCGCCGGTCCCGAAGAAGGGAGCCCCGGCGACGGAGAAGAAAGCCGCCGCCACCGCCTCCGATATGCTGCCGCCACCGCCGCCGCCACCACCTCCAATGGCCCCCAATAAGCGAGGCCGTGAGAAGGACGAGGATTGCGCGGAAGCAGGGCGCAAGAAAAACAAGAAGTAGCTAGTAGTAGTTCTATAAGTTCTCCAACTGTAATTTACTTTATTATTATTAATATGTACTGCGTATGTAATGTAGTAATCACTAATATTAATATAAGTATCCTATAAGTGGTTTTCGCCATATAGTAGAGATTAGGAAAATATTATTTCAGAGAGTAGAAGAAATTCCACAGAGTGGGCGCGTAGGTCCCACACCTCAGTGGAAGAAACACAAAGGAAACGGTCCTTCTAAAGAACCGTTTCCTATGTTTTACCTATATATATATGGGCGTACAGAGCAAAACCTAACACTCGTTTCCTCACTCTGTCCCAGTATGCTAGATCTGTTCGTGGCGGCGCCTCCTGGCGTTGCGGCCATCACCGGCGCCGTGGCGGCGCCGTCTCCGCCCAGACGACGGCTATCACGGCGAGGTCTTCGCCATCTCCCCCGACACGGCGAGGTGTTCGCCATGTCCCCCGACACGGCGAAGTCTTCGCCATCTCGTCCGACACGGCGAGGTCGTCGCTCTGTCCGCTTCCTCTGCCTCCACCACTTCCGGATCTGCTAGATCGATCCAACGGCGACGTGAAGAAGGTATCAGATCCACATCCGGTAGTTCTATCTAGATCATTTCTTGATGTAGTTAACTTGCCTATTGTGCACTTGCAACTAGTTGTAGTTTAGCTAACTTGTTGAAAGTAGTTCAGTTCACATCCGGTAGTTCTATCTAGATCATTTCTTGATGTAGTTAACTTGCCTATTGTGCACTTGCAACTAGTTGTAGTTTAGCTAACTTGTTGAAAGTAGTTCAGTTCACATCCGGTAGTTCTATCTAGATCATTTCTTGATGTAGTTAACTTGCCTATTGTGCACTTGCAACTAGTTGTAGTTTAGCTAACTTGTTGAAAGTAGTTCAGTTCACATCCGTTAGTTCTATCTAGATCATTTCTTGATGTAGTTAACTTGCCTATTGTGCACTTGCAACTGGTTGTAGTTTCGCTAACTTGTTGATAGTAGTTCAGTTCACATCCGGTAGTTCTATCTAGATCATTTCTTGATGTAGTTAACTTGCCTATTGTGCACTTGCAACTAGTTGTAGTTTAGCTAACTAGTCATGTGAAAACATGAGTCTATTTCGGTGACACTGCATAAAAAAGTCGGAGACACAGAACAAACAACGAACATTACTCAAGAGAGTAGTGTTTGTTGACTTTCCCATAATGGCCTCCAATTATATACATAGGTCAGTACACACTATATACTACTGTATACTTCATATTATTGTGTTAAATTGTTTGTTCTATCTAGTAGTGTCAGAACTAACATAAATCCTTATTTACATTTAGGGATATCAAGCTGTTCCCTTTCAAACTCCACCATACATATCCACCGTCGCTATTGTGACGTTTTGTTACACTGCATAAAATACTTTTTTAAGTAAGAGTGTTTTATACAGTGTCGCCGAATGTCACATCAGTGACGTATTAGATTAGATTTCGGTGACACTGCATAAAAAATCCAGAGCCGGTGGTGGCCTCCATGGAAAGGATGATCGTTGTCAGGCATCCTATGAAGCTGCTGACATCGCAATATCTTGTTGACAAGCCGTGTGTTGGCTGCTCCGGTTCATCAATAAGAGCCACCTCAAGACATAGGTAAGATATCGTTTCAGTTTGCTTAAATTCATAGTGTATTTGTTTTAGCATATGTATTTAACGATTGTAACTCTATTTACTAATGTATAGGGTCCAAAGCTTCAACATCCTTCTCTCAAGAAGTTGAGATAAGAAGAGATAGCTAGAGTGACACCTGCGAGGATTGTGGAAAAGGATGTAGGGAAGAAATCATATATTCTTTCCGTCCTTTGACATGATAGGCTTAGTATAGATGAAATCTGTTATCGTTTTACCTCTTATGTTTGTCACATCTTGTGATGCAATTGTAAAGGTGAAATTGTGATGGAAATGTAAAGTTACATTGTGATATGAATGAAATCTGTTACCGTTTTAGTATTTGAGCTTGTGCTGTGAGATTTTAAGTATCTATACTAGTGGCATTTGTAAACGTGGCATCCTGTAACCGAAATATGAGAAATGCTCAGTGCAAACGGGTGGATGGCAAACTCCGTATCTGATGAAGGAAAACTAAGGAAACGGAGGTCTGCGCACAACCGTTGCCAAATGGAGACCTCATCGGAAACGGTTTTTGGCCTCCGTTACCGATGAAGGCCTTCACATCAGTGACAGAGGCGGGGACACGGACCCTTTCTCCGTTGCCGAAGGGGTTTTTGGCCCGTTTCCGATGTGTCGTTCTGTACTAGTGTGAGCCAGTCGCGGGCTGTGCCATCGAGCATGAGTCGTATGTATTGCATGGCCGTGGTGTTTGTACCTCGCTGGCACGCGACAGCCAGCCTGTAGTCTTCCAGCCACCCAGAAGGTTCCTGTCGACCCGTGTACTTGGGCTGTTCAGATGTGAGTTTGAACCCTTTGGTCATCCGTGTCTCGCGGACGCGTCGAGTGAAGCACAGAGCTCCATGTGGCTCAGGCTCTCGATCAGAGTATGAGTCGCTACTATAGGATCTGCGTGATCTGCTCCTGGACCTGCGCCTGCGCGAGCCGCTTGTTTCCCTCGAGTGGTGGCAGTGACCACTGTGATATGCTCTTCCTAACGTGCGTCGACTAGGGCACGATCTCGACTCCCACCTGAAGTTCTTGGAGTTTGGCGTATGGTCTTCGCCGCTAGGGCGAGTGATTTGATTTGCTGGCGATGCAGTTTTGCATTGGGGTCATCAGCTGGAGGCTTGATTGCTTCTAGGTATGCTGCAGTGGTGAAGAGGGCACCCACAGCTGTTTTGGGTACTGGCACTCCCTCTTCGTCGTATGTCATGAAAGAGTTGCCTAAGTTGCGGGTGAGTGCCGCCCTTTCGACTGGCGAGAGGTGTGACAACCTTGATCTAGGTCTTGTGTCTGCTCGCCCGGTGGAGCTCAGGGAGAGCTGTCTTCTTCGCGCACTCGACAAGCTAGCTTGCTTTTTGCGTTATTCGAGTGTTGCTCTGACCTGCCGCAGTCGAATTGATTCCTGCCAGTTGAAGTACTGGAAGGTTAACATATCCTCTTGTGTTGCATCTGCTGGCATCATTGTGCACTCTTTGATGACTTTATCTGCTTTTGCTGCCATCTCAGCAGTGATTGTGAGAGTTGTGACTCCGTCCGGCATAGTAACTGTGCACGGGAATTCTGTAGGCCTGCGACTAGCCGCAGCATCTGATGATTCTGCGGCGATGGCGACGTAGACCTGCTGGGGTATCACCCGAGGATATGTATGTGTGTCTTCGAGTCCTGTCATGGACTCGATATCGTTATCAAGGCTCATGTCGGAGTCGATATGCCCATCGAATGGTCCGTATGGACGGATCTCGCTGTTGATGCCTTCATCGCCTATGCTCATCTCAGCGTTGACGAAGTTGTTACGAATCTCAGAGTCGAGGTTGTTGTTGTTGGTGCAGATCTCGGAGTCGACGTGGTTGTCGATATGAGTTTCGAGTTCGTCGAAGTCGCTGAAGGAGATCCCGTAGTCGAAACTATCCTCGAGTGAGAGATCGATCTCGGGACCGTTTGTGTGGTATGCTGATTCGGCCTCCTCGCCTTGAAGCTTTTCAATGAGCTCGTGCATCTCTCGCGTGGACATGGTTGTCGCAGATGAGCAAGCTTGGAGGATCGACGATGGTATGGACACAGTTGAGGGATCCGCAGTCGAAGGAACCGCAACCGATGGAGCCTCGGGTGTGGAAGTCGCGAGTTGGCGTGGATCCGTCAAGTCCTGCACACCAAGCTTGTTGACGAAAAAAATGAACGAACTAACGGTTAAACCCAAACCTGACTCGAGATCGGAGAAGGCCTCCTGGAATCCTGGCGAGTGTGGCTCGAAATCCATCAGAGGATCTGATGCGCTTTTTGCGGGTGAAGCTGGCGTGTTGCCGTTTGTCGAGTGAGCCGGCGAGTTGCCGTGTGCCGCCTGAGTCGGCGAGTTCTGGTTTGTCGATGCAGCCGGCGAGTTGCCGTTTGTAGATCCGATCGGCGGGTCGCCGTTTTCCGATGGAACCGAAGAAACCGTGAGTCCAGCACTATTCTTTCCCACAGACGGCGCCAATTGATGAGGTGTACCCTCATCAAATCCCATGGTTAAGGACCTAGGGTCGAGATTATGGGGAGAGAACGTGGTAGTACTAGTAGTTTCGTCGGCTGACAAGCAGAGGCAAAGATTTACCCAGGTTCAGGCCCCTCGGGTGGAGGTAAAGACCCTACTTCCTGCTTGTCTGTTATTGATCGCTGGAGATTATGAGGTTACAAGGTGGCTCCGGCGAGATGACGATCTCGCTAGAGATTTGGTGGTTTGAATATGGCTTGGTCCTAGATCGGCACCCCTCCCAGCCTTTAAATATGCTGGGTCTCGGGTGTTTGTAACCGACCTAGTTTACACATAAGGAAAGTATAAACCGACTATGTCTATGTCTAAACTTGGAGGGTACTCCATCTTGTTGGGCCTCTCGTCTTGGGCTTCGAGTTGTCTCTTCGCTATTGGGCTTTTAGTCATCACGTGCACTAGGTACCCTCACGGTAGGGTACCCGAGATGTATATCCTTGTCACCTGGTCGTCGTCGTTGACTCTCCTCTCGGACGGAGAGCTCGAAATAGGGGGAAATGTTGGCGGGAGCTTCGGCGGTGAGAGGAGAGGGTGAAATAGGGGAGGCAAAACACAGGGCGAAGAGCGAAATTTCTCCAGCCACCATTTTCGCGTGCGCGCGCTAGCGCCCGCAGCCGCGCGCCATCTCCCAAGCCTGCACGGTCTCGGCTCCTGCATTCCCCTTTTTGCCTTGCGGGAGGGTGTCTCTGGACAAACGGTGAAATCGGACGTTCCTCTCGGGCCTAGCCCAGGTTGCTTTAAAGTTCGTGCAGATGCAGGCTAGCCGAAAGGGGTAGGTAACCAAATGGGCCAAAATTCGTATGCAACAGTGCATTCCTAAGGCCCGTGGGCAACCAAACGCGCTCTTAGTGATCACACCACGATATTGTTTTACTAGATTCGAACGCGCGGCCCGCCGCGCAACACTTGTTTCTTCTTTGAATTTCTTGCCCGTGGTTACGATCATTTATGCAGACCACTAAAAGGACATTTATATTCATATGAACTTGATCAATGTTATACAAATTTGAAAGGGCATCTTGCAGATCATATGAAATGAGTAATAAGAATATTATACAATCAAAGCCTTAAGCAAATAGGAAGCTGAAGCTATGTTGAAGCACATGTAGTTCAGGTTTTGGAATTTTCAGAATTTAACACCGTATCAAATACATAAGTTTTGATTCCATGGAAAGTAAATACATGTCTTCTGGAACAGCTGATGAGTTTAGTGAGCTCAACAACGATTCTAAGTGGCAGAGGTAGCTGGCCTCAACAGCACTAACAATGAGACATGGATGGTATAACCAAAACATCACCTTGCAAAGTTTGTGACGCAGTCATGTACGTAGATGATGATCAGTCAAATAAGTCCGAGATTTGCAGTAACAAAGTTCAGAATTAATAAAGGGTAGGTACGTGGACTGGATCAACAACGGGTACAGTTTGGTTGGATCCTGAGTGTGGTCATTGCAGGATAAATTAGTTTCTAGCTTTCTTCGCTAGACTACCACCTCCATCATCATGGACCGATGTCTCTCCTTGAAGGTGCTTGTTCACTGCAGGTGTTCTGCTTGCAATTTTTGCAACGGCTAACGCTTGCCCAACGTGGATCAGGTCCTTGGAATGGGTGCAGTTGAGGTAGAAGTTACATCCTTGTTCCTGTACACGTTAGGTAGGACATATCGCTAGATAAGTGTTTGCCAAATCATAGGGATGAACTATTTAAATATGTGTAAGTACCTATGATATGGAATCTTGCAGGAGGAATGAGGAGTCGCCTCAGTTTGTAAAACATGGTCAGGCTAATGCAATAAGAAGGATCAAGAATTAATATTTACGTAGTAGACAATAATAACAAATGCGTGAGTGTTCTAGACAAAATCCTAGCATATGGAATTATCTAACCGAAGAGTTAAGATGTAGTGTAAAAGAGAACACGACATTGTGGTCGTGCAGACCCAACAGACCATACGCATGGGTTGGAATGGTAAGATAAAAAAGGGCAAGCAAACATGAGTTAATTAGAAAGAAACATCAAGTGAAGTAAATAAGCTCTATAACCTCACAATAACTGCAGACATAAATAGGAGGATTTCAAGCTCACATGGTAGGGCTTTCAGAAGCACCACTTTCAACTAATTTAAATGAAAGATCGCATGCTTTTCCCGGTAGGCTGTAGATATGAGCACAGTGAAGTGGGATGTAGTTTCTAAAAACATTAGTTGGGAAATAAGCCAGTAAAGAATATGGGAAACAAAAGGAACATAACAACATTTCCTAGCTGAATTATTTCAGTTTAACTCATTTCCCTCAAACAAAGTGTCCAGATTCAGTCCCTAACTCCATGAAATTGCAAATTCACTCATTGAGGTTGTCTAATGACCTTATTTCACATGTTGGCCCTGGCATATATTAATGCATGCATACATATGAATAATGAACTTAATTACGTGGGTCTCTCTGACAATAAAAATGACAGGTAAAGAAGAAGACAGGTGCTTGGACATGAACCTCAACTGACAAAGCACCATTTTTAAAATTTCTATTTTAAATTTTGGAGTAAATCTATTTATCTTGATTGTACCTTCAAGACACAGAAGTGCAGCAAGATATTTTCCAATCAAAGCCCACAATCGCACTTTCTGCATATAGAAATAAAACGGCCAAGCCAAATTAACTTCTATGGTAAAATTGTGATGATCTGAAATTATTAAATCAATCATAAGTAAGAAATAGATACAACTTGAATCCATCAGACTAAATTGCTTACATGAAGTAGAAAAGTACACTAAACTGGGATCATGCTTTCTAGTACAAAAAAAAGTAATAGGTATATTTATTGATATACACATTTCGACACTATAGCCAACAACACTCTCACTGCTTCTTACTCAACAAATTTCACAATTCAAAAATATAGGCCCGAGTGGCAAGAAAATAGGCAAGCAAGTAGGTAAACTGCACATCACTAATAAGAGGGCATGGAAACATTTTTTAATAGAGAGGATCCACACAGTTCAAACATTTTTTAGTTTCGAGGAGAAAGAAGTAATTAATTTGGCCAAAATAAGCATAACCAAACATTTTTTTAATAGAGAGGATACCTGATAGATCAAGTGGACTAACACATAACAGCAAGCAAACACCAAAGATATACAATACCAACTTGTAAGAAAAAGCAAAGTAACAGCATCAAACCATCATCGTAACAATAGGATTAACCAACATTTTTACTCGATTTTATTGTTGGGCTATAACAAAGAAGTGCAATTTTAGCGACTCCACCCCACTTTGTCCAATCTTTAGAACACTGGATATCTAATCAACGAATGGAGCTTGAATGAGAATGGGCGGTAGCATCTAGTATAAAAAGAAGTATGGCTGATGTTCCAGTCTGTTGTAACCCTAACCCAACAAGAGCATTGATTCCCTTGGAGCAAACACAGAGGATGGAGCCGGATGCTCACCTTCTGACCAGCGACAACCTGTAATTTGTCCAGAACAAACAAACCACCAAGAAAAATAACGACACCTTCGAGCCAACGTCATGGAATAAATAGATTGTAATCATCACACATACCCAAGCAATGTTCTTCCCCAATGGATAAAAAACAACTAACCTGAAACCAGTGTGAACGCAATGCCACCAGATCCAACTAACAAAAATCAAAACAACACCTACAGGAAGATAAAAGTAAGCATCTGATTGTAAAGCAGGCAGAGCATAAACCATCATACGGCTGCAGTTAAATGGACTATATAACCAATAGCATAGGATATGGTAGAAAGTTAACAAAAAGAGTATCCAGATAACTGAATCAATGTGCTCTATTTTGCACAATCATAAAAGGATGTGTGGCAAGATTGATATTAAACCCAACTATGAAGACAAATATATCATTTGGCGAACAAACCTGAAGACATAATGAAGCATGAAATATATTAAAAGTAGCCGTTTTAGATCAATACCCCACGTGCCAAATTTCACTACAAATCCACCATAGCAATTACTTCTTCCATTTATTTCTTATTAAGAATGCAAGATAGGACTGGATAAATTTATATCACAGACCAAGATAATGTGCACCAAACTCGAATATGCATGTGCTTCTGCATAAATAAAAACGTGAAGGTCTAGGGATTAAATTGGAGGATCAGAGCAGACCAAGCTGCTATGCCAGTTTCCAAACAAATCCCAAAGAAAATTGAGAGAAAGTGAACCCCATGTACATCAGCAGAAAAACATGTCAACTCTTATTTATATGTGGTGTCCTAGTTTTGTCTAAGAATTAAATACACAATTTTGGTGACAAAACATGTGAGATAACAGGAGCAATTACAGGTTTCCAAGGTAGGAATAATCGGTTCTTAAATAGCATACATGCCTTGGACATGATAATTTTAAACAGCCATTTTTCAAATATGTATGTATCAATAACATCCTCATTGATCCTCTCATGCAAAAATCTATATAATAATATAAATGCTGGCTCACATTGCTGCTCAGGGAGGCAGTAGCTAGCAATAGCCTTGGAGAATGACGCCGGTGATATGGTTATCCCATCTCAAGCAGCAACGGTGCACACTTGCGCTCCACCTATGTACCCTAGGTCGATGAATAACAATATGATGGTTGAGCATCCTGTTAGTCTGCTACTATCACTGAATTGTAATGCAATCAACAATTCATAGAAGTGCATGGCATAATAGAACTATCTTCCATACATCAGGATAATAATAAAAGAACTGGCAGCTCATCTAAATATTGTCCAAACTATGGTCTTCTTAGACTAATCATTAATATAGTAATAGATAAGCATTACATACTTAAAATGTTATTCGAGGACTTGAAAAAAAGGCTGGGCCTCATGCAGAGCCTAAAGCCAAAGTACAAATATGCCAATTCATTTAAGCATTGCCAAGCAGGTCAAATCATTTAAGCATCGCAAAGCAGGTCGTATTCATGTAAGCATGAGTTGGGACAACATGCCGGTAGAAGCCAGTGCTCCTATTGCCAAGATTGATATCACAATGGCTCCAAGCATGAGATGACAATCCTATAGATAATCTTGTAGTAAGCCTTTATTATATGCCAGAAAATAAAACCTAAGAAACCCTTGAAATGATTACGTAAGTGAATTATTTTAAACAAATGAACCCAAGGGTAGTTGCTGGGTCTAAAAGCTGAAAAAGATCGGAGCTGTCCGCCAGCGGTAGCCTAAATAGGTGTGATGCTATATAGCATCAGTATTACATGTGACAATCTAAAAGCAAAAGTTAAAAAACATAGTAGTTATAGTACCAAAATACAAACATAACTAATGTGGGCGTAGGCAAACACCATATATGAGTAAAAGGAAACCACACAAAGTAGGGAACACAATGTTGCTGCTATCCTTGATATCGTAAATAGATAGCCAAAATGTCAGACTTTGAAAGGTATTTGCTCACTGTTATGTTCTTTCTTTATTTTATTTAAAAGGCATAGGCATTAGTATTAAATATAATGCAAGAGGAGAGTACATGCAGCGCTTTGTCAACAACTATATTCCTATTAAAAATCTGAATCCTTTTTTACCAATATTACTATCGTGGATAGCTACCATTTCCATGCTTTAAATGCAGAGATAAGTATATCATGACACAAATTGGAGAACTACAATCAGGAAACCGGGGCCTTATCATTTAAAAAACGTAATAGAGAAGGAAGCTACAGTCTGTCGATTATAAACAAAGAAAAATACCTATTTAAGCGGGACAAGATATACTACACCTCAGGTCTCACCCATTACTGTTAATATAATTATCTATTAGTCTGGGTAAAGATCCAAAAAATCATAAGGAAAAGACAATACACTACAAATGCATATTTTGGTGAAAAATAACTTTTGTGGGTGCAGGACCACTTATTTAATTAATCAAATTTGTCAACTCAAGCTGTAGAAATGTCAAATGATGGGGTGAGGCAACTCGCCGCAGATTTCTTATTATCAACCATTCTTGCAATCAACATGGCAGCAAGCCATCAAGCAAGTCTAGAACTGCATGTTCTGGGAAGGCTGACATGACATGCGTACAGTAGTGATAAAACATGTAGTAGAAGAAATAACCATCCACTGGCTTGATGAAACAAACAAATAGCAAGAAAGCAGAAATGAAATCTTGTTGGCATCTTAACAAATGCAGCAGAAAATGACGAACAACAAATATAAGAAAGTGGTCCAGATATGAAATTCAAGGAAAAGGAGAGGAGCGGATCCTCACCACATCGATCTGCATCCTCCCTGGTCTCCTTTTCTCCACTGCAATAAAACCAGAGTGCAAAGGTTAGAATAATCATAGCTTATGGCCCAGAATATTGCATGAAAATTCAGATCAATGGTACATATCGAAGTAGCCCAAAATGGCATGTACAAAGGAGGAGCAATAGAGAGCAGGTAGAATAATTTGTACTAATCTTTTTTTTTGCTATCGTTTGCCATGCCCAAACAATTTGTTGAACTGTTAGCATCAATTTTATGTTTAACTAAAGTATCTCATAGCCTCTACTTATAAAATTCATGCTAGCACACATAAAAGAGCATATGGGTTTCTTACTTTCGGAGGGTTGGAGTATAGCAGCCATTGTATTGCTCAGTCCATGATGCCAAAGCATTCTCCAACACTGCCCACAAATGTACCTGTTTTTTGACAGAGTAAAAAAATAAATTTAAGCAATTTAAGGGGATAAAGAATTTATTAAGTGACAAATCAAGCAGATCAGAATAGAATCCAGCTGCAGCAAACGTGGACAAATTTAACAAAGTAAAGAAGCGACAAAATTAACCTCGGACAATCATGCAACCAGAATAGCTCACCTCACACTGAAATTAAATCAAGCAGATCCCTGCACATGAATCAGGCCGTCAATCTGCAGATCCAACAACATCATGCTTATCCAACCAACTATAGTACAAATAAACTCCTAGCTACAGCAAACATGAAAAAAAGAAAAGAGCGAGGTACATATACAGACCTGAGCAAAGAGGAAGTGCTCAGTTGAGACTTTGCGGGAGCAGCATGACTGAAATTTATGTAAAAGAAGACAAGAGGTATTAGGGAAAACACACAGTAATTCAACAAATGTAGATGCAATTTGAGTAGGAACGGAGGAAAGCAAAGAAGGAAAAGAGGAGCTCTACCTGTATGCATCTCTATCCTCGCGGGCGGCCAGAAAAAAACTTCCCCAGCTGCGGTGGACGAACTATGAGGCAGCGTCAACTCCGTGCTCCACAGCTGCAAGCCTGCAACAACCTCCGTCAAGAAAGCAAGAAAGATCCTCCACCATGGCGCCCCCAGCAAAATCCACACTAGATATCAAATCCTTCACACCATGGAATCCAATAAATCAACGCCCCATACCCACGCTAAATTAATCTAGGGTTTGAGAATCCATACCTGCTGTTGGTGTTGACCTCCGCCCCTGGCCGCCGTGCTCAGCCCACCTCTCATCCTCCTCGGGAGCTTTTGGAACCCGAGCTCTTCGCGTGTGCCGCCTCCTCGTCGTTGCCACCGGCGGCTGGGAGAGAGAGAGAGCAGGTGAGATGGGAGAGAGAGAGAGGAGAGAAGATAGGGGAGGGCATGGCCTTACCCTGATTCCGGCGTCGGCGACCGCCCCTAGTCGGTGAATCGCCCGTGGCCGAGCGCCTCCTACCTTCTCTCCCATCTCACCTGCGCGGGGGAGGACGTGGTGGAGGAGAAGGATCTCAGGCTCCTCGTCTCCTTCCTCCATCTGCTGCGAGGGGAGGACGTGGTGGAGGAGAAAGACGGTGGTGGCGGCGGCTGCCATGGGAGGAGAGGATTGGAGGAGGAGGAAAGCGCGAGGGATTGGGCGAGGAGAGACCAGGGACGGTGGTGGCGGCGGCTGCCATGGGACCAATCGGGGACGGCGAGCTCCCGTGCTTGACGAAGAGGATGCAGGGCTGGAGATGGTGGAGGTCGCCACGCTGAGGGCGAGGACGACGGTGGCGTCATGCGGCCCGGTCGCCGAGGGGCCTCCTCCGTGCGGGGATTGGCGGAGTAGCACTGGCGTGCGGCCCGGTCTCCCTTTCTTTTCTTGATTTCCAGCCAATGACTGCCTGGGATTTCCGCTCGCGCGGTGGCGGCGAGAAGGAGGAGGCGCGCGACGGGATAGGCGAGCTGAGACGCGAGGGGATTGGGTGGGGGCTGGTCGCGGGTGGCGGCGGCGGCCATGTGAGAAGGGAATGGAGGAGGAGAGGCGCGACGGGATAGGGCGAGGAGAGACACGCGCCGGGATTGGGTCTGAGGCGGCTAGGGTTTCACGGACGGGCGCATCTTTTATACGACGCGGTGATTCCTGCAGTAATTTTTTTTTACCGTGGCAAATCAACGGTCAGGATCTCATCACGTTTCTATAGGACGGCCGAGAATCGCTGAGCTCTGAGAAGCGCTGTGTTACTCCCAAGGATGTTATCTTTAGATGCATGTCTTGCGCCATTGCTGCACTCTACGGAAAGCTGACAACCCCGATGACCTATGAATGATCTATCTGAGGTAGCTCTCAGTTTTGTCTATTGAGTTAAATAAACGTTTGTAACAGCAATGTTATGACTGGTAGTATATTGACTATCTCCTGCCTTTGCGTTCTTCTTAATAGAAGTTGGACACTTCTCTGAAAATTGAGCGATCAAAAATATCGGTAATGAGCATGCTCGGTTGCAACATATTTGCTTCATCGGGTGCTCCAACCTAGCGTCCTAGCCTACATAGTACTAACTACATACACCATCTTGGCAGGGTCTTGTTACTGAAGAAAATTCCAGAAAACAATGTAACTAAAGAATCACTAGAGAGTCGTGACTTAATGCTAATGACATACTACTCTAATTCCTTACCTTTTTTGACATGCTCTCCCACGTACTCTTATTAAGGTTTTTACTGCAAATATTCCTCCTGTTCCTGGCTGACAAGTGTTAAGAAGAAGTAGACTAGTTGGATCATTAATTAATTGTCCTTGCGAACGATAGTTTTGCTCTAACCGTTTTGTCTTAATGAAAATTGTACATCAACCGTACTAGTACAGTAGCTATGTTAAGTTTCAGGTTAAAGAAGCAGCGGGCTATCTAGGCATTTACTGATTGTAAGTTAACAAATCTTGAGAGAGGCGTTTTGGCTCCCGGGTGCATATGCTACTGATATTTTTTTTAAATTAAAAAAATATGAAAACACTTCGAAGGCAGCATATCATGTGCATCCGGGGATCTTGTGTATCTGTGTATCCATCCATCCCTAGCCCTCTGATCCAAATCGAACGCAGAATAGCAAAATGCGACTTGTTTGCATTTACACGCCCGCCTGGAAATTAAGCCAGGATATAATTCTAGGCAAGCACTAGGAGTCGGACGCCGATTGTTTGCTTCCCATCGGACCCTGCCTGTACCGTCGGATTGGAGTCAAACAGGCCATTCGATTTTTAACTAGACCCGCACGTCTAATTTCCTATCAGATCCGCGCTTGATGCATCAGCTGGCCCCGCGCGTGATGCATGCTTCCGTTACAAACCACCCCGTAATTCATGCGTTTGATTTTCAGCGAGGCCCAGGCTATGCATGCTTCCATGAAATAAGGGTCTGACTGCATATGATTTCGCAACGCATGCTCCCGTATTGCCAACCTTTCCTAAATGAAATCACGAATTTTGTGGGATACGCAAGTGCTTCTTGTGATCTAATTGTTCCACATATTTAGGAAATGAAATCGTATTCGAAGGGAACTACCAACTTTAGCAAAATATTCCCTCCGTCCCAAAATAAGTGTCTCAAATTTGTACAAAATTTGATGTATCTATACATGTTTTAAGTCTAGATACATCCACTTTTTGATAAATCTAAGACAGTTATTTGTGGACGGAGGGAGTATCAGTTATGCGGATTTGCTTCTATGGGAAGCAAAAATTTAATTCCCCGTGTTATTACTTTTGCTTCCTTTGTAACTAATTTTGCTTCGATCGATTACAAATGAATTTTTCTTCAATATTGAATATTTTTTGAACATATCAAAATATGTTTCTGTGGATAACAGAATAGTGCTTCCATGTTGAGTAGATTTTCTTGGATGTACAATACAAAAAATATGTGTCATGTGTAACCAATATATATGGAAGCACATAGCTAGAAACTTCATTCATATGGCTAGGAAGCATAGTGAACTAATGTTGGAAGCATGATTCGTGTGTTGACAAAACCTTTTTCAGATACTTAGGAAGCACATGTGTATTGTGGAATTTGCAACATTTGTTTAATGTGTGACTACAGAAGTTTCATATGCTTCGAGAAAAAATTGAGTGCTTCATACATTCACTTGATATATTTCGAACAAAATACACTACCGGAAATCACGAATTTGCCGTGCGGCAAAACGGCACGGCAAAGGCACCTCGGAACACGGCAAAGGCTTTGCCGTGCCAAATCGCACGGCAAACATCACACGGCCTAATAGCTGTCGGTAAAGAATGTTTGCCGTGTTCCTTCCCAAAACAAGCACGGCAAAGCCTTTGCCGTGTTCTTTTTGAACAAAGCACGGCAAAGATCTGTCAGAGAGGGTCAACCCTCACCCCGGGTCAACTAATCTTTGCCGTGTGCTCTCCCTGACTACGCACGGCAAACACGACTTCTTTGCCGTGCTCCTTCTCAGCACCGCACGGCAAACACTACTTCTTTGCCGTGATCCCTGCCCAGCCAAGCACGGCAAACACGACTTCTTTGTCGTGCTCCTTTCTCAGCACTGCACGGCCACACGTTTGCCCTTTGCCGTGTGCTTCTCTGAAAAAACGCACAGCACAGAGCCGATGCCAGGACCGATGCCTCAGCCCTTTGCCGTGTGCATTGGCCTGGGCAGCACGGCAAAGTGACCATTTGGTCATCACTCAGCTTCCAGGTTGCACAGGTGTGCGCCGCGTGTCCTCTTTGCCGTGCGCCCCATCACGGCAAAGATCTTTGCCGTGTGGATTGGCCTGGGCAGCACGGCAAAGTGACCATTTGGTCATCGCTCAGCTTCCAGGTTGCACAGGTGTGCGCCGCGTGTCCTCTTTGCCGTGCGCCCCATCACGGCAAAGATCTTTGCCGTGTGTGTTGACACGGCAAATTGACAATATGGTCCAGTTTTGTTTCTGTTTTTGATTCCATTCCTGCAATTTAAACACATATATATATAGCCAATATATCCCAGAATACCCCACGACATCAAATTCAAACCATATAGGGGCCAGATCACACATAATTCACAATTTGAGCACAAACATCACAATTTGAGCACAAACATCACAATTATGACATCCAGGTATCATTATTTACAACAGTACTGATACGGAAGGTCAGTACAACAAATGATGGCATCAAATCATCGGGAAACGCATCCATGCCATCGATATCATCCTGCAATGCATCCATGTACAAGTTTAGATGTTTAAATCAATGAATGTGCATATTTTTGATTCTTAGACAAAGTTGCATAGAAGACATGAAGTAAACCATGTACAAGTTGATATATGTTGCATATTTTGGTCACGCTCTTAAATCCAAATTCAAGAATATGCACAAGTTTAGATGTAGTAAACCAAAAGACATGATCTAAGTTAGATGTAGTAAACAATAAGACACAAGTTGATCTATGTGGTAAACCAAAAGACACAAGTGACCATTGGAGATTCATTGATTGGCTATGTCGATCTAAGTGAGACATGAAGTAAGTTTTTGAACGAGAGTGGTAGCAAGTTGAAATGGTAACTAACCTCTACTGGCCTTCCGGCGGCGGAGTAGGTCCTCAACATCATTGAGGAGGATCGTCCTACATGTTTGCAAAAAAATGATGAGTTTGACAACTAGGTGGAAATGGCATAGTCGTGGCATTAAAAGAAAGCTAACTAAAATTTGACAAGTTCAACTAATGGGTAAAATTTGACGAGTTCAACTAATGGGTAAAATTTGACAAGTTCAACTAACTAAATTTTGACAAGTTGAACTAAAGTGGCAATGGCATGGCTAACTAGAGACAATGGCATTTTGACAAGTCGTGCGAACATACCCACGGCATCCTCCGGACAACGCTAGGGTTGGAGATGGGGCTGCCCCTCCGGATTGTCCTGGCCACCAAGCGGCGGCGCCATCGAGTGAGATCCACCCGCCGATCCTGGATTCATCTACAACATGAAAAAAGTCTCGCATTACACAAGTAATTTAGTTATAACAATAAGATGGATAGAATGACAAGTTTGAGAACATACCCATGGGAACATCGGTGGAGGCGGTGGAGGGAACATTCCCATGGCAACAGTCCCGTCCCCAGGAGCAAGGCGCTGCATCGTGCCATACATCCACTCCATCATCTGCCTCTGATGCTCCTGCTGCTGCCTGCAATACTCCTGATGCTGCTCCTGCTGCTGCCGCATCTGCTCGTCCTGCCGCCGGATCTGCTCCTGCTGCTGCTCCAGCTGCTGCCGGAGCTCGTCGACAGCTAGACTCGAAACTCGTGGGCGGGTCTCCACAGCAGGCGCACCGGACGCCCTCCCACGGCGGACCTGGCGTAGAGACGGGACGGTGCGAGGGTCGATGGAGCCGTCACCTATCCACAAGCGGCCATTCGCCGCGCCTTGCCCCGCAAGCACGACAGCCTCGACGTCAAGTGGACTGGTGAGAGGGTCAGCTTCCTCACCGTTGCGCTCCTTGAACTTCTCCCTGTACCCCTTGCTCCGGAGCTCGGCGGTCTGGCTGATCCACATCGACCCTGTCTCAGGATCCGGCGTATCCCTGGTACGCATCTTTTCCCAAACGGCGAAGGGCGAGGGGTCTACGCCGGTCTTCAATTTCTGCAAAGATGGCACGAACATAGGTGAAAAGGAGACGATATTGCAAAAGAGAGCACGAACATAGGTGGATTAAAGAATGCATTTGCTCACCTCATTTTGTATGCATTGGGAGAGGCTGAGGTTGCCTTGGCGGTGTGTTCCACCCTTGTTCTCCGCCCGCTTTGCCTTTCCCTCCGCGTGTATCTTGAGATACTCCGGGCTAGTCCACCACGCTACCATCGCGAGGTGGCAGTCCTTGTTGTTACCGACGTACGGAGGAGGCACCTACATGCACAGAACACACATATTAATGATATTACACGGCGGTCAACAAAATCGATAATATAGAAATGACGCTACCTGCAGGTACTGCCATGGCTGCATCAAGATGTCCCGAGCACGCTTCTTTTCCAGCGCAATGTTCTTTTCGGCGTACCAAGTGCGGACAGAGTTCACGCGAGCCTCGTAGTGCATGTCCGTCACCATCTTAGAGGCCATCGTCAAAAGGATGTCCTCGCACTTGGCCTTGTCCTCCTCCCGACAGGTGAAGAAGTTCTACAAGCATGCACACATAGGTAAAATAGGGTCAAAGCCATTAGTGCAATCTCGGATTTATAGAATGATGAGAAGTCAAACAAACTTACCCAGAAATAGCCGAGTGTCTTAAGCGCCATGTTGAGGTACACGCCATCGGGATCCTCCGCGTAACAGTAGTGCCTGAAAGTCCAAGCTACACTCCTGCGACCCTCTGGTTCGGTGACAATCCCTGGGAAGAACTTCCGGAGACAACATCCAAGGATGCTCGCGTAGGTACGCTGTTCCTTCACTTTAGGAGGCTGGTACACAAATGTCCTACACAATGAGAAAACCAAAATTAGTATAGTTAGCGGGTCAAAACACAATGAGAAGCTAAAATTGAACAAAAACAATAATAAGTACCTTTTTCCAACAGGCACGAGAAGAGTGTTCTTGTAGGCGTAATATCGGGGATCGGGGAGTCCCGCCGCCCCCCGCTGATACACCGGCCTGGTCCGTGGCTCAGGGATATCCTCCTCAGTCTCAACCCACTCCTCCGGTGGGTCCCACTGCAGCGTCGGGTCAAGCTGAAACCCGTCCTCCCCAGGTCCCTCCTCCTCCTCGCGCCCCTCGTCCTCCTCCTCGCTGCCATCCTCCTCGTCCTCCTCAGAAGCCTCCGCCAGCAGCTCCTCAGAATCCGGCAGCGACTCGCTCTCAGAGTCCGACTGCACCTCCGGGTGATCCTCGTCGGGCTGCTCCGGGTCGTACTCCGAGTCGTCCTCGTCGGGCTGCTCGGCAGGGAGAGGAGGCAGAGTCTTGCTAGGCCTCCTTCCCACACGTCGTCCACCCCTCGCACGTGGAGGTGAGGCTGGAGGTGAGGGAGGAGGTGGAGGTGCCGAACTCGATCCCCCAATGAGTGCCTTCACGCTGCCCACCCTTTTTGACAAGGCCTTCTTCAATCTGTTTCCCCCCATGTTTCCTGCATTGACAAAAAAATAGGTTTCATCAGTATACATGATCCAAAATTAAGGTAAATAGATGAAGCAACAATGAGTAAAGCGAAAATGAATACAATTAGATGAAGTAGCGACAATTAAGGTAAATGGAGTATCGACAATGAGTTCTCACAAAATAAGCTAGACAGACAATCACTATTACATAGAGTAGCATTGACCTATTACATATAAGCTAGACTGGCAATTACTAATACATGTGTCCTCATCGCTATCAGTAGCCTGTGTCGAGATCATCGGGACCAACTATTGGACCACCCGTGTCGTCATCACTGTCAGGGTCGCCACACCACCAACCATCCACGGAACCTGGAGGTGGTCCCTGTGGCTCGTCGACGATAAGTCCTGCGTGGAAGCGCTCTAGCAAAGTCACGTCGGCTTGGTTATGAACCTCCTCGACTTCGTCATGCGCGGTGTCTTCCTCCATTCCGCATCTTCGTTTCTTCGCCGTATTCCATGTCATCATCGGTCGGCAAGTTGATAGTGAATTTCCCAGGGAGCCCTCCATCCTGATAGAACTCGCCGTCAGATGTTGAGGGGTCTAGGCGGCGGTAATCTTGACCGTTAGGCATAGCCGGCCTACTGTGCGACGGTACCGTCACCACAACATCCCACCCCTGTAGACGCTTTTGATATGCTTTTGATGTCTTCTTGCACGGGTACGGGAGATAGAATACTTGGAAGGCCTGGGTAGCCAAAATGTAGACGTCGTCTCCCGAATACTTGGAGCTTCGTTCAACTTCGACCAATCCAATTGCAGGAATCCCTCTAACCCGACGCGGGTCTAACCAATTGCATTTGAATACAACGGGATCTAGCCCTTTACCAAAACCATAATTCAACTCGTATATAGCCTCAACTCTTCCATAGTAATGGAGTTTATCTGAGCCTTCACATAACACCCCACTATTTATTGTCTTCCGGTTGCCCCGGTTTGTTGTGTGGTCATGGGTATGGAAGCGATATCCATTCACGTCATAAGCATGGAATGAGTTGACGGAATGGCTAAAGCCATGGGCAATGTTTCTAAGCTCTGGCTTCATCTCTTTGTCCTTTTTTGCCTACAAGTTAGCACGAGAAGTTTAGAACGAGGAATGATCGATGAATGTCCACGGTACTAGAAAAGTTAGATAGAACAGTACCAAACCCGCGAACCAGCTAATGAAACCACCACCCTTGCCAAAACCACCACCGTTGTCAAAAAGATCCTTCGACTCTTTCGGGGTAGGGTCCCTTCTCAGCTTCCAGTTTTCACGAGTGAATCGTCTACTCCAATGAGAAAAGAGGAGTTAGCCACGAATATAGGAGTGAATGTTTGTGAAATACTAAATGGTGAAAGACTTACTCGCGGTACGGCTTCACTTCCTCCATACTCATCAAGATATACGAGGAGATCATATCCCGCTCGAGCTTTTCATGATGAACTTCTTCGTGCCACTGATTTGCCACCGAGCCCTATGAAGATGCTAAGCTTGGGTACATCTTCAGGGTTGGCTGCATTGTAGCGAACGACTGGATTGTGGATTGTGGGAATGTTGGCATCATAGAAACCTGTCGTGAAGTTTGACACCTCCTCGTTAAGGCATGCCTCGGCCATGGATGCCTCGATCTTGCATTTATTCCCGCAATTCTGGCGTAGGTCTTTCATTTTTCTCTCAGGCCCAAACTGCCAACGGGTCGACACAGGCCCCCCCATTAAAGCCTCGTGCGCGAGATGCAAGATCATATGTTGCATCGGATTAAAAAACCCTGGCGGAAGTATCGTCTCTAGCTTGCAAAGCAACTCGGGTGCCTGTTCATGCAGCTTCAGAACCACCTCACGATCTAACTCCCTTGCACAAATCTGCGGAAGAAAAAGCTCAACTCCGCCAGTACTCGCCAAGTCTCCTCATCGACATAGCCTCGAATCATCACCGGCATTATGCGCTCAAGCCACACGTGGTAGTCATGACTCTTCAGCCCTCCTACTCGCTGCGTGTCCAGGTTCACACACCTCGCCCAGTTAGCTGCATACCCATCAGGGAAGTACAAACACTCCACGAGCCACTGTAATATTTCCCTTTTTTCCGGCCTTGTAGGGCAGAACCGAGCCTTTGGCTTAGACCACCTAGTGCCGTTGACTCCAGGAGGCTTCATTTCAAGATCTGGCCTGTCACAAAGTTCTTTTTGGTCCATTCGAGCCTTGACGTTATCCTTCGTCTTCTCAGTGTCCATGATGGTGCTATAAAGAGCCTCGGCGATATTCTTTTCGGTGTGCATTACATCAATGTTGTGTGGAAGCTCGACATCCTCCATGTAAGGGAGCAGCTTCCAGAAGCACGGAATGTGAGTCCACTGGTGCGTCTCCCCATAACCCACGAAACCATTCCCATCGGGGTTAGGCACGAGAGCTTCTAGCTCAGCCCTGATTTCTCTTCCGGTCATCAGACGTGGTTTCGGAGCATGGATCTCGACTCCTTTCTCGAACCGCTTTACGTCACTCCTGTATCTATGACCTGGCTCAAGGAACTGTCGATGTTGATCAAAGCATGAATACTTGCCTCCCTTCGTAAGCCATGAGAAAGTCACAGCCTGTCTGCACTGTGGGCAAGGCCACTTCCCATGTGTACACCAGCCGCAGAACAAAGCACGCGCTGGTAAGTCATGCAGGGATGTGTGGTACCAGACATACATATCGAAGTGATCATTTGTTGAGGCGTCATATGTTCGGACCCCGCGACCGTTCCAGCCAACAGCCAAGTCTTCAACCAGCGGTTCCAGGTACACGTTCATGTTCTTACCCGGGTATTTCGGTCCTGGGATTATCATCGACAATAACATGTTATGTGATCTCATGGACTCGCCGGGGGGGAGGTTCTGGGGTATGACAAACACAGGCCAACAGCTGTATGTTGCCGCCGACATGCCATACGGATTGAACCCATCGGTTGATATAGCAACAGCTACGCTCCTCGGGTCGCCCGCTTTCAGTGGATACTTCGCTACAAAGTTCTTCCATGCGTCACCATCCGACGGATGTATCATCTTGTCCGTGTATCTCTTCCCTAACGCGGCCCATCGCATCTGCTGGGCAGTGTCTTTGTTCATGTAAAGCCGCTGGATCCTCGGTATAAATGGAAGGTACCGGAGAATCTTTTGGGGAATCCCGGTCTGCCTCTTCTGTCCACCACCGAGGTCGACCTCGAAGTACCTAGAGGAATTGCAATGGATGCAATAATTTGTTCCAGCATGTTCTTTCCTGAATAGCATGCATCCCTTTGGACAGGCGTCTATCTTCTCATATGACATCTTAAGGTCACGGAGGAGTTTAGTCGCCTCGTAGAAGCTCTTCGCCAAGATATGCCCTTTCGGTAGAAGGCTGCCAACGACGGCCAGAATATCATCGAAACCATCCCTGCATATCTTCCTCTGGCACTTCACGGCCATAAGGCGAGCGATGGCATCTAGAAGGGTAACATCTGTATGTTCATGAAGGGGTTTCTGCGAGCCAAACATAGTCTCGTAGTACTTCTTCGTGTCTTCATCCGGCTGCTCACTTGTCTCCGCCTCCTGAGGTGTCTCCGCCTCTACACGACGGCTTTCAGGCGCATTAGCATTGACAAAGGCGTCTAAGCAGTTGTTGAACCCAGTGTCAAATTCTCCCGCTGGCTGAATCTGACGTGGCTCGGTTCTAGGACGTTTTGCTAACTGTTCACCATGGTAATTCCAAACATGGTAGAATGGTGTGAACCCATTCTTGATCAGGTGCGTACTAACATCTACCTTCGACTGTCGCCTTCGGTTATCGCATTTTGAACAGGGGCAAAACACTTTCATGGGTCTGCTGCTGATGTCAAACGCCTTGTTCACAAACTCCTCGGCCTTATCTCTCCATTCATCACTAAACTCCCACGACTCTTTCTGCCAGCATACATCCACTCACGGTTCTGTCTCGGATCCATCCTTTAATCGGTACCAAAAAAGACATACACAATGCTTTCAGTTCAACATGTCACTGAATTTTAACAAAACCATTTTTTACGGCCAAATTTTATCTTTTACAACATGCAAGGGTTCACCTACACTTCTAATGGGTAGGGGCCTATCCCGCCCGAGTACGTGTAGATCGAGTCGTGTCCCATGTTCTACCCCGACCCGAGACGGAATTTCGACAGCACCTCCCCGCTGTTCTTCAGAATACACGTCTCGAGCTTGTCAAGCCGAGAGGGTGTGCATCCGAAGAACAACGGGGAGGTGCTGCCGAAATTCCGTCTCAGGAAGGGGTAGAACATGGAACACGACCCGATCTACACGTACTCGGACTGTCCAACAGGACAACCCGGAAGTGTTACGGTTATAAATATGCAAAGATGGACAATCCTGCATATTTATAAATTTGTAACCCTTCCGGATGGGATCTGACTCGGGTTACGCGACTCGACTGACTTGGTGATCTAGACCAAAATAAACCTATGCAGCAAGAGAGGCGAAAGATGTATACCCTAGAAGCGTGGTCGATCACCGCAGAAGGTCGGGGACGGAACAGGGGCACCGAGGCGGCCCTCCTCAGCTGGAGAAGAAGCCCCGTAAACTACGACATCTGAAAACCACAAAAAGAACATATATAAGAACAGATGTACAATATAAATATCAGCTCCTAAATAAGCGGAGTATAAATTCTACTACAATTTTACAACTAGCAAATTCTACTACAAATGCAAATACAAAAATTGTAGTAGAATGCTACTACTACAAATTCATCTCAAATGTAATGCTTCATGCTCCTAGACATACACCATATTTGTAAAGCACACCTAGAACAATTATCACAGCTAGAACAATCGTTACAATTACCACATTATTAGTACCAATTTATTTCCTACAGGGAACAAATTTAAACTTGCTGCCATGACACACATACCCCGAGTCTTGGCATACACAACAATTATAATGCTGCATTTTATCACCACAACTAGAAAAAAGGAAGAACGGAGCAAGGCGAGGAGATCGTGTCACCTGCAGCAGCGGGCGTGGAGCGGCGTTGAGGAGGGTCGGTGGCGGAGGCTGGCGGCGAGTGGCGGCGGCCGGGATGGACGGCCACCGCCGAGGACGCACAACTCCGAGGAGGCGACCCCTCCGTGCAGCGGCGGGGCCCTCGTGCGTCTGGCCGGCGGCGGGGGCTGGGGCGGAGGCGGCGGGGTCTGGGGCGTGTGTGGAGTGGTGGTGGCCGACTGGCCGGAGGCGGCGGCCGGCGGGGGGCTGGGTCGTGCGTTCGTGGGGCGGCCCGATCTGGTGGAGCAGAGGTGCGGCGGAGGAGGCCGGGGAGGCGGTGCTGCAGGGGAGGAGGACGGGGAGGCGGTGGCAGCAGGGGAGGTGGAGGCCGGCGTGGAGGGCTGCGGCGGTGGGCCGGTGGTGGATGTGTGCGTGAGTAGTGTGAGTGTGTGGAGTGGTGGTGGATGTGTGCGTGGATGCGGGCCGACACCTTCAATTCAGGTGTTCAGGTCTTTGCCGTGCGCTTTAATTTCGGAACACGGCAAAGATTCTTTGCCGTGCGCATTTAATCGCGGAGCACGGCAAAGATCCTTTGCCGTGTGCTTTTTTTTTTTTGGGTTTTCTCTTTTAATTCTTTTTCTTGTTTACTATTTTTATTATACTAGCTAAATACCCGTGCGTTGCAACGGGAAAACAAATAATTTTGTAACATTGAAAAGGGATAATTTCCTAAATTATGGTTATGTTAATACAAGAAAACTACTCAGAGATATACAAGAAATGTTGGTTCCCATTTCGGGTGAAAACTCCGTGTCGGGTTAGAGGTGAAAACTCCCGTACGGGTGCCGGGCACAAAATCATGCGACAGACCACATGAAATGTTGGTTCCCCATGGTTCCATGTACCAACCTAACACAACCAAGCAAAAAAGTTCACGCGTCTACCCCCTCTCGGCGCCGGTCAAAGGGGTGGATCGACAGGTTTGACTTTTTTCCAGCGGGCGTAGGGTTTCGCCGTAGCGGGGTCCGGAGCGTCGAATCGTGTGTCGTCGAAAGGTTTCTCATGTTCCTATGGCCTAACCTAACACAACCAAGCAAGAAAGTCCACTGGGCTACCCTTTCGACGCACGTCTATGGGGGTAGACGGAAACGTTAGGGTTTTTCCAGCGGATTCAGGGTTTCGCCGAACCGGGGCCCCGGAGCGTCGGAACCCCACCCAGACCTAGGTTCTGCCATACCATATGTATACAAGTGTGTTGTGTGTTGTAGATGTGCAAGAATCTACTCCTAGGTGTGACCGACATCACCGGCTTCACTTTCTCTATAGTGAGTTTCTGCACTTAGAGGTGAAAACTCCCCTTTCGGGCGAACCGGATGGAATCTTGTGTCGATTTGGGGTACACTTTGGTTTCTCACCTTCCTATGGCCTAACCTAACACAACAAAGCAAGAAAGTCCACTGGGCTACCCCCTTTCGACGCACGTCTATGGGGGTAGACGGAAACGTTAGGGTTTTTCCAGGGGATTCAGGGTTTCGCCGAACCGGGGCCCCGGAGCGTCGGAACCCCACCCAGACCTAGGTTCTGCCATACCATATGTATACAAGTGTGTTGTGTGTTGTAGATGTGCAAGAATCTACTCCTAGGTGTGACCGACATCACCGGCTTCACTTTCTCTCTAGTGAGTTTCTGCACTTAGAGGTGAAAACTCCCCTTTCGGGAGAACCGGATGGAATCTTGTGTCGATTTGGGGTACACTTTGGTTTCTCACCTTCCTATGGCCTAACCTAACACAACCAAGCAAGAAAGTCCACTGGGCTACCCCCTTTCGACGCACGTCTATGGGGGTAGACGGAAACGTTAGGGTTTTTCCAGCGGATTCAGGGTTTCGCCGAACCGGGGCCCCGGAGCGTCGGAACCCCACCCAGACCTAGGTTCTGCCATACCATATGTATACAAGTGTGTTGTGTGTTGTAGATGTGCAGGAATCTACTCCTAGGTGTGACCGACAACACCGGCTTCACTTTCTCTCTAGTGAGTTTCTGCACTTAGAGGTGAAAACTCCCCTTTCGGGCGAACCGGATGGAATCTTGTGTCGATTTGGGGTACACTTTGGTTTCTCACCTTCCTATGGCCTAACCTAACACAACAAAGCAAGAAAGTCCACTGGCCTACCCCTTTCGACGCACGTCTATGGGGGTAGACGGAAACGTTAGGGTTTTTCCAGCGGATTCAGGGTTTCGCCGAACCGGGGCCCCGGAGCGTCGGAACCCCACCCAGACCTAGGTTCTGCCATACCATATGTATACAAGTGTGTTGTGTGTTGTAGATGTGCAAGAATCTACTCCTAGGTGTGACCGACATCACCGGCTTCACTTTCTCTCTAGTGAGTTTCTGCACTTAGAGGTGAAAACTCCCCTTTCGGGCGAACCGGATGGAATCTTGTGTCGATTTGGGGTACACTTTGGTTTCTCACCTTCCTATGGCCTAACCTAACACAACAAAGCAAGAAAGTCCACTGGGCTACCCCCTTTCGACGCACGTCTATGGGGGTAGACGGAAACGTTAGGGTTTTTCCAGCGGATTCAGGGTTTCGCCGAACCGGGGCCCCGGAGCGTCGGAACCCCACCCAGACCTAGGTTCTGCCATACCATATGTATACAAGTGTGTTGTGTGTTGTAGATGTGCAAGAATCTACTCCTAGGTGTGACCGACATCACCGGCTTCACTTTCTCTCTAGTGAGTTTCTTCACTTAGAGGTGAAAACTCCCCTTTCGGGCGAACCGGATGGAATCTTGTGTCGATTTGGGGTACACTTTGGTTTCTCACCTTCCTATGGAACCTAACACAACAAAGCAAGAAAGTCCACTGGCCTATCCCCTTTCGACGCACGTCTATGGGGGTAGACGGAAACGTTAGGGTTTTTCCAGCGGATTCAGGGTTTCGCCGAACCGGGGCCCCGGAGCGTCGGAACCCCACCCAGACCTAGGTTCTGCCATACCATATGTATACAAGTGTGTTGTGTGTTGTAGATGTTCAAGAATCTACTCCTAGGTGTGACCGACATCACCGGATTCACTTTCTCTCTAGTGAGTTTCTGCACTTAGAGGTGAAAACTCCCCTTTCGGGCGAACCGGATGGAATGTTGTGTCGATTTGGGGTACACTTTGGTTTTCACCTTCCTATGGCCTAACCTAACACAACAAAGCAAGAAAGTCCACTGGCCTACCCCCTTTCGACGCACGTCTATGGGGGTAGACGGAAACGTTAGGGTTTTTTCCAGCGGATTCAGGGTTTCGCCGAACCGGGGCCCGGAGCGTCGGAACCCCTTTACGAGTTTACGACTTTACGACTTTACGACTTTACGAGTTTATGACTTTACGATGTTTTGCCGAGTTTACGATAAGGGAAAATTGCAATATGCCGTGCACATTTTGAAAAGGCACACGGCATATCTTTCTTTGCCGTGTGGGGAACATCTAGGCGCACGGCAAAGAGTTTGTTTGCCGTGATGCCTCTCTGGTGTTGCACGGCAAAGCTTTTACCGCCAAATTATTTAGTGCGCGGGAAATTTTGTCCACTCTCTGCCGTGAGTTTTTCTAGAAGCGCACGGCAAAGAGGTTTCCCGCCAGTGCAAATACATTTCCCGCGAAATATTGGCGACGGCGGCAGAGGTTGGGATCCTGGTCAACATGTGTGCCGTGCATGTATACCAAGGATCACGGCAAAGGTTATTATGCCGTGTAATGTTTGTTTGCCGTGTGTTGTTTCCTATTATGCCGTGTGTTGTTACTTTGCCGTGATTCTTTTGTGGCCTACACGGCAAAGAGTGTAGGCAAAGCATTCTTTGCCGTGTTCCGAGTTCTGGAGGCTCACGGCACAGACCTAGCCACACGGCACATTTCGATTTTCCGGTAGTGATACAAATTTGCTTCCTTCAAGTCGTTATATACACGTTGTACATTCATATCACATGTTTTCTAAATGTTACAGATTTGCTGCATTTTACAGGACGATATGTTTCCTGGATGCATCGTATGTTAACCAAGATTCGTTTTTGTGTTAGGCTGTTGTAGCATAACCAACTTGCGCTGCTCATAGATATGGTCGCAGGACACCGCCTGAAGGTGCATGCCGATTGCAGACATGGCCTTGCCTCGCTTGCGTTGCTGGAAGCACGCATGTCCGCCTTGAAACGATCGAGACTACAAGCATGATGGAACCTCGTCCCTTGCAGCCACACTCTACAACAAATAAAAGGCAGGAATAAGAAAGCACGGTGTGACAAACAATAGAAGCATCTAAGCGAAATTAAGGAAGCATGCCAAATATGTGGTCACCTTGATGCAGACAACTTGCCATACCGCGCGTCAACATGCATGTCGATCAGCACGTTGCCGACGACGCCACCGGGCAGCGGCAGCATTCCGTCGGTCCTCCTACCCAGGTAGTAGGAGGGACCCACATGCCGGCGTCGAGGGCGCCGCCGCGTACACGCGCCGAGGATGGATGAACTTCGAGTGTTGGACGGGCGCCGTGCCACAGGTGCATAAGCGCCTCCCGGTGTTCGCCGGCGCGACCCTACTCGGAGATCATGGTGTTCCAGGATACCACGTACTTCGCCGGTGACATGGTCCGGAAGCACTGTAGCGTGGCCGTGGCTCGCCGCACTTAGCATACATGTGGACGAGCACGTTCCGTGCGATGACGTAGAGGGTCATCCCCGCGACAAGGACACGCCGGTGCACCTCCCTAGCCAGCAGGAGGTCCTGGCGGTGGCCACCTCGTCTGCCATGGATGTCCAAGAGACCATGTCCGGTATGGGTCCACCGCCCGTGAATTCGGCGCGCGGCGCAGCGTTGGCCGCACAACTGCACAAGAAGTAGTGTGCGATGAGGGGGTCAGGGGGTAGAGGACGCCGCGGTGGCGTCGGTCGAGGCTAAGCCTCGTGTGGCGTCGTCGGTCGAGGCTAAGCCTCGTGGCGTGGGCGAGCAGCGCCGGCGCGGCCTCCCAGGCGCCAGGGACGACGCGATGTCCAGGCGCTTCGCTAATGCCCGGAGCTCGCCGGCCGGGGGGCTTGTTGCTGCTTGCATGCCGCGCGGGTGGACTGTTAGTTTCTAGCTATCTGAACTTTCTGACAGAGACACAGATGAACACGAGTGGGTTTTTGCGTTGCGTACAACTTGCAACTTTTCTGTTTTCTCTTCTCTTATTTGTACTCTCGATCGATCCTATTTCGACGCCACGATATGGGCTTACAGCTCGTGCCATCCACGAGCGCCATGACCGGGTCCGACTCCTACTTGCACGGCACGCACACAACGATCGCGAGCTCGTGCTTAACTGAATTTAACTGAAAACGCTAACACCTAGCTAACACCAACGACTAGATTAGGAAGTCAACAAATCTCCCCTCTAATCTTGCCGTTCGCGAATTATTTCTACCATGCCAATCTTCTTCCTAAACCCCTGGAACAGAAGACGCCCAAGTGCCTTGGTAAGAACATCAGCAAACTGCTCACTGCTCCTGACGAAGTCGATGCTGATCCGTCCCTTCTCCACGCACTCACGTATGTAGTGGTACCTGTTTTCAATGTGCTTGCTTCGATCGTGAAAGATAGGGTTCTTCGACAGAGAGATTGCAGACTTGTTGTCGACGAGGAGCTTTGGTGGCGCCGGTTACTGGTTCATCATCTCACCAAGCAACCTTGCCAGCCAAATGCCCTGACACGCAGCAGTGGTCGCCGCCATGTACTCGGCCTCGCATGAAGAGATCGCCACCACCTTCTGTTTCTGCGACTGCCAGCTCACCGGGTTGCCGTTGAGGAAGAAGATGACTCCTGTTGTGCTCTTCCTGTCGTCAACATCTCCGGCGAGATCCGCGTCGCTGTAACCGCGCAGCTCCAGCGCCCCGTTGCCACGCATGTATGCGCAGCCGTAGTCCAGCGTTCCTGCTATGTACCTGAGCAGGCGTTTGACTGCTGCAAGATGTTCAGAGACAGGTGCCTACATGAACCTGCTCAGAAATCCAACAGCGAAACTGATGTTGGGCCTGGTGTGCACGAGATACCGCAGACCACCGATCAGACTGCGGTAGCACGTCACGTCCACTGGATCTCCGATGCTTGCTTTGCTCATTTTGAGCCGTGGTTCCATCGGCGTGCCGCAGGAATTGCAGTCCTCCATCTCTGCACGTTCCAACAGCTTCTTGGCGTAGGCTGCCTGGACAAGCGTGATTCGATCACGCTCATGTCGAACTTCAATTCCGAGATAGTAGCTGAGCTTGCCCAGATCACTCATGCGGAACAACTCAGTCATCTGCTTCTTGAAGTGATTGATCTCGTTCATGCTGACGCCCGTGATGACGAGATCATCCACATAGACACCGACGAGCAGCAGTGAGTCGCCGTCGCCTCGACGATACACTGCATGTTCTGAAGGACAACGCTCGAATCCAAGGGAGTTTAGGCTGTCATCCAGCTTGGCGTTCCACGCCCTTGGTGCCTGTCGTAGTCCGTACAACGCCTTGCGGAGGCGCAACACCTTTCCTTCCTCGCCGGCCTTGACGTATCCCGGTGGCTGGTGCACGTACACCTCCTCGAGCAGATCACCATTGAGGAACGCCGATTTCACGTCCATATGGTGCACCTGCCAGCCGTGGTGAGCTGCGAGAGCGACAAGGACACGAACTGAGTCCATCCGTGCGACGGGTGCAAAGACCTCCTCGAAGTCGACTCCTTCTCTCTGCACGTATCCCTTCGCCACCAGCCTCGCCTTGTGCTTCACTACAGCACCGTGAGCATCCTTCTTCAGTTTGTACACCCATTTCAGGCCAATTGCACGATGCCGGGTGGGAGTGAGCTCAGCTCCCATGTACCGTTGTCGAGGATGCTCTTGATTTCTTCGTCCATGGCGTCGCACCAGCCTTTCTCCGTTCTGGCCTCCGTGTACGAGGTGGGCTCCTCCGATGCCATCAAGCAGTAAGACTGCTCCTCCTCCTCGCTGACCAAGACGTAGTCTGCGAGTTGAGTGTTCGGCTGCACAATGCCGTCCTTGGCCCTGGTGCGCATTGGGTGGGCGTTCCCTGTCGCGGCAGAGGTGTGCTCGTTTTCCTCTTTCGCTGCAGCGTTTCTGTCTTCAGAGACAGGTGCAGAGCTCGAGCGGATCGGCGTGTCCGCGGTGCTCGCCGTGGTTCCTCGCGAAGGAGTGGAAGTAGACCGCACCTCCGTGCGCGGTTCTGACATCCTCGCGTCGCCTCCGAGGTTGGAATGCAGAAGTGCTCGACGGCGAAGTTCTCAGGCTCGCCGTGCACCTCGTCAGATGGCCGTGTCGCAGTCCAGCTCCAGCTCGCGTCCTCATCGAAGATGACGTCGCGGGAGATGTGGACGCGTCCTGTCGCAGGTCGTAGACGCGATATGCGGCAGATCCAGCCTCGTACCCGAACAACACCATGGGACAGCTCCTGTCGTCCATCTTCTTCAGGTTCGGGCGCGCGGCCTTGACGTGAGCCACGCAACCGAACACGCGCAGATGCTGCACGCTCGGCTTGCGTCCGTGCCATGCCTCGTACGGGGTCTTGCCGCTGACGCTTCTCGTCGTGCCGCGGTTCAGGAGGTAGACTGCAGTCGTGACAGCCTCCCCCCAAAACCTGACGGGCACGCCCTTTGCTTTGAGCAGGGAGCGTGCCATGCCAACCACGGTCTGGTTGCGCCGCTCAACCACGCCGTTCTGCTGCGGCGTGTACGGCGCCGTCAGTTGCCGCTGTACTCCTTGGTCAGCAAAGTACTCGCCGAGCTCCTTGGAGGTGAACTCCCCTCCACGATCGGTGCGCAACATCTTCAGTTTGCGCCCGCACTGCAGTTCGGCGCCACCTGAATTTTCTTGATCGCCGCCGATGCCTGATCCTTGGAAGCGAGCAAGGAGATCCACATATACCGGCTATGATCATCCACCATCAGAAGAAAATAACGTTTACCTCCTGGCGTTGGTGGTTCGATCGGCCCGCAGAGATCGGCGTGTACAAGACCAAGTTGTTCGTCCGCGCGGTTCCAGGCTTGACGTGGGAACGACGCGCGCTTGTGCTTCCCGGCGAGACACGCATCGCAGACGCGCTCGATCTCGTCGATCAGAGGAAGTCCGTGCACCATGTCGCCGCGCGCGAGTCGACGAAGCCCCTCGAAGTGCATGTGGCCGTAGCGAGCGTGCCAGCGCCAGTTATCCTCGCCACCGCGCACGACGAGGCACACAGGCCGCGCGATTGCGAGGTGGAGGATGTAGAGCCGTCCACGGCTCCGTGGCACGATGGCGAGCAGACGGGCGTCAGGGTCGCGCAGTCGCAGCTCGCCGTGGCGGATGTGCGTGTCGTAGCCGATCTCGTCCAGCTGCCCTAGCGACACGATGTTGCTGCATAGTCGTGGGATGTAGTACACCTCTGTCAGAGTGAGGTGCTCCCCCTTCTTGCTCGTGAAGAGGATCGTGCCGCGCCCCTCGATCTCCACAGAGGAATCGTCTCCGAGTTTGACGAAGTACTCGCGGCGGCCGCACATGTGATTGCTGGCTCCGGAGTCCAGGAACCAGACGGTGTCGCAGCCGCTGCCGTCCTTTGCCGATCTTGCCTGAGATCGCTCTTTGTTGAGGAGGACACGATCTGTGGGCGCCGCCACGCTCGGACTCACCACGGTGAGCGAGTGCGGACGCGCCACGTACAGCGCTGGATCTTCCTCCTCCTCCTGCGCAAGGTTTGCACGTTCCTTGCGCTCATGCCGTGGCTCGGGGCAGTTCCTGGAGATGTGCCTGGCGTACTTGTTACAGTTGTAACACTTGACGTTCGACCAGTCGCGATCGCCGTTCTGCGCACGTTGGCTGCCGTCGCGTGCCTTGCCTGGAGGCTTTCCTTTCCCCTTCGGCTTGGCCTTGCCGCCTGCGCCAGATCCCTGACCCTGCTCATGTTGCTTGCCGCGAGCGAGCCACTCCTGCTCCGTGAGCAGAAGCTGAGCGCCGCCGTTCTCCGTGGCGCCGTTGCCGCCGGAGCAGCGCTGGACGGCCGATCGCAGCCGCCCGATGAGCTCTTCCACCGACATGCCGTTTAGATCGAGAAGAGTCTCAATCGAGCAGGCGATCTGGGCGTACTGGCTCGGCACCTCACGGAGAAACTTTTGTACTACCTTGATCTCCTCCACGGTGTCGCCGAGGGTGCGAAGGTTGTTGACGATGCCGGAGATGCGCATGCCGAAGGCGTCGAGCGATTCGCCGTCCTTGAAGGTGATCTGCTCGAACTCCTTGCGCAGCTGTTGCGCTGTCGCCTCCCGCACACGGTTCGAGCCCACGCGCATCATCCGGATCGCCTCCCAGGCCTCGTGTGCGGTGTTCTTGACGGCGAGCACCGGCACCATCTCCGGTGGCGCCGCGCGGATCAGCGCCGAGAGCGCCGCCATGTCCTCGCGATCGCCTGGCTCGCCCATGCCAGACACCGCCTCCCATAAACCCTGCGCATGTAAGTTGATCTTCATTACCAGCGCCCACTCGATGTAGTTGATCGCCGTCAACGTGGGGTAGACGATGTTGCCGCCATAGTTCGTGCGCTCCTGCACGATGCGCTCGTGCACGACGACCTCGTTGCCGCCCCGCCTGACGACACTGCGTCCCCGGCTCCGTCCACGTGCAGGCGATCTTGCTGCCGCCTCCGCAGCAGCTCCGGCCCCGCCTCCCGCCGCGTTGGGAGGCGTCCGACCGCCGTCGTTGTTCATGGTCGCCGGATCGAAACAGCTCTGATGCCAACTGTTAATTTCTAGCTATCTGAACTTTCTGACAGAGACACAGATGAACACGAGTGGGTTTTTGCGTTGCGTACAACTTGCAACTTTTCTGTTTTCTCTTCTCTTATTTGTACTCTCGATCGATCCTATTTCGACGCCACGATCTGGGCTTACAGCTCGTGCCATCACACGAGCGCCATGACCGGGTCCGACTCCTACTTGCACGGCACGAACACAACGATCGCGAGCTCGTGCTTAACTGAATTTAACTGAAAACGCTAACACCTAGCTAACACCAACGACTAGATTAGGAAGTCAACATGGATAAGGTCTCGTCCATGCCGTCGTCGTCGACTGATTTGATTTCGTGGCGTCGGGGGTGGTGCTAATGGGGAGCGATCTGGGGATCTAGGTGACCTAGCGTCATTTGCTGGATTAAATGGAATTGATCCCGTTGTTAACGACGGAAAATAATAAGAAAATCGTGGCCGTTTGATGGAGATGATCTGGACAGCGTCGAAGCAGTCCGAAACTTTCTTTCCCATCGGCCTCAGATAGTATTTACCATAATTCTAATAACCCCCTCCAATCGTTTCAGACTAGATTAGGCGGTGCTGCCGGCGGAAGACGATCACACAACGCCGCTTGCAGCGGCCAGCGGCGGTTAGCGGTGGCCACGGGTATCCGGAGAGAGAGCAGATAACGCAGAAAAACGCGGGCGATCCAACGCGGCAGTCTGCAGCTACGGCGGCGGGCGATGATCCAACGAGGCAGTCTGCAGCTACAGCGACGAGCGACAACAACACAATGCCTGTAGTCGGCGGCGACCATGAACGGCCGACCATCGTGTGGCCAAGATGTAACACGCATGCAACTTTACGTGCTACATACAACTGCTCACACTACCACATGCGCGTATACGATATTTTGTGTTCCGGCCGTCGGCCTGTCGCCGTGATATGAGATCTCAGTTTCTCCGCCGCCGCCGCCGAACTGTACGGTGCTCGTCCATCCAGTCTCGAGGGGATCATTGACAAGCAGGATGATGTTGATAATAAATCACCTGATGGCAGCCAAGACTCGAAGAGAGCGAAGATGAGTAGTGATGCGGCAAACTTAAACAGCGATTCTCATTGGCGGGCTCCCTCGAGGAGTACCGCCAGTCGCAATGAAAACATTAGGTCTGAACTGCCGGGGGTTGGGGAGTGGCCCGGCAGTTCGTGCACTCCTGGAAATCCAGGGGAGATGTGACCCTGACGTGATGTTTCTCTCTGAAACACATCTTGATAAGGCTGGCTGTGAGAGGTTGCGAATACAAACAAGAATGGATGGAGCTTTGTTTGCTGAAAGTGATGGCCGCAAGGGAGGTTTGCTGCTATTATGGAAGAGAGAAGTGAATGTGGAGCTGAAGACAATTCACCCAAATTATATAGATGTGTTTATCAACCGGAATAATGAGGAGAAAGCGTGGAGATTTACTGGAATTTATGGAGAACCGGCTTGGGAAAATAAATAGTATAAAACTTGGGAGAGACTACATGAATTGCATGGTCAGGTAGATATGAGGTGGCTAGTGATGGGTGACTGGAATGAAATTTTATACAGCCATGAGAAAGAAGGTGGGAACCCGCGACCATTGCAGTACATGCAAGCCTTTCGAGAGGCTCTCTCCGACTGCGGATTGGAAGACCTAGGATATACAGGTGATATATTCACGTGGAGAAGGAAGAGGAGTCGACGTGGTCCTGGAATTCGAGAGAGACTAGATAGAGAATGTGGTAATGAAGCATGGAATACTCTATTCCCATATGCATGCTTATCAAACCTTGATATGCTGTGGGTTCGGATCACAGACCGATCTTGTTAGATACTGAGACCGATCTTGTTAGATACTGAGTTCTACCGCAATGCGTCAGTACCTAGGAAGGTACGACGGAAAAGATTTGAAGGAAAATGGCTTGAGGAAGGTTTTGGGCAGGTTGTCCAAACGGCCGGCATGGGAGGCTGGGCTTGAAGAAAACCATGGAGACGTGGCAAAAACTGTGGCATCTGTACAAAATGCGCTACACAAATGGGACAGCACAGTCCTACAAAAACCACGGGCTAAGCTACGATCCTTGACCAGAAGCTTGGAGGAGGTTCTGAGGGGAGAGATGACTGAGGAAAATGTCCGAAGGCAAGAAGAAATTACTAACGAGATAGAAAAAGCTCTAGAACAGGAGGAAATTTATAGAATGCAAAGAAGCCGTGCGAACTGGCTAACTCATTATGGTGATAGAAACTCAGCCTTCTTTCATAATTACGCGAAAGCTAGGAAAAAGCGTAATATGATTGTTAAACTGAAAGGACCGGATGGGGTTTGGAAGGAAGGCAACAATCACATTAAACGGTTATAAGTTATAACTGATTACTTCACCGGGCTCTTTTCGTCAGAGGTGGAGGAGACCGACCAGGAGGTGTTGCAAAAAGTAAAACCAAAGGTGACTTCGGAGATGAATGAAAGGCTGGTTGCTCCTTTTACTGAAGCGGAAGTAAAAAAGGCATTATATGCAATAGGGGACTTCAAGGCGCCAGGGACAGATGGTATGCATGCTATTTTCTTTAAAAAATTCTGGCCCTTTATTGGAGACTCAGTTACGAAGGAGGTTTTGGATGCGCTGCAGAGGGGGGTGATCCCTCCTGGATGGAATGACACGTCTATAGTGTTGATTCCAAAGGTTAACGAGCTGGAGATGATTACACAGTTTAGACCAATAAGCCTTTGTAATGTCCTATATAAGATAATTTCAAAAGTACTTGCAAAATAGGCTCAAGGTGATTTTACCAGAGATCATAAGCTTGTCACAAAGCGCCTTTGTTCCAGGGCGTTTGATTACAGATAATGTCCTGGTTGCTTACGAATGCTTTCATGCATTGAAAGGAAGGAGACAGGGAAAGGAGGGATTTTGTGCAGTCAAGCTTGACATGCACAAAGCGTATGACCGTGTCGAGTGGGGCTTTCTGAGGGACATGATGAGGAGACTCGGATTCACACAACAATGGGTGGATCTAATCATGGCGTGTGTATCCACTGTAAGGTATAGAGTATGGTTTAATTCTGATGAAACGGATATGTTCACACCTACAAGAGGACTACGGCAAGGGGATCCACTCTCGCCATACCTCTTTTTGCTTTGTGCAGAGGGACTTTCAAACTTGTTAACACATGAGGAAGAAGTTGGAGGCTTACAAGGAGTCAGAGTGTGTCGCGGGGCACCGTCGGTATCTCACCTACTGTTTGCCGATGATTCTCTGATCTTGATGAAGGCTAATGCGTCTAATGCAGCCACTCTTCGGAAAGTGTTGGACCTGTATTGTGCCAGCTCGGGGCAATTGGTGAGTGATCCAAAGTCAAGCATATTTTTTAGTCCTAATACGGCGGCAACGGAGAAGGAGCCTATATGTAATGCCTTGAACATTAATGTGGAAGCCCTAACTGATAAGTACTTGGGGCTACCATCTCATGTGGGTATGGAGAGGACAGATTGCTTTCAACACCTAGTTGATCGAGTTTGCCAGCTAATAAATGGGTGGAATGCAAAGAATTTGTCTATGGGCAAGAAAGAAATTTTACTGAAGGCCGTAGCCCAAGCAATCCCTTCTTATGCTATGTCGGTGTTTAAAATGCCAAAAGGGATCTGCAAAGGGATTTCGGCAGCTATAGCCAGATTTTGGTGGGGGGAGAAGGATGGAAAGAAGGCAATGCACTAGTACTCTTGGTGAAAAATGTGCACCCCCAAGAAGGAAGGAGGGATGGGGTTTCGAGATCTGCATTGTTTTAACCTTGCGATGTTAGCCAAGCAGATTTGGAGGTTGATTGAAGAACCTGAATCCTTGTGTGCCCAAGTTCTGAGAGCTAAGTACTACCCCTCGGGAGACCTTCTAAATGCAGAGTTGAAGAAGGGGGCACTAGTACAGAACGACACATCGGATACCCCTCTATGGAAACGGCAGGTGTTAGGCGACGGAGAATCGCGCTTTCCGCGCGGCCGGTGCGTACAAACCTGACCAGGCCCGCCTACATTGGCAACGGACCCTTTCCAATCTCCGTCACCTATTATATTGGCAACGGTTAATAAAATTGTCCGTTTCCAATATTTGCCTCTATGGTAACGGATAGAATTTTCCAACCGTTGAAAATGTTGATACGTGGAGGCTAGCGAATGGGCAGATGGGGAGGTGGGCGGAGCAGACCCGCGAGTATAAATGGCGAGAGGTACCAGCAGCGGTCTCTTTGAAGCCCCAGTCCATCGCCTACAGTTATTCAAACTTCGCCAGATCCCCTCCGTCCAAATCCATGGCGAGAGGTACCAGCAGCGGTCGCGGCCGTGGACGAGGGCGAGGCCGTGGTAGGGGGCGCAGCGGCAATGCCATGCCGTCGGTGTCGCCCTCACCGTCCTCTGAAGACATGTCCCCGAGAGGTACCATCAGCGGTCGCGGCCGTGGACGTGGGCGCGGCCGTGGTAGGGGGCGCAGCCGCAATGCCACGCCGTCGGTGTCGCCCTCACCGTCCTCTGAAGACATGTCCCCGGAGCTGCGCGGCTTCGAGTTCTTGGTTATCCTGTACAAGGGCATCGAGAGCCGCCTGAGGCTCCCGAGGGCGTTCGCAGAGAAGCTCCAAGGCATGGTGGCAGCTACCATGCATCTGAAGATGGAGGACTGCGAGAACGGCAGCTGGGCGGTGAAGACGGCCGTGAGTGCCGGGGGGAATTTGTACCTCGGCCAGGGATGGAAGTCATTCGCCCAAGCGTACAAGCTTGAGCAGGGGCACTTTTTGTGCTTCGAGTTCGACGGCGACAACGGGTTCTTCATCAAGATCTTCGACGGTACCTTATGCCGGAGGGACGCACTCGTGTACAGCGACGACGAGCCCAAGTCTTCATCAGCAGCTGCTAGTAGTAGCATATAGTAATCGTTTACTTCATTATCAAGTCCGTATGTAGTAGCATTAGCTGCTAAGTGGTCTCTGCGTTCATATGTAATTTAGAGTACCTGTTAGTAGTTGGGTAGTAAGTTTACTCTCTCGCTGGTGTAAAATCAATGGAAACGGTTATATAAAATGTCCGTTGCCAATGTGGTGCTTATATATACTGCCGGCTCGTCTCATTATCACTCTCTCACTGTCTCTCTTCCAACCCTAGCCGCCGCACACTGTGGCTTTCAACTCTCCTCACTCTCTCTAATGGCTTCCTCTGTCGGCGCTTCTAGATCCGGCCATCGCGGCCGCGGCTCTAGCCGCCGCGGCAGCACCGTTCTAGCGGCAGCCCTTCGTGAGGGGAAGGTCGATCTGGAGGCGGCCATGCGTCCGCTAATGATGCGGCAGCGCCACCATCTGACGCCCTCCTCCTCCGGTGATGCCCGGCTTCTTCTGAGCCAGGCCGATGTGGAGGAGGTCATTCATGAGGTGGTGGTGCAGCACCTCCGGCGGATCTACCAGCAGAAACCCATCTGGAGGAGGAAGTGGCCGATCTGGAGGAGGAAGTGGCCGATCTGGAGGTGGTGGAGGATCTGTAGGTGGTGTCTGATCTGGAGAAGGAGGAGGAGGTGGATGTCGACGAAGGAGAAGGAGGAGGAGGTGATTGCGTCGCAGCGCGCTGGTAGCATCTCAGCGCATCTGGCAGAGGCCTGCACCTCCTCTCTCCCGCCGGGTGAAAGGTATAAATCTTTCTGTGACCGGCTGTGATGCCGATGAACTAGGTTCTACGTATGAGCATTTCATCACATAAACAAATTCCTAGTGCAAATTCACACATACATGTTCTGATAATTACAAACACTTATTGTTAAAGCACCAACTGTACAAACTAGTTAAACACCCACATCCAAAGCCTATTGCAATTCACCTAGGGCATTCTTGCACCTAGGGCAGAGCATTTCCTGCCATGTTGGACGTAGCCTGTCCTTCAAGGTTAGGATCTTGCGATACAACTCGTAGGTCACGTACCCATCTATTGCTGCGTAGTCGAGGTTAACTTTGTGCAGCGGCATCCGCTCCCAAAAACGTGCTGGTTGGATGGGAACTCCTTCTTCATGTTGGCGTATAATTTGTCGATGAGGTCTGCCGCTAGATCACCCATTCCGTCCCTCTCGTCTCCACCCTTGATTTTGTATACGAGTTGGATGTCCACGTAGTACTCCGGTGGAATGTGGAAGCCGGCAGAAGAAAGCACCTTGCTGTCGTTGGTGATGTCCACGCTTGCGAAGGTGATATTCTTGCGTTCAAAGAATTTGCCCAACTCTGGACAATTCTTCTTGGACTTGCACCAGTGGAACACGAGGACATGCTGGCGCATGGCGAGTTGCAGGACAGCATGCGCCGACGATCACGGGTGTACTCGATGTCAAGGCCGATGAACCGATGCTTCTCCTCTGCTAGCCATTCCTCGTACTTGTCGAGGATCCGCTCCACGGTATGCTCCTCGTTCGTGTACACCACCTCCAGAACGGTGCCGTGGGTACGGACGGTAGTTGTCTCTGTTATTCTGTTGCGGTCGTCCATGGCGGGTGGGGGATTGGGGTGGAACGAGGAAGAAGAGAAGGAAGGAATGCGAACTGTCTGCCACCAAACAGAGCAGTTCCTGGATATTTGCCGTTGATCTTAGCAGTTTCTCGAAAATGGCAACCGAACAAAGCAGTTGCTGGAAAATAGCCACTGATTTTTTTAATATCCAGATGTATTTTGTACATTTCGCTAATAGTTTTTTTTCTTTCACGCAGGAGTTTATTTCGGCAACACTGCATAAAAGTACCAATGTATCATTCCGAGAACCAGAAACCTTAAGGCAAGGAAATTTCGTGGATACTGGTCTTGGAGTGGGTACAGCGACGACCGAGAGCTCATAGAAGGTGAGCTCCAAGTCAAAGATGGAAGGCTGGCTTAAGCCAGCCTTCCATCTTGTTAGGTTAGTTGCTTATAGGTTTAGAGTTCATGATTGTAGTCAAAGTGTAATAGGTGATATTACATTATGCCAATGTGTGATAGATATGATTGTAGTCAAATTGTAAAAAACGTGATATTATTGTATACCAATGTAATGATGGCATTTGTTCTATGTTATGAATTGAATAACGTTTTATTGCATTGTGCAATCAGCCTTTCATGTATTATGGCATATAACCGAAATATGAGAAATGCTCAGTGCAAACGGGTGGATGGCAAACTCCGTATCTGATGAAGGAAAACTAAGGAAACGGAGGTCTGCGCACAACCGTTGCCAAATGGAGACCTCATCGGAAACGGTTTTTGGCCTCCGTTACCGATGAAGGCCTTCACATCAGTGACAGAGGCGGGGACACGGACCCTTTCTCCGTTGCCGAAGGGGTTTTTGGCCCGTTTCCGATGTGTCGTTCTGTACTAGTGGGGCGTCATTCACTTGGCAAAGCCTAATGGCCGGGATAGGTACATTCAAGCAAGGATATATCTGGCGTGTAGGGGATGGCACTCATATTAACGTGTGGAACGACCCCTGGCTGTCAAACAGCCCCACAAAGAAGGTATTCACACGTCGAGGTGCTCGGGTGATTAGCAAGGTGGAGGAACTTATTGATCCTGCTATGGGTGCATGGGATATACAATTGTTGAATGACAACTTCTACCCGGTGGATGTACAAAGAATTTTGAGTATTCCTTTGTCTCCATGGGAGTCGGAGGACACAGTGGCATGGCACTACACAAAAAATAGTGTCTTCTCTGTTAGATCGGCTTACCACTTAGAATGGCAACATCAGTTGGCAGCCGATCCAGGAGATGGGATGAACAGAGTGGTTCACGGATCAATCCAGCTTGGGAGAAAACATGGAAGCTGACAGTCCCGGCTAAAGTAAAAAAATTGTTTGGAGGGCATTACATGGGATTATTCCTTGCATGTGTGTTCTTGCAAACCGACACATAGAACGAAGCGGGCAGTGCCCGGTGTGTGCAGAAGGGGTGGAGGACATTCTGCATATGCTGTTCAATGTGACCGAGCTCGGAAATTTGGAGAGCACTGGGGCTTGACGCTGCGATCCAGCAGCAGCATTGGTCGATCTTTCTGGAAGTGTTGTTCTGGAACATTTACTTACTATGGACAACGCACTACCAAATTTGTCCACACTACAGCAAGGGAGATTGTAGCAACGACGGCATGTTCATTTGTGGAGGAGGAGAGAAATTAAGCACAACGGAGAATCCCACCAGCGAGCCGAGTTGCTCTTTCAATTAAAGCTATGGTGGCTAATGCTCTGAAGGTGAAGAAGAATAAATCAGCTAGAGTTAAGGTGGGCTGGTCTAAGCCACCGCTGGGGGTTATGAAGCTGAATACGGACGCAACAGTAAACTTGAGTACGAGGAGAGCATCGACAGGGTGTGTCATTAGAGATGCAAGCGGGCAATTCATTGCAGCTTGTAGAATTGAGATTGACAGGGTGCTCGACGTCACCACAGCTGAGGCACAGGCGATGCGTGACGGCCTTCGATTAGCAGAGAGAGTTGGATGCAAACGCATATATATAATTGAAACTGATTCAAAGGAGGTGGTGGAGGCTTTTGAAGATCCAACACGCCACAGGATAGTGGGCATGCCTTACCTGGATGAATGTCGGACGATCATGGCAGGGTTCGCGTCGGCAAGACTGGCACACTGTCTACGAGAAGCAAATCAAGCGGCGGATGTAGTAGCTAAATCGATTTATGATCCTGATACTAATGTATGGTTTGAGGAGCCGCCCTTGTTTCTCATTCCACAACTTGTGGAAGATGTAACTCTTATGAATAATAAAGGTTACGTTTATGGTTCAAGATCTTAGTGACTCGATGCGTCTAGCGGGCGTGTAAATGCAAATTAACCACGAGATAGTAGATACTCATGTTGTCCGTGTGATTTAAATCTAAGGGCTAGGGATGGAGGGATACACGGATACACAATAGACCCAGGATGCACAGGATATGTTGCCCACTTCGAAAAAATATTAAACAATTGGGCACAAAGATATACAAGTATTCAACATTCGTGCAAAATTTCGGAAGGAAATAACATTTTCTGCTAAGACAAAATCTATCATTTTTCAAAGCACGGATTTTGTCGTTTTTGCACAGACCACATAAAGTGTCATTTCCTTCCGAAATTTTACATGAATGTTTAAAACGATTTTTTCGAAGTGTTTTCATATTTTTTTTTAATTTTGAAAACTATAACAGGAGCATATGCATCCGGGTGCCAAAAGTGGATTTCTGACAAATCTTCTCGTTTTGTTTCTTTCTCGAAGACTATAAGTTTTAAGCTCACAGATACTGATGAGAGGGTTTTACACTCATCTTTTATCATCGTTTCAACCGGATTTTCTTAGATTTTTCTATGATTATTACTTCTACATGCCTTATAAGCACTAATAAATGCAAAGATGTGCAAATATTATATATTATTTTATTCCTTGCAAAACATAATTATGAGCAAATCTGAGCATATATGGAACATATTGAAGGAACGAAGGATTTCCAAGCAAACAAAATGCGCAATTCAATCTCTAAACATTTAACAATGTGAGACATGAGCGCACACTTGTACATGCGATCGTACATCACAGCACCGCCTTTGTGACGTCATCAGTGACAAATTTCGCTTAAGGTCTCATAGGCTAATTTGCCAGAGAGCATCCTGTCGAAGGATGGTTTTCAGGATCTCACGGCAATCTCACTTCGGTGAACCGAAGAGAGTTTATTTCTACGGTAGGCGACACGGGTGACGGGTCAACATGGTCGAATCAAATATTATGTAGATGATGAAGATTTCTCATACTTTATTTATGGAGTGGCTACAAGATTGTACAAGGTTGTTACAAGATGATCCAACTTATAGATGCGCTCGGTAAGGATGTATTCGTGGCTAGGGTTTAAGCTAGCTGGGAGGGGACAAAGACTAAGGCTTCAGCTCGATGTACTCCAGTATTTATAGTCTTCGTATGAGCCTCTGTCTTGTACGTTAGTTTTCCTCTTGTTTTGTACGTTAAGTTTTGATCTCGTAACACCGCTTGAATGTACGTCATTCTGGGAATCTTCTAGAAATCTTCATGCAACACGGCATGCCAGTCGGTGGAGCTTCTTGAAGGGAGCCACCCGGCCGGGGGAGTCTTTGAACTTTGTGGGCTGAAAGTGGTGTAGCTCCATAGGATTATGGCCTATACCCACTTATATCTAACAAACACTCGATCAATGCCTTTAATAAAGAGGCCAACGTTCTTGACATGCTCGACGAAGTTGCCTTGCTCCTGGTAGAACCTTTTCTGGTGGGCTCGATGACTTCTTTGACCCGAAAGGTAGGTCTGAGGGCGGTGACAACCTGGAGGAGTAATCTGTTCGGTTCTCCCGATCTGGCTAGATCATTGAGTGTGTCCTGGACTTGGATGGTAGGTCTCGACATTTTCTTGAGCTGGATGTTAGGTTTTGATGTAGTCCTGTCATGAAAGAGGTTAGTAGTAATGCAAGAGGGTAACTTTTAAAGCATGTTTACCTTTTGGGAACCGACAAGGTCTTTTATCGGAGAGATGTCTTGTGAGTGACGTGCCTCTAATCTGATGGAGTAGGGTGTCCTTTTGTTTGACCGTTAGACTTAGTTTGGTAATTGGTACCGTCTACAACATTAGTACGTCGTCCGGGGGTGAGGCCTTCCCGAATTTTAGTTCAAAGCAAGACCTGAGAAGGTGATGACTGTAAGTGCACAAGTTGATGTAGCTAGTTTTGAAATAAGAGTTTGTCAAACCACAGGGAGCTGAAGGAAATGGTCTCTGGTTTCTCCTTTGTAATCCAAAGATTGTACTGAAGTTAGTCGATCCAAAGCAAGCAAGTGTGTGGAAAATGGTGTTGTTTGTGTGGTTGTTTATCAGAACGTGAGAGCAATGTGAACAGTGAAAGAGCAAGCAAATGGTGATGATTATGGAAAATGCAATAAGGCTAAAGGTGTTCTCAGGAAGAGTTGGTTCCACCCTAATATGTTCTCATGAGCGGATATAGTTCATAACGTTTAATATCATATTGTGCATGCAGGAGCGGAATCCCTAATAAAGACGTGCCCTGAGTCTATCAGGCATACACGCCCCGCACAACCACTGCCAGCCCAGTCAATAACCCTCTCTGCTTGGTTGCCTAGGGCTTACCATCATACACGATCGAGCCTATAACAATTAAGGGTGTACGCCATGGATGTGGGAGAGGTTCTGTGGATCTCCGTTACTCTCATGCCAAGCAAAGCAAATAGTGGCAAACCCTACCTGTAAGAGGGGTTTCAGTCCCGCTTACATCAGTAAGGCGTTGTCACCTCCTCCTTCCTTGTCTTGACACGAACAGGCTACTCTGAGGCGAAGGCAGTTACCGTGCAGTCGACGTTCGCACAAATAAACAGAGTAGACTGTTGCTACATGACAACTGGTATTAAACCATAAGACTTCTATCTCATCTCAAAATAATTATACTAGGGTTTCCCAATCTTCCCAGAACTAAAGAAACTACTCATACATGGAGATACAAGACATCAAGGCAATCATATGAATAATGGATGGATGAATATAGGAGTAAACGAAGGAATCCACAACAAAGTTTAGGACTTCAACGAGGAGATCGATGTCGACAGCATAGATGATGACGGTGTTGATGAAAATGTCATGGCGTCCTTGTCCAAGTCTTCTGTTCTCCTCCAATGGATGGTGCGGTGCGGTTGGAGATGGTGTGGAGGTGTGGCGGCAGCCCTCTGGCGGCTATGGATGTGGTGGAGAGAAAGTTTGAGAGCTAGGTCTTCCCCACCTTATATAGGCGGCCTCTAGTTGATCCAAGGGCTCTAGATAAGTCCATCTTGACCCCCCCCCTCCCCCAAACCGACCTTAAGTCCTAAGGAAGGTTATGGATCAAACGGGGTCGAAATCGGTGAAGAATCGCGTCAGATCGGGTGTTTCGCGTCGCCCAGAATACGCGGTACGACCATCAGAACGGTCGGACACGGCCGTACCGTTGGTCGTTAAAAATTCTGGAAACCTTGCAGTGTTTTGGACGCCATTTTTGTATGAACTCTGTTTTGGTGATCTTTGGCTTGTTGGACTCGTATGGACGAGATCCACACTCCAGTGGTATTCATTATTGATTTGGAGTTCATGGAAAAATGATCATTTTCCAAGGCACCTGGCTTGTATCTGGTGCTTCTCCCTTGCCTCCTTTCCCTATTATTTCTCCATTTTCCACCTACACACAAATAAGCACAAAAGATAAGGGAAGCAAGTTAAATCCTAATAAAAACCTGATGTGGTGAAAAGTTCATCGGAAAATAGTTTGATTGCTAACTAGCATAAAAGGTGGAAGATAACTAGGACATATGCCCAAATTTCAATGTAAATATATAAAAAAGCATTGAGAGAAACTATATATAAAATGCAGCTATCGGAAGGCAACATTCTCCTCTACGACATGAGTAGGTCATAACGAGGGATAAGGTCTTGTTGTATTGGTCAGAGTGCATGACCTGACTTTGAGTTGATTTGGTTGTATATGAGTCTGAAGCTGTATCTTCACGCGGCATGAGAGGTTAATGCATGTAAATCTATTGTGGCGAAGAGGTCCGGAATGTGTGCGGCCACGTGACCTGAGATCCTCGACGTGTGTAAATCTGAACCATCCAACAAAATTATAGATGGTGATCATAATGATATTCATACCCACTACATCCATTAATGGGATGTGAGGGCGTGCCACTGGTCTGGTTCACGTGCTGGATCGTAGATTTTCTAACAATTCGATCGGTCGTAGATGGATGAGATCTATAACCTAAGGAGGCGAGGTGTCGACTACCACCTGATATAAGCATGAAAGAAATCCAGATCTTGTTGTCCACCAAGAGGTCCGGAATGTGTGCAGCCACGTGACCTGAGGAGATACTCGACCCGTGTAAATCTGAACCATCCAACACAATTATAGATGGTGATCATAATGATATTCATACCCGCTACATCCATTAATGGGACGTGAGGGCGTGCCACTGGTCTGGTTCCCGTGCTGGATCATAGATTTTCTAACTATTCGATCGATCGTAGATGGATGAGATCTATAACCTAAGGAGGCGAGGTGTCGACCACCACCTGATATAAGCATGAAAGAAATCCAAATCTTGTTGTCCACCTTCCGCCTCCTTCTTCCTTTGTTCCTTCTCTAGCTCAACTTGATTTGCTAGTTTTGGGACCACGATGACCGTAAACAAGCCTCGCTCCCAGCAAGCTCGAGCGGTGGCTATCAAAAGGACGTAGTCCGCAGAGCGGGACCGTCGTAAGGTAGTAGCAGCATTTCCATCTCCTGGTTATGTTCCGATAGAGGAGGCATGAGCTCTTAAATTGAGCATTTTTTAATCAGAATATTTACCTCATTTAAGCAGTTTTCAATAAAAACATTTATCTTATTTGAACCCTATTTCAATATGAATATTTATGTTATTTGAAAGATTTTTATAATATGAACATTTATTTATTTAAACAAGAAAACTACTTGTATTTTATCCACAACATAAACATTTATTTAAATAAAAAATAAAATAGAACAAGAAACAGAAAAGGAAGAATAAAGAAAAAAAGAGGAGAAGAAAAACGAAAAAGGAAAACAAACAGAAAAATGTTTTAAAAATTAGTAAAAACGGCCCGAGGAGGTCCTATTGGGCCAGCTGAATGCGCTCCGCAGCAAGCGGCAAATAGGATTTTCCCTCAGACCCGGCCATGTTTCTTCTGCCCTTAGAGCATCTCTAGCAGAGCCTGCAAAACGCGAACCCGCAAAACAGTTTTGAGGGTCGCAGAACGCGCGTTTTTTTGCTCGAAACGCGGCGCGGCGGTGCAGAAACCGCAAAGCCGAACCTCAAAACGGAATATTCTGTTTTGAGGTTCGGCTTTGCGGTTTCTGCTCTGCCGTGCCTCGTTCAGAAACTGCATATGCAAAACATGAAAGACCCTACACCACCACCGCCGGCATCATCGAAAGACCCTACACCAAGACATCGCCATCACCTCCACCACCACCATCGCCGGCACCACCAGTTACATGTACCAATGGTGAACAATATGGTTACATATACCAACGGTGAACAATAGCAATGGTTATTTAACTCACCCAATCACCCTCTACGGTACCACTCGGAGGAGCATTCATCACTTGTTGCAAACATCCACTCCACCGGGAACATGTTGTTTTGATGATTTCCCAACGGCCTTGTAGTGATCGAAAGGTCCGAGGCACCGTGCGGCCATTGCGTGGCATGAGTTGGAAGAACTTGTCCTCCACTCTTTACCAATACCGATCCTTGGTTTGATCATTGCCGTGAGTTGCATCGAGAGAAATACTCTCCCAAGCACGGATCAATGTTTGGTCCTCCAAAACGGTGTAATTCGTACCTCTCCGGGAAATTCCTGCCCCGTCCACCTCCTCGACCTCGTTGTCTTCTTCGCCCGTACCACCATCGACGACACCTTCGACCTCGTTGTAGCCGAAATTGCCGAGCGGAGGGTTGTTGATCTCAACCGACCCAAGCATGTCCATGAAATCTTGCGTGCAGCAATTTGGAAGAACAATTTCGATATTGGCGAGCATAATTTGACAAATAGGCGGCGGAGGGTGGTTTGTTCATACCATTCGGTCCCGGCGACATTCGCGGGCGTAGTTTCGGCGCCGGGCACGGGCGTGTTGGCTGCAGCAGCGGCACCGGGCACGGGCGCGTTGGCTGCAGCAGGGGCGGCGCTGGCCCTGACCTTCCTCACGACGCCCTCTTCTTCGTAGCCGCGGCGGCGGGAGTGCCCGCGACGGCGGGAGTGCCCACGGCAGCGGCGGTGGTGGTAGCCGCAACCAAGATTTGGGCCGCGCCGGCGGTGCCCAGTCTTCTCCGCTTTGTCGGCGCCAATGGAGCAGCCATGGCGACGGCGGTGCCAAGCTCTGCCCGGCCAGCTGGATCTGTCGATGGCGCCGCCCCGACCGGGATGGTCACCAGGGACAGGTCGGAGGCGCTCATGGCAACGATGGGGCAGGGCGCGATGGCCGGAGTGGGGGAAGAGAAATCGGTGGCGGCGGCGGCGGTTCGGGGGCTGAATCTTCCCTCGCGCCAACGATAAAAGAGGATGAGGTTCCGTCTGCGGGCCGGGGATGGAAACCTAGCTTTCTCGGTTTCGAGGGCCGGATTCACGGGGCACCTCAAAATCTTTTACAGGTCGGGGAGTTTTGAGGGTTCCTGTTCTCTGCGTTTTTAAGGTTTCGAATCCGTATCGGGCGGTTATTTTTCAGGTTTGGGACTTTTGCGGGTTCTGCTAGAGATGCTCTTAAGACTTTTTTTTTCATAATAAGCACCAGGCTGCAATGAGCTGCTGTATATTGCACACAGACCCAGCTACGTCTATTCGGCCTTGCTTATTCCTTTGCTCCCTTTGAACAGTATCAGCCCAACAGCAAGACACAGTCTGACAATGCGCGCACGGCCCACCATTTATGCAGTTTAGTTCTTTGGGGAATCTCGGTATCGGCAGACACCATTTCAATCAAAGCCTTCGTTCTGTACTGGGTTATGCATGATTCAGCAGATGTGGAGTCCTGACGCCCCAAAACGGATGGATTCTTCTTGTGTCAGAAGCCAGCCTAAAGCTATGCGCAACCAAGGATAATATGCGGCACACACTGATCTACTTGTTGTCCCCTTCTTTTTCTCCGGCTTTTGCCAACTTTACAGTACAAAGGTCTTACAATCTTTCTGTCAGACTTCAGGAAAGCAGGAGCTATCTTCTTTCGGAGGTACCTGGTAGTTGGTGCCATAACTATAACGGCTTAGTGTGCTTTATTTACTACACGCTATGCAATCTCTCCATCAATTACCACGGCAAAGAATCTGCTCCACAATAGTAGTTAAATTCTTCTCGAACTGACTGAGCCGGTTTCTTCTGATGCCGGCTAGAACAATCCTCGGAAGCTACAAAAAGCCCTTGTGTCTTTGCTAACACAGATCGACAATGATGTGTCTGTGTGCGTAATGTATTATAAATTTATAAGTACTTGTCAGTTTACTGCTACTGTTGTGTTGCGTGCCCTTGTATAGTATAGTAGGTGTAGTGTATGAATCACGAGTCGTTTTCTTTCGGCTAAAGGAATCTGCGAGTACGAGTCACAATGCTATACATGCTTTGATTCCACCTATTGAATGAACCAAGCCAGAAAAGCAGAGATTCTTTGGAGATATCAGGCACAAGCTTTTACGGGCATCATCGATCTAGAGCTGCATCGATCGATCTCCAGAAAAAAGAAGCCTTCCCTGCTCTGCAACGGAACCAGCAGGAGCATCAGCACCGCCAACAGCAGCGGCAACAAAAGATATGGCAGGAGGTGCCTCTTTTGGCGCAAACATTCCCGAAGTGACGCAATGCGCGGCGAACATGCGACCCACTCGAAGTCGAAGCTCGATCGCACAACACCGGCCGGCCAGCCATCATGGAAGATGCTCCTGTTGATGGGATCGAGTTATAGTATTAGATTAGGGCGAGCAATCATGTTACGAGTATAGTAATATGGCAAGAGACAGCAGTTTCTGAGGTTTCTGCAGGCAGGCAGCTGCAAAGCCTGAAACCGGTAGCTAGCATAGCGGCTAGTACTTCGTTCAGGTCGATCATGGTGGAATCATGGGATCTCGATCTTTTTATATCTCTGATCCGGCCGGTGATCGATCGATCGATCTGCAGTTGGTTAAGTTAGCTGCACCACGCTGCAACACCAACGGCTGCATACCTGCATATCATGTCGTGCTCGGATTAGTATACTGTATTTTTACACTCCAAGTTGCTGCCTAGCTTGATTTCATCTCGGCGGACGGATGGGTGGTGGATGGAGCAGAAAACCGCCCGCCTGTCCCACGCGGGGAACGTGGACGGGGTGTCAAATCGGGCAGACAGTTAGATTGAGATTCACTTGTTGGCCTGTCTGTCAGATCTGGATGCAGCAGCCAGCCAGTTGAGATCGAGCTACTACACAGTAGATCGGGTGTCTAATCTGGCTGTGGTGGGTAATTAGTGGCGGTGTACTACTGCGGTAGTGCCACCTATTCGCGCACGCGGCCGATCGAGCCTTCGCCGCCTGCGCGCCTTGCGATCAGAGTGAAGAAACGACTGCTACTACACAGCACAGGCAATGCCACGGGAGCAGCAACAAACTAAGGTGAGATCAGTGGACCGTCCAATCTCGGCGCGTGATAAGGTGATGCGAACGCTCTGGCCCGTCAATGTCATGTAAATACCCGCAGCAATAGACGGCCAGCCCGTGCTGAATTCCGGCGGGAGTTCACATGCGCCTGCCTGCCGTGGTACACAGCGCGGGCGCGCACGGAACGCTGCCGGCTCGGACGGACGGCCGCGCGCGCAGTGGGCTGTGCTAGTACCCTAGTACTGAACTCCCGGTTACAAGGGCATGTCCACCGGCGTGCGCTCTCAATAAGGATATTGGGCGCGCCGACACAAAATTGCCCTCACCGGCGCTACCAATAGCTCAGAACTTGCCCGACGGACACAATACAGCGTTCTGCAACCCCGTTTCGCGTCCTATTTCTAGGAGACAACCTGTGGCGCCGGCAACCGTGGCAACGCGTGACACGTCAGAATGACTCGGCTGGTATGCCCGTTTTAATGACTCGGCGGCTCCCCAGGCGGACGCAGACAACGCGACGCGTCAAGCGCAACACTGACTCCCCAGGCGGCGGGTCACGCGCGTCATCGGCGTCAATACGTGTGGCGGACGAGCCGGTGCTCGACGTTAATGCGGCACCAACCCTCGTCCGCTCCACACCGGCTTTAAAACGGCGCGCGGCACCCGTGGTGGACACGGAATACGAGGCACACCACGATAGCTTCTTTGTCCCTGCCGACACGCGGTCACCACCTAGGGAATGGTTCACATCGGACGACGTGATGGCCCTTTCTGAAGACGAGGATGACGAGCTGCTCGAGCTTCCCTTAGCACTAGCACTGGCACCGGAGGAGGGGGCGCAGTATGAGGACAACAACGACTACTGGCCAGAGCTGGTGTGGGATGGAATGGAGGCCGCCATCGATGCCTCCCTCCGCCGCCGCTAGATCAAACCCCACTACACTCCGGCGGCAAAACCAGAAGCCTCAGCCGAGACTATGCAGGTTCCTCAAGGCCACCGCTGCCAATAGCAAATGGCATTTCCGACATAGGCGGCGAACCAGCCACATCCAAGTTCCCCACGTCGCCGTCGGTAGCGCCGCTAGATATAGGGTTTAGTTTAAATTTTGTTTAAGTTTGTTAAATGCCGTTTGTTAAATATCTATCGAATTTCTGTGAAATACCGTTCGTCAAAAGATTTTCGAAAAAAATCTATTGGAAGCGACCGGTGGGAGAGCCGCTCCCATTAGGGCCAGTGGCGGAGATAGAGCATATATCACCGGGGTGCCTACCGATGCTACAAAAGGATAAATCAATATTTTGGGGTGCATAAATGGTGAAAAATTGCAATACTACGAAGAAATTATTTTCTACTAGGTGTCCTGTGCACCGGGCTGGATGCATGTAGCTCCGCCGCTGAATAGGGCGGCAACGCGTGCCGGCCTCCCAATAGCACTTGTCTCGCCGTCGTGCGGCTTACAGTTTAACTGACATTGCCTAAGCGGTGGCGTGGGACGGCAAACAAAGAAGGTGTCACGCTTTATGTGGAGGTTGACAGTTGCAACTAACTAGCTAACCATGCACCCCAGAACGTAGATACCATAGCTCGTGGGCAGGAGATGGGGGCGATGTGGCGCCGGATGGATGGATGCTTGTTATAGCGATCGATGGATGGATGGAAGGAACATGTATGCAGTTGAGTTGAGAGCACTGCTCATGGAAACTGAACATAGTGTTAACTATCTGATCGTACCAGGACCTCATGGAAATGGATCGTACCAGGACCAGCTGATGGCGGCCGGAGGGGATCCGGAGTGGACCATAGATTTTCTAACTATCTGATCGGTCGTAGATGGATGAGATCTACAACCTAAGGAGGCGAGGTGTCGACCACCACCTGATATAAGCATGAAAGAAATCCAGATCTTGTTGTCCAATTTCCGCCTCCTTCTTCCTTGGTTCCTTCTCTAGCTCAACTTGATTTGCTAGTTTTGGGACCATGATGACTGTAAACAAGCCTCGCTCCCAGCGAGCTCGAGCGGTGGCTATCAAAAGGACGTAGTCCGCAGAGCGGGACCGTCGTAAGGTAGTAGCAGCATTTCCATCTCCTGGTTATGTTCCGATAGAGGAGGCATGAGCTCTTAAATTGAGCATTTTTTAATCAGATTATTTACCTCATTTAAGCAGTTTTCAATAAAAATATTTATCTTATTTGAACCATATTTCAATATGAATATTTATGTTATTTGAAAGATTTTTATAATATGAACATTTATTTATTTAAACAAGAAAACTACTTGTATTTTATCCACAACATAAACATTTATTTAAATAAAAAATAAAATAGAACAAGAAACAGAAAAGGAAGAATAAAGAAAAAAAAGAGGAGAAGAAAAACGAAAAAGGAAAACAAACAGAAAAAGGTTTAAAAAATCAGTAAAAATGGCCGAGGAGGTCCTATTGGGCCAGCCGAATGCGCTCCGCAGCAAGCGGCAAATAGGATCTGCCCTCAGACCCGGCCACGTTTCTTCTGCCCTTAAGACTTTTTTTTCATAATAAGCACCAGGCTGCAATGAGCTGCTGTATATTACACTCAGACCCAGCTACGTCTATTCGGCCTTGCTTATTCCTTTGCTCCCTTTGAACAATATCAGCCCAACAGCAAGAGACAGTCTGACAATGCGCGGACGGCCCACCATTTATGCAGTTTAGTTCTTTGGGGAATCTCGGCATCGGTAGACACTATTTCAACCAAACGTTTCGTTCTGTACTGGCTCATGCATTGGTTCAGCATTTCTGGAGTCTTGACGCCCCAAAACGGATGGATTCTTCTTGTGTCAGAAGCCAGGCTAAAGCGTGCGCAACCAAGGATAATATGCGGCGCACACTGATCTACTCCTTGTCCCCTTCTTTTTCTCCGACTTTTGCAAACTTTACAGTACAAAGGTCTTACAATCTTTCTGTCAGATTTCAGGAAAGCAGAAGCTATCTTCTTTCGGAGGTACTTGATGGTTGGTGCCATAACTATAACGGCTTACCGTGCTTTACTACACGCTATATATGCAATCTCTCCATCAATTACCACGGCAAAGAATCTGCTCCACAATAGTAGTTAAATTCTTCTCGAACTGACTGAGCCGGTTTCTTCTGATGCCGGCTAGAACAATCCTCGGAAGCTACAAAAAGCCCTTGTGTCTTTGCTAACACAGATCGACAATGATGTGTCTGTGTGCGTAATGTATTATAAATTTATAAGTACTTGTCAGTTTACTGCTACTGTTGTGTTGCGTGCCCTTGTATAGTATAGTAGGTGTAGTGTATGAATCACGAGTCGTTTTCTTTCGGCTAAAGGAATCTGCGAGTACGAGCCACAATGCTATACATGCTTTGATTCCACCTATTGAATGAACGAAGCCAGAAAAGCAGAGATTCTTTGGAGATATCAGGCACACGCTTTTACGGGCATCATCGATCTAGAGTTGCATCGATCGATCTCCAGGAAAAAAGAAGCCTTCCCGGCCTGCTCTGCAACGGAACCAGCAGGAGCATCAGCACCGCCAACAGCAGCGGCAACAAAGATATGGCAGGAGGTGCCTCTTTTGGCGCAAACATTCCCGAAGTGACGCAATGCGCGGCGAACATGCGACCCACTCGAAGTCGAAGCTCGATCGCACAACACCGGCCGGCCAGCCATCATGGAAGATGCTCCTGTTGATGGGATCGAGTTATAGTATTAGATTAGGGCGAGCAATCATGTTACGAGTATAGTAATATGGCAAGAGACAGCAGTTTCTGAGGTTTCTGCAGGCAGGCAGCTGCAAAGCCTGAAACCGGTAGCTAGCATAGCGGCTAGTACTTCGTTCAGGTCGATCATGGTGGAATCATGGGACCTCGATCTTTTTGTATCTCTGATCCGGCCGGTGATCAATCGATCGATCTGCAGTTAGTTAAGTTAGCTGCACCACGCTGCAACACCAACGGCTGCATACCTGCATATCATGTCGTGCTCGGATTAGTATACTGTATTTTTACGCTCCAAGTTGCTGCCTAGCTTGATTTCATCTCCGCGGACGGATGGGTGGTGGATGGAGCAGAAAACCGCCCGCCCGTCCCATGCGGGGAACGTGGACGGGGTGTCAAATCGGGCAGACAGTTAGATTGAGATTCACTTGTTGGCCTGTCTGTCAGATCTGGATGCAGCAGCTAGCCAGTTGATGGATCTAATCTGGCTGTGGTGGCTAATTAGTGCCGCGGTACTACTGCGGTAGTGCCACCTATTCACGCACGCGGCCGATCGAGCCTTGCGATCACGAGCGAAGAAGCGACTGCTACTACATAGCACAGGCAATGCCACGGGAGCAGCAACAAACTAATGCCAATCTCGGCGCGTGATAAGGTGATGCGAACGCTCGGACCTATCAATGTCATGTAAATACCCGCAGCAATAGACGGCCAGCCCGTGATGAATTCCGGCGGGAGTTCACGTGCGCCTGCCTGCCGTGGTAGACAGCGCCGGCGCGCACGGAACGCTGCCGGCTCGGACGGACGGCCGCGCGCACAGTGGGCTGTGCTAGTACCGTAGTACTGAACTCCCGGTTACAAGGGTATCTCCACCGGCGTTTTCAGTAGCGCTCTCAATAAAGATATTGGGCACGTCGACACGAAATTGCCCTCACCGGCGCTACCAATAGCGCAAAACTTGCCGGACAGGCACAATGCAATGTTCGGCAACCCCGATTCGTGTTCTATTCTTAGGAGACAACCTGGGGCGCCGGCAACCACGGCAACGCGTGACACATCAGAATCTGACGGGTTGGCCCAACGCGTCAGCGACTGAAACACGTTGTTGTATTTATTGTGGCTGGTATGCCCGTTTTAATGACGCGGCGGCTCCTCAGGCGGACGCAGACAACGCGACGCGTCGAGCGCAACACTGACTCCCCAGGCGATGGGTCACGCGCGTCATCGGCGTCAATACGTGTGGCGGACGAGCCGGTGCTCGACGTTAATGCGGCACCAACCCTCGTCCGCTCCACGCCGGCTTTAAAACGGCGCGCGGCACCCCGTGGTGGACACGGAATACGAGGGGCACCACGATAGCTTCTTTGTCCCTGCCGACACGCGGTCACCACCTAGGGAATGGTTCACATCGGACGACGAGATGGCCCTTTCTGAAGACGAGGATGACGAGCTGCTCGAGCTTCCCTTACCACCAGCACCGGCACCGTCGTCGGGACATGAATCTGCCCTAGCACTAGCACCGGCACCGGAGGAGGGGGCGCAGTATGAGGACAACAACGACTACTGGCCAGAGCTGGAGTGGGATGGAATGGAGGCCGCCATCGATGCCTCCCTCCGCCGCCGCTAGATCAAACCCCACTACACTCCGGCGTCAAAACCAGAAGCCTCAGCCGAGGCTATGCAGGTTCCTCAAGGCCACCGCTGCCAATAGCAGATGGCATTTCCGACATAGGCGGCGAACCAGCCACATCCAAGTTCCCCACGTCGCCGTCGGAAGCGCCGCTAGATATAGGGTTTAGTTTAAGTTTGTTAAATGCCATTTGTCAAAAATTTTAAGTTTGTTAAATATCTATCGAATTTCTGTGAAATATCGTTCGTCAAAAGATTTTCGAAAAAAATCTATTGGAAGCGACCGGTGGGGAGAGCCGCTCCCATTAGGGCCAGCGGCGGAGATAGAGCATATATCACCGGGGTGCCTACCGATGCAACAAAAGGATAAATCAATATTTTGGGGTGCATAAATGGTGAAAATTTGCAATACTAGGAAGAAATTATTTTCTACTAGGTGTCCTGTGCACCCGGCTGGCTGCATGTAGCTCCGCTGCTGAATAGGGCGGCAACGCGTGCCGGCCTCCCAATAGCGCTTGTCCGGCACGCTCGCCGTCGTGCGGCTTACAGTTTAACTGACATTGCCTAAGCGGTGGCGTGGGACGGCAAACAAAGAAGGTGTCACGCTTTATGTGAAGGTTGACAGTTGCAACTAACTAGCTAACCATGCACCCCAGAACGTAGCTCGTGGGCAGGAGATGGGGGCGATGTGGCGCCGGATGGATGGATGCTTGTTACAGCGATCGATGGATGGATGGAAGGAACATGTATGCATGCAGTTGAGTTGAGAGCACTGCTCATCATGCATGGTAATCAATCATAGCGCACAACGCCGCGTCTCTCCTCTCTTTACGCACGGGATCGATCGATGGGAACATGGTTATATTCCCGGACGGGTCTTTATGTACGTGCCTCTCGTTGCGTCTGCCGCTGTTACCCACTTACCTAACCCTGCGATGTGATTGTTAAGGAAGGTGTGTGTGTGTGTTAATTAATCCCCCCGTACATGTGTGCAGTGCGCGCGGTGGTAGCGCTTGTGTGCGTCAAGAAAGGGACCATCAGGACCACCTCGTCGGCCCAGCTCATCTGCCCTGGACTTGCCTGGGCCGGTTGCATGCATGGGCCCTATCTACGTCGACGATCGTACGCGGTAACTCCGGTTTTACGGCGTCATTGGTTCGTTCGTCGCCGGGGCATTCATGCATATGCAATTGCACGCCGGATGCGTGGTTCGATCGCATAGAGAGAGATGGAGCAAGAAGTTTTCGGCTGGCGGATCATATGATCCGATCGGGGAATGCTAATTATCGAACGTTCGACCGCTCGAACGATTTCGGACCGCTAGACGACAAAAGTCGCCGGAGGAGCAAGACAACCATGCGTGTCGCCGGCGATCCCTTCGGTTTCCCCCACACCCCCTCGTTAAGTTCCATCCTCGACGGCGTCTTCTCCGCCCCGGCTCCCTGCCGGTCGCCGGCGCCGTCTCGGCCAGAGAGGAAGATGGCGGCGGCGCTCCGTCGATTTCCCACCCTCACGCACCCCCGCCCTAAGATTCGTCCTCGCCGTCGTCTCGCCGGAGAGGAACATGGCGGTGGCGCTGCTGCGATTTCCCCCCACCACGCACCCGCCGCCCTAAGGTTCATCCTCGCCGTCGCCGCCTCCACCGCGGCTCCGGCTCGGCCTGACCGTCGCTGTAGCCGGAGGGGAAGACCCGCGTCATGGGGGAAGATAAGCGCGTGCGTCCGCGTCGGGCGAAGAAGTCAACGCGCTTCCGTATGGTGCGAAGGCTTGGCACGAGCGAAGATAACGTTCCTGGATCCGATCGATAAGTGCCTGTCGTCATATTCGTCTCGCTCGCTCGCCGGCGAGGGCCGAGGGGCAGCTAGATCGTACGTGAGTCACTATGTACCACTGCATGCAGTCGTACGTGCGTGCCTTTCTGTCTGTGATGTAATCCGTACCGATAGCCAGTGAAAATCAGTTGTAGCATAGTACCCGAATAGAACCTGGCGGATGGATCTGACACACCACAGTGGAGTGCCAGGCGTACGGCGTGTGGCAGTAGTACTTGCCCGCCCTCAAATATAACTTCCCGTTCATTAAGTTGGTGCTTGCCGGCCGGAAAACGAATTATGTATGTATGACTCGAACTCGATCGATGGCAACTTGGCTCGCGTACGTAGGCGTTTCGTGCCATGCAACGGTCGAATTCGGCCGGCGCCGGCGTACTAGCTACCGCAGAGTTGGTGCGTACTGTCTGGATGAAGAAAAGCTTCGGTATAGCTAGCTAGCGCGATGGAGGCCGAGGGTGTACTATCGACCAGCCGCGCGCACGGGCCGGGGTGACAAGACGACGGCCCCGGCGGCTTTCATTCCGCGGTACTACTGTCTGCCCAGTTTCACCCTACTCGATCTCAGTCTGATCTCACCCTACATTGCCGCGGCGGCGTGAATTTACCGGCCGGTTCGCGCCACCGGAGAAGCCTCTTCACAGTACCGGCCAATCAGAGAATTAGTAGAGCGTCATCGAACGCCATGCGACTTGCACGGGTGAGCCTGCAGTCCCGCGAGGGCGGGGAGCAGGGTAACATGGAAGCCGGTGTGGCCGGCGCGGACGTGCGTCCGTCCATATAACCCACGCCGGCCGCGTCCTTTTTCGGAAAGCTGTAACCGCTTTTGCCATGCGCGCGCGCACACACACATGCAGACAGATTGCAACGAAGCTGGCTAGCGCCGATCGAGCTGGTGATCGAGGATGATCACTCGAGGAAGATCGATCGAACAGGGTCATGTGCTCGCATGAGCAAAAGCCAAACTGTGGGAGGTCGTCTTGGCCAAAAAGCGCAGGTCGTCTTGGCCAAAAAGGCAGGAATGAAGGTTAAAGAGAGCACAAAATGGAAGGAGGCAATGTCAAAGCTGAGGGAGATCACTGAAAAAGAGCTTACACACGAGGAAATAATCAAGCTCGCTAGTTTATTCAAGATCATAGTTCCTGAAGCATGTGAACTAGATGCTTGTTCCCCGGTCGCAGCTGCACCGTAGTTGTCAGCTCCCGCTTTCGTCGTATCAGGTCGTTTCCTTATAGTTTTCATGGATATTGCATCTCTCATCTTCTTATGCTGGAACGTTAGAGGGCTAAACGCACGCGCTAGACGTGATGCTGTGAGAAATCTGGTCGTATCAACAAATGCTACTATTGTATGTCTGCAAGAAACTAAGATCGAAACCTTTTCCCCCTATCTCGTGATGCAATGCCTTGGACCTACATATGATGGTTATTTTTACCTCCCAGCCGTGGGAACACGGGGCGGTGTTCTAATTGCATGGGATTCCTCTAAAATCAGTGGCGACTCCGGCTTCGTTGGCGAGTTCACCACCTCTGTTCGCTTCTCCATCTCGGCATCATCTTTCTTCTGGATTACTTCAGTTTATGGCCCACAAGAAGAGAATGATAAAATTCGTTTCCTGGACGAAATCAGATTCTTAAGGAACACGTGTCAGGGTGCTTGGGCGGTCATGGGGGATTTCAATCTCATTCTTGACGCCCAAGACAAAAACAACAGGAATTTAAACCGGAGAATGATGGGAAAATTTAGGCGGATGGTCGATGATCTTGCTCTAAATGACGTAACACTAAATGGTCGTGCCTTCACTTGGACAAATGATCAGCATAACTCAACTCTCACAAGGATTGACCGTGTGCTCGGATCGGTTGAATGGCATGTTAAATACCCAGGTTGTTTTTTACAAGGAATCACATCCTCGATCTCTGATCACTGTCCTCTCGTCCTAACTACAGCATCCAACACTTTCAAATGCACACGCTTCAGGTTTGAAGCGCATTGGGTAAAGAAAGAGGGCTTCCATCAGGTCGTTAACGAAGCATGGCACAACAATGAATCCCTTGAGAACATGAACCCAATTGCCAGATTCAGTTTTAAACTCCGGAAGGTCGCCAAGGCCTTACAAAGTTGGAGTGCTAAAACATTTGGTGAGATTAAACAACAAATTGTCTGGGCCAACACCTTGATCGCGCTTTTAGATCAGGCAGAAGAGATCAGAACCATCTCCTTTCAAGAAAGATGGTTTCGCAGGGAACTCAAAAGAAAATTGTTAGGTTTATGCACAGTCGAGAGATCGATGGCCAGACAAAGATCTAGGCTGACTTGGCTCGGAGAGGGAGATGCAAACACGAGTTATTTTCACCATCACGCAAGTCACAGGAGGCGAAAAAACTTCATTGGGTCCCTAAAAGAAGGGGATCATTGGGTCGTGTCACATGAAGATATTGAAAACATGCTGCAGCAACATTACAGTGATCGATTTGGTAAGCCTTCCGTCAGGGCTGCAAGCATTGATCTGGATTATATCGGTATGGAAACACACGATTTGCAGGACCTCGAAAATATTTTTACAGAAAAGGAAGTTTGGGAAGCAATAAAAGACATGCCAAATGAAAAGGCCCCCGGTCCAGATGGATACATTATTTCTTTTTATCAAAATTGTTGGAACATAATCAAGGAGGACCTTATGGCAGCCTTCACAGCCTTCTATAACTTAGATGGTCGCAACCTTGAAAAAATAAACAGTGCATATATGGTACTCCTACCAAAAAAACCAGGAGCATGCGAGCCAGCGGAGTTTCGACCAATAAGTTTGGTCCACAGCCTCACTAAGATCATTTCAAAGGTTCTTGCCAATCGACTTGCAAAGGTGCTACCACAACTTGTTGGTTCTAATCAAGGGGCGTTCATGAAGGGTCGCTCAGTGCATGATAATTTCAAGCTTGTCAAGGAATCCGCAAAATTCTTGAAAAGGAAAAAATGCCCAAGCATTCTTTTGAAGCTAGACATAGCTAAAGCCTTTGACACGGTCGCCTGGCAGTTCCTTTTTGAAGTTCTTGCCAAGAAAGGGTTTGGGAACAAATGGCGGTCTTGGATCGCCATGCTTCTATCAACTTCGGCATCTAGCATTCTTTTAAACGGAATCCCCGGGAAGTTTATTTGGCATGCAAGAGGACTCAGGCAAGGAGATGCTTTATCTCCTATGCTCTTTATTCTGGTAATGGACGCCTTGTGCCTCTTGTTCGAGAAAGCTGATGAGGTCGGCGCCTTAACCATGTTTCAAGCACCACAAGCAGTGCCACAACGCTTATCTGTATACGCGGACGACGTGATTCTTTTCATCAAAGCGTCCCAAAGAGAGGCTATGGCAGTCAAACAAATCCTTGATATTTTTGGACAAGCCTCGGGACTCAAATGCAACATGAACAAAAGCTCTGTCTCAGCTTTGTTCTGTGATGATAACACCTTGCAAGAAATCAGTGGTGTCTTAAACTGTCAGGTCGCCACACTGCCTATTACCTACCTCGGTCTACCCCTGCACACAAGAAAAGCAAGAAAGGAGGATTTCCATGCGCTGATTGATAAAATTAGAAGCAGACTTGCTGCTTGGAAAATACATATGCTGACACAAGGAGGCCGACTCATACTGGTTCAATCTGTACTGAGCGCCATGGCAATATTTCACCTCCTATCTTTGGACCCTCCACCTTGGGTGTTCAAAGCCATCGATAGGATTCGAAGGGCATTCTTATGGAAAGGTACAGATACTGTTCAAGGAGGAAAATGCCTCGTCAATTGGCAGACGGTATGCCAACCAAAGGCCAATGGAGGACTTGGCATACTAGATTTGCAGGTGATGAACACTGCTTTCAACACCCGCTGGGCTTGGTCGCTTAGAGCTGAGGAAAAGAAAGAATGGGCTTGCCTTGTGAGTCCTACAGATGCCCAAACCAGGAGCATTTTTAACACTGCGGCAAGAGTGCGAATTGGAAACGGAGAAAGAACGTATTTTTGGACAGACAAATGGTTAAATGGAAAGACAGTTGAAGATATTGCTCCTGAAATTTTTTCAATCATAAACCCCGAAACAAAAGCTCGCAGAACCGTGGCCCAAGCTTTAGTCCATGGAAGATGGATGGAGGACATCAAGAAACCAATCAACATCGACATGTTTCTACAAATCCTCAAGATTTGGGAGGAGTGTATTTCTGTACAGCCCTTGACTCATGAGGAGGATGAATGGACCTGGTCGTGGGAGGCTAAAAGAAATTTCACAACAAAATCTGTCTACCGAGCGCATTACGCGGCGAAAACGCAATGTGCTCTGGCCTCCGCAATATGGGGATCTTGGACTCCTCTAAGATGCAAGGTAGCTGCTTGGTTGTTTATTCGTGGCAGAATTTGGACCGCGGATCGACTTGCAAAAAGAGGTTTACCGCACAATGAAAAATGCACCTACTGTGACACCACAGATGAAGATGCTCAGCACCTTTTCCTCGGCTGCGCCATAAGCAGTATCATCTGGAGCAAAGTGCTTACTTGGGCAAACTTGCAAACACTGATTCCTACTACCAGTGACACATTGCAGTGGTGGTGGCATGAAGCAAGAAGCAAGGTTACAGGAAAGAAGCGAAGAAAGTTAGACTCTCTAATAATGCTAACGGTCTGGACTCTTTGGACTGAAAGAAATAACCGAGTTTTTGAGAAGACTTGCAAACCGATCAACGTCCTCTTCGATCAGATAAAGAACGAAGCAAGGCAATGGAATTTGGCGAGCAAGGGTCGCATGCATCTCACCGAGGATTGAAGTACCTGTATCTAGTCTGTGTGGTCGTTGGAGCTCTCGCTTATTTTTCTTTAGTTTCAGGCAGTCCTTTTGGGTTGCTTGGAGGCAATCAGGTCATACTAAGTTGATCCCTAGCTAGGTCGTTCTTCTTTCTTTTGCTGTTTACCAGCAGGTCTGTAAACTTTGGCTCGTCGAGCCTTTCTTCTCTCCTATAATAATACATGCAGCGCTCATGCATGGTTCAAAAAAAAAAAAGCCAAACTGTGTACTCATTTGTTTAATTTTGGCGCGATGGGTGTTTAAGCTTCAGACACAGAACCATGCGAGTGACGAGTAAACAAACCCAAGTCGAATCCTAGATTCCTAGCTAGTGTATAGGAGTATTCGTTCGATCGATGCAGCCAGTTTCTAGACATGCATCCAGATGCGATCCGTCTGTCGGTCTGCGCATTAAGAAAGAAGAAGATGGAGGAGGAGAAGAAAATGACCACCGAGCTATAGTAAGCTAGCGCGGCAGAGTGAGTGGTCCTCATGGAAATGGATCGTACCAGGACCAGCTGATGGCGGCCGGAGGGGATCCAGTCGATCCAGCGACTACAGACTGGAGCGGTGGCTCCGGATGGCAATGGGTACCCGTAAACCCGATACCCGACGGGTACCCGCCTTAAATGGGGAGGGTATGGGATAGAAAAAAACCCATGGGTCTACTTAGCAGGAAAATTTCATACCCATCGGGTATGGCGGGTGCGGGTATGGGGATGCCAAACCCATACCCGTGAACCCGCATACCCGGTAACCCCAAGCCCCACATGTCATTGACTTTAGAGATGAAGAGATGAGAAAAGAAATCCCAGCCCCCACGGCCGAGCACGTTCCTCTCTCCCAGTCTTATCCATCCACCGACGCCTCCTTGCTCCCTCGTCCCTCCCATCGCACCCTCCTCCAGCTCTCTCCCCTCCACACGACGCCGACCGCCTCTCCTCCCGATCCCCGACGCCGCCGCCACCTCGCCTTGCGCCGCCGGCCGGCAGCCGTCGCGCCCTTCCGTGAGATGGAGGCCGCCGCCGTCTCTTCCTCGAGCTCGCCGCGAGTTGGGGCCGGGGCGGAGGGAGATGGTGTGCAGGTGCAGCTCTCCTCGAGCTCGGCCTTCCTCCGACGACGCCCCGGGTCAGCTCCCTCTGCGCCCCGCCTCCAGTGCCGCCCGGAATCGCCTCGTCGCCCGTGTCGCCCGGGATTCCGGCCATGGCGGCGGCCTAGGCGGGGTCGGACTCGGGCCTCGCGCATAGCTCGTCGGCGTCGCCGCCTGGGTGGCTCTCCGCCGTACGGCCCTCGTGCCTAGCTCGCGCGGACGCTGCCATCATGTTCCTCGCGCCGGAGCTCGGGTACCCGGGTACCCGACGGGTATCGGGTACCCGGCGGGTGTCGGGTATGGGCAAATATTATACCCGCATGCGGGTACGGGTACGGGTGACAGGGGCGGGTAGGAGGTGCGGGTGCGGGTATGGGGATGCCAAACCCGCACCCGAACCCGGCGGGTGCCATCCGGAGCGGTTGCCCAACCTTGGAGCTCATCACTTCAACGCCAAACTTCGATCGGCGCGTAGCAGTCGACACACAGTACGTACGTTGGACATCAATTAGCATAACCATGATCAGAGAGAGAGAGAATCGATTTGAGTATCGCGTCAGTGCATGACTAGAAGATCAAATTTTTGAAGAACTGCATATAGAAGGGCGACAGCAACGCTATGAAATTCTACATGTCAGGAAAGAGCCGCGCGATAACGGGGAAAGTGTCAACCGTCAAGGGTAAGCTTATCATCCTATTTCAACGAGCTAGGGAACTGAAGCTGGGAATGACTACAGGGAGCAGGATGCACGCTTGACTTTGTAGCTACAAACACAATCTTTAATATTTACGCATGTATCACATCACATCGTAATAATTATGATGTGTAGAATAGCCAGCGCCATGATAGCTAGGCATGGTTTCTGTAGTTTATCTCATCCAATCCAGTATCTTAAAAATGATTAACTACTCCAGCTAACAGCTAAACAGAAACAATTGTTTTATCTAACGAACCATACTACTCCATGATTGCTGCGTTCTTGTTACAGCTTGTAATTATGCTTCCCAGACTGCTGTGATGCATCCAACCTGTATCTGCTTTCCGCGTTCTTTCTTCAGCGACAATCAAGATAGGCACGTTCTAACTGTTTACTTTTCCTGGTATGATACGGCATGGATGGGAACAGATTAAGGAGTATTTTAGATTAGTCCACCATCTGAAGAAAAATTGAAGGCGGACAAGAAAATTTATATGACTATTTGTTCAGTGATTATATGGTATAGCAACAGGCAAAGACATGCTTTCTGCCTTAGTTTCAGAAAATTCAAATTCGATGAGATCAGACTCGACGAATACTAGCTCTGACCTTTTAAACTCATCGTCACATGTAAAACTGTGTGTTACTACTTTTTTACATTTAATTTTTATCATACATCATTGTTCTCTTACTGATCGCTTTCTTCCTACTTGACTTAGTAAACACGAACCGAGGGTTTAGCTGCCCTATTGTTTATTGACCAGATCAGGTGCATCTCAGATCACTGGGTCCACAGTACTAGTAGCTGTTTTGTTTACCAGCACTATTGTACAATGTTTTATATTTCTTTCCATCCCAAACGTCTAAAAATGGCAAAACTTGAAGGGATCACGTTACCATTCTGCCGGGACGTATAAACTACATGATGAAACTCATGAGGAAGTGTATGTCTTAATCTTCAGGCTTCAGATGAGATCATCGTATCCTGCTTGCTTCGACTGATATGGATGTGGCTTACGCGTCTAGCAAAAGCACGGACATGCGACCGGCATGGTCATGCATACCGAGACGACAACAGCCGGCCGGGAAGGTGCGTGTGAAGTATAATGTGCCTCATCTCATTTTTATGTTATCGATGCACTGCGAACCGGCTCTAGCCCTTGTCTGACAAAAATCGGGTACTGAACTGTGAATTACTTCGTTTGGTCCAGCAATGTTTCTCTAGGAGATTTTCGTGTCCGTGTTTTCAGAATTAAATAATAAGTCGCGCGATCGTCGCCGTCATCGATCAGCATCTACATTCTTCAATAAGAAAGTTGATATTTTGGTGGACCATTTTTGTTAGATAAGATGTTATACTGGCTACATACAAAACGTTGCATTATACTTTGAAATTTCTTCGACTTGTATTATTGCCAACATTGTGACGACATTATGATTTGAACCGCCATGGCAACAAAGTAGAACTTCCGCGACAAGTTAATTAGATAAAAAACAGGACAGCATGCTTCAGGCACTAACCTTTGTAAAGAATGTCAACCTCGATCAGTCTGCTAGTACTTAAAGAAGTTGTTTCATTGTATATATGCCCATCATTTGTCTACTTGGAGGTCCACTTTTATAATGCTCCCAAAGGGCAATCATCCATCATTATCACCTAGAGTTAAGATGGATCATGCTGTACAATCACGGAAATACCAATTGCAGGAGAGGTCGTGCGTCACCTGGAGGCACACAAGATTAGATTCCACACCAAACACACGCAATATACTCCCTCTTTTTTTAACTTTGCTTTCGCAATGATCAACAACTTATGATTACGGTATAGGCTACCCTCTCCCCTCCCCCCTCTCGACCCCCTCGCGCCGCCGCCCCAGGGCGACGCCGGGGGGATTCCAATCCCGCGCCGCCCCTCCCCTCCTCATCGCCGCCCAAGCCGGCCGCCGGCCTTGGCCGCGGTGGTGGCGGCGCCCGACGCCTCGGCTTAGGGCTGGATGAAGTGTGGCGGATCCGGGCGCGACTGGGGCGTCCCGGGCAGTGCGCCGGGCACGGCGGCCAGGGCGGCGCCCCTGGCTGGGCGACGGCGAGCGGCGGCGCCCCCATGGGCGGCGGCGGTGGCCGTGGATCTGGATCTCGACCAGATCCGTCTTGGCTCGGCTTTGGCCGGCCGGGATGCGAGATGAGGCTGGTGCGAGGCGGCAGGAGGCCCTCTACCGGTTTTCCGTTGGCGTCTTTCGTCTCCATGGCGACGACTCTCGCGGATCCATCCAGCAGCGAGTTTTGGGCGACATGGTCTCCGGTGAAAACCGCGCCGACTGCGGTCTTGGCGGATGATGGCGGCGTCTCCGACGTCGTTCCCTTCTCGAGGCATCGTCGTTGCAGGTCACGTCACCAAGCTCGGGATGTTCCGGGGGAAACCCTAGATCTAGGTCTCCCGGATCTGATGATGACGGCCTTTTCAGGGTCGTTCTCCCTCCTGGGGGCATCGTTTTGGAGCAGCTGCTGGTTGGGACGGGCAAGGAGAGGTGGCGTGTTGAGGCATCTAACACGTCGTCGACGGCGAGTCTTGGCGGCACGGTGCAGCGGAGTCTCGGCGCTGGACGTGTGATGATGGTGACGCGCAGATCGGATATGTTGTCTGGCATCGTGGCGATGTCGATGGCTGGCCTTGCAAGGCCTTTACGTTGATCGATCCTGAAGATGGGATGGCGGAAGATGGTGGCAGCGGCTTCTGGTGTGCGCGTTTGTCGGTACGATGAAGATCGGCTGGACCGGTTTGTGCTTCTGGCGCGCTGTCGGGCGGCCTAGTTGAAGCCTCCGGATTTAGATGATGTGCGTTGGTGTGTATAGGTCAGGGCATCGGTTCTGATTGTTCCACCCCCTTCATCAGGGTTGTAGGTGTAGCGAGTTGTCGCTAGTTTGCTGGTTCGCTTCCGGTTGATCTTTGTAATTCTCTTGTAAGGTGTTGTTGAATAATTGCGGATGGCTGTGTGCATCACTCGATGCAGAGGCCGGGGATCCGCACCCCCTTTTCTAAAAAAACGTTACATAGAAGGCTAAAATTAATTCTAGTTTTTGTATTGCCCAGGGTTAGTGATGGGCTGGCTCGCAATAGTGCGAAGGACAGGATCTGACAAGCCTGCGGGTAACCGTGCCCATGGTCGATTTCAAACATGTGCTCAGGGTGGATTCCACTAGATTTCTGTCGAAATGGAGAGAGGATGAAGGCCGTCGCCGGAGAGGAAGGGGAGGAGAGTGTCGTCGATTGCCAGAGAGGCCGGAGGGGGGAACGCCGCCGCACGGCAAATCTTGTCCACCTACGCAAACACCGCCGATCGGGCAGCCTGCCTCCACCGCCCGAGCGCCGCCTCACCGCACCACTCTCCTGAAAGGTCCTACTCCGCCGGTCCACCACCACCCCGGCCTTCTGTCAGATGTCCGAAGCCACCGGACATTGACGTCTGTCGCAACCACCACCCCTTAGTTATGTGCTCGCTGCCGGATCGCTCATGGTTTGCTGACGTCTTCTTCGTCATGAATCCTTGGCGGTCGTTGCGGCGTCACTAGCGACGACGCGGTTGGTGGGTGATGGCGGCGTAGGATGGCAGAGAGAGGATATCAGGGGGATGGGAGGTGGGCGAGGGGATTGGGATCCCTCTCTCTCTTCTCCCCTCTCTCTCTAAGTGCTGGTGCGAAAAGTGGAGAAAGATCGGATGGAAGCGAAGAGTGTGGTAGGAAGGAGACGATGGGATAAGGGGATAATGGGTGGGGCTAATTCAGGTGATGCGAGTCAGCGTGTCACCATTGGCATGGGTGACTGTGTAGGATCCTCTCCGGTTGAGAACATCAAGTGATAGAAACCGCTAAATGATACCATGATAATAATCTAAAAAAGTAAAAGCACAATTGATCACGAAAACTTGCCAAAAACCACAAAGATACTTGATGACTGTATTGACTACCTAGCTGGCATGGGAGGAACTTTGGATTGGACTCGGGGGTTTAGATGGTGATGGCATCCACGATAAACGCCAGCCACATTTCGTAGTAGCCCTCCTGTTACACGCCCCTTCTCCCCCGTTCCGTGGGGTGATGGATCTCGCTGCAGAGCTGTTGGTCTTTAGGATTATCGCCCTCCAAAATCTTGCATTTTAACTTACAAGTTTGACGCATCACATTAAAATAAAAAAGGTAGTAAAACATTATACTTTACCTTAATCGAATGTACGGTGTATATGTTTGTATTTAAACGGTGACTTAGGGGCAACCTGCTTGAATGTTCTCACAAACAAATCTGCTTGAAAGGCTAGCGCTCTTTGGATTGTAGAAATTCAAGGACTTTTGTTATATTCCAATCCCAAGTGTTTTACCCTATGGGTTGCCTTTGAATCAATGGAATTTGTACTACTAATACTCATATAAATATTCTAGTGCATTTTGAACATCCACTACAACCTTTCTTTAGTACCCGGTCGCGTAGGTTTGATCCATTTTTCTTATGTTTTCTTGTGTGTCTCATCCAAACACTTAGGCCTCTTTTGATTCAAATGAATTGTGTAGGATTTTTATAGGATTTGGTTCCTTAAGATCTTTTCCTACAAAGGATGTTTGAGTCAAAGGATTAAATCCTTTGGAATTCCTACAAAGGACTCCTTTGCACACTATTTTGAAAGAAAATTTCCCTCTACTCCAACCTCTTTTTCAATTCTTTTGACTTTTCTGTGTAATCAAACACTCACGAATCTAATATCATGTTGGACTAAGGAAGACATGCCATTCCATTACTACGTTTTTGCTATTCACGCGTTCTAAAAATCCCGATAATCAAATGAGCCCTTATTTAAGCAACTTTTTATTATTTGTATTAATCTGTTTTCTAGCTGTCAAAATCTTGTGTTTTTTTTATTTGTATGGTTTTGAACTTACAATTCAAAGATTGAATGTGATAATTTAGCTGAATGTTGGTATTCTGAACATATAAACAGAACAACGATGAATCGGTATATGATGCCGAGTAAGCTGGACTATTAACCGGCGACATTAGTATTCGAGTACTCCCTTTGTTCCGTAAAAAACCGTATACGTTTTATCAAAAGTCAAACCATGTGAAATTCACCTTTTTTATGAAAAAAAGGTAATTCTCTACAATGTCAAATCAATGTTATTAGATACATAGTTAACTATATTTTCATAGTATATTTATAGCATATTATAATAGTTGACAGTATTTTGTGTAAAGTTGGTCAAACTTTAGATTGTTTGAGTTCAGTAAAAATTCATACCACTTGTTTTGAGGAACGGAGATAATAATAATCAGAGTAAAAACTAAAACAAATTATAATACGGTGGTACGGTTGTTTTCCCTGAGCATGGAAGCATGATACACGGGCGGTGTACCGAGGTGGTGTTACCTGGCTGGCATGAGAGGAACTTTGGATTGGGGGTTTAGATGGTGATGGGATCCATGATAAACGGCCGCCACGTACGCACCCCCTCTCCCCGTCCTGTTGGGTTGTGGACCTCGCCGCAACAGCTGTTGCGGTGTATTCTTGTCTCCTGCCCCCTCTCTTCATTTCTGTTTTTGATTTTTTACTTTTCAATAACGACGCAAGGGATCCTCTTCCTCGTTTCTTTTTCTGCATCTCTCTCAGCTCAACACCGTGTATTTTGCTTGTCTCCAGTACATCGATAAGCAGTTCGTCAGATAACAGGTACTTAATTAAGTTATCAGCGGAGAAGGAATAAGGTGATTTGGCAGACTCTTTTTCGTGCACGCTATAATTCGGTGGAGGGATAACACAAGGGTGGAATAGCAACAAATGCGACATGCATGACTGTTAGGCAAATGGTACAGCAAGGGCGGGGGTCCAGCTAGCCATCACGGCACCAAACATTATCTCGTTAGTTAGCTACTACAAAAAGATTGTATTATTGCCCTCTTCCAAGCTCACAAGCCATTCAGTTTCACTGGGCCCATCTTTTTCTTAGGCATATATATGAATAAAAAAATGTGTGTACATCCCGGTTTTAGCAAGATTTTAAACGAGGGAAAATAATTATAACTAAGAATTAGCATATGTTTGAAAGGTACGTACATGTACATCACTGCTCAATCAAGAGACTGATCGATTGATCGAGCCTAATGATGATTAACTAAATGCGTACCACGGACAAGATCGAGTTTGAGCTCCATCAATCGATCTGTCGTGGTCAAAATAGATCACTCTCACGAAACAGGGTTTCTCCCCGACACAAGGTAAACCCTCTTATAAAGAAAAAAAAACCCAGACTTGCCACCAAAGACACCGGCACGAGGTCGAGAAATACCGAGACTCCACGACGACGCCCCAAGAAGGTGACGACGCAATGCGTTACCGACGTTGAAACCGAGACGGTCAAGTGTTTCCACCCAGAATGCTGACGCAATGAAGGTGCACACAACGGCGCACCAAGCGAGCAACCACACCTGCAGAAATCACCGTCAGCTGGAGGGCACAACTTTTGCTCGTAAAAACCTTCATCCCCCATCTGGTACTTCGAACCCACAGTCCCCAATAAATTACTTTTACATCGCAGTTAGCTTGATGCCTAAATTAATCAAGGTGATCGCCAATTATTTTCTTGCTGTGGTCACATATGATGATTAATTAGTAGTGGCGGCGGGTGGCTGGGCGTGATTTTTTCAACCGATGGAAGCATGTGTAGTACTGTATATTTCGTTGCTTCGTCCACACTCTATGTAATTATTGATCATCTTATCTTGCATACTTATATATGCATGCATCGACCCGTCCACACTCTATTTGACATATACTCTCTCCGTTCCATTTTAATTGACTCACATATATGTACATATGGATGCATCTAGACACATTTTAGTGTTAGGTACATCCATATCTAGATATATGTGAGTCAATTAAAATGGAACGGAGGGAGTAGATAAAAAAATACAGCCAATTTGATATATACGTGGCAGATTTGTAAACATGATTAATGGTTGACATGTGAACCCTCGGCCGATGGGACGTTTCCAATGGAATCTAAAAACGATGCAAACAGTGGTGGACCTCAACAAGTGGTATTTTACCGTATTATTAGTAATACCCGCCGCATGTGCAGCTGTACACCTCTAAATACGGTACCACTCTATGGTAAAAAGAGTAAACTCAGTAACAAGTGAAGTGATATAAAAAAGAGTAACGAGTGAAGCGTATTTATAGCAACAAGAGGGGAAGTAAAAAAAAGATGGCAGATTTTTACTCCCGGAGTGGGCCTAGAGGGTACGCACCGGCCCACCACCAACCGCGCTGTACCGCTGCGTCCACCTCATCGCAGCCGTCCATTTCGCCAGGGGCCCATCACCCATGCGTTTAGAGATGTGTATATCCCGTTTTCAGCCGTTGGCGTCCCGGCTCACAGGGTCCCACTCCTACATAATAATATCTCATTTTTTTAACGCTATGTTTGCTTAAGCCATTAATTCAGAAGGAGAGACTCCATCCCATCGCCGATTTTACAGCGGCGACAACGAGTTATTGATCCATCGCATGCAAAGGTCTCATGTCGCTGCCTAATTGCCTAGCTTTTTTTTTAACACAGACGCTCACAAATACGCACATACACTCACCCCTATGAACGCACGCACGCACACCCTACCCCTATGAGCACCTCTGAAGGACTGAGCCGGCAGATCTTGAGGTTGACGAAGTCACCACAGGCGCCTCGCTGTTGACGGGCACGTCACCTACCACTGAAAGAATAGCGCCGGATAATCCTGGAATAAATCCAGGTAAATGCAAACGCCCATGCCAAGTCTAGGACTTGAACCTGGGTGGGCTGGTTCCACCACAGGGAACCCAACCATCAGAGCCAAGCTCCGTTTGCCCTAATTGCCTAGCTAACCAGACCAACCATGCCGCGATGCTCCGCGTGTACATGTATACGTATACGGGATACCTAGCTGGCCAGATGCGGAGTTCGCGGAAAAATGATACGCATATCTTGGCAGATTAATGCTCAAATACAACGCCCTCGCATAATTAACAAACTGATGCAAAGATATCTTAAGATCTTTTTTCACCCGGCCGGCGAAATTACTAGATCACCGGAGCTGCCGACACAGGGGGAGGAGCATCTGGGCATGCATGGTTTGAGGGACGAGGTGCCGGCGGCAAGTCGATACAAGGGGCGCCGGCCTTCCCATCCGGGCGGGCGGCCGGAACGGAGACACGACACACGCCACGCCATGCATGCAACTCGCAGCACCATCAATGTGAGGAGATCGCCATGCACGCGCCCACGCGGCCGGCGCCGTCGCCCCGCGCGCGGCAGGCATGCACGCACAAAGGCAAATCTTTTTACAAGCTTGAAGATTTTTTCTTCCTCTTGTAGCTTGAAGATAGAAAGCGCCGGAGGAGATAGATACATATCCAGTCACTCTATCTCCACCGGGTTCATGCATGTCTGGGCGGTGATGTGGCACGGCGGTGGGCTCAGCATGGAGCGCACGCGGAGGAGGGCGATGTCAGCGCGGCGGAGCTGTCTCCGCGCGGCCACGCCACGTAGGCCGGGCCGCCGAACACGTGTCCGGTGAAGCCTCCATGCATGCGGCCGGGCGTTTCTGTTTCACGGCCGCCTGCACATCCACACCCTCCCTCTTTTGTCCGCATGCCCGGCTCATAAATTCCCATATCTATCTCTTCACCACCACCCTTGCCTGCCGGTAGGGACCTATATAACGCCGGCCACCGCCCCCGTAACAAACGTCCGTCGTCGGTCATATACCTCGCTGGAATTTCGTTTCTTGTTGGGAGGTGGAGGAAGAGGCGTCGTAGGGTAGAGATCGATCAATCAGTACAGACACCAGCCCTTCTTCCTTTTGTAGGGGCACCCCTCTCTTTTCTCTTTCTTACTCTCTTTGGACCCTTTCCAGTTGTCCACGCCCCCGGCCAATTTCCTTTTTTTTTCTTTTTCACCTCCATCTCTCTCCCTCCCATCACCAGCGTCCTCCTCCCATCTCCTCCGGACCTTCCCTACTTGTAGTACCAAGCTTCCTTTTCCTATTTCATCCGCTCCCTCCCTCCAATTCTGCTCTCTCCCCGGCCATCTCAGCCCACACCACACTCACTCGGTGTGCGCGTGTGAGGCTGCTGGGCTAGCTACGAACTGGAGTACAATCAATCAATTGCCTACAATTCACTAGTACTTCTCCCCAATTCTACGAGCACATACACTTCTACAAGCAACTCAAGGTCGCACATACCTCCTGCGTTCTCAACAAGTGAGATCGTCCAAGCTAGGCGCGGAGACCGAAGAGGAGCCGCGACCTGCCCAGGTGGTGACCGGCCGGTGCCATCCATGCAGCAGCAGCAGAACCAGGGTGGCGTTCCGCCGCACCAGTACGGGGCGCCGCCGCAGGACATGGGCCCGTTCTCGCCGCCGCCGGCTCCAGGCCCGGTGCCGTTGAGCAGCCGTCCCCCGCCACCGACGCAACAGCAGCAGCCGCAGCCGAGCTACGACGGCTTCCCCGACGACGACATGCCCGGCGGCGACAGCGGCGGCGGGCTGGGGTCGGGCGGCAACCGGTGGCCGCGGGAGGAGACGCTCGCGCTCATCAGGATCCGGTCGGAGATGGACGCCACCTTCCGCGACGCCACCCTCAAGGGCCCCCTCTGGGAAGAGGTCTCGAGGTAAGAGTCACACGAACAAGAATTGTACACACATACGAATTTTTTGGGGGAATTTCCAAACACATTTCCGATTCACCTGCACAGCCTGTCCTCCGCCATGATTTTTTCTTCTTGCACAGCAAAGAGCGGCTAACGGTTTCGTGGAATTTAGCACTCGTCGCTTGTTCCACATGAAATGATGCCTAATTATGCTCCTGGTGCTACTGTCAGCAATTCTCCCAAATTTCCAGTTTTTTTTATCAATTTCCTGGTCGATCTAATCAAATGCTTCTCGAATTCTGCGATTTCTTCCTATCTTGGAAGGGGAGGGAGAGAGTGTAGGAGTAGTGGTAGGTGTAGAATGAGTAGCGGGAATCTGGGCTCATGGGGATCGATCGTTCGTACCACCGGTGTGAGTGCCGGCAGCAGCTGCAGGCAGCAGTCTGCCTGCTTTCAGTTTTTTGGGAAAAGAAGGAAGGCAGCCTTTCTCTCCCATCCCAATGTGTCCTTCATCTTGATTGATTTATTTACTCCTCTCCCCTTCAACTTCATTTCTGCGCCTCCACTAGTACTACTGCTATCACCTTCAGGCCTCCTCTGATCCCTAAAAAGACGAGATGGCCTGTGATTAACTAAATTCCCCTTCTGTTCTCTCTATGCTTCCTCGCTCTCGCCCTTGTCCTTCCAATTCCTTCCGTCGCCTTGTCTCTTTCGCCGCCTGAAGAAAGGAGCTCAAGAAGCTTCTGCCTGTAAACGCACCGCTACCATTTTTGATCTGCTCCGTTTTCTTTTTTTTCACTGAATGTTTTTGTTGTTGTACGCAAGTGGAGTAATTAACCTTTGTCACCTCACTGCTGTGCCTTAATTTCAGGAAGCTTGCGGAGTTGGGCTTCAAGAGAAACGCCAAGAAGTGCAAGGAGAAGTTCGAGAACGTGCACAAGTACTACAAGCGCACCAAGGAAGGCCGCGCCGGCCGGCAGGACGGCAAGAGCTACCGCTTCTTCCAGGAGCTCGAGGCGCTGCACGGCCCCATGGGCCAGTCGCACTTACCGCCGGCCAGTGCCGCCCCGCCGCAGTTGCACGCCTTCGCCGCGCCGCCGCCCATGAGCGTAATGCCGCCGCCGCCGGGACCGATCCAGCCGGCGCCTATATCTTCCGCGGCGCCGGCGGCCGCTTTGGAGCCACCGCCCGTCAGCCTGCAAGGCCTGAGCTTCCCGTCCATGTCCGAGTCTGAGTCGGGTGACGATGATTCCGAGGATGACGAGATGACGGCGGAGACCGGCGGCAGCCCGGATGGCCTCGGCAAGCGCAAGCGCGGCGGCAGCAGAAAGATGATGGCTTTCTTCGAGGGGATCATGAAGCAAGTCATCCAGAGGCAGGAGGAGATGCAGCTGCGGTTCCTGGAGACCATGGAGAAGAGGGAGGCGGAGCGCACGGCGCGGGAGGAGGCGTGGCGCCGCCAGGAGGTGGCCCGCCTCAACCGCGAGCAGGAGCAGCTCGCGCACGAGCGCGCCGCCGCGGCTTCCCGCGACGCCTCCATTATTGCTTTCCTCCAGCGCATCGGCGCGCAGACCATGCAGGTCCCACCCGTCGTCATCCCGATGCCGACGCCGATTCAGGTCCAGACACCGCCGCCGGCAAAGCAACCTCGACAGCAGCTGCCGCCCCCACCGCCGCCGCCACAGGCCACACCGCAGCCGAAGCCCATCCAAGCTGCGCCGGTCCAACAGCAGCTGCCGTCTCTCCAACAGCAGCAGCCGGCGCCGCCTCAACCACAGCACAAGGAACCAACGACGCACCAAGAGGCTGGGACGCCGCGCAGCGCGCCGACCCCGCCTTCCGGCGGCTCATCGCTCGAGCTGGTTCCCGTCGCCGCGGACCAGCACCTCGAGGCCGCTGGTCACGGCGGAGGAGGGGAGAGCGGCGGGGGCGCGTCGTCCTCACGGTGGCCCAAGACCGAGGTGCACGCTCTTATCCAGCTGCGCATGGACATGGACAATCGCTACCAGGAGAACGGGCCAAAGGGCCCGCTCTGGGAGGAGATCTCCGCCGGGATGCGGCGGCTGGGCTACAACCGAAACTCGAAACGGTGCAAGGAGAAGTGGGAGAACATCAACAAGTACTTCAAGAAGGTGAAGGAGAGCAACAAGAGGCGGCCCGAGGACTCCAAGACTTGCCCCTACTTCCACCAGCTCGAGGCCATATATCGCAAGAAGCACACCGGCAGCGGCGCCGCTGCCAATGCTGTCAACGCCGTCGCGTCTGTCTCTGCCGTCATGGAGCAGCAGGTGGGCCTGAACAGGCACGAAATAGAGGGCAAAAGGATCAACGACATTGACAAGAGGGACAACGGAGGAATCGGAGCGGCGCAGGTGCCGGCCAGCAACGGCCAGACAACCCCGACGACGGCCACGTTCGACCTCGGCGCGAAAGAGGTACTCAATTACGCCGTATTTACATTGCAAATGGCTAATTCCATCTAGATGCTAGCCTTAGAGCTCGATCAATGTGTTCGGGATGGAAACTAACCGGATATGCGCTTGCCGTAAAGCCAGAAGACACTGTGAGGGGCCGGCAGAGCAGCCGCATCGGGAGTTCACGACGGACGAGACTGACAGCGACGACATGGGCGACGACTACACTGACGACGGGGAGGACGGGGAGGACGACGGCAAAATGCAGTACAGGATACAGTTCCAGAGACCAAACCCGGTTGGCAACAACAATGCACCTCCACCTACAACGACACCGCCGACCGTGGTGCCGACATCGACTCCAGCGAGCTCCTTCCTCGCCATGGTCCAATAGGCCGCGGGCGCAACAGATCAGCACCCTTGAAGCATCACCATCACATACTCACAGTTCCATGCATCAGCTGCTTCAGCCCATCATCACCATCACATCACACCATCAACGACGACTCTTCCGTTTCATCTTGTAATTCCTCTTCGTGTCATTCCATTATTTATTGATTCGTTCTGTGTAATAAGCGCCTCTTCTGTCCCTTCACCGGCCGATCGAGGACGCAGATGGGGGGCGGACAGGCCGGTAGAGCAAGCAAGTCCCTGCGTAACTTATTCATAGGTGGTCATCGTCGTGTTGAGATCAAGAATTGTACATCGATGTAACAGTCCCGGGTGTATTTTTTCTTCTTTTTCTCCTTTCTCTTCTGGTGACGGTGGTATACAAGTTTGTATACGGGTATACAACAACTACATACATTTCAAGCAATTTTTCTCCTTTCTCTTCTGGTGATGGTGGTATACAAGTTGGTATACGGGTCAAAGTTTTAAATAGCAGGCTGTGGCATTTACCAACGGCTCAAACAGAAGCTATAAAAAGCTATAGCGTGCAAGTCCCATTTAGCGTTTTTATTAATCGTGACAATTTTGAAAAAATAAACTTACAATCAAGCATCATATATTATATATCACATATACTTGACATACACATGTTAACAAATCATAAATCCAAGCAGTGATTAGGCATCCGAGTTCAAGAACCAAGCTTTGCATCAATGAATCATAGATGTACAACAAAAATATGAAGGAATAATAAGGTAGATGAATGACTTTGTGAAACTAACGCGTGTCCTACCTATGAATGCAGCGGCTTAGCGGGCTAAATGATCCAAATTGTAGTGCTATAGCAGGATTTAGAGGATTATTAGCATTATTTTCAATTTAGCGTTAAAAGTCAATAGATTTAGTGGGAGGGCTCTCTACAAAAGCTATAGCAGGCTATTTAAAATTTTAGTACAAGTATACAACAAATACATACATTTCAAGCAACTTGAGGCAGAGGCTCGAAGACGTTTTCTGATGTGGCGTCTTCTTGCCTTTTTCTCCGAGTGAGCTAAGTACAAATGTTGTTACCTTGTAGGGTTACTCAAATTATGTTCTCTTTTCTTGTGGAATTTCTTTTCTGCTTTTTTATTTGAAGTTAAATGCCTAAGAGGTTCAAATTCTTTTCGTGAAATGTCGATTGGCTCGTAATTACCATATCTATTTCAAATTGTTCATTGGAGATTCTAAACTGGTCTGACCAGCGTTGACCAGGCGAGTTGTTCTTCGGATGTGTTAAACTAGTTTAACCAACGTGTTTTCCGATGAACAAATTAAAACAGATATGGGACTCTAATGTTCATTTTTCAAGAATTAGGACTTAATCAACATTTTTGTGAAAAAATAATACCGCCCATGCATTTAACTTTTGTATTTGCAATGTAGAGATTTATATACTCCTCTCTTGGTACTTGCCACAATTTTGTCTTAAGCTTCACATGGTTACTAGTAATGAGCACATCATATCAGTATTACTAGCTTGATTAGGAGACTTTATCCATGTTCTCTATGTGAGTTCAAAAAAGAAAAACAAGAAAGGTTATAATAGACACTTTTTTTTGTGTGCATGGAGGTTTATAATAGACACTTGGTTAGGGGACCTTCCTTTAACCTAGCAATACACATCCCTATATACCATTATGCGTCAGAAGACGTTTTGCTCACAAATGTCCATTAAAAAATTCCTCTAAATATATAATTTACGCTAACTTTAACTAGGAATAAGTTAAATGCATGGTTACACTTATTTCAACGGTTAATGATGGTGCATTTAAATAATAAGTCCGATATAACCTCGCTACTAGGTCGGATCCTTTTCTATGAAATAAATATATGCGGACAATTATTTAAGAAAGCTAAAGGTACCTTTAAAGATTAAGATATTTATGTTGTTGTACATAGGAAAGTGATTCTGACGAAAGATAATCTCGCTAGGAGGAAATATAATGTTTGTGTTCTTTGACTCTGAGGAGTCTATCCATCTTGTTTTTATCGCTTGCCCCTTTGTTCGCATTATTTGGAGACTGTTCGGTTTAATTTTAACAGTATTCCTCCAACCAATATCACAGATATGTTCAAACATTGGTTAAATGGGATTGAGAAAAACGTAGATATGTGTGGGTATGCGCGCTTTAGTTTGGGAAAGTAGAATGATCAAAATGACATTGTTTCTATTTTTTTGGAAAGGCTAATTTCTGCTAGATTATTTGTATGTCTGCACATTGGATCTACAAGTGGGTCTATCTACTCCTGGAGGAGCAACAGATGGTTGAAAATTTTCAACCAAGGTGCATAGGCTATTCTTGTTCATCTTATTCTTCTAGTGGATTTACATGTACACCCTATGTGGTCCATGAGATGTAAACACTGAATATTCAAACTATGTAATAAAACGGCAGTGTGCACCGCTTGATGTAGAGACCGAGGCTATGCCCCTTTAGAAAAAAATGGTTACTACTCCTCAGTAGCTCCGACACATTTATCTACATTGGATAAGTGGCAACAAAGTATGTGAAATTTGAGGAAGAACTCAAGGTATATTATAGGAATGTGGATGTCTAGTACAAGAAACTAAAAACTTAAATCTCTTCTCAGTTTAGAATTTGACCAACTTAGGGAAACAAGTTTAGACCGTTATGAATGAAAAATTAAAGGAATCTTTAGAGGCTCAATTGGTGAAACTTATTAGGTAGGAGGACTTGAAATGGCAAAAGACAAACTCTATGAGGACAGTAACACTAAATGTTTTCATTATGAAACATGTGGTTGAAATTGGAAAAATGTAATTATATTACTAGAACAAGAAGTGTTCGTTATCCAGAGAGAAGAAAACCTTGGGATACTCTCGGCGTGTCAACATATAGTTAGATCTATCTTAAGTAAAACTTTGTAAAGTTTGATTTGTACACAAGCCCTCGTTGAGGGCTGATATGTATAAGACGTATCTATAATTTTTGATTGATGTATGCTATTATTATATCATAACTACTCCCTCCGTTCACTAATATAGGGAATTCTACTATTGACGACATGCATACTAAAATGTGTGAATATATGTACAAAATAAGTCTAATACATTCTACCTACTATTTATGTAGTCAATATATAAATACTAGATAGAATGCCTAACATTAATGAATGGAGGGACTACATAATTTATATGTGATTTTATATAATTTTACAGTATTTTCATGCACTAACCTATTAAGCTAGTGCCAATTACCAGTTTTGTTTTCTGTCTGTTTTTTGTGCATCGCATGTATCGCCAGAAAAATATCTGGAAAAATTCAGGGAAAACTAAAAAGTAAACTAACTTTTTCAGACGGACACGGAGCATGAATCCCTCACACCAGGGGGCCACCAGGTGGAGGCGCACCTAGGGGCCACTGGGTGGCACCCCACTTGGATGCGCAGTCCCACTGGGCGCCGCCTCTCGACGCCCGTTGGCCTACAAATAGTCCCCGAAAATCTAAGCCCTATGACGGAGGATTTGTGCAAAAATAAGATACAAGTCGTCGTCACGAATACGTATCTAGAGCCACGCTCTGCAAATCAGCCGGAGGGGAATTCATAGTCGGAGGCATCTACACCACCATTGTCGCTCCATGATGATGCATGAGTAGTTCATCTTTTGACTACGGATCCATAGCAGTATTTAGATGGTTATCTTTACGCCATGTTGTTCAATACAAATGTCCCATGAGCTATCCAACATGATCGAAATCCATATGATGTAATTGCTATTAGCTGTTTTGTTTGCTGGGACATGATGAATTGTGAAGTTATGATCAGATTGTGCATGTTATCTTGATGATGATATTTATTATATGAATTACTTATTTGATGTTCTTATATGCTCTCTGATTTATGGGTAGAATATTGCCAAGTTAATGTTTAAATCTGCAAGAGTGAGTTAGTATTGGATAGTGGGTTTAGCCATGCTTTCTAAATGATTGAGTGACGGAAACGAACAAGTAGGGATACTATGTTGTTGCCACTAAAGGGAAAACAACGGTATTCATATCATTGTGTGATAATAAATATTGCTTACATCATGTATAATGCTTAATGCAATACTCTGTTGTTTTTCAACTTAATACCGAGAGGTAAGGAGAGAAATCCTCTCTAAGTAGAGTACTTAGGTATAGATGTTGTCTGGGCGTTGGTCTATATATTTTTGACATGATGACTACATGAATAAAAAGCCATGAACATGTTCATAACATATAATTGTCAATTTGCAATCTTGTCAATTGCCCAGCTGTAATTTGTTACCCAACAGTGTTTTGTTTTTATGGAGAGATCCCTCTAGTGATGCTATGCCCACCGGTCCATCTTTTTATATTGTTTACTACCTTGTTCATTTACTTTTCACCATCATTAGTTTGTTGTTCCGTTTTACTTTTATTGTTATTCATCCACATACTTTTATGTTATTCTTCCACATCTTCCACACTATACGTTTAATACATGTTTTCGTCAAGATGGGAAGATTGACAACCTCCTGGAAGTTGGGGACAATAGAGTTTTGTGTTTTGTGTGCAGGTAGCGTCGACTTCGCTGAGATTGTTGCACTCATGCTGGTTCAATAACCTTAGTTCTCAACCGAGGGAAATTCCTTTTGTTGTTTTACATCATCCCTTCCACTCGGGGATTCCCAACATCATGAAGTACTTCTTTAGTTTTGTTGTCTAAGAATCTCATTGAGGTTCTTCTCACCTTGAAATCATGAGAAGTCTTTTCTGAAATTGCGCTCTCAATCTCTGGTACTCCTATGAGAGATGCTTGATAACATAGAGAGTTAGTAGCACAAGCAACTAAATCAATAACAACAGGGTCTCTAGGAGTAGGAAGAGCCTTCACATGGGATGCAGAAATTTGGTCATGGGTCTCCGTAAGTTTGATGATCTCCAGCTTGATAAGATTGCTAGTATTTTTAAGAAGCTAAAAATCCTTTGTGAGACCAGCATGGGCAACTCCGGACTTTTTCTTTGAAGCATAAAGGTCTTGGGACACCTAAAGTGCCCTATTTAGAGTATCCAAAGATTTAGCTATATCAAGATCATATTTTTCAGTGGATTGGTATAGATATATATAGAGAGAGGTAGAGATAGAGAGGGAGGGGAATTGGTACAATTCTCATCATGGAGGTCTGCTCAAGGAGATTGAAATTTTGTTCCTCTTCATATAAACTCCTAACTTCTCACTCTGTCCCAGTCCAGGCTACAGAAGTATAGGCAGAGCACACTCTGTCCAGGTCCAAACCAACTGAAAAGAAACTGCAGAAGCTAAACTCCTAACTTCTCACACAAACCACTCTCTGCAGAGAGGAACTGAAGGAAAAGCACCAGCAGAACTGCTACTGAGCTAACATCTAGCACACATAATAGCGATCAAAAAAAGAACACAAAGGAGATCAAAAGCACTGGACATGCCCCAAGAAGCTCTAAGAACTAAACAACTAATAGAGTCTTCATCCCATGCCGATTCTCATCTATAACGGCGTCCAACCATGTGCAGCTTCGTAGACCTCCCAGCTTCTAAGAACTAAGCTTTGTTCCGCACACCAGCAGGTTTTTGCGTACCTCCTTTTTCTGCAAAGTTGACCACATGTGGAGCCAATGGCTAACTAGTTTCAGAACAGAAATTGGATCAGAAACTTTCACACGCTGAAAACAAACACTGTTCCTGGTCAACCATATCGACCAGAAAACTGCAGCCACCCAAACCATAACAAACTGGAGTGTCTGACCCGCAAAATGGTCAATCCACCCTTCAAAAACCTGATCCACCTCCGTCGGTAAATCTGGTAAACTGAACACACACTTCAAAACATTCCAGATGAAATGAGCAGGAGGACACTGCGGGAAAAGATGATCAGTAGTCTCTCCCTTCCCACAAAAGGGGCAGTCAGTATTACCCGGCCAACCCCATATTTTAAGTTATTTTTTGTAAGAATACTTTTCTGAGTAATTAACCACAGGAAAATCCTTATTTTCAACGGGACCTTAACTTCCCACAAAAATTTCTGTGGGAAATCATTATCATTCCACATTAACTTCTTATAAAAAGAACGGACAGTGAACTTACCATCAGGGGTCAAGTTCCAAATCAACTCATACCTATTTTCATTTAAATGTATCTCATCACAGCTGTTCAATACACTTGAGAAACCTTTAGAAACCTTTACTTACGGGGTTTTTACCCAAAGTTGCTCCCTTGTGTTTAGTAGCTTTCCACTATGCTAGAGGTTTGAGATCAATACATCGGCGATACACTCTCCGTTTCGCAATATAAAACGTTTGGATAAGGTGTTTTAGCTTTGCCAAAATATGTTTTATTGTGAGGCGGAGGGAATACTCAACAATTTGGATTTAAACGCAGGTGCATTCCAGCGAGGGAGTGAGAGAGAGAGATTAATTTATACCTACTAATAAAGGAACTAAGTTTCCGTCATTTGCTGCGTCATTTAACTTGCCCCTGAAGTTGAAAAGAATTACCCACCATGCCACCCATGAGTTACATACCGCTTTGTTTGTCTCATGTTTTTGCACTTTAGCCCTCAATAAAACAAAAAATAACCCACAGTGACCGAGAGGAGGCGGTGTGTGGTCAACCAAGGCGGAGCAGCGGCGATGGGCTCGCAGAGTCACTCGCCGGCGCGGAGGAAGGCGGAGACCGACGTGGTCGACAGGAACGAGCACGCCCCGCCGTTCAGGTGCTCCACCTCGAGCTCCAGAAGGTGCGGTGGTCGGAGCTGGCCGCAGGCACGGAGGGAGCTCGGGCGTTGATGGTGTGGTGGAGATCGGGCAGCCAGGCGACGACATCAGGCGTGATGGAGAGGACGGCGACCATGGCGGTGAGAGGTGGAGTGCACGGCAAGTCGGGGTCAGAGACGGCTAGGTGGAGCGGGAGCGACGACACGTCGAGCAAGGGAGAGAGGAGAGAGGCGAGCGAGGGGATAAGAGGATCGAGGGGATTGTCTCTCGTGCGTGTGTTGTGTGTGCTCTGTGTGTGGCCCGAACAAGAAGAGGAGGTTGGTGGGAGGACCGGAGAGAGAAAAGAGAGGAGGACAGGGGCTTGCTGCAAGAAGCGAGGGGGTGGGAAAGGAAAAAGACCAACATAGAGCTAGGGTTCCGGCTGGGATGGGCCTTGGGTTGGAAGTGGCCTGACGAGACTGCTCACTCTCACACACTCAAAATCTTTTGCAAAACGATTTGACAAATCAGTTAAAAAAAACAGAGACGAATGTTTAACAAAACATTTTTGTCCCGTTGCAACGCATAGGCATGTTTCCTAGTTATTTGAAACGTAAGGATACCATCATTCTGACTGTAATCCAAAAGGGGCAGTCAAAGCGGAAAATGGAAGGATTCCTCGGTGTGTACCCAAGCTGTAGGCGCACACCAGTGACAATAATAACTAAATCAATCATGCGATTCTACCGGATTAGACTGCAGGCAAAGTCGATCACTAGCGCTTGCGTTGATGGATCTAAAAATGGTCCTGGATCGATCATGCAGTAGCACCATATACAAATCAATCGAGTAAGAGCTAAGAAGTGCTTGCTCATGAGCTCCGATTGGATCAGAAGCTCGGAATCATTACGAGGCGAAAAGTGACTGTAAATTTGGTGGTAAGTGGCGGATAATGACCCCCAGGCGGCCTAACGAGATAACATCGATCGTCCGTTCACATTTGTAGTTTTCGCTTTATATGTACGTCCATCCCCACTGGCCTGTTTTCTTGCTCTTGTTCCTTTGGCTAACTTCGACCAGATTTACTTTTTTGTATAGGGAAAAGCCACGAAGTGCCCGACTTTCAATTAATAAAACCAAACAAGGTTCAAGCTTTACTTACGGTTGGAATCCAGCTATTCTTCTTTATCGTGGTTAGCACATTGATGCAGCATATAGACATCACCGACAGCCGAACTGCGCTGTGCCAGCCCGCTGGAATTCCCCCGGATCCTCTCCAATTATCAGCGTAAAGTTTAATTTTTCCTAGATGGCGATGTATGTCTTGGAACCAGAGAAACCAAAAGACAATTTACAGGCTGGTGTACGTTGGTTTTTTTAATAAAATTTCGTCATTATGTTTCTCTCCGGCACACCACTTCACTTTGGCTCCAAGTCTGGACCATGCACCCCACAAATAACTCAACATCTCGCTCATGGCCGCGATGTCTCGTGCCCACGTAAAAAGAAATCTTGTTTTTACTTGGTTCTTCCACCAATAAACACAGAGGAAATTGCATCAATAATGCTGCTCCTTTAGTAAATAGAAAAAATCTGTCGGGCAAGTATGTTTAACTAGTAACTTCATTTTTAACTATATATAAATAGTAACTAGAGGAAATTTATTCTAGGAACAAAAAAAGCAGCGTAAGATTTATCAGTAACAAAAAAACTTGATTTATCTAGTAAACATCAATAGATCACATAAGATTTATCTAGCAAAGAAACACGTATAAATTTTGATTTTATCAAACTTATGTTGAGTAAACGAAAGAGTAGAGGCGAGTCCACATTTGTTAGCTAGTTAGCTATTTTTGGCAAAAAAAAATTAAACTAAAGGGGATACCCCCTGTTTCATTAACGAAACATACCAGAGCTACAAGGATTCAGGTTTTTGCTGTCACTGTGTTACAACGAGCACAATGACAACATTATTACAGAAAACATAAAAGCGTACAGCAAGGAAACAGAGATAACAGGAGTCACCGAAATTACCACACCCAGAACTGAAACCTAATCCTAAGAGCAGGAGAGACCAGGTGCAATCATTCCGGATGAAAGTTAACCACTGCCTATTCTTCGACATGTGGGATCCCATCCGCGCGCACGATTGAAGATGTCTCTTGTCACCATCTTCACGACTTCAGTTCCTCGCCGAAGAGCTCTTGCCACCTTTGGTTTCTGTAATTCAGACCAGTCAGTCACCAATTGACAAATGTGATAAACAATGTCACATGGGTCAGTCGGCATGATATGATCAAAGCATGCTCTATTTCTTGTTTTCCACAAGACCCAGAACATAGAAGCAAGAAACACTTTCATTGCAACCTTCTCAAAACCAGTAAAACTGTTGATCCAATCCCCTAACTCATCAATCGTAAGCGGTTGACTAGGTGAATTAGATGAACATTGTAAAATCCCCCACATTAATCTAGCTATCGGACAACTAAAAAAAAGATGATCAATGCTCTCATCCGCTGCACAAAACATGCAATGGCTGTCACCTTCCCATCCTCTTCTTTTCAGGTTATCTTTAGTCAAAGTTCTTTTCCACATAACCAGCCAAAGAAAAATCTTAATTTTAGCTGGTACTTTCATACTCCACAAGTGTTTAAAGTTTTTTGCAGGAGCCCTTGTCTGTAAGGCATTATACAAGGATTTAACTGTAAAACCTTTTTGCCCTAGTTTCCAAAAGACTCTATCTTCATTATTATTTAGTTGCACACCATCAATTATTGCACGCAAATCTCGCCACTGATCTGCTAACTCACCCCACAAGCACCTTCTAAAGACTAAACATGTCCCTCTTGATCCTATGACTTTATCAACTCTAACATTTTTGTTAAAGGTATATTATTATGCCAAGTGTCCTCCCAGAAGAGAGTAGATCTACCTGAATTCACAGTTCTTCCACATAAGCTATAAAAGATGTTTTTAACTTTCATAACCCGGCCCAGAACTGTGAATATCCAGGTTTTTCTCTCATCTGAGTTATAGTTTCTTTCTGAAGATATTTTTTCTTCAGTAACCTCTGCCAAATTCCATCCTCATTTTCCAGTTTCCAAATCCACTTACATAGTAAGCTAATATTCATTATCTTAAGATTAAGTACGCCCAGTCCACCCAAATCTTTTGGGGAGCAAACTGTTTCCCAGTTCATCAAGTGGTACTTCCTAATACCTTGTTCCTCTTGCCAAAGTAATCTACTTCTATAAGTATCAAACTTCTTCCTCACCCCAACCGACATGTAATAGAAGGAAAGCATAAAGAAAGGCACCGTTGTAAGATATGAATTTAGAAGAATGACTCGAGAGCCAATATCTAGTAATTTCCCTTGTACACAACTCAACCTTTTCTCCATTTTCTCCTCAGCGGGCCTCCAATGCTTATTTAGCAGACGTTTTTTATCTATGGGTAATCCGAGATATCTCAGCGGTAGGACCCCTGAGACACAAGTAAAGATTTCCTCATAAATGTGAATTTGATCTACACACGCCCCCAAACCATAAACTTCGCTTTTAAGGAAATTTATTTTTAGTCCAGACATTTGCTCAAACAAACATAGAATAAATTTTAGATTCCTGGCATTTTCAAAACCCTCTTCTAACATGAAGATGGTATCATCCGCATACTGAAGGATGGCCACTCCATGTGTATTCAAATGTGGTACCAGACCAGTTATCAATCCCTCTTCCTGAGCCATTTTAATCATCACATTTAGGGAATCAACTGTCAAATTAAAGAGGATAGGAGATAGAGGATCTCCCTGTCTCACCCCTCTATAAGTGTTAAAGAAGACTCCCAATTGATCATTTAGTTTTACATTTACCTTCCCACTGGTTATTATGCTAAAAATGAGATCATTCCAAGCATGGGAAAAACCCTTTTTTAGCATAATGTTATAAAGAAAAGCCCAATTTACATTGTCATATGCCTTTTCAAAGTCGACTTTGAAAAGAACACCAGACATTTTCTTCCTATTAACCTCGTGTAGAATTTCATGCAGCATGACAACCCCCTCCATGATGAAGCGATTCTTCATGAAGGCAGTCTGGGTTCTATCAATAAGGTCATCTGCAATTGCTGCCAACCTATTGTTCGTCCCTTTAGTAATAATTTTCAGACTTTCATTCATTAGACAAATGGGCCTGAACTTTTGTATTACCAAAGCGTCCTCACATTTTGGTACAAGTGTAATAGTACCAAAATTGAGACGACCAATATCTTACCGTCCTTTTACAAATTCATCAAAGAGACGTTTTAATGGTTTCTTAATAATATCCCAAAAGAACTGATAGAATTCTCCTGGAAAACCATCCGGTCCTGGGCTCTTATTATGAGCCATTGAAAAAACAATCTCCTTAATTTCTTCTATTGAAAAATCTTTCGTTAAAGCCTCATTATCTTCAATACCAACTTTCCTTGGAAATTCAAAATCAAAGGAAACGGTTGCTCTATCAGAAGGTCCAAATAACTTTTTGTAAAAGTCAGTGGCATGTTCTAAAAGATTGGCATCTCCTTTAAAAATCATACCCCCATCATGCAGCTGACTAATTTTGCTCTTTCTTTTCCGACTACTCGCTTTATTCATAAAGTATTTAGTACAATGTTGCCCAAGTTTTAAATCAGTACTTTCAGCTCTCTGAAACCATTTGATATTATCTTCCGAATTAGGTCATTAAGTTGTTTCTTAATGTCAACTTGGAAGTCTCTATCAGCCATTGTAAGCCCATTGATTTCTGCATTTCTATCTAATGTATCTAAAATTTTAGAAAGCCTTTTTTTCTCTTTTCTATAGACAACATCCACATTTCTACTCCAGCCTTTCACTCTTTTCCTAGTTTCACCCAATTTCCAATTCCATTCTTCAATAGCATTCTTGCGCCCCGTCGGCAAATCCCAAACTTGCCTCACAACCTCATAAATACCATCTTTGATTAACCAAGACAACTCCAATCTAAAAATATGGTTTCAAAGTATCTCCGCCAGTATCCAAAATCAAAGGTGTATGATCAGATACATCTCTTGATAATGCAGTGACCGTGGATAGGGGATATTGATCTAACCATTATGTTGTGACTAAAAATCTATCAAGTTTCTCGAAAATGGGGTCAACATGATTGTTGCTCCAAGTAAATTTCCGGTTACTAAGATGTAAATCAACCAAGTTATTATTTTCAATAATGATATTGAAAATAGTCCCCCATTTTTCAATCGAACCACCATTGTTTTTTCACTAGAATTCCGGATAATGTTAAAATCTCCTCCAAAAATCGAAGGATACTTAACATTACTGCACAGATAAGCAAATTCTCTAAGAAAATCTTCTTTTTCATTATGCTGGGCAGGCCGATAAATAATGATTAGATTCCACTTAAAGTCTCCTATCCTATTTTTGACAAGCAGACGTATAAAGGGTTTCCCGTTTTCTGTTTCCAAAACCTCAAAAATGTCAGTCTTAAACCCCACGAGGATCCCACCAGACCTCCCACGGGAAGGTAAGACTTGCCAATGAAAATTTTGCTTAGCGCCAATTTGCTCCAACCAATGATCCCTAAAATGTTCCAATTGAGTTTCCTGGATTCCAATGAAATCCATGCCATGTTCATCCATCATTTCTCTAGTGAATTTCCTTCTATCCGAGGATCCCATCCCTCGACCATTCCAAGTGGCTCCTTTCATTTGGATTTATTTCTTTTTCTACCAAGTTTAACTTTAGATTTAACACTAACAGTTCTATTGGTTTCTTGGTTAGATTCCTGACAGGGAAGGTCACCACCAAGGTGAGATCCTCTAGATCATCTAACTCTCCAATCCCATCATCATCATCTGACAGAAGAGGTTTGAAAGAGTCAATATCAAGCGGTGCTTGACAATTCTCCTCCTCCTTTTCATCAATGTTTCTAGCATTCTTAATAGTTTCAGTATAAATGCTATATCTAGCATTTTCAAGTTGCTTAATTATATCCACAGTTTGCATTTTTTTAACAAGGTCTGAACCAATATTAACATGCAGTTTTTCAGCAATGTCACACAAGGTGGCATTGTCTGTGTTTAAGACTGTGGGAAATATATTACCTTTGATGTTATTTTTCTTGTTGGCGAGATCCTTGGCCTTGTCCATGACGGTGCCATCTCCATGCGGCCGCAGTCTCAGCCTGATGTTCTCCTCCTCAACACCTTTGTTAGCTTTATTCCTCATTTCTTCCAGTTCCGACTCTCTACACTCTTTCTCCAGCGCTGCTTCATAATCTTGAGTAGTAGTGACTTCATCTTCTTCAGTTCCTGCCTTCTCAACAGATACAGACAATTTGGCGACGATTCACCATCACCATAATCTGTTAGGTCCATGTGCTTACCACCTTGCAATCCCCGTTGTTCTTCTTCATCCAGTCTTGCTCTCTTTAGATTATTGCGCAGTTGAGTTGCTAGGATTCTTTCTTCCATCTTCTAAACTTCAATCACCACACGTCTTTCAGTTTTTTCTTGAATGAATTTTGCCAATTCCTCCTTGGTGAAAAGGAATTTTTCCTCACTCCCAGAGGTAGACTCATTTGTGTTGTTAGCTAAGCTGTTGTCACCATTTGCTTTCTGTCTTTTACTTGGATTATCTTCCTCCAGGTCCATCAGGTGGCTGAAGCTTGATCCTTCCATCAACATACCATTTCCATCCAGAAGTCCTCCTTGTTCTACCACTTCTTCCACATCATAATAGGCATCATATATGTATGGATCAGTTGTAATTTCTGCAGAAGGAGGAACAAGCTCGGGGTCTCTGATACCCACTTTTGCTCTGGCCCGCTGAAACTTAATCAAGGCAAGGATATCCACTGCTTGAACCACACCCAGTGGGGAAGCAGCTTCACACACCTTTGTAGTGCATTAGTTCATCTGGAATCCCTCCTATTTTGATCCACGCAAAATACAATTTAGCTTTTGCCATTGAAGCTGAACTCCACTTTGTGACCGAGACAGAAACACCGTGCCTTTCAGTGTAAAGTCATCAAAACCAAGCACCCTTTCTAAAACCTCATTGCTAGGAACTTGACTAAGAACCTCTTGTTATCAATTCGTTTCACTTTCCAGTCCCATTTGCTTTGAAAAGATCTCTCCAAGCCAGCTTCCAGTTATGTGACTGATGGCGACCCGCTTTTCACTTGCAGCATGACCATGATATTAGCATTGGTATTGCTAATCTTCTTGGTGCTCTGAGCATAGAAACAGCCCAGGCCTTTTGCCCCAAAACCCACCAACTGAATCACTGGTTTTGGTTGATTTGGTAGCACACAAGCCCCGTAGCATGTGAGGTCTTGGTACATATATCACATAGCAGTTTCTCTTTGCATTCCTGAGTAGTATGCGCATCACTTGTACACTTCTGACAGTAAATCTTCTTTCCATGTTGACTTGGCAAATTTCCAGTCTGATTTTTACCACTGCCACCATCTTTATTGCCTTGAGCCACAGGGGAGGTAGCCGTGGTTGAGGTTGCAGGGATTGCAGATGTACTCGTACCACTACCTCCCGAAACAGACCCCTGCGGTGTTTTCCCAGGATCACTAACTGCTTGAGTAGGTGTTACCTTGGGCTTGTAGCTGGATCTCCAGTTTTTATTGCGAAAGTTGCCAGGATTGTTGTTGTTGAAGTTGCCCGGATTGTTGTTGTTGAAGTTCCCCATGTTGTTGTCGTTGTTGTTGAAGTGAGGCCCCTGCGGGTGGCCACCGCTGCCCTGCCACGGCCGCTGACCGCCACCTCCATTGCCGCGATACATCCCTCTCGCTGATCCGTCTCCAACTCCAACCCGAGGCCACTCTTCTAACTTTTCTTCTCCTCTGTGCGCCGCCACCCAGATGTGGTTGAGGATTGGATCGAGGTCAGCTGCTAGGGTTTGAGGTGATATCGCACATGGGCCTCGATTTTTTGCTTTTTGGCATCCCAGGACAGACTCACACGTCTCTCGTGTTGGTAACGGTGGGGAACGTCTACCAACTCTGTCGTTGCCTTTTGCAAACTGAATATTCGCAGCTGTAAAAGCATCTCCAAATTTTGGCAACGGAGGTGGGCGACAATCTCTGCAAGTCGAGCCCAAATTGATCCACCTGCGAGTGGGTCTTCGCAATTGCCCATCTACCACCAACGGTCGTCTCTGCTTCGACCTCCTGGACGCCTCTGGCTGCCGTCGTCTACAAATCGGAGCACTCCATCCTCCTTCAAGTTTGTCATGGTGAATGACGCTCGGAGGCGGCGTGGATGCCGGTACCGAGGTCACAGCTTCGTCATCATCGGACTGTTCGTCATCAGACAGACACCAGAAGCGACCTCCGAAACCAGCAGCCCTCAATCTGTTGATCCCAGTCTCGGATCTCCGACTGAAATCCGAATTATCTAAGAGCTCCTTCCCCAATTCCATTTCTGCCTCCATTTTTTCAGCCTCTTGCTGATCCTTGCGAACAAATTCTCCGTGTCCTTCGCCGGAGTTAACTTGAATCGGGCCTCTATGCTCGCCTGATATCTGTGTTCCACCGGCGAAACTCGCGACGGTGTCCAATCCTCCACAGAAGAGAGAGGAAATCCCACCGGATTCTCGCCAAGTTGCTGCAGGCCCGCCATAGCCTGCTCCTCGAGCTCCCATCTGATCCTGCGCCTCCTCTGACCTGCCTGGATCCACCAAAACTCCCCCCAAACCTGGCATACACGGAGCAGCGAAGCTCGGCGGTGAACTCGTCGATCCAGAGCGCAAGGGTGGGGAGGATGTACGGGCCGCGGCTCCCAGCATCTCCTTGAGGCCAGCGCAAGCGCCATGGCCCGTGACTCCGAAAGCGCCACTGCCCGTGACTCCAAGGGCCCCGCGAGACGGATGAACAGGGAGCGTCGCGCCCGACCCCGCTCGCTGAGATTCCCCAGTCGGCAGCACAGCGCGAATCCAATCATGGAGGAAGGATGTGATTCCGCCATTTTCGCCCTCGAGAGCGCGAGAGCGAGACAGAGACGTGTCCATTTTGTCTAGTACTTCCACACTTTTTATAGTAATTATTTTTGGCAATTGAACCGAATATATCATCCACTGGGATATACATGAATAACCGATTGGATATAATATATCGTTGCCATCAATTTAGTTACACGATGAGCAAGCTAGTATATAATCACCTATAATTTTCTTATCATGCTAGGTCAAGTATAGCATATGTTCTAGATTATGAATAGCATATGTTCTACCAAATATGAAAGTTAATTATGAACTACACTTAGCATTGCACATACCCAAATACACATGGTCTAGTTTATTCATAGCTTGTTTTTGACAAAGAGATCATCTGCACTTATCAATCAACATAAGAAACCAAAAATTCACCATGCAAGAAAAAAAAGAGACCTCACAATACCTCTATTTCTATCAAATTTACAGAAGCACCCATATACACTTGATTAAAAAAAGAACATGGGTATGTTAAGATCAATTTAAATAACATTACGATAGTCTATGTGTGCTACAGAAATATTTCCATTAGCAACTAGTTGAGGTAAGAAAACCGTCCTATCATTTTAAATCGAGGAGATGTATGCAAGTATTACCTCAAGCCAGCCGAGATCGGTTGAGCCAGAGGAGAAGCAAAAGTTAGTGGACTCCTCTTCGACTTCCCTCGTCAGCAACATCCCTTGGCCTTCCCCGGGGCCAAAGAGAAGACCCCGACGACCCCCATATCAGACGAAAACATCACCTCATGGTGTCATCAAGCACTACAAGAAATATGCTAACTTGTGACCCTCGATATTGGTCACAGAAATGGTCATGAACTGTCATTTATGACCTTTTTGTGACCAAAAACGATTGGTCAAAAGATGAGCGTCACAAATGGCAGTATGTGACCTTTTCTGGGGATTGGTCATAGACGATTGTGACCAAAAACAAAGGTCACGGAATTTATGACCAATTGTTTTGGTCACGGGCAATCTGGCCAGTCCACGTCAGATCCAACGTGGCAAAATTGTGACCAAATAAAATGGTCGTAGATCAAAATCAGCCCAGTCCAGTTTGATCATCTAAATGGGCCAAGCCCAATAATTCAGCCATTTAATATATTTTTTCCTGTCAAAATTAGACAGCAACTTGGGCCGAGCCCAGTAATTTGGCCTTCTTATTTTATGGGCCGTAGCCATTTTGAGGTCCATTTAATTTTGTTTTAAATAATTACAGAGAGGTGGGTCCCAATTGTCAGAAACTTCTATCTGTGGGTCCCAATTGTCAGAATCACAATTGTCAGGATTTAAAAATTCATAAATTGCTAATAACCGATAAATCATTCAGAAAGAAGAAGATACATGACAATTTTCAAATAACAGCAAAACTTAGTTCATCACAATATTTCACACAATCACCATACAATATCTTCAAATAACAACCAAGCTCAGCTAGTATAAAAAGCTAGCTACTCTTTGATACCCAGTAACTTTTTCACGCGTCCTCTAACTTATGGAGTCTGTAACTCTTGTGAAACTTTGATATCCTGGAAATGCCACTTCCTCTTTCTCGTGCACGATCAGCAGCCAATCTCCAACACTTTGCGCCTTCGACCTGCAAAACGGCGCATCCATCCATATATTAAGGACTGAGTTCAGATTTCAAAGAACTATGCACAGCATATCAAGACTACTCTGTTGACTCCACCAAACAGCAAGGAGTGAGTTCACCTTAAATGACAAACAATTATACAATTCACCATTTAAGTTGATGGTTGTTCAGTAGCGAAACAGAACATGATATATACTAAACAACTTGAACTGGTAATACACAGCTAAATTGGCTATCAAGGACAAAAACAAGAGACCATGCATCCAAAGGTAAAAACACAAGCAATTCATCATAGTTTAGAAACATGTCAGTGAGCGTTCACAGCCAAACCTCATCAAACTGGAAGAGGGCGCGGACAGCAAGTTCAAGACTGAGCGCACAGCTAAGTACCATTCCGTCCAGCGTCTAGGTGAGCCTCATTCCAATGGCAGCCTACCAGTACATCTCAAAGGTAGCCATGCCTCCGCGAATCCTTTCCCTGTGACATCGAGAACTTCAGGATTCAGAACACCACAACAAACAGCTCCATTAAGACAAACTCATGCTGGAACTGCAATAATGAATCAACGATCCTGGCACATGGACTTATCAAAAATATAATACTATAACCCATGCAGATGACTAAGAAAAAAATTGCTACAATGAAAGAAGTGATGTACATGGAGGATGAGTATGGAAGCTTACCTGAAAACTAGTCCAATTACAGAAATGATATAGGCATTTTGTGCTGTCAATCAAAATTGAAGATCTACAAACTGACTAAATAGTGGCGGGATAACTAAACCATGCACACATCTGGTGGTGAATTAATCTAGCATAACCACATTAGAAACCTCAATTATGTTCAAGATTTGTCCATTATATCTCTATTTATAACCTCACTTATAACACTGTCCAATCTGTCCATTCTATTTCTACTACCACATTATGAATAAAGCATACCGACACATCATTATTGTTATCTACAGAACACATTACTGAATATCACTTTACTCCAAACTCAAAATACATGTAGTTCAATTGTTGCATATACAGTTTACAAATGCAAGTGCATAGGCCAAGCTACAGGACAAACCGATATAAAGCATTTTACTTTTATAGCATCCATGTACATGTAATTATCTTTAATTTCAGTTATTAACTGTTGACACCAAATGGACTTATATTTCAACTGATAGCATCATCATCACATCTCAGGTAAATCAAATTAAGGAACAATCCACGAGATTATCGTTCCAAAGAACAACGACGCTAAGGAAGAAGCAAATTAAGGAACAATCAACGAGATCATGGCTCGTCTCAGCAAGTTGTCCCACAGATAACAACCGATCCACAAATTTACACTTTTAAAGCAGATAACAACATATACACCAATTTAGAGCAGGTAACAAGTGAACAGCAGGCAACAAATGGAGGAATCAAGGGCCTTACCCACATCCCGTCGGTTCAATCCACGCTCCGGGGATGGAGAGGTCGGGACAAGATATGGTCCGAGCCATGCAAGGAGGTCGCCGTCGTCGAGTTCCTACCGCGGCTCTGCAAGGGAGGTCGATCTCGTAGGTTCCTGATTCGACAGATACGACGCGTTAGAGGAGGTTGAGTAGGAGGTGATGCAGCCTGAAGGAAGAGGGAGAGATGGAGCAAGACGTCGTCGGGGGAGCCAAGGGTGAGCGAGGCCACGCTAGTCTGGGTGTAGAGCTCGAAATCATCGTCGATGAAGGCCTCCGTCTTCTTGCTCAACAGATCCGACACGGCGGCGGGCATGGCGAGTTGCGTCCGCGGCGAGGAGGGGAGCGCGTTGACGGGGATTCGGCTCGGAGACCCGTGTCCGTCGCCGTCCTAGTGGCCAGAGACCCATGGCCGGCGTGTAGCGCCGCCACCGCAAACACTAGGCAGGCCACGAGCGCGCCGCGGGCCGGCCAGCTCGACGGAGCGCCGCGCATCGAAGCACGCACGCGCGCGCCGGCGAGCAAGCCAGCCGCGACGCCGTGGTCGCTGGGCGGCGGTGCCTTTCTCTCCGGCGAGGCTGAGACGGGCCGCGGGCGGTGGTCGATCTGTTGTGTCGAGCAGGAGGGACTGGGGGCGGAGGAGAGGAGAGGCCTGCGGAAGGGAGTAGGCGCCGGGGCTGGGGGAGACGGCGGCGGAGAGGATTCAGCGGCAACGCCGTCGATCTGAATTGGGATGGGGGAGAAGGGGGTGAGGGAGAGAAGGAAATTGCGGCGTAGGCGCCGTCGCGAGAGGGAGAAGAAAAGGGGCTAGGGTTTTCCGGAGAGCTGCCGACGGCTGGTTTTATTCCAGACTTGCACGCTGAAGACCGTCGGATCGGCATCCGACGGCTCGTGGTGCTCCAGCGCTGCCAACGGGCCTAGGCCCAGCCGAGGCTGGGTCAATTTCGGCCCAGTACAGGAGAATAATTATACCATAAAAAAACTTTAGGGCTGAAATAAGTAAAGTTCAATGGCTTTATTTTTGCATAAATAGTTGTGCTTATAATTGGTATATTATTATTTTTTGGTTTATTATTAATATGATTTTATTTTCCATACTTAGTTATTTTATTATTTTAATAGGTTCTTTATTATGAAAAAACATTTTTCATTTTCGAGTATCAAAAATGAATTTCTTTTGTGAAGAAACTATCAAATATTTGTTGCAAAAATATACCATACCATTTAAAAAAACTTATGCCACATTTATATACAAATAAACAAATGTTTGTGTGTAAAAAGCTTTCCATCCATGTCTCCTTAAAAAGACAAGATTATGTCGATTCAGTTGAAAGCGGATCAAATTTAAACTACAGGTGTTTGATAGTTTTCTCTTTATTTTTTTATAAAATCATGTTTAGCTAAACAAGTAGTCATTTCATCATAGATACACAAAAATATTTGCATGATTCAATCACTACACATGAACGGACATGACCAAGACTTTGACTAGATTTTCAAACAAGCATAGGAAATTCAAAAAAAAATCAAAATAATGGAAAACCTTCGCGTAGCGTCATGACATGTGACCTAGTTACTATAAAAAAATATAAACTTGCAATTCAGAAGTTTTATTGAAACGTGTTCCCAGAAACTTGCTATCATGAATGGACATTCATAGCTTTCAAGACTAACAAGCAGTGTTTTGTCCACATTCGTGACATAGTTTGTCGAAATGTGCCTGAATTTGGCACATGTGTGCATTGTGGCATGACAAACAATGTTGCCGACCAGCGATTTTGACTTGTTTCACAAAAAAATCCACTTTTCATTTTTTAAGTGCCAATAGCCCGACTTTTTGTGAAGCAGCTACCGAGAGTGTCGTCCAAAATGGAACCGATAAAAATTGTTCACGTAGTAGATATCATTCTATGTACAATCATCAAAAAGTATTCATTTATGAGCTCTCTACTATTTTCCGGTCAATTAAACGGTTTCCTGCCGGTTCAGCTGGAAATGGCTAAAATTTGAACTACAAGTGCTATATATCTTGCCCGTTATTTTTCAGGAATTTCATTTCTAGGTTCACAACTAGTCATTTCATCATAGATACAAGAAAATATTTGCATGATTCAATCACTACACACGAACGGACATGACCAAGACTTTGACTAGATTTTCAAACAAGCATACGAAATTCAAAAAAAATCAAAATAATGGAAAACCTTCGCGTAGCGTCATGACATGTGACCTAGTTACCATAAAAAATATAAACTTGCAATTCAGAAGTTTTATGGAAAACGTGTTCCCAGAAACTTGCTATCATGAATAGACATTCATAACTTTCAAGACTAACAAGCAGTGTTTTGGCCACATTCGTGACATAGTTTGTCGAAATGTGCCCAAATTTGGCACATGTGTGCATTGTGGCATGACAAACAATGTTGCCGACCAGCGATTTTGACATGTTTCACAAAAAAATCCACTTTTCATTTTTTAAGTGCTAATAGCCCGACTTTTTGTGAAGCAGCTACCGAGAGTGTCGTCCAAAATGGAACCGATAATTTTTTCACGTAGTAGATATCATTATATGTACAATCACCAAAAAGTATTCATTTCTGAGCTCTCTACCATTTTCCGGTCAATTAAACGGTTTCCTGCCGGTTCAGCTGGAAATGGTTAAAATTTGAGGCATAGCGTCGTAATCTACATCATCGTCACACTGATACCCTTACTTCGACTACCCCCGCGTTGGCACGTCTTCACCGACCGGGACCATAGAGGTAATCACTAGCTACCACCCCCTCGTCATACTAACGAAAGTGTAGGAGGAGTGCATCATAGGTCGGGACTGGTTATTAGTGCCGCTAGGAACATCCGCCTCCCGTAGGCGCTGGCGAATCTCGTACGAGCTAGACAAACCCACGACGCGGTTTCTCGAGGCCTTTACCGTCGACTTTCGGCCTGTTGGAACCGCGGCAATACCCATGCGGCATGCCCATTGTCTCCACAGGTCCCGCCTAAGCAATACCAACACACTCATGCCAGGTGCAGGGTTAGAGAGGAGTGTTGTGACCCCCACCCTAGGTACCACCGGGAGGAATTTATTTTCCAAACCGGCGTACCCAAATTTACTTTACGGGAAAATTCTCGTCGACATTGTTTGTCCTATGTTATGTTTGGAACATTTATTTTTCCATGATGTATGAACTATTTGTGATGTTTTTTCATGACGTAGTTGTGTTTGGATTTGAAAAGTTGTTGAAATGCATTCAAGTTCCATTGAAGCTTGTATAATCAAAGAATTAAATATGTAGAAAAACACATTTTAGATGTCCATTTTAGGGCCTCTAACTTTAGGCAAGGCTGCAGAATCCATAAACTGTCCGAGCCTGTTAGAGAAGCTTATACATCGATTTTAGAGGCACACAAATCATGGGATTCTGCTATAGGTGCTCTAAGACACCATTTGACATGCCATGAGGGCATAAATGAGATTAATCTGCCTTGCAAAAAAAAAAAGAGTGATTAAGCTGCACGTACCCTATAGATATACAGTGGTGGCGTCTAATTACGGTAGCAACTAGATGCAAAATTAACAACCATGCTTTACAACCTGCATGTGCTATTTTCCATGTTTTGGAGAGACAGAGGGAATCACCTCCATAGCAAGTATCTTCCTTTTGTAGCCAGCCCGGGGACCTCTCACTCTCTCAGCGGCGGATAAGTTTGAGATTACGATATGTAAGTTGCAAGCATGGAGTCTATGTTTAATAGGGTGGACCAGCTTGAGCCGAATAATCTGCTGCTACTACTAATTAGGTTGCTTCATCACTGGTTTACCTGCTTGTGCCACCCTGATCCGTCTCTTCCATTTCTAAAACCACGATAAAAAAAAAAGATGTGGCATAGCCGCATAGCTCCGGGTACATGCTAGGTGAATGGATAGCTACGGTACTGATCTATCCGACTGAATTTAGTGACAAAACTGATGCTTAATCTAAAAAGAGCGCCTTTGAACTTCTGGTGAGCCGTGACGTCAGAAAGACCTAAATTTTTACAGTTGGGATTTCCAGGACAGGCCCATGCGTGTCTTTGGCGTTTGGTGGTAATAAACAACTGTCTCATGATCTGAGCTTACCTACAGCTCCTTTTACATCTGAAGAGGGAGAGTGATGCTTTGATCCAAAGTCACCATCACATGCAAGCCTATGGATGGAAAACGGAGTGGATCCGGCCTGCCTCCTCTGATGCCTGAAGTTGCCATCAGTTCAGCATCGGCAGCAGCAGTAGCCAAGTTCCAGATTAGACTGACACTAAAGAAAAGCCCAGTGGCGTGTCGCGGTTTCCCTTTTCTTTTCATCGCCTTTGCCTTCCGCTGCTTTTATTCTTCTTTTAGCAGAGCATGAGCGGTTTGTGACGTTGATGAGCAGCAGCAGGAGGAGGCAAGATGCAACTGGGGAGGCTTTGAGGGACACTTAATTGTTATCATTTTCAGTGTCAGTCAGTGCACCCGCAACTGAGTTTTTAAATGGGTGGTGATTGCGAGTTTGCTGTCACTCGACTAGGAGATGATGTCAACTGATTGGTGATCCATGGCTTCTTCTTCTGAAGTGGACAGCTTGCACGACCCTTCTGGAGTCATCTTTCTTAACAACATTATACTCTCCCTTTATCCTGCTTGGTAATTTGATGAAATAACCTCGTCATGAGGACAATGGAAATGACACTGCCCCACTCTGTAAGTAGTCCCTGAAGGTTACACGAAAATTAATCATAGAAATGTGACTGTCAACTATCTTAACCTGTAATACCGCCGCTGACCAGTTGCTTCAGGTGAGAAATTCAAAGATCGTGATTGCTCGATGTAAAATACAGCCCATTACACAAATGTAGAAGGGCTTCATATTCTCTTATGACCAAGGAAATTGTGGCCCTGAATCACTGATTGTATCATCTCAGGGAATGATGGCCCATAATGTTGTTCAGCGCCTCGTGTGGAATCCTTCCTTTGATTGGGCCGGAGAAGGAAAACATATCTAAACTGATAACTCAAAATTTTCCAGTGTTCAAGGGCCTCATTCAGCCAACTTCAAACCTTTGAAGCGATCTAACCCATCAATGCAATGCATCGTGTTCCTTCTCAGGGCTCTTTAAAAAAATGGAAGAAAAAAATACAGGATTGCAATCGAAGCTAAAAAAAATATTTCTTACCATTTACTCCATTTATTGGTTGTAGTATTGTACTACGGAGGCAATTGATCATAAGATTGGACCAAAGAAATTTATTGTATATATTTTTTCTTATACAATGTGTAGAAACCAGTCGTAACCCCAAGAGATCCTTATTTTGTTTCATATGCATCTTGGGACTTGTTCTCTCCATCTCCCCCCCCCCCCCCCCCCCCCCCCCCCCCACCCACAAAACCCCAGCCCCAATCAAAAACTTAAGACGATGTTGAGTTTTCACATATGTTATGTTAGCAAAATTATTATAAGTATATATGAAATGGAAGTATTTCACAAGACAAATACAAATATACTATTTATACAAACTCAAACCTTATACTGAAGAGGATCTAAGATAAATAGTAGTGTTGTCCATCCACAGTGATAGTCATCTTACATTTTCCAAATAAGCTCATAAATTAGCGTATTGGTTTGGTTTTGAGAGGGTTGGTATAGTTTCGAGTGGCTTAAATGGAGTCCAATCCGCCCTTGGAATCTCCTAGTAAGGATACATAGTTTAGACATAATGCATAATTTTATATGCATAGAATCAAGGGAATAATACTATGGCCATAAAAAATTGAATTCTATATTCACAACCATGCTATGAACGATAGACATTTCGAGACCAATGAAAAAGCACCCATATGCATGTGGCCATGAACCCTTAAAAACATGAGACGCAAGATGTCGTGCATAAAAGAACAAACAAACAACCACTAGTAACGAGCGAGGGTGGCAGGAGATATGTGAGGTAGCAAACCACTTGTTGCCACCTTATACTTTCTAGGAGTCCATATTTAATTACACGTAAACTTACCACCTTGGTACCCCGAAATTTCTCTCAAGATACTCGAGCCACACGTTCCAAATCACTCTACAATATATATTTAGAAGTCTCTATGGATATGAATACGCATAAACAACGAAGTATTATTTGCTGACTGGCCCAACTTGCAACTAAATTATTCTTCAATGTTGCGATTGAAATTTGAAATGTTGAAAAAGTTTCCATGAGATACATGAAGATTCAACTTATGGGAAGACATGATATTTACAATGACAAATATTAGAAATCTATAACAATCAAAATGTATCTTAATATTTAGTGGAACTATTATAATGTTAATTACTTTAGTTATAGTTTAAAATGATGCACATAAACATATATTCATAAGTGTAAGTAAATGCAGGGATAGCATAAGTTATGAGAAGGTACAAAAGTTTTGTATAAAATAAGCAAATCCTGATTTTCATCACAGCTGGTAAATTGTTTTCATTCTTGTACATGTTTTCTTATGTTTGCATATAATTAAAACTCAAACACACATGCATTATTACGTGATCATTACTGTAAGTGCCCACTGTATGTGCACTGAAAGATCCTCACAGTTGAGAACCTAGCAATTTGTTTTGGCCTCAGAACCCAATTTGCCAGCTGTCCAAATACTGCCCGTTCACCAGCGAGGTCCTAAGTCACGTCTGCGGTCGACTTGACCTTCCCAGCCCGCCTTCGATTATGCAATCTGACGATGTTGGACTCCAATGGGAAAAGCTTCTCCAAGCCTCATTGACGGTCAAAGATAGACTCTGCAATGATCACCTTATCTATGTGCCCTGGAAGATCGAGAATAAAAATGCAAATCTTATCTAGAGGTAGCGAACTGGTTTGGCGTTTTAAAAAAGTAATAAAACTATATATATTAATGATCAAAGTCGTGAATTAAAAACTGTGCCAAATTATATGCGCCTTGCCTTTCGGGAAGGCTGGGGTATAGTTTTCGTTAATACAAGCAAATCCATTTTACATTTAACCAAGAGGATTGTACTATAACTGATCACAACTGATAAATGCAAAAAAATTGCTAAAAATTTGTCGATACCAATCCGATATATCTTAACAATTAACTGTCTGGTATTTCGGCCCATGCATCAACAACTAAGACTCATTATAGTGGAGAGTAACATGACACTATTCTATATTATTATCTCTGTAATGGATGATATCATAGGTGTGGTAACACAGAGAGACTCATTTATTATTGTAAATTCTAAATGTGAATGTGTGTACTAGATATATTTGCCATTAAACAATAAGTATCATAATCACCTCTCTCTTCACTAACTGTTGTGCAACATTAGTTTTCTCCCAATATAATTCTACCTATGTTACTCACACAATGGGAGGTCTAAACTCAAAACTATCAGCAACCTGGGTTGGTTGGCCTATATATTGGCAGCTGATCCCCTAATGAACGCAGCCTTCCCTAAGTTATTGGGCCGCAAGCAACCTACCAGCTTGTCAAAACGACTATCAACTTGTGATTTGAACTTTATTCCACGTGCAATGATCTAATTTCTTGTGGAAGATACATGATAACTGAATGATCATAGTACATATCACAGTACATTACCTAGTATTCATGTGTACTTGGGTGGGTTAGTTTAGATCTCAGGCTCTTTTGGGCCAAGGATTAAAAAACATATTTAAAAAATAACATGAACATGAGAAAAATATCCCTTTGAAGCCGAACGTGTTTTTTTTTAATTGGATGTGTGTTTCTTGTAACATTGCAAGGGGCAGAAGAACACAAGAGGATATTGCCTACAAAAAAAAATATGTTTTTTTTCCGAAAAGGAGGCATAGCCCCAGCCTCTGCATCAGAGTGATGCACACGGCCTTTTATTGCAAAGTTTTCAAAGTTTGAAGGGTATTACAAAACGAAGCAAACATCCAAAGTGACAACAAGCCAGTCAGATTCTTCGGTCATGTTGCCACCCATCGCGGCATAGGATAGCTCGCACCAATGCCATAAGGTGAGTGCAGGTGGCCTCCATCAAAGATCGCTGGTCTAGCGGCAAGAGGAAGGACCACATAGTGATCCAATATGTAGCCCTGTTGACAACCTGCAAAAAGTGAACATTTTCGACCTTGTTAAAAACCACAACATTTCGACCGTTCCAAATAGCCCAAGTAAAAGCAAAAAACGCCAATGCGTATACGGCTCTTAGTTTTTTTTATGTAATCCTACAAGCCAAGAACCAAACATATTAGCTAGACTTGTTGGAGGTGGAATATTATATGTGAAATGGAGCAGTCTCCAAATTTTCTGAGCAAAATTACACGATAAAAACAGATGTTCTATCCTTTCATTCTTGTGACAAAAGACACATTTCTTACGCCATTCCAATTTCTCTTGATTAAATTGTCCTTAGTAAGAATCACTTTCCTATTAACGAACCACATAAAATTTTAATTTTTAGTGGTACTTTCAGTTTTCATAGGCACTTTCTGAGAAAAGGTGTATGCCCATTCACATAGATTTAGCCGAAAAAGTCCCATGAGTAGTGAGCTTCCACCTAAACTTATCATCCTCCATTGTCAAAAGAGACCATCATCAATTTTTGTACCAAATCTGGCCATGCCGTCCATTTTGGACCTATTAAAGCCCGTCTAAACTCCAAATTAATTGGGGGAGCATTAGACAACACATCAGCCACAAGAACTTTCTTGTTGCAGTAATATTAAACAGGCTTGGAAATTGTTCCGATAATGGACTATCTCCCAGCCATGAATCTTCCTAAAAACGAGTTCCTTGGCCATTGCCAACAATGAACGAACCATGAGAGAAGAAATATTGCTTAACCGCAAGTAGCCCCCTCCAAAAAGGGCAATCAGATGGTTTAGGAGTTACTTGTGCTAAAGTCTACCACATAGGTATTTATTAGATAGGAGTTCGTGCCAAACACCCTCCTCATTTAATAATTTGTAAAAGCCATTTGCTTAACAAGCATTTATTTTTGATTTCAAGCAGCTCAATACCTAAACCACCATGATCTTTTGGACGACAAACAATGTCCCACTTTGTCAATCTGTATTTCCTTTTTTGGTGGACTTTGCCAAAAGAACCTTCTACGGAAATAATCAAGCCTTTTCCGGACTCCCACTGAATTTCTAAGAAGGATAAGAGGAACATTGGTAGGCTAGTGAGAACCGAATTAATCAACACTAAACGTTCCCCATAAGATAAAAGTTTACCAGCCCAAGAAGCAAGCTTTTTCTCGAATCATCTTCTATCATCTTCCACTCCTATTTAGCAATTTCCTATAATGAATGGGAATTCCTAAGTATTTGAACGGCGGCGAGACCACCTCCCAAGATGTTTCGGTATTATTTTTGGTGCTCGACAGCCTGTCCAGAACAATATATTTGACTTTTATGAAAGTTAATCTTCAGACTAGACAATTGTTCGAATAAGGACAAGATAAGTTTCATGTTTACTGCCTTATCGAAGTCATGTTCGAGGAACAAAATGTGTCATCAGCATACTGAAGAATCGACACCCCCCTCCACCAAATGTGGTACAAGACTACCAATTTGTCCATCTTCTTTTGCTCTCGCAATGAGAACTGCCAACATATCGGGAACTGACCTGAAAAGAACCTGAGACAGAGGGTCTCCCTGTCTCAATTATTTTTTAGTTTGAAAATAATGACCAATATCATCATTTACACGAATCCCCGCACTACCACCTTGAACAAATCTTGTAACCCATTCACGCCATTTAGGATCAAAACCTTTCATGTGAAGAGCTTGTTCTAAGAAGGACCATTTAATTTTATCATACGCCTTTTCAAAATCAATTTTGAAAAGAACTCCATCCATTTTTTTACTATGTAACTCATGGATGGTCTCGTGCAGGATTACCACTCCTTCAAGAATGTTCCTACCCGGAATGAAGGCAGTTTGTGTGGGCGAATAACTTTCTGAGCTATAGAAGAGACACGTTGGTTCCCACTATTGTAAAACTTTGAAGCTCACATTTAAGAGACAAATTGGGCGATATTGCTTTGTCCTATTGGCATCTTCTTTTTTGGGCAGCAAAGTGATAACCTCAAAGTTCAATATAAACAGCGGTAAATTACCGTTTTGGAGTTGCTCAAACATCGTTGTCAAGTCATTCTTGATTACATCCCAATTTTTTTGATAGAACTCCGCCGGGAACCCATCTGGCCCCGGCGCCTTATTGTGGTCCATCTGTGTAATCGCCTCAAGCACCTCCTTCTCAGTGAAGGGAGATGTCAGTACCACATTCTCATCATGTGATACCTGGGGAAGATCATGATTCATTGACTCATCCAAGGTGAAAGAATTCGGCTCTGGAGCTCCGAATAGCTTCTTATAATACTATGTTATGAAATTCTTAAGGTTCAACTTTCCTACAATCGTCCCTTCGTCTTGCTCTAGTTGGAAAATACGTTTTTTTTTCTATGTTTGCCATTTGCAATTAAATGGAAAAAAAACGTGTATTATCCCCTCCTTCCTGCATGTATTTAACTTTTGCCCGTTGGGCCCATTTGGCCTCCTCATCACGGCGCAACTTAGCAACACGCTCATCGGCTTCTTTTTTAGCCGCTCTCTCCGCCAACAATGGCACGGATTCTACTTTAATATCTAGTTAATCGATGAGTAACAACAGCTTTTATTTTTGTTTCTTATATTCACCACTTAGGCTCCGTTCGGATGTTTGTATTCGGGCCTGATATTAGACATTGGCATTCTCCAGGCTAGGGTGGGCAGAAAAACCGATGACCGAAAACCGAAACCGAAAAGACCGAGACCGAAACCGAAAAGACCGGACCGAAAAGACCGATAATTATTTTGGGTATTAAGTTTGAAAGACCGAATTTTGTTGTGTCAATTCGGGCATCACTTTCAGATAGCCCGAACAGACCGAATTGACCGAATATGTCTGCGAGCAGCTCGCTAGGCCCCGCTGTGGAGTGGCCCAGCCCAAATAATCAGATCAAGCTGGGCTTGATGTAGTTTCCGTAGGCATATACGCTAGGCTAGTACGTATAACGTGCTAATAAAAAACGCTAGTATAACGCTGACTGCACGATGCCACGACCCCTGTACAAAATCTTGGACGCGGCGACACCCTAGATGCCTGCGACGCCGCCACGGCGCCACCTACCTCCGCTCCTCACCTTCTGCGACTGCGTCGCTTGCCAGCCAGGCCGCTACCGTCCACTGCCTAACTGCTTCCATCCTTTCCCTGCGGCACTGCTTGGCCACCACCCGCCAGGCCCCAACGTGCTGCCAGACTCGCGGAAGCTCGGCGGCGAGTTCACGACGAGGAGCGCAGCAGGTCTATCGGCCATCTATGCATAAATCGGTCAGGACCGAAGTAGAGACCGAATTTCCGGGTACCTGAAATTTTCGGTCAAGAAATTTTTCCAGTTTCATTCGATCTTCATAATTTGCAGACCGAATTTCAAAAAGACCGAATTTTTGGTCATGACCGGACGCCCACCCTTACTCCAGGCTCGAATATCCCAAATATCAGGTGTTTGGATGCGAAATCACTAATAAAAGGTTTCCCTCATTGTCGTCGCGCCAAGTGGCGGCTTTTCCCTCCACACGGTCCCCCGTGGGTGCTTAAATTTGCGACAAGTGGCAGCACGAGAGAGTTTTGGTGGGATTTCCGCTTCTCCCGTCCGGTGGTTGTAGCGCGCATTTATTTCGAGATTCGTTTTTTAAAAACGAAATATCTTTAGAACCGTTTATCCAAATTAGGAACGGTTTTCATATTTGAGATCTTCGCGTCGAGATATTCAAAAGTATATCCCATGTTGATAGGTTTTGAAAAACTTTTTTTCTCGTACTTTGTACTACCAGTTTTATATACTTTGTACATTCAGAGCAGGGTGTACATACAGTAGCAGTGTGAGTGTACATCTAGTAGCTGTGCATGGGTGTATATCTAGTAGCATCATGTACATCCAGTAGCAGCGTGTGTGTACAATCTAGTAGGATCGTGTACATCCAGTAGCAGCGTGAGTGTACATTCAGTAGTGGTAGCAGCGTGTACATCTAATAGCAGCGTGGGTGTACATCTAGTAGCAGCGTGTGGGTGTACATCCAGTAGCATTATGTACATCCAGTAACAGTGTGGGTGTACATATAGTAGCGTTGTATACATCACAACATGAGTATACATTCAGTAGCAGCATGTGGGTGTACATCCAGTAGCATCATGTACATCCAGTACCAGTGTGGGTGTACATCCAATAGGATCGTGTAACAACTTGGTTGTACATCTCTAATTTGTACATCTTTTTTTAATATGTACATATCACTTTTTTTAATTTTACTGCTTAGCCACGCGATGGCTTTGTACTTTCGTCCGTGCGTCAGCCGTACAAGGCGCCGCGGGGGCTTCATCTCCAGCGATCGATAGTGTGCAGACAGGTACAAACACGCCGCGAGGGGTTCGATCAAGTCTAGGTTCCAAATATCTATACATCCAAATAAAAATATTAGCATTCGATCTCAATATCAATATCTTGGGATATTGACATTCAAGCAAATACAATGTCTAGCCTCCCAATGCAAACATCCAAACGGAACCTAAGGAATTGGCGCATATACATATATGATGTATGTGTAAAAAGAAAACTCAACTTTTTAAACTCCAAAATATGCTTTCTGGAGAACAAAAGACCGGGGCTCCTTGACATAGGGATCGTTAAATCATTTTCTTTTCTGGACGACGCCGTGAGTATTCCCTCCGTTCGAAACATGTCTTTGTTTAGACGAGCCAAGCACACACGCAATGATATTTTCGCATTAATCCACGCTCCGTGCTCATACGTTATTCCCCGAAATCTCGAAGATACAGACATGATGTCAACGTACAAACTAACACATTTGGTTTCTAATCAAATTTGCATTCCCTTGTTGGTTCTTATAGAATTCGAGGCACTCAATTATTCGACGGGCCTCTGCACCCTAGATAATCAGGTCCGAGACCTATCTTTGCCTGCTTGTTGATCTGCACGCACGCTATCTATTGTGCGTTGACGCCTGATGATTCTTCTGGATGTGCCTACACGAGTCGCATAGACACCAGACTGATTCCTAAACCTGAAATTAAGAAGTTCTCATTTTCAGCTCTTGCTTACCGGTTAGACGATGAACATCAACGCAGACAGACTTGCTATATTATCGGGGCGGCAATCACGCAGCAGCATCCCAGTGCGAGATTCTTATCGCACAAACTAAACAAATCGGTGTACGTGTGTCTCTGAATCGATTCCGGTCCCCGGACACAGGCAACAGCGCGCTTCCGTTACCTGTTCCGGCATTCCGTAGTACGCGTGCGCGGACAAAATAATCAGGGATACGATATCCATGGCTGATTTGTGACGCGGGCTCGTCATTTCCTGTCGAGGAAGATGACCCTGTAGCGAACCGAGTCCTCGTGTGGTCGTGTTAAGCTGGAGTACTAGCTACTCCTTTCCGTGGCATTATTGCTTGTACGTCTTGTGATTAAACCGAACAGCATATGCACGGAAAAAGGCACGAACCTGCAATCAATTTGACACCTAAGCTATTGCGTGTCAGTACTGGATCGACACTTTTGTGTCCGAAGAGTCTATACCTCTGAATACCAAAAAACTGCAAACAAATCCGAAATAATCAATGTAATCTTGCAGTTGGATCGTCGGAACAGAGGCGGACTTGGAAGACGAAACTAAGAATTTGTTATTTGGCGACGCTCTCTGCAACGCCGACAGGGCATCTCTCTATGCTCCGTTCTTTGCTTGTCCTTCTAGGCCCAGACGAAAACGATCATAAACTAAACTAGGAACAGGGTTAGCGAGACTCGAGTCGTACAACTGTACTGTACAAGTACATGCATACCGAAGCTGTTGCCTCGTCTAGTTGGATCGATCTTGACTCTCGAGCTCCTGCTTCCGCTCCTAGGCTCCCAGCACGAAGCTTCTGCTCGATCGAGCTCGATTTTGTTTTTATGGCACCAACCGAACCCGTGTCGGATGCAGCAGCGGCGCCAGTGCGACCGTGTGTGCTACCAGGCACGCGGCGGTGGTGCCCCTGCTCGGTCTTCTCGACCGCTTGATTAGCCGATCATGTCGCAAATATTTCATCCATCGATGGTTTTGTTATGGATGATGAAGTGGATAGAGGGAGAAAATGACGGATAACCACCACAATTGGGGCGAAGTTGTCTGAGAACACCGAAATTGAGGCTAAGGACACAAACCACCTATGTTTGGGGCAGAGTTGTGACAAGTTGCACTGATTCTGAGTTTTAGGTGTCTTAACAGCATTTCTGACCGTGAGGTCCCACTGTCAGTCCTACGTGGCGGGGCAGGACGGACGGGGGAGGAGACGGCCGTTATCTCTGGAGTTAGGGTTTTTAACTTACGCGTCCATCTCGCGCGGCTGTCTCGAGCCATTTCTCTCCTCCCCCTGCTGCTCTGCAAGGTCGCCGCCGACGCCGTAGTGCTCCGCTCGCCGCCCGGGTGCTCCGCTCGCCGCCCGTTCGAGAATGGTGTCCTGGGGTGATGGCGAGGAATCCTCCACCGTTCCCAGCTCCGGCGGCAGCGATGTGAGTACTCAGTGCCCTTGGGATTTAGGATCTAGGGTTCATTCGATCCGTAGCGGGTGAATTGGGGATTTTTGATTTGAGCTAGATTTTGACTCATTTGTTATGCGCATTTCATTTATAGCCCTTCTGTACCACGTACGACTCTGATTTCTGCGGGTTAGTCGAAGAGGAACCAGATCCTGTTCTCTGTAAGCATCGAGGCCTCGCCGCCAAGTTCGTCTGTTTTGAAGGTTGGAACACTGGCAGGAAATTCTTAGGATGCAGTGGGGCGGTATGTGATCTGTTGCACTACTTTTCCTTTGCAATTTGAGCAATGCAGGCGTTATACACTCATTAGTAATTTCTGCACTCATTTGTTCTATGTAGGAAGGGCATGAAAGCTGTGATTTTGTACAGTGGGTAGATCCAGAGTGGCCTGAATCACTGAAGAAAGCCTTGTCCAAGCTGTGGGATAACTATGCAGAAATCAAGCAAGGTAGAGTGAGTGATGCTCTAGACTGGATGGAACAGAGATGGAAGTTCCAGGATGAGATAGAGAAACTACACATGGATCTGAAACGAGTGCTAGCTGAAGTAGACAAGGTCGTGGATGAGAAGCAAGTTACCCTTGCTCTGAAGGCAAAAGCAGAACAAGCTCTTGTTGAAGTCAGGGCAGAATTGGAGGAGAAGAAGAAGATTGAGGCTTGCACTTCAAACATGCACAAGGTTATGAGAATTAAGGCTGAGAAAGACAGAGACAAGTTAAAGGAGGAGAATGACAAGTTAAAGGAGGAGAAGGACAAGTTAAAGGAGGAGAAGAGAAAGCTTGAATTCGTCTGCAGATCTGTTTGCACTGAAAGAAGCAAACAGAGAAAAGATGATGAAAATCAAGCAGCTATGTGATCAGTAGTTGTTGTGCTAGTTTATGAAATTTCAGTTTGTTGTAATGATTTGAATTAAGTTGGATTATGAGTTCTGTTGAGTTCAGTTTGTTGTAATGATGTGAATCAAGTTTGAATTATGTTGCTTGATCAGATGTAATGAATTATGAGTTATCTGGTTGAATTATTAGTTATTTGGTTAAAAAGTCAACAGATGGTTGTCTGGTTGAATTATGAGTTATCTGGTTGAATTATGTTGGTTGAATTATGAGTTATCTGGTTGATTTATGTTGGTTGAATTATGAGATGTCTGGTTGAATTATGTTGGTTGAATCATATGTTGAATTATGAGTTCTCGACAAGTCTTAGAAAAGTGTTGACAACCCTCGTCAACTTTTAGATAGTTGTCGAGGGTTCTCGACAAGTCTCACAAAAGTGTCGACAACCCTCGACAACTCTCTAAAAGTTGTCGAGGGTTCTCGACAAGTCTCACAAAAGTGTCGACAACCCTCGACAACTTTCTAAAAGTTGTCGAGGGTTCTCGACAAGTCTCACAAACTCATATACATCACAAAAACTCAAAAGAACTCCAGGATTCACATCATTTGCATACACACATGATTTAGTTCACATCATTGTGGTACAAACACCAACTCAAGTTCACTGGCATACATAGTTTTACCCAAAATAAAGACAGAAACATCACCAACTCTGACTAGTACCATCACAGAACATCAGACCTAGCAGTTGAGCTGCTAGCACTTGCTTTTCTTGGTATGGGAGCATCAGTTGCATCTCTACCAGCACCTGCATTTGCCCCAGCATTTAAGTATCCAATGAAACCTGGAGCAGTTGCATGTCTGGGGGCAGTGAAGGGAGCCCTTGGTGCAGCAGATGGAGCATGCCTTGGTGCAGTAGATGTAGCATGCCTTGGTGCAGCAGTAGAAGCAGGAGGCCTTGTTGCAGCAGTTGGAGCCGGCCTTGGTGCAGCAGTAGAAGCAGCAGATGAACTTGGTGTAGCAGTTGGAGCCGGCCTTGGTGCAGCAGTAGAAGCAGCAGATGAACTTGGTGTAGAATCTGCAGCTGTAGGAGGCATTGATCTACTAGCCTGCAAAAGTAAATGATTTCTGTATTAAAAGTGCAGAGTTATTTAAGCAAGCAAAATGAAATCTAAGTTCAAATGGTTACCCTGTGGTTATTTTTCCTCATTGCAAGATCAGGCTTCAAAGGCACTGAGCAACTAGTATACTTGTGCCCTTGTAGTTTGCAGTTGCTGCAAGTAATTGTTGCCATCCTAGATGTCTCCTTTGGTTTAGGTACTTCATATTTTCCTTTCCTTCTTTTTTCTTGCCTTCTACCCTTCAGATGATCTTTGAAACCTGGTGGCATGATGTCTGGAGTGTTTGTCTTGGTCCAGCCATGCTCTCCTTCTATAGGAGAGAATATGGGCCTGTAGCTGTTCAAATACATTGGTTTCTTGAAGAAATCAGACACAAAGTCTTCTGGGTGCTTTCTGGCTTGGTAGATGGCAGACACAGCATGGTTACAAGGTAAGCCTGATAGGTCCCATTTCCTGCATGAACAAGAAAACATGTCCAGGTTTACTGAATAAGTTTTCTCTCCACTCTTTACCTGCCAAAGCCCATCCTCTGCCCTCTTGGGTACACAATCTCTTGAGTATTTCTTCATTATTTCAAGCTTCTCAGCATAATGGGGTGTAATTTCCCATCTAGAAGTTGCTGCTCCTGTCCTTTTTTCATCAAATCTCACCATCTGTTTGTCATAAATACCAACTAGCATGGTAACAATTGGTTTGCTTCTAACATCCAAGATGTATCTGTTGAACACTTCACTCAAATTGTTCACTACCAGGTCTGTCTTGCAATTTGTGTCCATTGCCCACCTTGCCCAAGTGTGTGCAGGTATTTTGGAGAGCCAAGTCCAAGCTAGCTCACACTGCTTCTTCATTTCCTCCATTGCTTTATCATATCCATGTTGTGTGAAAGAGTAGGCTGCATTATCCATGCACTTTTTCAGATCTTCTCCTCTGAAGCCAGCTGTTTGGAAATTGGCATAAATATGTCTAAGGCAATATCTAATAGGGCAGTGTGGAAAAACAGTGGCCACAGCTTTTATCAGGCCCTTTTGCCTGTCTGACATAATTGTGTAGTAACCAAACCTGCCACTCTCACCACCAAGAGCATATTTAAGTTGTTCAAGAAACCATACCCAATTGTCTGTATCTTCTTTAGCAACCACAGCCCAAGCAAGTGGATACATGTTATTGTTGCCATCTCTACCTGTAGCTGCAAGAATCTGAGCTCCACTTGTCAGCTTGATGAAGCAGCCATCTAAACCAATGAAAGGCCTACATCCTTCAAGAAATCCTTGCTTTGCTGCATTGACACAGAAAAATAATCCATGGAATCTTGGTTCGTCACTTATTACCACAGCTTGTCCTCTCTTCATTTCTTCTATCTGATCTTCAGTTGGACCAGTTACAGTGGTGACAATACACCTTGATCCTGGATTTCTATCAAGTACAGTTTGAAGATAATCCCTAATTCTGTAGTACTGCTTCTTATGATCACCCAGCACTTTGTTCCTAGCTTGTATCCTTGCTCTATATGCCATTCTCTTGTGCACTGTGACACCAAAATCTTTTTTGGCCTTGTCAACTATAGAGCTGATGCCAGTATTGGGATTTGTCCTGTATTCATCAACATAAGCATTGCTAAGCCATTTTGTGTTCACCCTAGTGCTTTTAGGTTCAGTTGGACATATGTGTTCCAAATGAATTTTCTTAACACAGAAGGTTTTCTCAGTACCAATCTGAGAGGCTGTCATGCTGAATTCACAGCCATATTTTTTTCTCTCGAGACACCACACAACAATTCTGTCTTTGCAATTCCTGTGGTATTCAAAATTCCTCTGCTGGACAATGTGTAGCCTGGATAGTGCCTCCCTGAACTGGTAAACATCCCTAAAACACAAGGACTGCATGAATTGTTGTTCTGCATTCTCTCTGTTCTCATCATACCACACCCTTTCTTTTGCTTTCTTTGCTCTACTCTTCCTTCCCTTAGGCTGTATGAATGGCAACGGCTCAAAACCATCATCATCTTCCACTTTAAGGAAACCTGCTTCCACTTCATCATCTGAAGGAACCCAATCATTATTATTTGGTATTTCTACTTGAGAGTGAGATCTGAATGTTGGGCCCTGCCTTTTAACTTTCTTCTTCACAGGCTTTTCAACACAATTTTGTTGTGTAACAAAGATGTCCTCTACATCTGTGTCACCCTCACAATGTAGCAGTGGATCATCTCTTTTCCTTTTCATTTCTGCTATTTTTTGCTTCATCTCCTCTTCCTCTATTTTTCTCATCTCCTCTGCATGTTCTGGATCATACTGGCCTTCTGCCCACCAAATGTCATTCTCATCAGCTATCCCTCCCTCCTCTTCTTCTGCTGACAACTGGTTCTCATCAACTTGTGTGTGCAAGTTCTGGCAGTACACACTATTCTGTGTCTGAAATTGGTCAGTACCTTCCTCTTGCTCTCCTTCCTCTTGTTCTACTGTCAAATCAATGTGGCTTGGATATGATTTGGCTACAAATTTTGGTCCACTGTTCCTCTTCACTGGTGACACAACAATTGCTTGTTTCTGTTTGTTCCTCATGACAGTTAGTACGAGTTTCTTGCTAGCTTCATACTTCTGAAGCATATCTTCCACCTTAGCACTGCTGTCAACTTCAGCTAGCCCATCGAGTCCCTCCCCTTCAGCTTTAACATAGTACATTGAGTCGCACATTCCATATCCCTCCTTCTCCATCAGATTCAGCAAAGATAGATACCTAATATCACATCGGCGCATTGATTCGTGCACAAATTTGACACCATCGAACTGAATATACAGATCCCACCTCTCTGAATCCAGCCTAATCCAAAAAAAATGCAAGAAATCAACCCACATTCTCAACAAACGGTCCTCGACAGCACAGGCAGAAATTGAACTTACTCGTCGTTGCAGACGTAGTGGCTAAGATGGTCCTCGACTGAGCTTCTGCCCGCCGGAGCCTCGAGCCCTGCGATACGCGGGGAAGGAGGAACCAATGCCAGCGGCGAGGGCTCGTCGCCGTCCGAATCAAGATCGATGCGGCCTGGGGAGAGGCCGCGGCTCGACAGAAAGCCTTCGCCACCAGCATCGCACTCTCCGCCACGAGGTTCGTCTTCTCCGACGCCGTCACGGTGTCCGCCGTCGGCGCCGCCAGGGTCGCCCTCTACTCCGCCGCCGCCACCTCCAGTCGCCATCTATTCTCACGAGCACGGGACAGAGAGGGTGCGAGAGTGTGAAGTCAACCCTAACTCCAGAGATAACGGCCGTCTCCTCCCCCGTCCGTCCTGCCCCGCCACGTAGGACTGACAGTGGGACCTCACGGTCAGAAATGCTGTTAAGACACCTAAAACTCAGAATCAGTGCAACTTGTCACAACTCTGCCCCAAACATAGGTGGTTTGTGTCCTTAGCCTCAATTTCGGTGTTCTCAGACAACTTCGCCCCAATTGTGGTGGTTATCCGTCATTTTCTCTGGATAGAGGAGCGAGCTCAACGACCAGCATCGACCGGCTACATGGACTGGATTTGAGCACGAGTGGTGCATGCATAATGCAACTACCAGAGGAGCAGAGATCACTGTCCGAAAGCGAAAATCATGAGGAAAAGGAAGATCCGTTAGTTAGGTGGGTCAGCATCATCGGAAGATCGATCGCAGCCGCGTGCGTCCGCGGGCAGGTGCTTGCCGTGTTGGTGTTTATGGCGTGCAGCGGGGGTGAGAGGATTGGATTCAGAGTTTCCGGCCTCGTGGACTGCATGGTCTGGTTTTGTTTAGTGCTCTGGCCATGCTGCGAAGGCGAGATTGTTCATGCGCATGGACGGACGGTCCCTGCTACTGGGGAATCGAATCATCCTGAGCTAGACCCGGCCGGGGTCCGCCCTGGGAATCGTCCTGTGCGTTGTGAACACGAGCCGGTGGCTTCGATACCACGCGTGTTGAGAAGGAGCGAGCATGCGTGGAAAACAACAGTCTCATCAGACCTACACAGCCCAACCATTCTGAAACTAACAGGTGCAGATAAAAGCACGAATAGAGATTTCAGACTAGCTCCCGAGATCGAGTGATCTCTTTATTTTACTAGTATACGTGCACATGCAACACACGTCTAATATAATGTTGGTCTTACAACTGTAGTAATTTATGCTGATATTGACTAAAAAAACTTGTATGTGAAATTTATGTGAACAAAGATAGCATTATATGTTGCTTATAGCTGATCATTGAAGCTTCAATTGCATTTTATCCACAAGGATTTGTCAGTGTGATAACACATTCAAACTTTGATGTATATATACTTTCAAAAGATCATTGTCAATCTTATGTACATAGTAAAGGTGCACGTGCCATGCACGTACTGTTAGTCCAAAATTGAAATATTCAAAGCTTAAAACTTCATTTCACATATTGGTACTTGTAATTTTACATGTGCAATGATTTGGTTACATTCCATAAACTCTGGAGGGTTCAAATCTTCATGTCAGACACACAAAATTTTCTACAAAGTACTCCAAACTTATATCAAGTATTACCAGGTGTCCATCTCTCTTACTAATGAATAAAATACCTAGTCAAATCCAAACTTATATCAAGTATTACCAGGTCAGCATCAAATTCCACATTTCAATGTCATCAAATATTATTTTCCCCATTTACAGTTTCACCTATAAGCATTCTAAACTTCAATTTAAGTGTGAAGAGACACATGGTATGAACATTGTCTTATATATTCTACATTGTAGGACAGAGAGATTTCGAATGACTCCACGATGCAATATATCTACTTGAATAAAAGTTAGGAAGCAAGCAGACAATGGTGAGAGAGAAAATACTGATACCGACAATGCGTTGAGAATGTGAATCAGAAAACATCGTAGTATATTTGTCACATTGTAAAGAGGAAATAATTAGATCCGTGTAAGATGCATCTAGAACAACAAAAGCATCAAAGCATATACAGTAGACCACTTGTATACAGGTAAGGACTCGGATACATAAGAAACTGTCAAATGAACAATCTGTTGTCCTCCTCGGTCGCTCATCTAGGTTGTCAAGGGCATCAAGTCTTTGAATCCATCCTTCCCAAACGCTGAAGATACACAACAAATTACCAAATGCACATGCCATGTCCTCCTCACTCTCTCATTCATTCATATGGGCTCCAGGCTGCACGCTTTAAATCCACCCTTCTCTGCCACCATACACCTCATGATGTTACCCTAATTATTTACTGGCCGTTGGTTAGATAGGTACATGTCCATTCATATTATTATAAAGTAACGAAAGCTAAGATATTTCTTATAAGCAATGTTTGAGCATTGAAACCTGCGTGGATGAATTTTCATACACGACCAATAAATTGCAAGTATAAATTGAAACCTACATGGATGAATTTTCATACACGACAAATAAACTGCAATTGTAGATGCATTTATATGCCGAATATCATCTAATCATATCCCTACAATAATTTCAAAACACAATTTTGCTTTGAGCGGATACTAAAGACAGATGACGCATGAGTGCACACAGAACTAAAGCCTAATAAAGCCACTGTACAAAAGTTATGTAAAGGACAAGCTAGAAAAAACCGACCCACCAAGCAAATTGTTCTTTCATCAAGTATTACCTAGTGACGACATAAGCATATATACCATGGAAGTACAATATTCGCCTATGTAACAGCACTTAAGGAAATGCACTCCCATGCTTCAAGCATTATCTGATGAAAAAGGCAAATAAGTTATCAGTGCATACCAAATGTGTCGAATACATTATTTAAGAGAAACTATTCAGCATTCTTTAAGAATCTTTTGACAAAAGAGATACATCACAAACCACCTTGGCAAACTTGGAACATTTGAACCACAATATTGACCGAGGATACAGTTTTGTGGGATGACATTAGATCAAAATTTTGATAAAAACAATTGAGATGTTCGTCAACCAATGATAGTTTTGAAACATACGCAGTTGATATATTCGTAAGCGTTTGATAGGAATAATCATTTAGATTTCAACTACAGAAGAAAGCACAGATCGAAAATGGCTAAGAAAATGAAACATACCTGAAGTGTGACACACTACCAGTCTCAAAGTAAAAAAAGTTCTTGCACCAATCATCCGCAGGATACAAGATGGTCATGCATTCCTGGCTCAACCTGAAGTGTGAAGATGTCAACCATATATAATATGGTCCGATCAATCTAGAAAGACCTATAACCTGAATTAAAAAAAGATCAGGATGAATAGACCTATATCAATACTACCCGGAAATTCTTTGTAACAATCTAGCCATATGTCATTTTAATTACCTGCTGCTCTTCCATTTTGTAGAAGTGTACAGATTTATGAAAGCGCCTTGATTAAAAATGTTGGTTATAACTTATAAGTTCACATACAAGGTTTTGGTTTGTCCCAATATCTAGACTTAATAAGTATCTTCTTGCTATCAAATTCAATTCCATGCCTCAACCTGCATCAGAAACATGGCACGTACAAGACATATTTCCTTTTGGTTTTGCTTAGGCTAGCAGTAGCAGTAACTTAGAGGAACGAAGACTTGCCTTTTTAATAGACGTTGGATCTACAAACCCGTGATGACATAAGTAAATTACTCGGTACAGTCGCCCCACCTGCAAGTGTGGTGTAGCTGCGATAAAAATACATCATTAAATCAAATCCACTAAACAACCATGTCCATGTGCAGCAAGTGCATGTTGCACACTGCTAGAAGATCTTGGACAATATTTGACAATCAGATATGAACTCACCTCTAATGACTTTTTTTCTCAACAATGATAGCAGAAGAGGAACAGAGGTCATAGATGCAGCTTATGAGATTGTTCTTCAGTAGCATCATCTGTTTCTAGGAAGATTTTTTCGATGCCATCTTCATAGAAAAAATAAGCTAGTATGCAGCGAAAGCTCGGCCTCGAAATCGCACTACAAGTGGTAAATTCTTCCAGTAGCACACACAACTCTGGATAGTTCATTTACAATTTAGAAATCGTGTATATACCTGTACCATAACTAAAAGATGATCGCACAAGAAATATTACAAGTTCAAAGCTAAACAAACTGAACAAATTAGCCGGATTAGCTACAGAGAATGGGCAGCTTCAACCAAGAGTTCAAAATTCTCAAGAACCAAATGCTAAATCAGGGCAGATACATATATGGCAATCATAGGTACGAACCAATTTTGCGACTTGCATCACTTATGGCAAAAAATGATCTATTCGAATATTCATCTAGAATTATGGACAGACCTATGTCCGTGCTCCTTCTTTTAATTTGATCGAATCTAAACCGGAAAATTTAATCTAATTTTATAACTACCAGGCTAGAATACAAATGCACCACTGGAGAGATGCATCAGGCGTGAACACACGCATCATACAAGCATCACGCCAGTCTACACATGAACACTATGCTGCCACCGGCCATGTCGCACACGCACCGATAGTCGGACATGAATCCCCTGCCTTGCTCGCCCTCACGATCCCTGGAGGGGACCATGAGTTCCACCATGACAATGCGCAGACGGAGGCCATGCGCGTTGGAGAGGAGGGGATAGAGGGTAAACCTGACCTGTAGGCGGCTCAGTCAGTCTCAAGTCAGACGACGGTTGGCGTCGGTTAGCGGCGGCGCGATGGACCAAGTTATGGAGGCGGCGGCAGGCTGGGTGCTGGATCGCGTCGTCGGGTCAACCGTCGGGCCGTTATAGGAGGGGAAAAGTAGAGGCGGGCTGGGGACGTCCGATTCCCGGCCGACGCGATGCCGGAGTCCGCCGGCGAGGCTGCCGGAATAGGCCGGCGGCGTTACAAGTTACAACCCTAGCCTGGCTCCCGTTACTGTACGGGTCGTGAGGGAGAGAGGAGGGTGGGAGGAGAAAGAAAGAAATGAACCGGTATGGTGGCAATTTACTCGTAGTATGTGATTTGGTGGGAGGGCAAAACCGCCAAAACTTGACATGGGTTGAGTTGTCAAACATTGGAGCGATCTGGACCGTTGATCAAATATTGAAGAGATAAGATTTAATGTATCAACACATGTTTGCTCTTTTAATAGTAGTATAGAAAAGTATCAAAAATCATGTAAAAGTATCAAAATAAATATTACATGTTGTAAACATGCAACATCTCAATTTGCAACACATTATATTTAGAGCTACGTAAAAATAATAAATGTGTGATATGAGTATACACACTTTTAAATCTCTAAAATATACATGATTTTTTTTATGTAGACCATAATATAAAAAAATTCACATTGTGATTTCGCACGCTTATAGAATGCATCATTGACTACCCAGTTTTCTCCAGAATTTTTGGAACTTATAAATGTAGTTTTAAATTATTATTTTAAAAAGAAATCGCCGAAACTTGGAAGGAAAAAAGATTTTTCGCAATACGACATCTATTACATGTCGTCCAGAATAACTAGCAATATGCAGACAAGAACCACCAGTGAATAAAAGATTGATCTCTTATTTCATCATTCTACCTGATGTAGTAGTAGTCCAACCATGCGACCTGGAATACACCTCCAGCATTATTAGCTTGAACATGTCCACTCCATCTTCAAGACTTATTCGCCCATTGTTTTTTGCAGAATTCCCCAACAATTTAGAAGATTGTGCAATTTGTAAATCACACACGCGGAATCATCAAGAAATTTTCGATAAAAACATGCATCGTTTCTCTTATTTCAAATTATTCAGCAAACTTCCATCCCACCACACAATACCAGCTTACGTTGTGGCCCATAGAAGGAATTGATCAATTTTTAAGAAGTGAGCCTAGCTCATTTGGTTAGGGAAGTGGATGTACGACCCAGCCACCCAGGTTCAAATTCTCACGTATGTAGATTCGGGATCTTATTATTTTAGGAAAAAAAACGCTGTAGGGGCTTCCCCTACTGCATTCCTTTAAAAAAAACCATTAGGAGGCCTCATAAAGCCAAACACACGCAACACAACCTACCAGATCACTTTGGCAAAAGAACAATGGAACATCAAATGGTACAATATCTCATCGTGAACAAAAGTGAAACCGTTTGTTTCCAACCCTCCCCCTTCAGGTTAGTTTACATTTAGTCATAATGTTGTTCTTTAAGTCCAACCAGATGAAAACTTTGACTTTTATTAGGATTTCACTCTTCATGGAAATCTAAATGTAAATAATCCATCAGATCTCAAATGAAAATAAAACTCTCTAACTTGAAACTAGCCAGTAGCCCCAATGGTCCATCTAACTGTGTCAAGTTCCTCATTGAGCTGAATACCATCTAAAAAAATTAGACTACCAAATTGAGTTGTAAAGTCACCCCAAAGTGTCCTCCTGAACCTAAGGCAACCCCAACCATCTTTTTTTTAACTTTGCTCACAATCACAAGTTTGTCAAAGGAAGAGTTTTAAAGTTCCGAGAATTAAATTGAGAGAGGTGAATTGTTCACCCAGCTATCTTCCAAGAAAAGAGTTTTTTCCCCGTTGTTCATCACTCTCTTTGCAAACTACTGGAAAGTGTGATTAACACCCCATTATCCCTTCCCAAATATAAGAACATATATGGCTAGCTGATGCGTGAGAAAGGAACTTATTATGCAAATATTTTCTAGACGATAGTTCCTGCCAAGTCCCCTCAAGATTTTCAATCTTCAAGACCCATTTACACATCAGGCTTTTGTTCATCAGTTCTACGTCACGAACACCAAGACCCTCCACGGTCTTTAGGAAGACACATTGTCAACCAATTGATCAATTGGTATTTTTCCTGCCACCTAACTCAGGTCAAATCATTCTCTTCCTATAAATACCCCCATTTAATTCAACTCGCCTTTGGAACCTTCCAAAAAGATAACATTTAAAGGGCAAACTGCTGAGACTGGCTTTCACCAAATTAACTATCTCTCCAGTAGATAACAATCTTCCTTTTCAGCCAGCTAACTTATTAGAGAACTTCTCATCAACGGGCCCCCACTATTATTTTGCCAACATTTTTCTCGTGTATGGGCATTCTAACGTATTTCAGGGTAGAGTTGCAAGCACACAAGTAAAAATATCACTTTAATGACTTTTTCTTGATTTAGCCTCTCGGACAAATAATCTCACATTTGATGGCTTGAGGAGGGGGGGGGGGGGGAGTCATGGGGTGGATATCAGTTGTCATGGGGAAAAGAATTGGCTTGGCCATTGGAGCCGCCTGAGTTGGCGGCGCGCGCCTACGACCTCCGCGATGTCCAGTTGTATGTGTGGTGCTCAACTTCCCAGAGGATCGGCACAATGTGGAATTACTTGTGTCTCAGAATATCAGGATAGTTAAGGTGGCCGTGGAGAGGAGCACCGCCTGGATGAGTTGCAACTCTTAGACCCCTTGGTGAGGCATATAGCGGAGCAGCTAGATGTGTTCACTAGAAGAAAATCTAGATTGTGCTATGCTCGATTTTCGTGGCTAAAAAGATATCTCCACAACAGGGGTACCATGACAAAAGGGGTGTGGCCAATTTTTTAACCATGATTCTCAGTAGTCATGATAGATGGTCGCCCATTAACCCCGAAATAACTGTCGTGGTAGATGCGTATAACAGACACGTGGCAAACTCACTTAAAATCACTGTCACGTCTTCATCTCTTCTGCCATGGTGTATAAACCCGTGGTAGATGGCAAACCCACCTAAGGCCTTTCATGGTTAAGTGGGCCGGCCTGCTAGGGTTAGGTACGCCTGTCTGCTAGGGTTAGGTGGGCCGGCCTGCAAGATCTAGGTGGGTCGGCCTGCTAGCGTTACGTGGGCTAGCCCATAAAAGCACCAGCCTGTTAGGTTTATTATGCTAACGGTTTAATTTATACTCTAGAAGTTTCAATAAATATGGTTACCTAATCATATACTAGAAACCAATAGAAATATATTCTTTAGAGCTATTATAATAAATACGTATACCTATATATTTTATGCAATTTTTATATAAAAATCAAGGATTTTTCTATAAATACATTTCAAATTTAGCACAAACTAAGGTTATTTTAAGATATATATTATAATTGTGCAATAAAGAATGCTAGAACTAGCATTTAACAACATTGTTATGTGGTTAACAATATGCTAAAAATAAAATATAAAGTTACACTCGTAAATATTCTAGAATGTAAAAACTAGATTCTAAATGTATAAAAGTTTAGTACAAATTAATATTTATTTTAGTTCGCTAATCAAAAATTTACTAGGACTGGACTCGAACCCTGTTGGATAATTCAAACTAGTTAGTTTCCTAGATGTCTACATGTGCTTGTTTTAGATATTTGGAAAGTGTGAGTGTCCTAGTAGGAGTCGGCTTGCATGCCTTAGTTAATTGTACGTGAGTAGTACTGCTAGCTAGGTATCGTGTGTTTCCAAGCTGTGTATGAGTCGGAGTCCATGTACGAGTTGAGCAGGTCTCGAGGCCCTTGTGTGCTATATAAGCAGGGTAGCGAGCCTGTTGTAAACCACCAGAAAACGAAAAGCAATAGAAAAAACAAGAGGCGCGAGACGTGCCTTTGGCGATCCTTTCTTTGTTGCTGCGTTCGTGTGTGTTCTGGTCCTGGTGTTTGTGTTAGCGTCAGCACGGAGGTTAAAGGAAATTTGCGTCCTTGCGTTTCCGTCGTTGAGTTGTCGTGAAATCGTGTGTTCGATCCTTGGGAAAAGCTAACAATATTTTCTCTCAATATCTTGGTACAATCTTACACGACCTTGTCCATGTATATATACACGGACGCACCTGACTAGGTAGGATCAAAACCTAGTCGTACACCAACACCTAATAGCACACGGACATGCACTTTCCTATACCGACTAGTACTAGCACTAGTTATTAACCTGCTAACGCACACACTTACCAAGCTAACACAATTTCCAAACAAGCTAACCGACTCAAACTTGGCACTATGGAGACTGCACGTGTCTCCACCTCATACTCGGCTTGGCAAGGTTGGATTATTTCCAACAAACCCCGCACACTCGACACGCTATCGAAGTAATGCTCGGAAAGAGGGTACAAAATCGCCCCCTGATCATGATGACAACCCTCCTCTAGAAGGGCTTACATTACTCCAACGAAATCCAATTTTATGCATGGAAATTATAATGAAAGGGAAATGACACAATAAATTAACAACAAGAGCTGAAACCATATCCAGCTTTTATGGTAGGACGTACCGTTCTAATTTGAAAACATGTAACAAGGAATATTAAATTTGTGATGCATATCAAATCACATAAATATGTGAACTTTACTAGTTCACTCATTTGCTCATATGGACTAGGGAGCTTAGCATCAGCTCTCATAGTTGTACACATCTTATATTTCTCACCTTGTTAATTTTCCCTCAATTTACCAGTCTGGCTGATGTTAACCAAACCATGCGACCTAGAATACACATCATGCATCATCACCTTGATCATGCCCACTCCATCTTGAAGACTTATTGGTCTTTTGCTTTTCTGTAGAATTGCCAAATTATTTAGCATATTACACAATTTGTAAATCACATTTGTGGGACCATTAAGAAATTTATTCATTCCCCTGTCAAGTCAAAACTGCCATTAGAGGCCTCACTCCAGATTACTTTGGCCAAAGAGAAATGGAAACCACAAAATTGGCATTGCTTGTTTCCAGCCCAACCCCTTCAGGTTAGAATATCTTTAGTCAGAATGTTGTTCTTTAAATCCAACCAGATGAGATTTTTGGCTTTAAAGAAATTTCCACTTTCCACAAAACTCTAAATGTAAATAATACATCAGATCTCAAATGTAAGCAAAACCCTATAACTTGAAACTGACAAGTAGCCCCAATGGTCCATCTAATAGTGTCAGGGTACTCACTAAGCTGAATAGCATCTAGCGGAATTTTTAGACTATCAAACTGAGTTGTGAAGTCACAACAAAGTGTTCTCCTGAACCTTGGCAACCCCAACCCTCTTTTTTAACTTTGCTCTCAAGCACAAGTTTGTCAAAGGACAAGTTTTAAAGTTCTCAGACTAAATTGAGGGACGTGAATTGTTCACCCTGTTATCTTCCAAGAAAAGAGTTTTTCCCCAGTTTTCATCACTCTCTTTGCAAACTGTTGGAAAGTGTGATGAACCCCAATAGCTCTTGCTAGGAATGAGAAATTCGGGGGCTAGTTGACGCATGAGGAAGGACCTTATTGTGCAGATTTCGGGAGAATAGTTTCTGCCAAGTAACCTAAGAGTTTTCAATCTTCAAGAGCCATTTACACACCAAACTTTTGATCATCGTTTCTACGTCACGAGCACCGACCCCAACAGTCTTTAGGAAGATGCATTATCAGCCATTTGACCAAGTAGTATTTTCTCTGTCACCAATTCATGTCAAACCATTGTCTTCCTATAAATGCCCCGTTTATTCAACACACTTTGGGACCTTTCAAAAAGGACATCATTTAATGAGTAAACTGCTGAGACTACATTCACCAAAGTAACTATGCCTCCAGCAGATTCAGTCAACTAAATTATTAGAGAACTTCTCTTCAATCCCCCCCCCCCCCCCCCCCCCCTAAAAAAAAGATTTTGCTTTTCTCGTGTATGGGCATTCCAAGGTATTTCATGGGTAGAGAATAAAGCACACAAGTGAAAATCTCACTTTGATGGCTTTCTCTTGATCTAGCCTCCCTGGATAGAAAATCCCACTTTGACGGGTTGAGAAGGAAAAAAAGTCGTAGGGGTGGAGATCAGCTATCACGGGGACAAGAATTGGCTTGGCCATCAGCGAACGCCTACTACCTCCACGATGTCCAGTTGTATGGGGAAAGTGCGGCGGTCAACTTCTCCGAGGATTGACACAATGTGGAATTCTTCACGCCCCCCGAATATTAGGATAGTTAAGGTGGCCGTGGAGAGGGAGAATCACCTAGCCGAGTTGAAACTCTTCAACCCCTTGGTGAGGCATTTCAGGTAGTAGTCAGATGTGTTCGAGTACAACCACCACGTGTTCGGCGTGAGCCCTTCGGTGGGGCAGCAGGGCGGCTCCCATGGTGCGGGTGAAAGAGCATTTCATTTCCCTAAGTGTTTTGATGTTTGTCGACAACACAATTAGATGACTAATCTGGGTGTTAAATAGTTGCAGGAACATTTTTATATACTTTGTATATGCCCAGGTTTTTGTCAAAGGAAGAAAATGAGCTATTTCCTGTCCCAGCCGGTAGTACCGGCTGAGGCCCGGTACTACCGCTATACAGCTCAATTCGGTACTGGCATCGCTCTGTTTTTAGCGGTACTGGCCCGATAGTAGGCCGGTACTACCGGGTGGCGCGGTACTGAAAGTGCATGTGTTGCCCCATGCGTGGTTTTGGTAATTAATGACAATTCTTATGGACTAATGTTTGCATTGAGATATTCTTGTAGATCTTGTCCATAGGAAAAGATTGGAGTTCATGTGTTGGACTATAGAAGATTACATACATGATGATCAATGCTCTATTCAAGGGTTTATATGAAGAATGGTCATGTGTAGAGTTGAGCATATTGCAAGTATGTCTTGAATTATTCAAGACATCATCTTTGTGAAACGGAGCTTAGCGAGGCTCTCTCATAATGGTGTATGGGGAGCATTTAGAGAAGTCTTCATCAAGCATGTGCTAGCAAGCACAATCAAGAAAGGTGTTCCAACTTGAGGGAGTCAAGATCGTCATCATCTAGCTCAAGTGGAATGCGCAAGGCAAAGGTATGATCTTGATAGGGTTTCTATTTTACTGGTCTCGTGGTGTTAGTGGGAGACCGGGTTATAGGATAGACGGCGTACTATCAAGAGGGGCTCTGAAGTGAGTAACTTGATCGCATCTTTGTGGAGAGCTCAAACCTTTGCATACTTAGCATATCATCTTTCTTGGTTCTTATTTGGCTTTTATTCATGTGAGAATTTAGATCTTGTGTTCATCTCCATACCAAGTTCTAGTTCATCAAAAACGGATTTCATATGCATATCTTGTGGCGTTTTTGATATTGGAGGTTTTACCGGCTTATCTTTTCTAGAGAGGTCAAACTCTCTCCTTGTGGTTTACTCCTCACATGATGAACTATGATGTGTATATGCATGATCTTGTAGTGCTTGTGAGTATCTTCTAACAAGCCCAAGATCATAGAAAACGGAGTCTGGATGAGAAACATATTGCGGTTTTGGTTTGGAGGTTTTATCGGTTGTTCTTTTATCGAGGGTCTAACCTTTCCCCATTTGGTTTTATCCTCCATTGTTGTACTATGATGTTTCTATGCATGATCTTGTAAAGCTCTTCGTTGCGATTCCAACGAGCCCCAGATTATCGAAAACGGAGTCCGGATGAAAAAGATATTGCAGTTTTCGTGTCTCTGTTTCTGTCAACCGGAATATCCGGGGGGCGGAATATCCGGGGTCGGGGGCCGGATATTCCGGCCCTAAAAAGTGTTTTTACCTCGTTTTGAGCCCCGAGTGCGAGCCTCTGGTAAAACCGGACATTTGTGCCGGACCTTTTGTTTTCTAGGCCGGATATTCCGGGGGGGCGGATATTCCGGCCCCAACTTGGACCGGAATATCCGGTCCCCTGTTTCTCCAACGGCCAGATTTTTGGGAGGGGTATAAATACCCCTCCACCTACCTCTAGCTCTTCAGCTCGCCCAGAATTTCTTCCCCTCCATTGTTGCAAGCTCATTTCTTCGATTACTCCCAATCCCTCCACCCAAACTTGTTGATATTTGGAGGATTGAAGGAGACCTAGATCTACATTTACGCCAATCCATCTCTCCTCTAAGTGAGGGGAACCCTTTCGATCTAGTTCTTGAAGTTCCATTTGTTGTGTTCTTCGTTATTCTTCCTCTCTTCTCCCCCTATAAGCATTAGTTGCTTGTGGTGGGATTTGAGAATGAAGGATTTGTGCACTTGTGCTCTTGTCATTGCTTTGTGCATCGGTTTGTGCTCTCCACGAGGATTCGTGGAAGTTGACAGCTTGTGAACTTGTTACTCTTGGGTCTTTGGACCCTAGATGCCCGTGTGGTGGTTGAGACCCTTGGTGGTCACTTGTAGCCGTTCGGGAGCCCCCAATCCCGTTGTGGGTTGTGCCCCGGATCGTTGTTGAAAGGCTCCGGATTTCCGCCTCGAAGGATTCCGATAGTGGAAGGTGAACCAAACCTTTGTGGTGCGGTTCATCGGAGAAGAAGGTGAAACCTTTGTGGTTGTTGAACCATTGTGTTGGTTCACACCTCTCCAACGAGACGTACTCCCCTAAAAAGGAGGAACTCGGGAATACATCCTCGTCTCCGCGTGCCTCGGTTATTTCTATACCCGAGCTCTTTACTTATGCACTTTACATTGTGATAGCCTTCGTGCTTGAAGTATTCTATATTGCTATCACCTTGTTACTTGTCTTGCTTAGCATAAGTTGTTGGTGCACATAGGTGAGCCTAGTTTATTTAGGTTGTTGGCTTGTTAATTTAAACACCTAGTTTTATTCCGCAATTATCAAGCCTAAACCGGAAAAGTCTTAATCGCCTATTCACCCCCCCCCCCTCTAGGCGACATCATTGTCCTTTCAATTGGTATCAGAGCCTGGGCTCTCTTTTTGGGCTTTACCGCCTAGAGAGTAAAGATGTCGTTTAGAGAATTAGTGCACAATCCCATTTTAAATTCGATGGCACAAATTATGATGTTTGGAAAATTCGCGTGCTTAACCTTCTTCGGGACATAGACCCACATGTTAAGAGAATTGTAGATATGGGTTTTTCTTCTCCAAAGGAGGATGAGGAAAACTCTTATCTCGATACTCTTGTATCTAATAGTCTTATATGTGTTTTGAGCGATGTAGTCCTTGTCAATCATGCCTTTTCGGAACGCTCATGAGCTTTGGACGAAGCTTCAAGATAAATATGAAGTGTCCAATATTATTGAGATGATTGTTCTCCCTCCACCTCCGGTCGTGATGAGTTCACAACTTCTTCCACTTCACCAACATGTGATTTGTCACAAGGTAATGATATGGTGAGTGGTGATAGAAATTGCTTTGTTGATGGTGAATATTATATTGACTATACGTCATCTCTATCTCATTGCAATGTTCTATCTTTGGACTTAAACTCTTCTAGCACTCCAAATGTCATACATGCTAGAGTTGATAGTCCTTGCATATCATGTAATAGTTGCTTAACTAAATCTCATGATGATATGCTCTCTATGTCTTGTTGTCATGAAAATAATGCTTCCATATCCTCTAGTACTTGCATGACTAACAATGTAGAGGAATCCCAACATTTGTTGGAACAAAACGTGGATCTCAATGAAGTTTCAAGTAACTCTTCACCATCTTTGTCCACTACTCATTTTTGCCTTATGGCTATGGATTCAAAGGTTTCTCCACCTTTGGAACCCTCTACATCTTGTGATGATGTGGATGAGGATTCTCATGGAGAACATATGGATGTTGAATCCATAACAAAGAAGGGTAAGATGGTTTTTGGTGCTCTTCCCAAAGGTAGCAAAGCTATCCCTCTCTAAGTGAAATTGTTGTTTATGCTATTAAGAGTAGGGAAATCATTGAGGACTTGGAAACTCAATTTCTCGAGAAATGTCAAATCGAGAGAGAGGATGCCGATGAAAAGGCATCCTTAATGAATGCCCTTGAGGAAGAGCAAGAGCTTCGAGTGTCTCTTGAGGAGAAACTTGAATCTCTTGATGAGTCAAATGATCTTATTATTGCTAAAATTATTAAGGAAAGAGACCATGCTATTGCTAAATATAAAGTGCTTAAAAAGAAAAAAATTGAATTTGGTGTTGGCAATGCTAGACTAATTGAGGATATAGAGAGACTTGACAAAGCCCACAAGGCTTTAGAAAGTGAACACTCTCTCCTTATCAAGTCTCATGATCAACTCCAAACTCAACTATCTAAGAATGATAGCTTGCCAAGTTGTCTTCTTCCATTTCTAATGTTAATGATGCTTGTGCTACTAACTCCACTTCTTGTGAAGCATCTATTTTGAAGGAGAATGTTGAGCTAAGGGCTCAACTTGAGTTGCTAACTAGCAAGTATAGGAAATTGGAAGAAAGTCATGAAAAGCTACTATCTCTAATGATGATCTTCTAGCATCCTATGCTAGGCTAAAGTTAGCTCATGAGGCTATTATGTCAAAGGTAATATCTTGTGAGCCTCATGTGAACAATGGCATAACTTCTACTTAATGTTATATTGTCTTGTGCTAGTCCTAGTGATTCATCCACTCACAATGTTGCTACATCTTGTGATGAATTACTTTCCATGCCTTGTTGCTCTAACAATGAAGTTTCTACTTCTTCTAGTATTTGTGTTGATACTAACCATGTAGAGGAATTAAATGAGCTCAAGGCCCAAGTCACTTCTTTGAAGAAAGACTTGGAAAAGCGTCATGTTGGGGATTCTACACTTGACAATATGTTGAGTGTTCAAAGACGCCCCAATGACAAGAGTGGACTTGGATTCAACTCCAATAACAAGAACAAGTCCAAGCCTATCAAGAAGAACAAGGGCCAAGAACAAGTCAAGGATTCGGCCAAGATTGTTTGCTTCAAGTGCAAAGTTGAAGGGCACCATGTTAAATCTTGCCCTTTGAAGAAGAAGCGTCTTAGTGAGAAGCAACAAGGGAAGAAGCCTCAAGTTCCTCAAGTTGAAGAACGGACTCTTCCCAAGAAGAATCAAGCTACCCCTCCTCAAGTCGAGATCCAACTAAGAAGAAAATAGGAAGCAAATGTTGCTACATATGCCATGAGAAGGGTCACTTTGCTTCTTCATGCACTAATGGTACCTTATCCAACCCCATTATAATTGATGTATATTCTCTTCGGAAGGATAAGGTTGGCAATGTGTTTTCCAAATATGTTGGTACTCTAAGTGGTGTCAAGAAAAGAACCATTTGGGTTGCCAAGCCTATTGTGACTAACCTCTTAGGACCCAACTTGGTTGAGGACCAACAAGCTAAAACTTGATCAATATGTGTTGTTGGAGGGCATTGGATACTTGGGTACATCATGAAGAATTAAGGGATCTTCATCATTTATATTATCTCAAGCCAAGTCATTTGGATTATCTTGTTCTATCTCATATCCAATGTTCCTCCTTGCGGTAACTTTTATTTAAATCATATATACATTGAAAGTTGCTTGCACCCTTGCATGTGTTAGGTTTTTACCTTGCTAGTATTTGTATGTGTTGTGCTCTCTACTTACTTATCTTGAGTAATCAAGTATGTGTATGTTGGTTTGCACACCATTTACTTGTGTTGAGCCTTATCGCTTTTATTTGATATCTTATCTTGTTGGCTCTCCTTTTGAGAGATTAATGGACTATCCCATTTTGGGGGAGTAATATGCTTCGTGCATTTCACAATCCTAAAATTGTGTATACATGAGGAATACCACTTAGTGTTGATATATCAATATTATCTACTCTCTATGTGGTATGTCATTCTCATGATAAATTCAAATTATATAATGTCCATTAATTATCTCTAGTTGGTTTTATTTGCCTCTTGTTAAGAAAATTTGGATTATCACATTATGGGGGAGTAATAAGCTTTGTGCATATTACAAACCTAGGAAATGTGAACATGTAAGGGTTTGCCACCTAGAATTGATTTGTTAATAATCTTATTCCTATGTGGCATGTTGCTCAAACAAGTTCCATATTTGCTTAAATGATTTTATTTGATCTTGTTTGTGATGGACATTCTTGGTACGGTTTTCCCCAAATATGTTCGCATATCCTTTTGGGAAATCGATTGCTTCAAGCTACTCTTTTTAGTGGCTTTGCATGATCGCGTGAATACTTGAAGCTATCAAGAATATCTATCTTTTTAAGCTTTGGCCTTTAAATCTTATCTTTTGACATATGCTTATTTGTTGTGAAGTTGGTCTTCAATATCATTTCTAAATACCACCGAGAATTCCTAGGTCGCCGGCCTCCGCTGTTCTCCGGCCAGATCTGCTCCGTGGGAGGCCTCCCCGTCGATCTCCTCCATGGCCTCTGGTATTTTCCCATTTCTTGCTCCCTTTGTTTCTCTTTTGAAACCTAGATGCATTCTTGAGGAAATCACCGGTAGCTCCGTAGTTCACGGTTAAAATTGGATGGATGATCTCTTAGGCCTCGTTTGCTAGTTGATTTATGTAGTTTGTGGTTGAATCATGATACGTCTCAAACGTATCTATAATTTTTGATGTTCCATGCTGATATTATATCAATTGCTACATGTTTTGGTTATACTTTATATCATTTTTATGCATTTTCTGGGACTAACCTATTAACAAGATGCCACAGTGCCAGTTCCCTGTTTTCTGCTGTTTTTGGTTTCAGAAAATCTATTAAGGAAATATTCTCGGAATTGGACGAAACAAAAGACATCGTCAATAATATCACGAGGAGATCACGGAGTCCAAAGGGGAGTCGGAGCAGACCCACCAGGGGGCCACGCCACACTAGGGCGCGGCCCAGGGTGGGCCCGCGCCCCCCTATGGTGTGGTGGCCCCCCTCGGCCACCGACGCCGCCTCTTCGCCTATATATTCTCCGCGACGCGAAAACCCTATTACGGTCGATCATATTCCACGAAAAGTTCCGTCGCGGCCGTCATCGTCAATCTCAGATCGGAGGAGTTCTGAAGCTCTTCCCGGCACCCTGCCGAGGGGAGATCATCACCGGAGGGCTCTACATCACCATGCCTGCCTCCGGAGTGATGCGTGAGTAGTCCACCCCTGGACTACGGGTCCATAGCAGTAGCTAGATGGGTCTCTCTACCTTGTGCCTCCATGTTTAGATCTTGTGAGCTGCCTAACATGATCAAGATCACTTATTGTAATGCTAGATGTTGTGTTTGCTGGGATCCGATGAATATTGATACCATGTTTATTCAAGTTGTTTATCTATGTGCTCTTGATCTTGCATGCTCTCCGTTGCTAGTAGATGCTTTGGCCAAGTAGATGCTTGTGACTCCAAGAGGGGGTATTTATGCTCGATAGTGGGTTCAGTCTCTAGATATCTGGATCAGTGACAGAAAGGTCTAAGATGGTAGATGTGCTGTTGCTACTAGGGATAAAACATTGGTGCAGTGTCCAAGGGCACTTGTATTGATTACATTACACACTTTACTTCATGCAATAATCTGTTGTTAGCAACTTAATACTGAATGGATGCGGATGCTGCCTTGAAGGTGGATTATTTAGGCATAGATGCGGTTGGAATAACGGTCTATGTACTTTGTTGTAATGCCCAACTAGATTTCATAGTAGACATCTTGGCATGTATTGCATTGTTATGCCCTCTCTATTTGTCAATTGCCCAGCTGTAATTTGTTTACCCAACATGCTAGTTATCTGTTCTGAGAGAGACACCACTAGTGAACTGTGGACCCTGGTCCAATTTCCTCATACTGTTTACACAACCTGCTGCAATCATCTGTTTCCTGTTACTTGCTGTGTTTCCTGCTGTTTTCCACACCATACGTTTAACTCTTTGTTTCTGCAAGACCGGAGAGATTGACAACCTCTCTGTTTCGTGTTGGGCAAAGTTCTGGTTTGTGTCTGTGCAGATTCCACGTTGGTGCAAGCTCCCTAGCGCCAGGGGGAGTCAACATCAACAACCTTCCGATAGATCGTCAAGTCCTACTGGATTGATAACCTTGGGTAGATTTCTCAAGGGAAAACTTCTGCTGTCTACATCATAACCTTCCTCTTGGGGTTCACCAACACGTAGCCATCAAGCTGTTTTCTGGCGCCGTTGCCGGGGAAGTACTCATCATCACCATCATCATCATCCTCAAATACTCTCCCGTCAACCAGGCACCAGCTGTTTTCTGGCGCCGTTGCCGGGGACTTGGAGGCTATTGGAAAGGGGAGTCTCTCAGTTCCAATCTCTTTACTTTGTTTTTTGTCTTGTTTTAGTTTTGTTTTGCTTGCTGTTAAAAATCAAAAACCCAAAAAAATTAAATTCCTGCATCTAGTTTATTTCGGTTTGCTCATCATGTCTGGTTCTTCTTATTTTGTTTCATCTCCTGAGGTTGAGGTTCGAACTTTTAAGCAACAAGGGGGAGAAAGTTTAAAAGATGCTTGGTACAGAATTAGTAATGCTCATCATAGGTGTGCTAAAAAACATTCCACTACAATCCTTCTTAGGAACTTTTATGTTGGCATTACCAATTGGTATAGATATGTTTTGGACACTTTGACAGGGGGTAACTTCCTAGGAACACCTGCTCTAGAGGCTAGCTACATCCTTGAAAGTCTAGTAGGAATACCACCTGTTAATGAAATTAAAATTGAAGTCTCTCTTGAGGATGTTATGAAAAAGCTTGAGGTTGTAGAGAATCTTCCAAGTATTGATGTTAAGCTTGAAAAACTACTTGAGAACACTGAAAATTTGATAAATCCTTGGAAGATCTTAATAAAAGAATTGTTGCTCTAGAAACTTGCTTTAAAAATCATGATCAAAACTCTAGGATTGAGGAGATAGAGGAAGTCATTGACACCATGAGTAATACTTTTTCCTCTTTCAAAACTAAGAAGCAAGGGTATATTCTAGATAAAGGAAAGAAATTCATGTATGTACCTAAGGGGCCTAAACCAAAACTTTCAACTTCTGATGTGCTGGATAATGGATTTTATGAATTTACTAATAAAGCTTGCAGTGGGCCTCTCAAGTTTTCTTCTCAAGAACTAGCTAAAATGAAAACCCCTCTTGTTGTGAATTATGATTTATCTGAAGCTTTTGGGAACCTTGATGTTTCTGGTCTTGACAATACTTGATGCATCTCTTCATGCCTAGCTCAAAGGCATTAAAGAAAAGCACTTCTGGGAGATAACCCATGTTTTTATTTGCTGTTTTATTTTTGTTTTCTTGAGTCAAGGATGCTTGTTTACCTCTGTAGCAACTCCTTTGTATCTTTTATTTGCTGTTTTGTTGTGCCAAGGAGAGTTACTAATGCAAAGTTGGTTTTTATTTTCGGGACTGCATTGGGACAGATTGCTGTTCGTCACCGTTTAATTCAGTAGAAAATCAGAAAAAATCGAAAAATGCTGAAACTTTTTGTGCATGTTCCTGATGATGTTACGCAACTTTCATTATTTCAAAAGTTTTTCATCTGAGCATCGTAAGTGCCTCGAAAAAATTCGTCATTACAGACTGTTCTGGTTTGACAGATTCTGTCTTTTATTTTGCATTCTCTCTTTTACAAGTTTTTAAGTGGTTTCTTTTCGTGTAAAAGTGCCCACTTGAGCCTAGTAACAGTGGCTAATGTTTAAAATAGTTGGCTTGTGAGTTTTGTCTTTGCTAGAACTTTGAAGTATTATCTTTTAGTGCACTAACCTGCTAATGAGAAAAGCTGTTAAGTTTTGGTGTGAAGGAAGTTTTCAAGTGTTGATAGAGGAGAATGATATTACATGATCAAGAAGAGTGAAGAGCTTAAGCTTGGGGAGGCTTACCTCCCCAGCATATTTCAAGAAGACTCAAGCATCTAAGCTTGGGGATGCCCAAGGCATCCCCTTCTTCATCTACAAATTATCAGGTCATCTCTAATGGTGCTATATTTTTATTGCTTCATGCTAGTGTACTCTTCCTTGGAGCGTCAGTGTGTTTTTGTTTTCAGTTTGTTTTGTTTTGTTTGCTGTGCTATACTTGTTGGATCCTAGTATTCATGTTTGGGAGAGAGACACGCTCCACTTTTTCATTAGAATACTCTTGTGCTTCACTTATACTTGTTGAGTATTCCTGTCTAGTTGCTGTTATTGCTTTAGCTCTCAGTTTTTCATGTATCTCTTGTTAGAGCTTCAGTTTCTTTTGAAGAAAGTACTCTCTTGCTTCACTTATATCTGTTTGGAGAGTTGTCAAATAAGTTGATTGGTGTTTGGTTGGACCAGAAAAATGCTATGCATGTGGTAGTGGTATAAAATGCTTACATGAATCTTTTTAGATCGTTGTCTTGAGTAATTTGATGCTTGCCAATTGTTTTGAGCTGTCAAGTAATTAATGTTTAAGCTTGTGCATCATGTAAGTAATGGCTATTAATGAAGAACTACTATAAGGATTTTCTGCTATAATAATCTGTTGCATAATTGGAAGTCCATAGTAGTCTAGATAATTTTTGGATGAAGGCTATGTGTTAACAAGGAAGACAGTGGGAGTCTATGGTTCGTCAAACCTTGTGTTTTATGTACACTCTTGCTATTCCAGTTGATAATGATGTTTGCTTATAATAACCTTGCTAGCCTAAACTCTGTACTAAGAGGGAATGCTTCTTGTACATCCAAAACCTTGAGCCAAATCCATGCCACCTGTGTCCACCATACCTACCTATTATGTGGTGTTTTCACCATTCCAAGTAAATTTCTTCATGTGCTATCTACTAACTACTCAAAACAATTATCCTTTTTGTGTCACTACTTGAAAAGCTCATAAGGACGTAGTAGTGAGATTTGTCATCTTCCATGCTAATTAATTTACAAGGATTGGCAGCTTCATCTGCTTCTCCACCTTTTATTTTGCATTAAAGAGCTGGTTAGTCCACCCTATAAATAAATAAATAAATAGACACTCCTCCATGGTGAATGTTGGTGGGCACCCGAGGATTCGGTTAGCCATGGTTTGTGGAAAGTAAATGGTTGGGAGGAGTGTCACCAATAAGTGCTTGTTACAAGTGCAGTCCTAAAAACTCTCGGAACCGCTCTAAAAGTTAGTTAGCCATGGAAGATGACAAGTACCTGCTATTTGATTTGTTGACACCTGTATACACCATTACCTTACAAAACAATATTTTATGCTCTCTATATGCCTTCGGGAACTACAGCTCTAGCACATGATGTTAATCCCTGCTTCCCTCTGCGAAGGGCCATTCTTTTACTTTTATGTTGAGTCAGTTTTCCCACTTCTTTCTGTCTACTTAAGCAAACATCATTGTCAACTCCAGTATAACAGTTTTTACATAACTTTGTGTTTGGTTGATCATATTCTTTGCATTGACATTATCTATATGATATACATGTTGAAAGTTGAAGCAAAAGCTGAAGCTATTATCTTCCTTTGTGTTGATACAAACACTTTCATGTTGAGAATTATTGCTGCTGTGAACTAACTATTATGTTAGACTATTATATCTCTAAATGTTTTATAGTGTTATTCATGAAAGTTTGCACTTGTGTGATCACTTATGTTTACTCTTTATTTACTTGCTTGCAAACTATAGACCATTGGCTTGGATCACTTCATTCAGATCATGTGCATTACATTGTTATTTGATCAAAGATTGTGTTGGTAGCATGTCACTTCAAAAATTATCTGTTTTTATCGTTTACCTACTCGAGGACGAGCAGGAACTAAGCTTGGGGATGCTTGATACGTCTCAAACGTATCTATAATTTTTGATGTTCCATGCTGTATTATATCAATTGCTACATGTTTTGGTTACACTTTATATCATTTTTATGCATTTTCTGGGACTAACCTATTAACAAGATGCCACAGTGCCAGTTCCCTGTTTTCTGCTGTTTTTGGTTTCAGAAAATCTATTAAGGAAATATTCTCGGAATTGGACGAAACAAAAGACATCGTCAATAATATCACGAGGAGATCACGGAGTCCAAAGGGGAGTCGGAGCAGACCCACCAGGGGGCCACGCCACACTAGGGCGCGGCCCAGGGTGGGCCCGCGCCCCCCTATGGCGTGGTGGCCCCCCTCGGCCACCGACGCCGCCTCTTCGCCTATATATTCTCCGCGACGCGAAAACCCTATTACGGTCGATCATATTCCACGAAAAGTTCCGTCGCGGCCGTCATCGTCAATCTCAGATCGGAGGAGTTCTGAAGCTCTTCCCGGCACCCTGCCGGAGGGGAGATCATCACCGGAGGGCTCTACATCACCATGCCTGCCTCCGGAGTGATGCGTGAGTAGTCCACCCCTGGACTACGGGTCCATAGCAGTAGCTAGATGGTTGTCTCTCTACCTTGTGCCTCCATGTTTAGATCTTGTGAGCTGCCTAACATGATCAAGATCATCTTATTGTAATGCTAGATGTTGTGTTTGCTGGGATCCGATGAATATTGATACCATGTTTATTCAAGTTGTTTATCTATGTGCTCTTGATCTTGCATGCTCTCCGTTGCTAGTAGATGCTTTGGCCAAGTAGATGCTTGTGACTCCAAGAGGGGGTATTTATGCTCGATAGTGGGTTCAGTCTCTAGATATCTGGATCAGTGACAGAAAGGTCTAAGATGGTAGATGTGCTGTTGCTACTAGGGATAAAACATTGGTGCAGTGTCCAAGGGCACTTGTATTGATTACATTACACACTTTACTTCATGCAATAATCTGTTGTTAGCAACTTAATACTGAATGGATGCGGATGCTGCCTTGAAGGTGGATTATTTAGGCATAGATGCGGTTGGAATAACGGTCTATGTACTTTGTTGTAATGCCCAACTAGATTTCATAGTAGACATCTTGGCATGTATTGCATTGTTATGCCCTCTCTATTTGTCAATTGCCCAGCTGTAATTTGTTTACCCAACATGCTAGTTATCTGTTCTGAGAGAGACACCACTAGTGAACTGTGGACCCTGGTCCAATTTCCTCATACTGTTTACACAACCTGCTGCAATCATCTGTTTCCTGTTACTTGCTGTTTTCCTGCTGTTTTCCACACCATACGTTTAACTCTTTGTTTCTGCAAGACCGGAGAGATTGACAACCTCTCTGTTTCGTGTTGGGCAAAGTTCTGGTTTGTGTCTGTGCAGATTCCACGTTGGTGCAAGCTCCCTAGCGCCAGGGGGAGTCAACATCAACAACCTTCCGATAGATCGTCAAGTCCTACTGGATTGATAACCTTGGGTAGATTTCTCAAGGGAAAACTTCTGCTGTCTACATCATAACCTTCCTCTTGGGGTTCACCAACACGTAGCCATCAAATTACTCAATTTTGTGGCCATTTCCGTTTTGACTCGGGTCACCCGGTACTACCGGCTAGAGCCCGGTACTACCGCATGGAACAAATTTGATTGAATCAACTCCAAATTACATCTGTTGACTAGTTTGTTTCTCTCTTCCATGAACTTGTGCACTCATCTACATTCCCTCCCTACCTATTTGCTATATGTCACAGGTAGTCGTGGTGGTCGTGGTAGTAAGAAGAGGAAAACTTTGGAAGAGGATCTTGAGGATGTTGAGGAAGAAGAAGAGGTGATGCCTGCGAGGTCCACTGCCCGGACTCGCTCTAAGCCCAAGACCGTTGCTGCTAAGAATCCAAGGCAGCCCAATGTCCGCATGGCTCTTCATCTTTGGACAAACACTGACTATCAAACACTTTGTGAAGACCCTATGCAACTGAAAGGTCACCCCAAGTCCGTCACCCTCACTTCTTTACCAATGATCAAGAAAAGATTTACAAGGAAATTTATCTCCGCAAGAACTACAAGGTTGTTCCTCAACACACAATTGACATGTCATGGGTGAGAGATCCGAAGCACGAGGGCTACTTTGATGACACTTTAGCAATGTGTGAAGAGTTTGGACTCTGGATATCATGAAGGTGCATCAACCATTTATCGAGTACTACATCATTCAATTCTTTGCAACCGTGTATTTTGACACCGATGATGCAAGAACTCTCATATGGATGACCAAGTGCACTAAGTTTTCAGCCACCATGAAGGAATTTGGAACTCTCTTAGGATATGATGACAAGGGAGAACGTGAGTCTAGTGGTTGGCGTTGCCATGAGGGCGACTATGCTAGCGGCAAGGAAGTTCTCAAACCCATCACTATGAAGTATGGTACTTGTGGCCAATCGGCGCACCTTGTTCGTGAGTTTGAGATATTACACCGTATCTATCGTGAGACAATTGCTCCTCGCATGGGAAATACTGATCAAGTGCATGGATTCATGTTTGACCTCCTCAAGCTTTCCAAGGTCAACCAAGGTACCGGCAACAAGTTGTATGTCATGGACTTTATGTACAATGAGATGTGGCAAACCGTCATCGGTAGAAGGGCCCCCATCTGTGGGCCTTACATTATGAAGCTCATTCGTCACAAGTGGCTCCATGCCTTCAAGGAAGACATCATGCAAGATGGCAGCCCTACCAAGACCTTCAAGCCAAAGCAGCTTCGTATCAAGTCTCATGATCCGCCAAAGCCTCCGGCTGAACTTGTTGCTGCTGAGGCGGCTGCTGCTGCTACTGAGGAGATTGCTAGAGATACTACAGCTAGTGGGAGTGTCCCCCCTGTTGAGGAACCATCTTGGTTCAAGAAACTGCAAATCAAAATGAAAAGGGCCTTTTGCTTCAAGCTTGATCTAGAGGACCGTCTGTATGATGCCCATGTGTTTCACAAGAAGGCAGCTCTCCGTCAGAAACTGATGATGAAGTCTATGAACATTCCCGTCTCCGATGGTTCTGAAGAAGAAATCACCCCGAAGCATCAATGGGTGTCCAAGCAAGGTTTCTGGGATGATGATGATGCTCCTCCTGGTGGCGCTCGGTTCTTGGCGTCTTCTTCCTCTACCCACCATGACTTTGGTGGAGTTTGATGCTCCTTGGGACGTGTAGCTTCGCACTTCTCCCTTTTTGGCGTTTCGACGACAAAGGGGGAGAATGTGTTCTATTAGGTTGTTTCGTGGGATTTGCATGGGAGGAACACAAGCTTGCCCTTCATTTGATTTTTGACGCTTGTGTTTCATCTTTTATTTGGATATTTGCTTTGAACTCTCTTTGTTGCACGGTGTAAGACGTGTAAAGACTATGTGTTTGTAATATGTCCTTTCTAGTACTCCTTCTTATCTAGTTATATTGTCTTGTGCAAGTTGTTATTCATGTTGATGTTGTGAACTTGCATGGCTTGTAAAATATAGGGGGTGCTCCGCCCTTTTGGATGAGTGTGTGTGTTGCATTCAAAGGCAAACATTCAAATAATGCACACATCTAGGGGGAGCCCGCTTATCTTCTGCAAATCTTGTGTTGCTACTAATTGTGTTGTCGTCAAACACAAAAAGGGGGAGATTGAAAGAGCATTTCATTTCCCTAAGTGTTTTGATGTTTGTCGACAACACAATTAGATGACTAATCTGGGTGTTAAATAGTTGCAGGAACATTTTTATATACTTTGTATATGCCCAGGTTTTTGTCAAAAGAAGAAAATGAGCTATTTCCTGTCCCAGCCGGTAGTACCGGCTGAGGCCCAGTACTACCGCTATACGGCTCAATTCGGTACTGGCATCACTCTGTTTTTAGCGATACTGGCCCGGTAGTAGGCCGGTACTACCGGGTGGCGCGGTACTACCGCGTGGCTCCATCCTGCACTACCGCTGCTGGCGGTGAGCGAGGTCCGTTGACCATCATCGACGACGTCTGACCCTGCGCCGGTCGGTAGTACCGGCTGAGGCCCGGTACTACCGCTGCGGCCATATTTCGTCTGCAACGACCAGATTTCTGAGAGGAATATTTATAGGCCTTCACCTTCCTTGAGACAGCTATCTCGCCCAAACTTGAAGACACCATTATTGCAAGCTCAAGAAACATCTAGATCTCCCAATCCCTCCACCCAAACTCGTTGATTTTTGGAGGATTGAAGGAGAAGGTTCGGATCTACATCTTCACCAAGCAGTTTTTCATTTCCCCCTCATTCACTTGAGGGCCCCTTTGCTAGGGTTTCCATTGGGAAAACCTAGCTTCTTGTTGATCTTACTTGATTGTCTTTGTGACAGATTGTAGCTGTTCGGGAGCCCCCAATCCAATTGTGGGTTGTGCCCCGGATCGTTGTTGTAAAGGCTCCGGAATCCGCCTTGAAGGTTTCCGATAGTGGAAGGTGAACCAAACCTTTGTGGTGCGGTTCATCAGAGAAGAAGGTTAAGCCTTTGTGCCTGTTGAGTTTTGACCTTTGTGGTAGCTCACACCTCTCCAACGAGACGTACTCCCCTAAAAAGGAGGAACTCAGGATTTCATCCTTTTCTCCGCGTGCTTTCACCTTCGGTTACCTCTATCCTTATTTACCGTCTTTACTTCGTGTAACTTGCTTAGTTGCTAGCTTGTCATATAGGTAAATTCACCGTAGTTGCATATATAGAGAATTTACCTTTTGTGTCAAGCCTAATTTGAAAAAGTACTAAAATTGAAGTAGCACCTATTCACCCCCCCCCCCTAGGTGTCATACGATCCTTTCAGCGGGTCCTTACTCCGACGCAGGGTCTTCCCACAGTGCGCACTCTTATTCGGACAATTTTGAGTGGTTGTCACGCCGCCAGCAGTAGGGTGGCTCGCATAATGCGGGTCCTTCGTACAGCTTGGACTCTGATTCGGACAACTTTGAGTGGACGTCACGTCGTCCTAGTTTAGGATGTTTAGAATTTCTTATTTAATTTGCAACTTATCGTATTAATGTTTAGTATCGCTAATGTTTAGAATGGCTTATGTTTAGTATGCAACTTATCATAGTAGAGTTTAATTTGAGCATGTTTCATGTACTAGGGTTTCTAAATTATTCAATGAACTATTCGAGTGTATTAATATGCAATTGATCGTAATATTTGTTTAAGTTGTTAAAATGAATGCAACAAATGTTTTATGTACTAGGGTGTCTAAATATGAATTGTTCACCCAGCTCTCTTCCAAGAAAAGTGTTTTCCTCCAATGGTCATCACTCTAATAAGGTGTGATTAACTCCCGCTAGCCGTTGTAAAATATGAGAACATCCAAGGCTAGCTTATGTGCGAGAAAGGATTTTATTTTGAAGATACTTTCTGGACAATAGTTCATGAAGTTCCCTCTGAATTTCAAGCTTCCAGAGCCATTTACACATCAAAGTTTTGTTCATCGTTTCTACGTCAAGAACACCAAGACCCCACAATCTTTAGGAAGACACATTGCAACTTCCTTGGCTTTGAGGTCATGCCGAGCGCAGCGCGGCGGGCATGGTCGTCATCGAGCGTCGCGAGTGAGCGCTGCATGGCCTCCTGCAGCTGCGGGTCACCGACGTCCACCTCCTGCCCGATGTCCTACTCCACATCGCGGGCAGGTGCGGCAACGCCGGGGGCGATTCATGTGATCCTCGCAGCGTACGCCTCCTCCTCGGAGTCGGGGGCATCGGAATACGCTGTCTCCATAGCCCTCCTCGCCTGCTGGGATAGCCCGCGGGAGCCGGCGGAGGTGTCAGAATGTCGGCCGAAGTGGACTCGCGACGGCAAGAAAAGCTGCCGCTTCGGCGCCCCGGGCGTACTCCGGTGCACTCTCTCGATTTGGTCAAGGAGATGCTCCGCGGTGGTGGAGGTGGCGGATCCATTCTGAAGCTTGGAGAATAGGTGGCCAGAGCTGAAAGATGAGGTGGTCGTAGCTGGGAGAGGAGGAGGGCGGCTGCGCTAGGGTTTGAGTTTGGTTTGGCTCGCCGGCGTCCCTTTACAGAACTGCCCCGCCGCAATTAAAGCGGTGGTTGGTCGTTGGGGGGAGGCTGACAGCCGGGCCAGGGGCCGACCAGGGGCGGACGCGGGCGTTATCTGCCGGTCCGCATTTCCACCTCAAATTTAGACCGAAAATGAGTCGAGTCAGACGTGCCCGTCCCCTCCGTTCCATTTGCGCTGCCCCTGTTGGGTCTGTTTTTAGCCCATCCAAATACACGCGGAGACAGAAAATGAATGAAATGCGCCGGCCCGTTCAAAGGCAAGGGACTTGTCCTTCTTCGATTGATCACTAGAACACTAGACTCTGCTCGACGTCTGGAACCGTTTCACCACAAAACACTTGAATCCGATCCGGGTGATGCGATGCCTCGCTTGCGCTGAAAACCTGCATTTTGCGCTGTTGATATTTGCAAAGGTGCAATCGCGCTTTACAATACCTGCATTTTTCCCTAGCACATTTCTGAAAATAAATCAGCGCAGTCAACACGGTTGATACTAGACAGTTTTTTTTTTCAATCTGGTCCGTAATAACCGATACTCCTGACTCCAGGAGCAATGAGCTCAAAGCAGAGTCCCACCGGCGCAACTAATAGAACATGTTTCTGAACACCAAATAATCTAGCCGCGTTTCCGAACATTCCCACCGAGACACGCGATCGTCATTAAATAATCATTTCCAGTTCTGAAGCAACAGGGTCAAGAGCACGTTTTGACGACCGAATGTGTTGGAAATTATATAAAAAATAAAAGTTGAAGATGTTGATGACGTCTCCACTCATCAAATCACCTTTCTTACAAGAATCGTCTTTCTTTTGGTACAATGATTTGTTGCGTGGTGTGGCCCACTCTTCACAAGAAGAACACAAGAAAGCAGGCAGCCACAAGCAAACTGCCTACCGCCTTGGCATATATAAACCCACAGGTATGCATTTGACTCGTAGCATACAGGGAGCCAGTGAGCCAGCCTGATTCTTTCATCTGCAGCCGCTGTCCAAGCTGTCCCAGCTTATCCAGGAAGGCAGCGCCAAGAACGTAGCAGCAACAAAACCAAGGGAGAAGCCACGAAGAGGGAACCTATTCTCCCACTCCTCTCCTCGCTTGGATTTGAGCTCGTCTCGATCGATCCAGTCTCCCTACGTGCGCGCACAATGTTCCAAGGGTGCGGCCTCTTCGCGTGCGTTGGACGGCGCGGCGCCGACGTCAGGAAGCGGGGCGAGGCCGGCGCGGCCAGCTCGCGCGTGGCGGCAGAGCCGGCGGGGTGGGAGGAGGAGGAGGTGGACGGCGCCGCGGCGAGGCAGATGGCGTGGGCCGAGGTGGAGTCCGCCACGGGCGGCTTCTCGTCCCGGGTGATCGGCCACGGCGGGTTCAGCACCGTGTACCTCGCCTCGCTCTCTCCTCCCGCCTCGGCGCCGTCAAGGTCCACTGCAGCAGCGAGCGCCTCCACCGCGCCTTCCGCCAGGAGCTCGACGTGCTCCTCTCCCTCCGCCACCCGCACATCGTCCGCCTCCTCGGCTACTGCGACGAGCGGGACGAAGGCGTGCTCGTCTTCGAGTACGCGCCCAACGGCGACCTCCACGAGAGGCTCCACGGCGGCGGCGTCGACGCGCCGCTGCCCTGGTCGCGGCGCGTGGCGATCGCGTTCCAGGTGGCGACGGCGCTCGAGTACCTCCACGATAGCCGCCGCCCGGCGGTCATCCACGGCGACATCAAGGCGTCCAACGTCCTCCTCGACGGAAGCATGGACGCGAAGCTCTGCGACTTCGGCTTCGCGCACTCCGGCCTCTCGGCGACGGCGGGGCGAGGCAGGTCGTCCGGGCGCGCCATCATGGGCTCCCCTGGATACGTCGACCCCCAACTGCTCCGCTCCGGCGTGGCCAACAAGGAGAGCGACGTGTACAGCTTCGGCGTGCTGCTGCTCGAGCTGGTGACCGGGAAGCAGGCCGTGTGCCGCGACACCGGGCGCCGTCTTACCACCGCGGTGGGGCCCACGGTCAGCGAGGGAAACGTGACCGACGTGGTGGACCGGAGGCTTGGCGGCGAATACGACGCCGCCGAGGCGACTGTCGTCGGGAACCTCGCCATGCGGTGCGTCAGCGACAGGCCCGAGCTGAGGCCGTCCATGGCGGACGTGGTGCACGTCCTCCAGGAGAAGACCACCGCGTTGCTCTCAGCCGTCGGATCCAGATTGGACCGCAAGATGATGTTCTAGCCCGCTTGGCTGGTCGATTGAGATGATTTGTGAATACAGTAATTAGCAGAGTATGTTAGGGTAGGTAGAGGAAGAATGTCTGAAGTGTTGAGTGGTCAGATTAGCTTAAGCCTTCGTATTAGGTAGAAAATTTTCGTGATGTCATGGCACGATTGTAGCACCAGTGATATGGCAGTGGTGGTTCAGTGATCAAATTCTCGCCTTGCACATTTCGCGTATTAGGTACAGTGGACGATTAATTTATGAGGTTTATCTTGTTTGAGAAGCACTCTGTTCAGTAGATAGTTGGTGGAGGGACAAGTAATTATTTTGACGCCGTTGTAAATTAATCACCTCCAACCATCATTCACCGGTGCAGGGTACTGACGTACTACAGCCCCAACAGGCAACAGTAGTACATTTGTGAGCATATATATGAAGGTCTACATCCTAGTATTAGCATAAAGATGTTCTCGGTTGTATTTCAGCTTCACTAACAAGCATCTCCAAAACTGAGAAAGCTAGCGTTCTCGGCAATCAAAGCTTGATTCCTTTTTCCACAATAGTTGTGTGTTCCGAACTCCTTTCTTCCCTTTTTCTTCTTTTGTTTAACCACATGCTGTATGCTGACAGCAAAGTGCGTCTAACCTGTTGGCTACTTCATTTCTTTTGTACGTTGTGTAAAGGTGTGGCCAGCTGATTAAAATCGTTTACAAAGAGATAGAGATCGTGCTACGTTATTTTTTGTTGTTGAAAGATTCGATATATATTTCTTCTTCCTCCATTTATCTTAGTTTTTTTGCCATAGGCTCGGCCGATCTAAATTAATAAACATCAGTAGCGGTACAAAGAACCCAAAAGTAAAAAAAAAAATACAAATAGGTTTTTGGACCAGCTAGCGACGACTACAAGCACTGAAGCGAGCCGAAGTGCACCGTCATCCTCGCCCCTCCATCACCGGAGTCGGGCAAAGCTTGTCGTTTTCAAGCTTATTGTAATGGACATAAGGGAAGTCGTCGTGCTAAGCTCTCAAAAGACCAGAGCACAAGACGAGCAAGCATCGCCAAAGATGAGAACTGTAGATAGGAATAGATGGAAAGAGACAGACCTGCAACCACATCAACGAACACGAGAACCGACCGGATCAGAGGAGATCCACCGGACACAGAACTCCACGCATCCTCCGGCTGCGCTAGGCGCACCACCCGAGCGAGAATGGGCGGGATGACTTTATTCTGACTTCTGGATGTCGCCACCGTCTCACAATCCCGAAAAGACACTAGAACTCCAAAAAGGAAAAAAAAAGAAAAACCGTCCCGCCGACGAGAGGAAGTGATCCACCGCATCTCCAAAGCCTCAAGGGACGCCGGAGGCGGGACGAACCGTCGGTGTCACTGGCGAGGGAGACGAAACCCTAGATCACTTTTTGATCTCCTCCGGTCTGCCTTGGTTCCCATACGTACCGGTTCACGCTATGCGTGTTCCTCCATTTATTTATCTTAGTTTAACACTATACCATATCACTGAAGATGCTGTTGCTTTTCCCTTTCGAGATTTTGCTCTCTATTTCTTGTCTTTGAACGAATATTTTCCTGCTTTCTTAGAGTATACTACTGTACATGTCAGCTTTCAAGCACGAGAAAGGACAACCATCAGCCGAGTTGCATGATGAGCGAAAACTTTATGTGATTTAAAAAGAACCCTGTGATCTGCGAGTCACGATAATATTCGAGCTTGAAGAGTCATCATAAAGAAAACGCATGGAAAATGACGCAGACTAGTTTTTTCTGGAAAAATAGAAGTATGCGGATTAGGTGCTGTGTGTGACATCTTAACAAACCTGCCGACGGCAACAAGAATTCGTCAAATACAGCGATCAACAGAACCTAAATACTAGCTTGGCTGTGTTCTTAATTGGTTAGCTGTAACTCATAAATAAAAGGCGTTGCTGTTGCGAACTTGAACTGGAACGCAGCTTCTAATGCAACAACAAAATTATAGCTTGTGGATCACTGGCATGTCACTTTTCAGTACATGCTGAAGTCTCTTCCATATTTATGCTGAATGTTTTCACCTATCTATGCAAGGGCTTTTGCTTCCATAGTACTCCACGTGAGTACGTGATTGGTGATCGATCACACAGTTATGTGACGAGCTGTAGCGCTTGGTACTCCTACATTAGTGTTCAACAAATATTCAGGACCAGGAACATACAGTATATAGTAGCAGAACACCTAGATGGAAAACAACACACATTGCTGATCTTTTCTAAAAGGAGTAACAGAAAACAGCGTATGTGCTGATTGCTCTAGTTAAAAACTGCTGGCTGCAAACCCCACAGTGGCTGTGATGAATAAACTAGTTCAATAATGCCTCAAAGACAGCCAGATTAATGAAGAACGGCTAATCTGGTTGAGTTCAGCAGCTTTTTTCCTTGATAGCACATGCAGGCCTCGCTGTGGAATGTAGATTGGATTAGAAAAGCTGCTGACAACGGTATTAACTACGAGCTCGTACGTCGGTACGCGCCCTGATTGGCCCTGGAGCTGGCTAATTAAGGATGTTTTCTTGCTTAGACGATCCAGGCTGGTGCGCGCATGAAATCAACCGTTGTTTATGTACGGTCTCTGTCCTGATCACGTGCGAGCAGATCAGATCTAGCTTTCCTGAAGGTATCGCCAATGAACAACGGGTAGTGGTTCACTGGTTGCACAGCTGAAGCCTGCAGGGGGGCGGTATCTGTATGTTTGCATTTGCTACTGAATTCCTTCACTGTAAAGGATGATGCCTTGCGTGCACCTCCTGTATAATACTCCTGGTACTAGATACAATACTAGGTATACATCGGGCAATTTAAGTCCCCATGATCGCACACATGAGCACGCTTCCGTATGCGTTATCGCTTATCGCATTCATTTTGAAATTAAAACTATGAGCGACGCTTCGAAGTGTGTCCGCGTGTCAAACGTTCGAATACGGCTCTAATTTCTAAAGCGGCGGTTACCAATAAAGAAGCGTTTGCATTCTTGTGCGGTTTCACACACGGTTTATATCCACCAATCGTGTGTAATCTGAATTGCCTACTCGGATTTTGTTCTACACTGTGCAACCTTCTCGCCTCGTTAGCGACGAGCCAGCTTGCCCATCCTATATAATGCTGCTCACCGCCGTACGTCAGTGAACTCAGCCGCGTCGCCATCGTAGACTCACTACTACACGATGGTGCGCCAGAAGAAGACCGCTCGCCTGACGTGTGTGCCTTAGTGGAGCTTTACCGCGCCCGTCGCGGCTTCAGGGAACTCCCCGTATTCGGATTCTAGGAACTGCTCCCTGTCTTCGGATTCCGGGAACTCCTCCCCGCCTGTGCGCCATCGCTGCGTGGAGCACGCGTTCCCGGAGGAGGAGAAGCAGGAGGCGAATTTGGAGATGGACAAAAACGCGGTGACGGGGACACCGGATGATTCCTCTTAGCGCGAGGCCAAGGCATGTCTCGAGTGGTGGGAGTTGGCTGCGCGCGAGGTCGAGGAGGCTGAGTTCGAGACAGAGGAGGCCATAGCGGATGTGCGCGAGGCCAAGAAGCCCGAGGAGGACGACGAGAACATACTACAAGAGCATCGCGTGGTGGAAGAGTCCATCACGAAGAAGCTGGAAGAAGATAGAGCGCGTGCATCCAATGGTGCCGAGGCCTTAGGTTCTGGCAAGGGGAATGTGGAGATAATATGCATCTCTGATTCTGATGGGGAGTAGTATAGATCGATTATTGTAAAAGTTATTTTGGTCATTTTCCTTATATGTGTACAATCGTAAATTTGCAAGCATTTTGTTCGAAAATATTAATGAATAATCTATGAATCAATTAAGAACAAAGCATCGCACAGGGTAGAGCGAGAATAGCCGTGTGCGTTGTTGACATATCGCACACGGTTGTAGTAACCAAGCCATGTGCGTTGTTGACATATCGCACACGGCTATACTAACCAAGCCGTGTGTGTGTGTTGTTGACATATCGCACACGATTATGTTATCTTACTCATGTGTGTTGTTGACTCATTGCACACGATTTGTGTGGTCTAACATTTCGTCTTCCCACTTTTTTCAGAAATTTGGCTAAGTATGAAATATCATGGGGTTTCCGCCTTCTGGCCTACTTCAGCTTCCCTATATATTTCTTCGACGGACATGGCCATTTTTTTATTTAGTATTTGTACAATGCCTCACAGCACAGAAGCCATGGCAGATCTGGTCGTCGCACCGTCGGAGTCGGAGGAGCTAATGTCCACAGCGGACGCAGCTAAGAGTGGCTCAATCGACCTCACGCCGACTGAGACAAAAGAGGAGATGTCCCCAACGTACGGAGATGGGGTAACTTCGTTGACCGCTCAGTGGAGGAGCCCGAAGACAGCTATTCGGGTTCGTCGTTGGACGAGCTGCTGGCCAACCCAGAGGACCTAGAGGAGCATAAGTTGGTGGAGTTTTCCATCCCGTTGACGCGGCGTGAGGAAGCAGTGGTGCATCGCATGGTCGAGGAGTCTTTCGACACTCTTCGTAAGGACCGGGTGTGTGCGCTGCTGCGCGTCAGGAAGGAGACCAAGAAGTAGACGCGGCTTTGGATGGGCGCTGCGGCAAAGCGTTTGGCCAAGTGGAAAGCCGCTCGCTACGGCAACCCGCTATCCGACGATGCCAATGCCTCAAGCAACGGCAACGGCCCAGCCGGCGACTAAGATTTTGTCGTCCTCTCTGATGACGACGACGATTATGCTTAGATAGGTATTAATAGGTGTTTTCTATGCGTTATATATATATATATGTAATATGAGATTGGGAATGTCCAATCTTTTTGTAGCAGGAAGGGCAAACCATGCGTTTGAATCAATGGTGCCCTTCTGGTACCAACTAATATTATCCAAATATTATTAACCATGTTCCAATATGTCTAGTACTCCTTTGTTCCAATGGTAAGATTCGGCATTCTTTAAAGTTTTATTCAGAAGTTGTTAAACTTGAAAAAACAAGAGATATCGCACACGGTTCCATCACATAAGAATCGTGTGCGAAGCTTACTTTTTACCACAAAACTATCACACGACTATTGCTACACGGCTGCATGTTGGCACACGATTTACGAAGCATTAACCGTGTACGATACCTGTTGGGCCATTTGTGCACATTAAGTGGAACCCTATCATATAAATAAGGACCAGCCGCCCTTGACCCGTATACACACTCCACTCTCCTCTCTCCAGCCGCCTCCTCTCCTCTTAAGTCGCACACGCCCTCCCGGCCCGTGGTGAAGCGCTGCCGCATTTGGCCTCCCCCGCAACCCTCCCCTGTCGGCCGACCGGACGATGACCTCGCGGGATGCCTTTTTAAGTCCGCCGACCCCCCCCCCCCCCCCCCATGGTGAGGTCGTCATCTTCTCGTCGACATCCCGAAGGTTAGCGCTTGTTTAGCAAGGCCTGCTTTATTTTTTATATGTCGTATCTTAGTAGGAAGGCCGCATTTGTTAGTATATTGATCGCTTACATGTCGGATCTGATATAATATCTTGTTTATGCACTAGCAAGGCCGGATCTCTTAGACTATCTTGTTAGTACTTATTTATTGGGGTGGTACTGTTAGATCTTGGTTTTGTTCTATTATGTTGCATCTTTGTTTAATAGGTTAGTTCAGTTAGATCTTCTTTATTGGTTGGTATTATTAGATCTTGTTTATTCTTTTATATATGATCTTCTCACTATAGAAATTTCTAACTAGAAGGGGTTTGATAAAACACTTGTCATTTTATACTTGTGTAATAGGAATCATATTTTAGTGGCACTGTACAAGAAAGAGAAGGGGGCCGAGGGTTTTGCCCCATATCTAGTTTGTGAATGAGATCCTTGCGGGCTAGTCGAGTTTCACCACATTCCTTTGCCTTTTTTGTCCATGTAAGTGAACACGGATTTTGATTTGCACCATTTTCATTGTTTCTACATTCTTGCTTTAAAGAATTTTATGCACGAAACATGCAAGCCCTTTGAGCAATACTTGCAAGTATTGCTCAAGGTGATTCCACTCAACACAAAAAAAAAGGATAAGGAGAGGTTTCTCAAATAAGGACAAGGAAATTTCCGAAGTATCCTTATTTTCAATCGAGTGGCGTCTACCCTTGTCGATGTCACATAAGTGATATCCTCTGCGGGATGAGCATGATGAGCAGCAGATTGGAAGAAATGTCCACCTTCCTTCTAACTTTCGCATTCAAGACAAAGACGTAACCAAAACCGTTCTTTCTTATTTGTGTAGTTTTCACATTTGTATAGCTAGCAATTGAAACTTTTCTCGCAATGTATGAATACGAAATGTGAAATGAATGAAACAAGGAGATTTGCTACTAGATGTTGCTTGTTCATGATATTTGCATGTGTCAAAATGTATGAATATGAAATGAAAGCCTACACGCATGGTTCTGAAAATTCTAAACGTGTGTGATGGTTCTTCAAATACACACGACTAGCTCTAGGATAAACGTGTGCGATAAGTTATTAAACACAAGTTATTAAACACACACGATGACCTTACAAAAACGTGTGCCATTGTAAGTAAACCCAGACGGCTAAATATTTATAACCATGTGTGATAACCTGAGACATCGCACATGATTCAGTAAATAGCGTCGTTTGTGATACTTGAACCATCGCACACGGTTTGTTTGTCCGTGCGCGATCTTCGACGCCATCGCCCACCCATGGATAGAGACAGAGCCACAAATCGTGTGCGATGGCCTTTTTCGACCGTGTGGGATTGCCCGATCTGTACTAGTGCGAGAAACGACCACTTGACTCACCTCACATGGGGATTTTTCTCGCCAAGCTCAAGACCACCAAACTCGAACAGCAGCAGCAGAATGACTTGGTGGTTTCTCCGTCGAGAACCTGCTCATTATCGTGCAGGCCTCTCCACCTGCACCCCGAAAATCTGTCCGGCACCTTAAAAAGTGTCCGGTTTGGGGTGTCAGACACATGTCCGACACAATTGTGGTGCCCCAATGGCGTTCCCAAAACCAAATAAAAAACTTATAACACAAACGGTTTCAAATTTCATGAAACGGCCCTAACCCTACTCTGTTTACTCGTTCTCATTCGCGAGTGCGTCCCAGTCGACGCTTTCGTTGTCGTCATCGTCGATGTAGACGACGGTGGAGGAGGAGGAGGCAGCACGAGAGGTGGAGGTGGCATTCTGGGGCGTGGCGCGTGAGGTGGAAGTGCGCCGGAGGAGGAGGTCTGCTGCGTCGTATGAAACCCGATGAGTTCTCCTTTATCTCAGTGGCCGACGCCACCAGGGCCCAGATCATGTCGGGGCAGTTGTCGTGCGGGTCGTCGCGGAGTGGTGAGGACACAAGGTAGCCCGCGGGCACCACCCCAGCGGCTTCTCCTTCACCTCATGCTTCAGCGGCGGTAGAGGTGGCCACACGGCGGGGAATGCCGCGCCGAGCAGTCGCCGATCAGCAGGCCACCACCTCGTGGAATGCGGCGATCATGTGTGTCACAGATGACGACACCACCTTCGGCTCCCTATGCAATGGGAGTGGCGCTCCTCCTTCACCAAAATACGGTGTGGTAATGAGCATATAGCGGCAATTGCCAGCCGGGACGATATGCGATTTCTATTTGGGCCACTAAAATCGTCTGAAACTGCATATCGTCCAGAATTTTCTGGTCTGGGGGGTCTACTAGAGATGCTCTGTATCATTGTGGATATGGAGATACCCTCTGTGGCCAAACCTGGCCATTGTCCTCTTGAGTCGTGTAGCCACGTCCACGGGATAAGAGTATCTCCAACTCGACTGGGCAAATTTGGCCCCTTATTTGTCTGCGGACATGCCAGACAGTGTTAAAACGTGTACTATTTAAGCCCTCATTTATATGTGCGCGCAACCATGCCCCCTTAAAATGTCTGGTCAGTTACATGTGATTGGTGGAAATGAAGAGAGAAAGGAAACATAAAGAGAAAATAAAGAAAATAGGTGGTCCAGAGTGGACCACATCGTCCTATGTGGCAGCATGTCTGCACATGTCTGAGCGACCTCATAACCACCCTCCATATTGGCGACTATGGGGGTGCCGGACAGTCTAGAAACAGAGGGACATAATGGGGAGACCGATTGGGTAGGCTATTTTACTCTCTCTCTACTTTCCGGACAGTGTCCAGTCTATTGTTCGGACAGCGTCCAGTCTATCCGCCTGGGTAAATAGGGGGAGAAAGGAGGACCGGATTAATATGCTCTAACGGCGCAAACCTGCATCGGCAGATCACACTGGTGGAGCCGTGGGTCGGTCTTTTTCTTCTTTTTCTCTGTTTCCTCGTTTTTCTAATTTAATATTTTTTCACTCTTTTTCTACTTGTGTTTCTGTTTCTTTTTCCTTTTAACTATATGCTTTTTTTAACTCTGCGAACAATTTTTAAAATTATGAGAATTTTTTCTCTTATATGAACACTTTTTTGAATTTGTGAACAAGTTTTTTTAACTGTATGAACTTTTTTTTTGGAAACATATGATTTAATTCGTGTAATAACTAATAAGTAAACCATTTTTTTGAATCTCGTGAACAATTATTTAGTACTGTGTGAAAAAAATTAACAGATGTGTGAAGATTTTTTTTTAACAGATGTGTGAATATATTTATCTCGCATATGAACATTATATAAACTTCATGAACAATATTTTTAAAACTTATAGAATTTGTTTCTTATTATTAACATTTTATAAAAACATCGTGAACAATAATTTTTCATCTATATCACCCTTTTTCCTCAACTCTTTAACATAAGAATATAAAGTAAAAAGGAAAAGGAAAAATATAAAGAAAAAAACAAAAAACAAAACAGAGAAGAAAAAACAAAAGGAAAATAAAAAAGAATGCAGCACTCTATTTCATCCATTCAATTGTCCACATCTCCAATTTTTAATCATCAAATACAAAAAAATCACATCAATTAAATTTGGACTTTCGATAATTGTGAGAAATCAAATCTTTCTTATTTCTATAAACAATTTCATATTATGGGTCTTGTATGTCTTTATTTACACAATAAAATCCTTAAATAGATTTCTATCGCAATGCGCGGGGTATCTTTCTAGTATGTTTAAATCAGCATCCGTCTAGCCCATCAGGAAAAGGACCATTTTCCTCTTAAGCTACATGAGTCCGTAAATTATTTCTGGGTATGACCATCAAAAGTTCAATCTTTGCGAAGATCTATATGTACATTGTGGAGTACTTTCGTCCTAACAAGTGTCGTATCCGGACCAGTCCGCGCGGAGAACTTTTCTCCTTTTGTTGTTGTCTTTTTTGCATGTGTATTTGCATATATTTTGGTGTACTTTTAGATGTACTTCATGGCGCGTGTACATACACGTGTACCACAGAGCACCGTGGAGTATAGAAAACCGGAGTACAAATAAGTAAACTTACACTAAAAAGAGGAGTACAAGTACCCTAAAAACAGAGCACAAGTAAACTGAAATTCGGAGTACAATTACAAGGAAACCCGGAGTACTAGTACACTGAAATCTGGAATACAAATGTACTACTAGTTTTGAAAGTAGAAAAATAAAGTTCATCGAAACCTATTAACATGGAATTGAGTTTTCAAAATCTCAGCGCCATGAACGCAATGAATAAAACATCTCGTAATTCGGACAAACAGTTTAAAAGATATTTCAGTTTGAAATTTTGTTTTAAAAGAAAAGGGAAATTGTCTCCCGTACCTCCACCACCAAAATCTGGTATTCCATGGTTCTTCTCTCACAAATCATGACATGTGTCATGAGGAGAGCACCTCACTTTATTCGCGTGTAAGGAGAACTAGTACAATGAAACCCGGAGTAAAAGTACACTGAAAACAGAAACACAAACATATTAATCTTGGAGGTACGAAAACAAAATTCAACGAAACCTATTAACACTAGCAAACGAGAACGGGCTGATTTTTTAATTTAAGACCATGGGGCTCGACAAAGTGCATGAACATGTAGATTGTCCAGCATCATTTTAACCTGCTAATGATCGCCCCACTGATAAAGACATGGAATACGAAAAGATTACCAACCAACTATCTATCCATTTATTTATACTTAGAGGATTTTTGAAGGAAGATTGGATTGATCAAATTGCAGCAAACATGAACTTGCTACTTCACTCCAACTTACATAACTAAATAAAATATAGTTGTTCAAACGTGCGTGGGGGATCGTTGGAGAACATACTGAAATTTTGATCTACTATGATTGGTGAAGTCAAGTTCAGGCATCAAACAGCCTACTCACTGAAAATGCTATGTTCCAAGTTCCCAATTATACTGTACCTGCCGTTTAGCCTGTCCAAGAGTGGAAGAGTGCAGAAGAGAATAAGAACTCGGCAGCGGCGGCACACTCGATGGGAATGATGGCGGCGGCCGGCCGGGCCGACCGGACGGGACGCAATAATGCGGCAGATTGGCCGTGAGGGCTATTGAAGGCATGCTTGTGGCCGTGATCATCGGCGCCGCAAGCAGCATGGGCATGAAGAGGGGCGTGGATTACTACTTGCTGATTAATCATTTAACAAGTCGTCCTCTCAGGCAGCAGCAAGAGCAGGTCTTCTCTTCAGGCCCTGTCGCATAAAGAAGAAGAAGAATTTGAGAACAATGGCCGGCGAGGACTGACTGGGGTGCAGCATAGCAGTGTTGGGTAACTCGCGATGCATGTAAGGAGGAGGAGGAGGAGGAGGAGTAGGAGGAGGAAGAGGAGGAATTGACCGAGGACTGCCGGGGAGCAGGATCTCGTGGAGGTTGCCGTGGTGGGCGAGCGGCTTGCAGGTCGTGAACGTCCTACCCAACCGGCCTTCCGATCCACGGCCTCCCTACCGACGCCGACGGAGCTCGGCCATGGCGGGCTGCTCGAGTAGGCATTGGGGGAGTTTCCCGACGAGTCTGCATCTGGGCGGCGAGGGGATGAGGTCGCTGGAGCGGGTAGCCGGATGAGGTGGCGCTGATGGAGTGGCACGGGCATGCTCCTCCCAGCTCAACCTCTCCAATAGCCGACCAGCCCTGCTGGCGGCCGCTGCATCCTTGTCGGTCGCCGCCGCCGCCGCTCAAAGGAGAAAGGAGGAGGGGGGTCGGTTGGCGGCGAAAACGCAAAACTTCCGATTATTTAGACCGCGGGTTGATTTCCTGGTTTGTGAGGGGCTAAATTGAAAATAGCCACGACGTACCACCACCACGGTCGCTTATCAATATTATATAGTAGAGATGAGATCATCTCAGCGCAGGAAATGCAACGGTAAAACCCGCTCGTAATTCAGACAAACGGTTGAAAAGATATTCAGAGTTTAATTTTTTTGCTTCTAGAAAATAAAAAGGAAATTTCCACCCGCACATCCACCCCAAAATCAAGAATTTCCATGGTTTTATTTCTCTCACTGATATCACTAATCGTTAATCACGACACATGTCGCCAACCCGCACTGTTTAGCTGCAAGCCGCCAGACCTGAAAATACAGGCGACAGCTGCACCACACTGTAGCAAATTTAAACGGAAGAATAAACGACCGTACTATACGAGCATATTTGGTGTCATAAAATGTACTCCCTCCGTTCAAAAATAAGTGTCTCAAGTTTGACAAAAAGTAAATTTATCTATACATGAACGAGTATAAGAGAACAAAGGGTTTATCGCCAGAAATTCACTTTGTCTTCTGATGCATATACTACTCCCTCTACAAAAACACATTTCAAAATGGTTTTGGTGACGTTGACACTATGATTAGGGGACTAATGTTACCTACAAGTGTATACTCACGTTTTAGTCACAGCTGGTGATGTGGAGTTCTGGAAGGAGACCCCCCAATTCACAAAGAGCAAGGGTGTCAGCAGCAGAGTATCTAGGTTTTATATTCTCTTGAGTTATAGGTATGCCACACTATTAAGGGGGGTTTCTTGTTGAGCTTACTCAGGATGAACTCATGTCATACACCTTGACCCATTACACCTCATATCCATCCACAATTAAGAGAGTTATATCTGGGCTACTTGATTTCTCGAGTATTCTGCGGAATTTGCCTTTCCGGTATAGAACCCAGAAAAATCCAGACCTAACACCGGAGCCCGGGATCAGGGCGAGTCCAGTAGCGTCTCGATGAGCCTGAAATCGGCCATGTGCCACACCCGGAATTTATTCCGGGCGCCGGCACCAGTTCTGGACCATTCTGAATGCCACACCGGACAGTGCAAATTTAGTGTAATAGTCAGATTTTAAGTGGATGGTATATAAAGCCACCCCTTGTTCTCGAAGGGGTAGGTTGACCGGATCGAAACACGACAAATCTCTTGCTCTCTCTCCACCATTAGTTGTGAACCACAAAGGGTTCAAGATCCCCTAATCCCTCAAACCAAATACAAATTCCTTTGAGGAAATCCAAGAGAAGGTCTTGATCTACGATTTCACCAAGCTAAAAGTGAGTTCCCTTGAGTTCATCAAGTTGCTTGTTACTGTTGGATTTGTTGGGAAACCCTGGACGTGCTAGGTTGCCCAGAAGCTTTTGGGTTATGGATTTGCGCGTGGGGAAAGTTTGTAAAGATTTGGAGGTCGCCTCAAGATTTACCACTCGTGCTTGAGCTCCTAGTTAGTGTGGGAGGCTCAAGGAGGAGCAGGTGAAACTTCGTGGCGAACGAGTATTGTTCGTGGTATCCCACATCTCCCCAAGGTGACGTAGTTTCCTCCCAAGGAAACGCATATGGTATTAGAGCAACTCTAGCATATGCTGGATAATCTCGTACCGGATAAATCGTATACGGTAAGCCGGATGCTGATTATCCGGTATGAGTTGTGTTCTGGTAGAACAGATGCAGGAACTAATATTGGATATTTAAAACGGTAGATGGAGTTGCAAGTTCGCGCGAGAAATTTACATAGAACAGGAATTGAAATTACGGTAGAACTGAAATTAAAACGAATTGAAATTAAACTAAACTAAAAACAGAAATGGAACCCTAGATTTACTCGTCGGCGATGTAGCTTCTCCGGCGATGTAGCTTCGGTGGCGATCTCCTCCCGGCGTCGGCGTCAGCGTCGACCTACGGGTCGATGTCGAGCTCGTCCGCCTCGACGAGGCTGCGCATCGCCCAAGCGAGTTCCTGTTCGTCGACCACCGCTATCAGGCGCTCCGCGCACCGGGAGCTCGTGCCTCCAAGGCCGCCGTCGCGGCCTTGACCTCCTCGTCGCCTCTGCGGGGGCGAGACCATGCCAACAGAACATCGTCGGTGAATCGGTCGAGGTGGATAGTGCCACTGCCACACTGACCGAGGGTCACGCGGCAGTGGTTCGCCGGAATGGGTGGCTCCTCCGGCAGACAGTACTGATCCTCGAAGTCCTGGCCGGCTCCGGACGCTTCCTCCTTCGGCCATCACCGGAGCTGCCCGCCTCTGCGTCGTTCGCCCTCTCCGGGAGGAGCTGCTCCTAGAGGGGGCCTTGTAGGAGCCGCACTTGCGTGAGCCCTCCGAGCGGTGGCGACGGGCCTCCTCGTCTTCCGGTGGAGAATGGTCTCCGCTGCCTCCTCCGCGCCCACCGGAGTCACGCAAGGTGGAGCCCGCCATGGATCTCGAGGAAAATATGGGAGAGGTGCGGCGGATCTCTTGGAATCGCTCGTCGTAGCTAGCTAGCGGTGGATGGGAGCGGATAGGGCGGAGGGCTCGTGGCGCGTACCCTAAACGACCCTCGCTCCCCTTTTTATTCCGCCGGAGCCACCGCTTATCTTGCTCCCCGGATAAACTTTTCCGGGCCAGCCCATATGCAGTATCTGGTTGGGCCCGAAATTTGGCCCACCCCGCATATCGGCCTGAGTTTTCCGGGGCGAGAGCCTTATTCGATAACTGCTAGAGACGCTCTTTCATCTTTCCCTCCGCGTGTCTCGGTTATTTCTATTCGAGCTCTTTCATTATTGTATCTACATTTGTGATATCCTTCGAGTTTGAAGTATTTTATTGCATCATATAGGGTGTTTCGTTTAAATGTTAGGTTTACCTTATTTATCCGCATAGCCTCAAACTTGTGAAAAGAAAAGTGAAATTTGTTCACTCCCCTCTAGGTTATCATCTCTATCCTATCAGAGTGGTACGATGGAGCGGTGGCTCCAGGATGGAGGTGGCCCTCGGGGCATGCATGTCAGGCTTGCCGTGATGTAAGGTGTTGTTGTACGTATGACATGTGGGGCGGGTCATGCGTCAACGGAGTCATGCCTCATATCTTGTTGCTCACGTTAAACAAGGTGCCTTACAGATTTTGGTGGTCAAGATCACACTCCGGGCAAAAGCCTTGCACTTCGGTGCCAACGACGAAGGCACCTTGGGTGTCGTTCTCCTACTTGATTGTGTGGTTTGGGAGCTACGATCTTCTACTTACATGTGTGTCTTAAGTTTCCCGAGGTGAAAATTAAGCTCTTTTGGAGCGGGAGGCAGTGACGTTCACGTTACCTTCTTGAAGGCTCTGCCTTGGAGTACTGAAACCTCGTGGTTCAATAGGTTCACGCAGTTGCCATGTGGGGTGGCTTTGTTGTTGGCGTGGTGGATGCCGGGGCATCGACATCGTATGGTGGATGTGTGTTGAGACGACAACCTCAAATTGCTTTTTGGCGACGCTCTATGGTGTATGATTGTGGCTTTGCATAGCTTGGATGGCGACCTGGTGTTGCGAGGGTAGCGAGCTCGTCAAGCCAGTCGGTAGCATATGTGTGGTAGCTCTGACTGCTATGTCTACGGGTGGTCGGCTTGTATAGCCAGGGCTACGAGGAAACCGAATCATGAGGCGTTGTGACTCGCATGCGACGTTGGTGTTGTTCGGTGAAAGTCGGGGCGGCGTTCTCGGACACGGAGGAGTGTGTTTGATGAAGTGTGATGTGTTTGGTTGAGGTCATGAAGTGGAACGTAATGAAATGGTTCCACACCGAAAGGTTGTTCTTGTGTTTGGTTGAGAAATAGAATGGAACCAGGTGATTTCTCAAAATACATGCTCGAGAGAATGTACGCATTTTTCAAAATCCATGGAATCATTTTCTCATTACTAAACGCACCCCACGGTCACTCAACTTATCTATTATCTTGCTTTTCTTTCTGCTAAACACACCTCACACTTGTTCACCTCTTCTATCCTCAGAATATGCCCCATCTCGTTTTTGAACCAAACACACAAATCAAACCAACCAATTTTTTTTTAACTCAAACCAAACGTAGGAACGGAACCAACCTATTGTCTGGAATGAAATCATGATATTACATTCCACTTGGTTACCACCAAACACATCCTATTGTAGCGTCATGTGGGAGACGACTCTGCATTGCTTGTGTGGTTTTTGGGTCATGTTTTCTTTGTTAACATGATACTAGGTAATGTATGACTTTAGGCCCGAATTTTCTATAAACTTGGTCATCTATACGGGATGTAGCCATGTAGGATCGTCCTGCCCTTTCGTGGGTTCCTCAAAAAATTGCAACCTGATGCGCCATCTCCTAAATATAATTCTATTGCAACGTGATGCACACCACTTCCGTATACATCTCGACCATTTCCCTATCGGACCATGCCCAATCATCCAATCAATCAACGAAGCACCGGAGCTTGCGGATACGAAAACGTGGCACCACACCACAATGACATTCGTTCACACGCCCGTACTTCCGCAAAGAGAAGCGAGGAAGAAGAATTATCGGGGTGGCCGTAGTATGCGTAGGATACACTTCGCGCCAAATGGTACATCAATCAAAGCCGAGCTCCAGTAACCGCATTGATGGGAAAAATAATTGCGGTGAAGAGCGCTGGTACCAGCATTGAAACCGGGCGCCAGTGCTCGCAAGTAGGCATGGGCGCTGCGACCTCGAAATAATGGGAAGACGATGGTCTCTCCGCCAACGAATAGCGACGAAGCTTTCTCCATCCTGCCACCACCACCAGCGTCGTCTTAGTTAGCGAATCGTCACTTGCTCTCAGAGTCACAGTGGAGTGAAGCTGCAGAGCAGAGAGCGAGATCGACCGAGCAGGGAGCAGAGAGCAGAGCATGGGCACTATGGCGGCCAGCGTCGAAGAGATTGCCAGTCGGCGGCGCCACCGGGGCTGGAGCTGCACGCGCTGCAGCACCTGGGCGAGCTGCGGGCGACCTACGAGAGCGGGAGGACGCGGCCCCTGGCGTGGCGGCAGTCCCAGCTGCGCGGCCTCCTCCGGCTCCTGGCCGAGAAGGAGGAGGAGGCCTTCCGAGCGCTCCGCCACGACCTCGGCAAGCACCGCGCCGAGGCCTACAGAGACGAGGTTTCTCTCTTTTCGATTTGCGCCGTCGCCGGCGCACGAGGTTTTTCCGTTTCTTTCACGCTAAATCTGTATTGTGTTGGTGGGTTTAGGTCGGCGTGATCATCAAGTCCGCCAACGCCGCGTGAAGGAGATTGGGAAGTGGGTAGCGCCGGAGAAGGCAAGCTTGATTCATTATTTGGCAACTAATATTGTTCGTTCTCATCGGACCCAAATGCTTTGGAGCCTAGCTAATTAAATCCGCCGGTGTCATGGGTGGATGGGGCGCAGGTTTGGGTGCCACTGGTGGCTTTCCCGGCGAGCGCCCACGTCGTGCCGGAGCCGCTCGGGGTCGTCCTCATCTTCTCCTGCTGGAACTTCCCACTGGGTAATCATTTCAGTGTCGATCTCTCTAGCCTTGCTACGTCTATTTTTCATTTTACGAAGCTAGTCCACCGTTTCACTTCTTGCGAGTTACTACTCCCTTGGATTTAAAATAAGTGTCGCGGTTTTGAATTTAGTACTGGAATACAGCTAGTTCCTGCCACTGATGAATTCAGTCAGTGATACTGAATGTTACAGTTTTCACTCATCGGTGATCATTGGTCCACTGAATTTTCACCGATACATGGGGACATGCCACCAGCTAGGCTTACATGCATGAAACTAACAAGGCACGCGCTACCGTGATAGTACTAGCTACACTTATAGAGAGCTATGTGTAGCTCTGGTTCCATATCACCGCTCTCCTCGCTTTACAAAATTCTTGCCTGCGCCAGTACCGGACATTCATCAAAATGGGTCGATTTCTATTTTTACCTGAATTGCGGTTGTGGTACATGTCAGCTGAAGGATAAACCTACTTTACTTCACAGCGGCTGGAGAATCAACCAACGTTCTTCAGCTGTGTTGACCATGAGTTAGGACTCAATTCAGAGTACTTCCGTAAGTAGTGTGAGTTAATGCAGTCAGAGCGGTGTACGTTCACGTAACCTCGATTTTCCCTGTTCTCAACCACCGGCCAGTTTGTATTATTCTCCCATATCCCCGTCCTTGTGCGTTGGTTTCGTCGGACTGATTTGATGCAAACGTCGTACCTCGTACGCTAGTTCAGCGCACATGCCGTTCCACAGTGCTTGCATATTCAGCCAAGAGTCCCTGCAGCTGTATAAGAGAGCAATTCAGCTGTAGATTTCACTGCAGTTGCTTGCAAAACAGAAATTCTGATGGATCTATCTGATCTACCACAGTCGGCGACACAAGCTTGTGCCGTGTGCCCCAGGTCCCAAGTGGCGCCACGCTGCCGTAAACTTATCCTGTATCTGTATGTACTACCGGCGCGTCTCAGATTACACCTCTCCGGGCATGTGTTAACGGCCAAAGAAAGGCCGAGCAGACACAGCCAGTGGTACCACCCCGGCAGTTAGCTAGTGCCAAAAGCTCGCGGCATGGTTAAAACGGGCCATTCTGAATTGTAAATACTTTAAAAGTCGATCGTAAACTGCCCGGGTTAATCCAAAGAATGTGTGTGCAGGCCTGTCTTTGGAGCCTCTGATCGGGGCCATAGCGGCCGGGAACGCGGTGGTGCTGAAGCCATCGGAGCTGGCGCCGGCCAGCGCCAAGTTCCTGGAGGAGAACATCGCCGAGTACATGGACGGCACGGCCGTGAAGGTCATCCAAGGCGGCCCGGCGGTCGGGGAGCAGCTCATGGAGAACAGATGGGACAAGGTCCTCTTCACCGGTAAATCAGCCGATCACCATACCTAATTCCACTGATCACCAGCAAGTACTAGTAGTAGTCAGTGATCCGGACCGGTGACGCCTCGTTCAGGGTGCCCTCGCGTGGCGCGCATGGTGATGACGGCGGCGGCGAAGCACCTGACGCCGGTGGCGATGGAGCTTGGTGGGAAGTGCCCCTGCATCTTCGACTCCGCCACCCTGGGCAAGGGGCGGAACCTGCAGACCTCGGTGAACCGCGTCATCTTCGCCAAGTGGTCGTCCTGCGCCGGCCAGGCCTGCATCGCCATCGACTACGTGCTCGTCGAGGAGCGGTTCGCGCCCACCCTGGTATTGTTTAGTTACTTATTACTTCCGATCAGTTCATAAGAGCCTCCCTCATGCGCGCTGTATCATTCTAACGTCATGGCGTGTTCGTTTCTCTTCACTGATGTGCTGCAGATTAAGTTGCTCAAGTCGACGCTGAAGAGGTTCATCGCCGACTCCGATCAAATGGCGCGGATCGTCAACGCGCGGCACTTCCAGCGGCTGAGCGGCCTCCTCAAGGACAAGTCGGTGGCGGCGTCCGTCCTGTACGGCGGCAAGTTAGACGCCAAGAACCTGTAAGTAAATTCTCAACTCACCCGTCCTCGTTGGTTCAGAGTTGTGACTGACCTCCTCGCAACAACAAAATAAATAAACATTTTTCAGGTGCATCGAGCCCACGATACTGCTGAACCCTCCGCTGGACTCCGCGATCATGACGGAGGAGATCTTCGGCCCTCTGCTCCCCATCATCACGGTAACTGAACGCTCAACCGGCAAAACCGAACACCCCGAGCAAATTTGAGCAACAGAATGAAACGGTGTCTCCTCTCCTGGTTGAATACATAACAGGTGGAGAAGATCGAAGACAGCATCGCGTTCGTGAGGGCGCGGCCGAAGCCGCTCGCCGTGTACGCCTTCACCAACAGCGCGTCGCTGAAAAACCGGATCGTGGAGGAGACGTCGTCGGGAGCGTCACCTTCAACGACGCCGTCGTACAAGTACGCAAGCGTTAAGATCCATCTGATCTTCGCCATCTATGCGAACGAAACACGACGTTTCCTGACCAGTGGGTGGTTCAATTTTCTTTTGCAGTATGGCATCGACACGCTGCCCTTCGGAGGCATCGGGCAGAGCGGGTTCGGGCAGTACCACGGCAAGTACTCCTTCGAGATGTTCAGCCACAAGAAGGCTGTCCTGAAGAGAGGCTTCCTTGTCGAGTTCATGCTCAGGTACCCACCCTGGGACGAGCAGAAGATCGCCATGATGCGCCACCTCTACCGTTACAGCTACATCCGGTTCATCTTCACCTTCCTCGGCCTATCGAGGACATGAAAAGTAGAACGTCGGAAAATTGGCTATCGAGCCTGACTGAATGGGTCTGTCCAAAGAAATTATTATTTGGTGAATGAATGAACAGATAATCGAATAAACGTAACGTGTTAGTAGTTCCTAAAGAATACATACCAGGTTTGCACTTATACTTGCTAGTGTACCAGGTTTGCTCATCCCACATGTCATTTCTGGATATTTTTAATGATAATTTGAACCCTATTTTGAGGGATGCAAAAGCAGCAGTCACCATTCTCAGGATACAGCAAGTAAGAAGAATTGTATGAAGGCAAAATACATTGTAGGAGCTCGCGTGCTCTGCAAAAATGGCTCTGGTCTTTGTTGATAATACAAGAAAATAATACAACGACCATGCTCTTTGTTTTGTTTCGAATTGTGCTAACATTATGTACATGTAAGACAGCTATATATCAGCAACTGCTATATGTACAACAACACTACAGGTGGCATGAAGACCTCCCATCCCGCTAGCGATAATCGCAAAGTGTTCCAGCTTGTAATCTGAGAGCAACCTGCATGTTTTTATTAAGAAAATAAGCATGAAAATTGAAAGCAGTAGCCGTTTATCGGAGTAGCTATTTGTCTAGACACAGGGTTCTCTAAAACACGAAGTTCATGCGGACTACAATCACCAAACCAGTACACATGACACTATTACTTGATTACTAGTGAAGATGCAATATAATAATAGCTCAAACAGGGAATGTGGTTAAAGATATTACCATTTTAGTGGAGGACGCTCACCCAGAGCCTTCTGACATTACACCTCTGCATATACTGTACTGAGCATCAAAAAGCAGAAGCAGGCTCCACCCGAAGTACATTCTGCTGGAGCTGTTCAGTGGGACCAAACATGGTCCGACCTCACGATGATGGAATATTGGCGTAGATATATCCTCACTCCAATCATTTTATGGCCGCCTTTTCTATTTTCTTTTTCTCAGCTTCCGCATTTCGAGCATTTTCATCACGTGATTTCTTGAACATATTCACAAAAATAACCAAAATCGATGTGACTGAAAAAGAAAGCAAGAAATCATCAAGGAAAGATCCACAAGTAAATACAGCTATGCTAAGAAAAACTAAGTTCATATCAATCAAACAGTAGATTCAATCCATAATGGAACTAAAATGACAGACAATGGCACTAGATAGACCATTCCTGATAAATAGCTATTCTGGAAAATGACTGCTTGGACAAGAAGAACATTTGTGCACGAGCGAAATTTCCTTAAGGGGCACGAGAGAACATTTTGAAGTTTTTCACCTGCGCTAATGCAATCAACAACCTTTTATCATAGTGGAATTGATAGGTAAGAAGATATTACTCAAACTGTAGTCTAATCGACCACACTTCTTCATACGATGAGTTACATGCGTGCACATAATCAAGAGAACAATGGCTAGTAAAGCTGTAATATATTATTAAGGCCACACAAACCTTGCTCAAAAGGGCAGCGGGCTGGATCTTCACCAAAATACTGAGCTAGGGAATCAGCATTTCTTCCCTGCAAAACGAATGTCATCAAAATATTTCACAAACACAAGGCGCGAACAAAAAATACATTTAAAGCAGGGCCTCACCACTTCTGCATACAAGGAAATGAGGGCCCTAACCACAGCTTCTGCTGAGTCGAGAAAGCATTTCAATGCCTGTAAAAGCAACCGATCTCAGTTCACTCATACAAGAATCATTATTTTTTTGCACTCTTACATACTGTCTCGTCAGACATGCTTGCTTTAGAGTTAAAATAGTCCCTGAACATCACTACTCCTACCGAGTCAGTTCGGACTGTACACGGCGTTATTGCTGTGCTGGATGCAGTGCACACCAACAATTCCCCAAATGGTGTAACGATTGTATTAAGTAGCTAAAAGGATATTTTCGTAAGTCAATTTACTCGCACATTCCTGATTGTTCTGAGCAATACATTTGTGTACAAAATGCATGACAAGCTGTGACCTTATTTACATTCCGTCATAAAAGTGTGTGAGAGTAATCCTTGCATAGGAGTTAATCTAGAATGTTCTAGTAGTACTATTCATATGTAAGCTTTAGGCAGTAAGCTAGAATAGAAATCTGTAGAAGGCTGTAGAGCTTTGTGATCCTAGTTAGCAGTAGAAAGCTCTAGAAGGTTATAGGTCTAGCTGTAGTATTCTGCCAGGTCCAAACCGACCTATACTTGTACCGACCTTGTATCCTAAATAGCACTATGCAATACAAGCTGCTGTAGCGTTTTGCAGCATACAACAAACACCTTCCCACATAGCTAACTCTAACATTTGGTATCAGAGCCAAGTTAGGAGAGGTTCAGCCACGGTTAGGAGAGGATCAGCCCAGTGAGGAGAGGATCCTGAGAGATGTCTGCTGAAGGTCACAGGGTGTTGCCCGCAGTCCGTCTCACCAGCCGCGGCGCCGTTCCCCTTCACCACCACCGAGACGACCGCGCCACCGCGAGGCTGGAAGGCGCGAGGTCATTGTCGAGCATGTCGTGAAGGAAGTCGGCGGCGGCAATTACCCGATGTTGACGCGGACGAACTACACCGAATGGAGCCTCTCATGAAGGTGAAGCTGCAGGCTCGGGGCATCTGGGATGTAATCGAGCTCGGCGCCGACGACTTCCAGGAAGATCGAATGGCGCTGGAGGCCATCCTGCAAGCTGTCCCACCAGAAATGGTGGCCGGCCTGGCTGTCAAGCGGACAGCGAAGGAGGCATGGGAGGCGATCCGAGCCATGCGTGTTGGTTCAGACCGCGTGCAGAAGGGCAAGGTGCAGCAGCTGAAGAAGGAATTTGAGATGATCTCGTTCCACGACGGGGAGTCCGTTGATGATTTCGCGCTGTGCCTCACCAACCTCGTCACAAGCCTCGGCACGCTCGGAGCACCTATCGACGAAACTCAAGTCGTCGAGAAATTCTTGTGAGTTGTGCCCCCTAGGCTGTCGCAGATAGCCCTTGCAATCGAGACCCTCCTTGACACTTCTGATATGTCGTTGGAGGAGGTCACCGGTCGGCTGAAGGCAGCAGAGGACCGTCTCGTGTCGCCGGAGCCGCTGCTTGAGCAGGGCAAGCTCCTACTCACAGAGGAGCAGTGGCAACAAAAGATGAAGGAGCGCCAAGGAGGCAGCTCCTCCAGGCCTGCGCTGGCAGCGCACAGCGACGACGACGGCCACCGCGTAAGAATGGTGGAGACGGCAACGATAGTGCAGCAGCTAGGGACGGCCCACGCGATGACACATGCCGCAACTGTGGCCGTCGCGGCCATTGGGCCAAGGACTGCTGGCAGCCTAGGAGAAACGGAAACAGGGCATATCTGGCCCAAGCAGAGGAAGATGATGATGAGCCTGCTCTCCTCATGGCGCAGGTCTGCGCCACTTCTGCCCCAGCCATGACGATGCTGACCTGCGCCACTTCTGCCCCAGCCATGACGGTGCAGCAAAGCGAAGCCCCTGCCCAAGCCATGAAGGTGCAGCAAAGCGACACTCCAGCCCCGGCCATGATGGTGCAACAAAGCGTCGCTCCAGCCCCAGCCATAGTGGCGAAGGACGCAGCACTACAGCTCCAGAGCATGCCCCACTTCACATCGACGAGCCAAAGGGAAAATCTTACCTCAAGACGAGCAGCGACGACGAGCGAATTGAGCGCTGGTACCTCAACTCCGGCGCCCGTGACGTTGATGAAGAGCAAGGCTGGGATTGGGTAGCAGAAGGCAGCGAATACTTCGACGACAACTTTGACATCGAGTACATCGTCAGGGCGCCCAGCCAGGTGCCCAGTTCAGGAGAAGACGGACCTAAACATGGGGCTCAAGGTGCCTCAGCCAGCACACCACCATCGCCTCCATCTGCTCCAGCAGCAAGTGCTGCAACCCCAACAACTACAGAATTTGTCACGCCACCAACAAATGATGATGATCGGCTCGACGTTGCACATGGCGACACGCCAGTCCGCTATCGCATGGTCGAGGATTTGGTTGGAGGAGAAGAACCAGTGCCTGGGCTTGCACCACGCAACCTTGACTGTGAGCTAAACTTGGCCAGCACGGCTCATTTTGCAGAAGCTGAGCGCGACAAGGCATGGCAGGCAGCCATGCGTGAGGAAATAGAAGCTGGAGCGAAACAAGACATGGGAGCTCGTGGATCTGCCACACGGGCATCAACCAATAGGCCTCAAGTGGGTCTATAAGTTGAAGAAAAATGAAGCTGGCGAAGTAATCAAGTACAAAGCACGGCTGGTCGCTCGCGGCTTCGTTCAACAAGCCGGCGTAGACTTTGATGAAGCCTTTGCTCCCGTGGCTCGCATGGAATCGATCCAGCTGCTACTTGCTCTGGCTGCCCAGGAGGGGTGGCCCGTCCACCACATGGACGTAAAATCAGCTTTTCTCAATGGAGAACTGAAGGAGGAAGTCTATGTGAAGCAGCCACCCGGTTTCGTCGTCAAAGGTGAAGAAGGAAAGGTACTACGGCTGCGCAAGGCCCTCTATGGCCTGCGACAGGCACCGCGAGCATGGAACGCGAAGCTTGATTGCACGCTCAAGGAAATGGGCTTCAAATAGAGCGAGCACGAGCATGCAATATACCGGCACACCACCAGTGAGGTAATCCTGCTCATTGGAGTCTATGTAGATGATCTAATCATCACAGGTTCATCCAAGGGAGCAGCGGAGAGCTTCAAGAATAAGATGAAGACAAAATTTGAGATGAGCGACCTTGGATTGTTGTCTTTTTATCTTGGAATCGAAATCCAGCAGCACGCCAACATTATCAGCCTATGCCAGGCACACTATGCCTCGCGCATCCTTCAGCTGGGAGGCATGGAAGGCTGCAATTCTGCACACACTCCAATGGAGGAGCGGCTCAGGCTAAGCCGTGAAAGTACAGCAGAAGAGGTGGACGCTACAGAGTACCGGCGGATCGTTGGCAGCCTCCGCTATCTCGTCCACACCAGGCCAGACCTGGCCTTTGCTGTTGGGTTCGTTAGTCGATTCATGGAACGACCCACAGAGGAGCATATGATGGTTGTGAAGAGAATCCTACGCTACGTCGCTAGCACGATCAACTATGGTCTTCACTACAGGCGGAAGACAAAAGAGGCATGGCTGATTGGTTATAGTGACAGTGACCTCGCTGACGACATAGACACCAGGAAGAGCACGAGTGGCACACTGTTCTTCTTCGGCAACTGCTTGGTAAGTTGGCAATCTCTCAAGCAGAGGGTGATTGCTCAGTCTTCTTGTGAGGCAGAATATGTAGCAGCCACAACTGCAGCAAATCAGGGAATTTGGCTGGCTCGACTTCTTGCTGAACTTCTAGGAAGAAAAGCTGAGACGGTTGAGCTAAAGGTGGATAGCAAGTCTGCCATAGCGTTAGCCAAAAACACAGTCTTCCATGAGCGCAGCAAACATATCGATATTCGGTATCACTTCATCAGAGATTGCTTGGAAGATGGAAGCATCAGCACAAGCTTCATCAGTACATCAGATCAGCTCGCTGACATCTTGACGAAATCTTTGGGGCGAGTGAAATTTCAGGAGCTGCGTGCTCGAATTGGAATGGTCGAGATAAAATCAAGCTTGAAGAGCAAGGATTAGGGGGAGAATTGTGAGAGTAATCCTTGCATAGGAGTTAATCTAGAATGTTCTAGTAGTACTATTCATATGTAAGCTTTAGGCAGTAAGCTAGAATAGAAATCTGTAGAAGGCTGTAGAGCTTTGTGATCCTAGTTAGCAGTAGAAAGCTCTAGAAGGTTATAGGTCTAGCTGTAGTATTCTGCCAGGTCCAAACCGACCTATACTTGTACCGACCTTGTATCCTATAAATAGCACTATGCAATACAAGCTGCTGTAGCGTTTTGCAGCATACAACAAACACCTTCCCACATAGCTAACTCTAACAAAGTGATTAATGAATGGATGGTACTAAAAAAGGGTGCACTTATTCTGCTGTCTACTATATGCAAATTTACAAATCATAGAAAAACAGAAACATAGTAAGTGCTCAATGAATATCTGGGGACAGCTAATTCAATAATTTGGTATGTTTAAGTTAATGTCATTTCTTGTCTGAATATGTAAAATTATAAGCGCCTTAAGCAGTGGACTAATTGTAAGAACAAATATGCTTAACATCCAACAACCGTGAAAGTAGACAAAAGGTAAAATGTTTCTTACTTTACGAAAATTAACAGATATTGAACCATCATTCACTGAAGCAGCTAATTCTTGCTCAACCTTCTCAAGACCTTTGTTTATTGCTTGCATTTCTTCAGCAACCAACTTCAATTGGATCTGGGGGGATTAACAAATGCAATCACGGAGAAACATATTTGGTGAGAAGCTCGATGATCATCCAGAATTGCTATTAACAGATCATTACATTACCTTAGAAGCTGCTTCCAGATGAATCAAGTCTCTGTCAAAATCAAGAAGCTCAGGCAACTTTTCAGCGAGAAGCTAGCATGAAGAAAGATAAGCGAAGTTCAACAAGCTTGCAAAGCAACTAAGGACTTCTTAAAATACACATAGAGCTGGAAAGTGGATAAAAAATAGCAAATCTTTCATTAGCTACCAAACACAATATATATACAGAAACTAGATTTATAATCCCCCACACACAACACCAGAAAAAGGGATACTGTAACCAGGCTGATTCCTGGACAGTAACACCCTGCATTTGGAGTTTACAAGAAAACCATGACTGGGCACAGAATTGGCTGAAGTCAGTCAGACTAAGATTAACTCTTCTGAAACCACTCGTCTATAACCACCCTTAGAAGTAACCAGGCTGTCACCACCGGTTTACTGAAAAACTTACCGCACCAGTAGCAGGACTGCATTGTTCTACAAAATGGTAACTGCTATTTGAATGATCACCAAATCCTATTAGCAATTAAATAGCCCAAGGATCCCATTATGAGGCCTACCAAACTGAATACATGCAAACAAAAACTCAAGTAGTGCATCTATTCCTTGTAGCCTTGTACACAGCCAACTTTAAGAATGGTGCACGAAAGCACCTCAAAACATGTCCGTGAACCAAGGTGGCATATGCATCAATAGTTCATAATATCATTCACATGTTTTCCTATAAGCAAATGTACCATTATGTGCATCTATACACTAATAGTAGTCCCTCCGTTCCCGAAAGTAAGGCATATGCATCAACGGATGTAGTTCACATCCAACTAACATCTCATGTGGAAACTATCATTAACATCTAAACCATTGACCTCTCACCTACCTAACCTGGGATTGTAATTTGTATAGGGCATATTCTCAAATGAAGGCAGCTCAAATTAAAGATCCAAGAAAGGTATTGAGGTGCCTGAGGCAGTCTTGTTCTAGTTATGCTCGGATCAAGTATCAGATGGGTCCGCTTTTGAGAAAAACTGGTCCAATAAGATGCAATATTAACTGAGGTCAAATTGGTCATGCTCCCTCAACTAATCAGTAAATTTACCAACACTGAAGAAGGCAAGCCATCAGGCTGAAACATATCCTGGTGACAGAATGATAATTCGTCTTCGGAGCACCTTATAATTGTTTTCTTGATCTGAGCAATTGACAAACCAAGAGCTGACCTGGGGAAGATAATTTCGAGCACGCTAGTATGCAACAGACAGATTCTGCCACACAAAGTACAGCAATCGGCACCAAAAGCCATTGTGTATTTCAATGGTTTAATGTTGCAATTCTTTGGTTTTACAGTTAAGGGTTGAAATGACTTTCTGCAACAGTGTAGGACTAAAAAGTGGTCTATCTTCCTATATAAAGTAATAAAGTATGCACACTTAAGTCAGAATACATGATTCTCAACTCTAAAGGCTCAGGTAAATTACTGTTCTTTACTAGCACGACACGATCATGTATCCTAAGTCCATCAGAAGTGGCACAGTTCAAGTGACTGCAGTATATTAAATCCTAACCGGCACTGAATTATGGAGAGGTATGGCCAGCAGTGAAGATTGATCGAGGGATTTTAGCATACAAAACAATTAAGTTAATAACCACTTTATGTCAAGCGCATACCTTGCATAAATAGTGCATTAGTGTCATCTTATTGTTCCTAGCTCGAGTATCCGATAGTTTAAGAAGACTGTCTAATCTGAAGCCAACAGCAGAACCTGTTCAACCCATTACCATATCAGACAACCATCAGAAAAATGCTAATTTTCTGCAATCATTTGATACCTCGAGCTGTTCCTTGATTCAATGCATTCCCTAATGTGAGAATGGTCTGCATTATCTGCCGTAACTTCAGAGACTCTTTGACCTGCATGAAATGAAAAATTGATACAGTCAATGTATGACAATATATATGTCAAAAATTTACCCAAGATGAGATAATGCAACATTGTACCTCTTTTGTTGCATCATTTATGGTGGTTAAGTTAGTTCTTAGCTCATCTGTCTGCCAAAACGTAAGACATCACAATTATAAACTGCAAGTTATAGAGAAAGTGAGATAATCCAAGTAAATTAACTGGTGAAGGAGGACAGTGGACCTGTGTCGAGAATGCAATTCTGAAAGCAAAAACTCTTAGTTTGGACTCCACACGAGGAACTTTCATTAGCTCCAGGAAAAACTGCAGGAAAGTTTGTACTTCCATTAATATTCAAAATGGAGCACTATATGCAACAAAAAATATTAAACAAACCTGTTCACATTTTCCAAGCATTTCTTTGTTGCCGTTATAGTTCTGAGCTCACAGACAAAAACGATAACAACTTAGGACAAAACAGCATCAGATACTAAGTCTAAGTTACATATCATGAAATGCAAAAACAGCTAGCAGAAGCACCTTCAACATCTCGATTTCTTCATTTGTAGGGCAAAACTTAATGAGATTCTCAACTTGGTCATTATCAAGAACAGAAGTATCTAAAGCCAAGATCGCGCTCTGCAAGAACCATTTACAGAAGAAAATTACATAGGAACACATTTAAAGTATCAGGCTGACAGAAAGTTATTAGCAGCATCATTTGAGCAGAAAAATAATGTCATCAACGTGATAAATTGCCTATGAGATAAAAAAACATGGATCGAGAAATCCACAACACAGCTCATCAGTAACTTGCACGTATGATAATAATACATGGTGGTTTTACTTTACCAAAAGAGTGTAATAGGATGATGTAGGCTTAGGCAGCCAAAGGTTATACCATTGTATGAATGCAAATTAAACAAGAAAAAATTACGAATTTTAGCATTCTAATTTTGTGTTGAAAGAAATTTCCATGCTTAGTGTGTGGATGATGTTAGTAAAATTTGTGTATGCAGCAGAATCTATTAACACATAACAACCTTTGCAAACGAAGATAGTCAGCAATTCAGCATAGTAAAAGAGCAGAACGGGAAAATTGCAAAATAATATTAATACAAGCTTTAGATACCCAGAATGACATAAATAATCACTATTCGACAGGAGGAAATCAATGAACCTCCTTTTTTTTGTCACAGAGTAGAGAGTAGTTAACCCACAAAGGATACTCACAATCATATCTGGAAGAGGCATTTTGATTTTGGTAAGCATGATCTCACAATTATTTGCTCTTCTCATATCAACCTGCAATACAAGTAGCAGGAACAATCAGTTCATGACCTGACGGAATAATCACCAGGATTTCTCTAACTCCGCATGCCAGAACAGAATTATGCTGACTGCAAATTACTAAAGATGTCAAGAAAACTGAAGTCGAACGTGAAACCAGTATACTGGAAAGAATGAGAAAGAAAAAACTATTCAAAGTCACTTCAAAAGGAATTGATTGCAGCATAGAGTACCGTACATACGACAAACCATACTCAATGGATAATGCACCACATAGCTTCAACGCATAAGTTGACCACTTTCAAGGAAAAAAACGCGCTGGTTAGTTATTCTAGACATGCGATGCAAAATACATATATCTATGCTTTTTTGTGTGTTTTTTACATTGTTATGACTCATATCTTGCGTTTCATACGTCGATTTTTCAGTTGTGGGTCAACATGAAAGTAACTATTTGTCTACCAAACATAAATTCGGAATGTAACAACATACATAAGAAAACCCTGGGTGCAAAATATCGTATTATGCACACCCTGGGTGCTGAATAGCATTATTATGCAATGTTTCTAATCAAGAAGAATGGTTTGACAAATCCGAGATTCAGGGCTTGATAATTCAACATATTATGAAAAATATATAGCAAGGTTATTGAAACAAGTTTGAGAGGATTTAAGTGCTCAAGGTAGAAGCACAAACATAAAAGGTCAACAACTTTTGAGTGTTGTGCAGCAAATCAGAACATTAGAGCATCTCCACCGGCACCCCCGGAAATATGTCCGGCACCTCCCAAAATGTGTCCGCTTTGGGGGTTGCCGGACACATGTCCGGCACAACAAGGGGTGGTGCCCCCATTGGGGCCCCCCAAACAGACCAGACAAGAACGAAAGGTCAGCAACTTTTGAGTGCTCTGCAGCAAATCAGTACATTAAGAAAAAAGTTTCCATACCAGGTGAACAATTTCTGGCTTGCTAACAGCTGAGGCACGCTTTGTTCCTCCTTTCTCACTTGCATTGGTTGCAACAGCAGTGGAGAACAAGGTCTCCAACTCGGATAAATCAATATCAGGAGCCCTGCAAAATAGTGCATGAGGAAATACAGTGTCAGTGCAGAGATTGTCCACATGTTAAACGAGGAAAAGGAATTCCAGGCCCAGGTTGAAATAACAAAAAATTAGGATGAGAGAAGATGCACCAATCAAGTTCATATAGTCAGGAAAAAAGCAGCATGATATTGTCCATAAACAATTAATGCCATATTGTATCACCTAGTGGTATCAATGATGTAACAACATCAACAGCTAATTAAATCATACTATAAATTAACAGCATATCAGTTACCTAGCCTGATTTCCTTGATTTTGAGCATCCGCCCAGAGACTTCCTTGCATTGCGCGTGTAACTTTCACCCAGTGCAAAGGCTTTAATGAAGCTTTCTTTGGGGGTTACTTTGATGCGCCAATCCAATGCCACGACCTTTTCCAGATCCAGTTGCTGCTCTTCCCCTTCCCAATAATGGAGGTGGTGCAGGTGCATTTGACATCTTTGAGCTTGGAGGTGGTACAGTTCCAGGAGGTTTTGGTGCTTGAGGTGGTGGGGGTGGCGGTGCAGGAGCTTTCTTCCCTGTCATCAGGGGAGGAGGGGGTGGCGGTGCAGGAGCTTTCTTCCCTGTCATGAGGGGAGGAGGTGGTGGCGCTGGAGGAGTTCTTTGAATAGTGCCTGCTGGCAACGGTGGAGGTGGAGGTGGCGGTGGGAACTGAGCACCAGGTGGAGGTGGAGGTGGTGGTGGAGGAGGCGGTCCTTTCGACAGAGTGGCAGCAGTAGTTGTAGGCGCTCTGTTAGAAGATGGAGGGGGGCGGGGTGGGTGGAGGAGGCGGAGGGCATTTCTTAGCTATTCCGTTAGCTTGGGGTGGAGGTGGTGGGGGTGGTGGAGGTGGTGGTACTGGATGAAATGAAACATTTTGCTGTGGCTGTGGTGTCAGTGCAGATAGAGGGTTTCCTGCCCGAGAATTTGGTAGGGGTGGCGGGGGTGGAGGAGGTGGAGGCTGTGAAGAAGACAAATTGCTACTCTGAGGTAGTGGTGGTGGTGGCGGCGGCGGCGGCGGCGGCGGCGAGAAAGCAGGTTTGCTGCCACTTGGTGGTGGCGGTGGTGGTGGTGGTGGGGGCGAGAAAACAGGTTCGCTGCCACTTGGTGGTGGTGGTGGTGGTGGTGGCGGCGGTGGTGCCGAGAGAACAGGTTTGCCTCCATTTGCAGCGGCGGCTGCTGGTGGCACCAGTGCCGACATAACATGTTTGTCTCCATTTTCTGCTAATGATGGCAGCTGCTGCCTCGTATTTGGTAACTCCTGCTGTAATTCTGTTGGAAGCAGATTTTGTTCAGTTGAAAGGCTAGAAGATCGACCATGTGGAGGGGATGGAGACGAAGCGTTCACTGAGGAAGTAGCTGCACAAATTGTAATGGCTATGAATCAGATTTTAATAAAGATGATGAAAAGAGAGGAATGCAGAGCATTTAGGTACGTGTTCGAGAAAAAACAGAACGATAATAGGGAGTGTCATGAAGCCCAGCAACAGAAGCAATTCAGAAGGCATATTGCGTAAATTATTGAACATGACAATAGAGGTTAACAAGGAAAACGACTTGTGTAAATAGAGTACCAATAGATTCAGAATCTTCAGTAGTTAAAGCACGATCAATGTTCTCTGAGTCAGATGAGTTCCCTCCATGTTGAACCTTCTCATAATCGGCTGAAGAAACAGAATCAGAAGCCACGGAATATTTTTCTTCATCAGAATCTAGGGCAGACATTAGCGGCATCTGCAGACCAACTTTAGCTTGGAACTTTGAAAACTCTTTCATGTCGCTGAGTATTAGTTTTTGAAATTTATCTTGGAGCGAGTTTGCTGAAAATTCCTTGAGCAACCAATAGGCAGCATTGTCACTGCTTTCCATCCATTCAACACCATTGAAGAGTTCTTGAACAGCTGAAAAGGCTTCAATTGGTAAACCACCTTTCATATCACCATTCAATGTTGCTGTTGGAGCCCTTGGAGGAGATATGCCCCCAATTTCACAAAACAGCACCTGTACTTCCAAATATGCATCAGTAATTGATTTCATGCCCTAAATTTTTTCAAACAGTAGGTGTATCGCTCTTACCTCTGCTCTAAAACTCCTCGGGTACCGATCTTTTGAACCCCATAGTATATCAACATCATCACTATTCAGCATCAGTACGTTTGAACGAATAAAAGCAGTATTGAACATTATCCGGAACATCATAACTTCCTTTTCTGGATCAAGATCAAGATGTACACACTCCAGGACAACATCTCCCTGGACCGGACATTGGATATCAATTTTTATCACGTCACAGTCTTCCTGCATGAAAACAATGCAGATTGATGCAAGATCAAGAAAGCAATCAAGAACTGCATGCAATTGCATTCATGACCTACCTGCCGATAGTGGTGCAAGGACTTCTTCTTAGGCATTGAAAAAATCATGTCAGTCATGCTAGCATTCTTGCCAAGAAGATTTCGACCAAAAATTCGGACCAATGGCCTACATCCATTATCAGAATCGAAATTTGGAATGGCTCGAAGAATCAGACAATCCAATGAGAGTGCCCGCTCCATTGGAGGCCACTCTGGAGAAATATTTCTTCTGGCTACATACTGCATATATCGGAGCTGAGAGGGCATTGGGTTGAGTGCAGAAAAAAGCTGCAGGAACCCTTTAGGGGCCTCACGATAAACAATGTCCAGAGTTTTATGTTCTGCACTGTGCAACTTCTTGAAAATAAGAAAACAAGATAACAGGAATGCCAATGATGGCCAGCTCCCTCTCTCACAATGGAGCAGTATAATATTTTGGCTGTTCCCAGTAGATAGCCAGTGTTCACAGACCCGAAGGAAATGCTGAATAAGAGATAGAGGAAGCACTGGGCAGCCTTCGAAATGACGTGGGTAGTCAATTACTGGGATATCGTATTCATGTAGGATATCAGCAAGCTGGCTTCTCTTATCCCCATCTCTGAAATTAATCGCCAGAAACGAAGACTCTGCGTGTTCTTCATGCAACTCTGTAATAATCCCATTCAAATAGACTGGGTACATTCCATGCGGCAAGACTTCAGTGGAGAAGCATGAATCAAAAACTGCACAATGTGGTAAGATACTAAATTAATTGCTACCGAAAATAAACAAATGAGGCTATCAGTGTACAAATTAACAAACTAACAATCGTTCACAAGCTTACCATAGATCCTTTCAATGAACTCCAGTAATCCATCGGGAGGCCTCTTGTAGAAAAATCTACTAAGCAGTGACATTTCATAGGAATGAGGGGTTGTCGTCAAGTGTGCTTGAAATTCCCAGAATTGCTCACTTCGACTTCAAAAATCAACAGATTTCCAAAGGGCCAAAGGTAATCTGAAACTTCATCACCTATTAGAACGAAATTAAATTAGACTTGGCACTTCAACGCTTATGCTCACTAAACACGACACTTGAATAGATAATCCAACACAATATCATGGTCCAAGTCTCATTTCCACAAATTACAACAAGACCTACAAGCAAACTACTCTTAAGCAACAATTCAGCCTGGTAGAGTATTGGATAGAACTTCTCTACCATGGCAGAATAAAACGCTAGACATCAGTAAAATCATAAATTAGACAATTCAAACGCAAACTGTAACAGTCCGAAATCCCCCTCCATTCCCCACATGATGCACCCCACGCCAGTCACACTACTGATCAGAAAAGGTACACATGAACACGATAATCTCACCGGTCCTCGTACCAAGGTACTGGACCTAACACTTTCACCAGCGACAGTGAGATGCATCATTCCGGCGTGCGGTATTTGGGCAGAAGCTTAATAGAAAGATGTTGGGAGCGTTACACTAAAACTTAAAACTGAAAATCCAATGAGGACTCAAAGCTAGCAGAAGCGCAAACAGGCTGTGAAATCAAAAACCGCGAAGTGAACGAGCCCGCGGACCTTAGGGCATGTACATTGGAGAGGCGCTGGTGCAGCCGCTTAAGAATTAAAAAATAATGATGAAATGAATAGCGTCTATACAAGAGTCCATATCCCCAACGCAAACGCAGCAGCAGACGCTAATGTTTTATTTTTTCCGCCTGGATAGCTACTAGCGCGGCCTGCAATCGCCTTGTGCGGGAGAAACAAAAGAGCCAAGCGCCGGCGCCTTCTTTTGCGGCGACGCTAAGCACAATCCCAGCGATCGATGGGAATCCAGCGTAACGGCCTGGAATTAATTCCCTAGCGTCGCTCCAAGCGCCCGCGTTATACGTGCTCTTAGCAGCTACCAAATCCAGGGGCGGATCTAGATGGTGTGCACCGGCGCGCCCACGATTCGTGGAGGTCAGTGGGGTTTAACTAGTCCCCGGATAACAAAGGCTCGTACCTCAAAAACCAGTGGCCGACACTGCGGGCGGCGGGATCGAGCCAGCGGGGAGGCGACGTTCCCGATGAGCGGCGCCGGCGACGCGCGTGAGCGGCGGGGTGGTGGGTAGGCGGAGGTGCGGGACTCGGCGGTCGGTGGTGACGCTGAGCTACGGCGCGGCGGCAGTGACAGCTCTAGGGCACAGCGGCGGTGGACTGAAGTACAGATTTTACTGCCGCATTCGGTCGGGTTGGAGCTTCCTTTGGGTTAGGTCAGAGAGGAAGAGGAAAGAAAGGTACGGGATTGGTGGAGAGGAAAAGTTTGCAACGATAGATTTTGAGTTTTTTTTACTCGATGGATAAGCAGTATAAAACAACCTCATTGAAGCATAGAGTGATTTTTTTTTATTTGAAGATGTTTTATACGATTCTGAACATTAGAAAAGAGGAACTATAAATAAAATTTTGTCTCAAACAAAATGCAATAAGTATTTGAAATTTCTTTTTCGTGGGAAATAAGTAAAGAGGCGGATACACAATTCGCGCGCACTTTTTGAGCTAAGCGGTGTCATTTCCTAAACTAGCAAGTTAGTTGTTGTCTGATACCGAAGTTGCTACAAACGGTGTCCCTCGACACCATGTGACTATCACACTGCACACGAATGAGGATAAACAAAACGACAACGCCTAGAAAAACCCAAGCACAACCCCATAAAACCCTACATGCTCCCCTTCTTCCTTTGCTAGCGCCGTCACAACAATTACATAATGAAAACTTCATCTTGATTCTACGGCGATTATAGGCAAAAAAAAAGTTGACCATTAATGGAACGGCAAGAACACAAGTACCTCTTGCATGTGATTTTGTTCAACCATTTTGACCTCAAGATCCAAGCAATCCGTAACAAATTAGTTGTTAGAATATGTACTCTCCTCTTAGGTGATGCCAACCATAATAGTCTGTGTCTTCTTTAACACGAATAGCAAATATCCCCGTCCGTGGATTTCTCTTGGATATATCTATTTTTTTATTTTTTTTTGAAACCTTAATACTGTGGGGGAGCCCCCCACAGCCTCACTCACTTTATTAAAAATAATAGAAGTATTTACAAACTAAGAACAAACTATGTACAGAGAACTTATGGGAGACTGTCAAGCCATGATGACAAAGAAATAAAAACCGACTCCTTCACCCTTACTTTAAGCAGGGTAACCTCATGAAAGAAACAGAACCTCCATCCTCAAACGTAGGTCTGATGTTTTTGAAGACCCAACCATTTCGCTGCTTCCATATCGCGCAACATGCCAAGATGACAACCTCGGTGAAGCAAGGTCCCAGAAAACTTTTCTTAGCACGAACCAAAGTCTCATTGGTATTTCCATGATACCAAGCAATCTGCAAATAGTTCCACACTCTGGTACTAAAATTACAGTTAAAAAACAAATGTCTCAAGTCCTCAAGCTGATGTGTAGGACAGAGAACACAATTGTTGTTGTCAGTCACATGCCAATGTCTTCTTAACAGCATCTCCTTGGTGTTGATTCGGTCATGCAAAACCAACCAGGCAATGAACTTATGTTTGGACTGACACTTACTCTTCCAAACCCAACAAGATGAAGCATGAGTGTCAATATGCTTGAAACTGTGCCTATACATCAGACTAGGCTTATAATCCCCCTTCCCAAGCGTACAGATCCATCGATCATCTTCCTCTCCTCTCAGTGTGACATCTTGCAATAATGTTTGCATATGCACCAATTCCTCATGTGCCTCCACCGAGAGAGGTAATGAAAAAGCTTCAGTCCATTGATCATTACTCAGGAATTCATGTACTGACTGTAGCTTATCAGTGGCAAAGGAAAAAAGTCTTGGAAACATTTCTTGTAACTTCTTGTCCTGCCACAGGTCAGACCAAAACAGAATGGAATGACCATTGCCCACTTCACATCTTGTAATTGCTCGGTATGTATCAGCTAGAGCAATAATCCCTTTCCACCAAAAGGAGCCTGACAATACAACAACATGAGGTACTGAATTATAATAATAAGCATCTCAGACCAGCTGAACCCATGGTGTGCTGTCATTATTGTAGAACTTGTGTAAATGTTTGAGCAGCAATGCAGTATTCTGGACTTTGAGATCAATAATTCCAAGTCCTCCCTTGTTTTTAGGCTTGCATATCATGTCCCATGCACTAGTAGGGAAACCCTATATAGGTAGGTTGGCACTCTGTGGCGCACCCTTAATTGGTGCGCCACAGAATTTTTTTTTGTGGCGCACGTGGTTTAGTGCGCCACAGAAAGTCACATTTCTGTGGCGCACTAAACCACATGCGCCACAGAATGTCACCTTTCTGTGCCGCACCTGAATTTTTTTTCTCCAAATCCCACCACCACCACCACCCCCACCCCCCCCCCCCCCCCCCCCCCCGTGGATCGCCTTTTTAGTCTTGCAGGAAGTAAAAGAAAATGATAAAAATTTCAATAAATAAAATCCTTTGACATGTAGTTAGTTTTGAGTGTCTAGTAGGTATAGAAATTTTGAAATATGAATTTTGACCTTTTCTGCAACAAACAGGAAAAAAACTTGTAACGGCCATAACTTTTGCATACGACGTCGAAATAATGCAAAAAATATGTCAAAAAAATCGTGAGAAAAATCCGAGTTCGAATCCACCGGGGTTTACCCGGTCAGCAATTCACAGATTTCTCAAATTCCAAAAGAAAAAAAGTTATTTCAAACAGACGATTTTTCGCAGCAAAATCAAAAAGAAGGAAACAATTAAAAAAATTAAAAAAAATTCAAAAAGTCCAAAAAAGACACAGAAATGTATAACAAAGAAGATTGTTGAATTTTTTGGATTTTTTTGAAGTGTTTTGACTTTTTTTGGATTTTTTAAATTTTTTGGAGTTTTTTAATTGTTTTGGATCATTCGAAACTTTTGAATCTCCTTTTGAAACTTTAGAAGTTTTTGAAAAATCTGAAATTTAAAAACACACATTTATAACACATACCACACATATACACATACAAGACTTAAGAGGGTTCATATGATATATATATCAATAAGAACTTGAGTAGCACAAGGGTAGGTGGAGTGGGTGGAACTTAGAAGTTAAGCGTGCTAGGGTTGGAGCAATTTGAGGATGGGTGACCTAGCGGGAAGGTATTAGTTCAAAAAATTCAAAAAATATGAAAATAATTCCAATAATTAGGATTTTTCATATTCTGGTTTTTCTGGATTTTTTTTTAAACTTTTTATATTTTTTTGCATTTTTTGAATTTTTTGAGAATTCTGTGGCGCACCAGGCCAGGTGCGCCACAGAAATGTGAGAATTCTGTGGCGCACCAAGCCAGGTGCGCCACAGAAATAATTTTTGTGGCGAGAATTCTGTGGCGCACCCAGCATTTCTGGGGGTGCGCCACAGAATACCAAATTGGTGCGCCACTAATAGCCTTTTCTGTACTAGTGATGCAGCCAAAGAACTAACAGTGTCTTTATCCTTTTTCCTCCACAAACAATGCCTCCTCGCTCTGTTAAACACCTCAGTGACTCCAACAGGGACCACTAAGGTCAACAGAAAATATGTGGGAAGGGAAGAAAGAACAGAGTTGACCAGGACCAATCTATCACCGTAAGAAAGGAAAGAAGGTGTTGAAAGGGCATTTCGTGATCCCTTATGTTTTGTGTGTTAGTTAACAACACTAGTGAGATCTTAATCAGGTGCTAAGTGATGCAGGTGTCAGTTGTATAAAAGCTTGTGCGCATCAACACCAAAAAGTTAGAAGGAAAGAGCATCCGGATTTTTGGTAGCCGGATATTCCGGTGTCTACCGGATTATCCGGTTCAGTCGAAGCATGTGAGAAAATGGCTAAGGACCAGACCGCAGAGGCTACTGGAGGTAGCCGGATATTTCCTAATCGGAAATTCCGATGTCTATCGGATTATCCGGTTCTGGCGAAGCAAAGAGAAAAATGGCTAAGAACGAGAACTCAAAGGGTACTGCAGGGAGCCGGATATTTTGAATCGGTTTTTCCTGGATGTAATCGGATAATCCGGTCAGTCGGATTATCCGGTTCCAACTTTAGTCGGATTAACGGCCATATTTCAAGGAGGGGTATAAATACCCCTCCACCTTCCTCCAGCCATTCAGCTCGCCCAAACTAAGACACCATTGTTGCAAGCTCAAGAATCACTAGATCTCCCAATCCCTCCACCCAAACTCGTTGATCTTTGGAGGATTGAAGGAGAAGGCCCGGATCTATATCTTCACCAAGCCGATTTACATTTCCCCCTCATTCACTTGAGGGACCCTTTGCTAGGATTTCCTTTGGGAAAACCTAGCTCCTTGTTGTACTTACTTGATTGTCTTTGTGACAGATTGTAGCTGTTCGGAAGCCCCCAACCCAATTGTGGGTTGTGCCCCGGATCGTTGTTGTAAAGGCTCCGGAATCCGCCTTGAAGGTTTCCGATAGTGGAAGGTGAACCAAACCTTTGTGATGCGGTTCATCGGAGAAGAAGGTGAAACCTTTGTGGCTGTTGAGTTGACCTTTGTGGTAGCTCACACCTCTCCAACGAGACGTACTACCCCAAAAAGGAGGAACTCGGGAATACATATGTGTCTCCGCGTGCTTTCACCTTCGGTTACCTCTATCCTTGTTTACCGTCTTTACTTCGTGTATCTTGCTTAGTTGCTAGCTTGTCATATAGGTAAATTCACTGTAGTTGCATATCTAGAGAATTTACCTTTTGTGTCAAGCCTAATTTGAAAAAGTACAAAAATTGAAGTAGCACCTATTCACCCCCCCCCCTCTAGGTGTCATATGATCCTTTCAATTGGTATCAGAGCCTTGGTTCTCTTGTTGGGCTTAACCGCCTAAGAGAAGTATGACAGGTGAGGATGATTCCTCGAAGGACCAAGCCACTCCGGCATCCATGGCCGATCTCAAAACGATGGAGACATCATTGAAATCGTCCATGGATACCCAATTTGCTGAGATGCGTGACTTGCTCATGAAACTCACAAGTGGCAAGGTTCCTTCGGAGACCATCCCACTAGAGGACTCCGCTAACTCCAATGACGGTGAAACCGAGGAGGAAAAAGAGAAAAAGAAAGGGGTTGAAAAAACCGAACCTATTAAACCCTCCTCATCCAACACCACACCCGAAGGTGGGAAGCCCGGGTACCATGAGGTCCCCCACTTGTACTCTCCCGACCCACCTATCCCTCATCCTCGCATAAACCCTTTAGGTCCTCCACCTAAGCTTAATGCTTTACCTTTTACTAGTTGGCAACAGTGCCTCTACCGAGCTTTGGAGGATCATTCAAGCGGGATACAAGGCCGTGGATCCAAACAACTTGACAAGGAGAGAGGTGGTTGATGCTCAACTCAATGACACCACTCTACACATGCTTGAACTTGCCGTTGGTGAAAAGGATATTCATCACATTCAACATCTCACCACCGCCAAAGAAGCTTGAGATTGTCTCTCCGAGGCATTCCTTGGAAATGAGAGCATGAAGAGGAATAGATTTGATGCTTTGAACAATGAAGCCGAAGGCTTCTACATGCTTGAGGGTGAAACTCATGAAGAGATGTATGGAAGACTCAAGACCCTTGTGAAAGGACAAGGATGTCGCCTAGAGGGGGGGTGAATAGGCGATTAAAACTTTTTCGGTTTAGGCTTGATAATTGCGGAATAAAACTAGGTGTTTAAATTAACAAGCCAACAACCTAATTAAACTAGGCTCACCTATGTGCACCAACAACTTATGCTAAGCAAGACAAGCATCAAGGTGATAGCAATAGAATACTTCAAGCACGAAGGCTATCACAATGTAAAGTGCATAAGTAAAAAGCTCGAGTATAGAAATAACCGAGGCACGCGGAGACGAGGATGTATTCTCGAGTTTCTCCTTTTTAGGGGAGTGCGTCTCGTTGGAGAGGTGTGAACCAACACAATGGTTCAACAACCACAAAGGTTTTACCTTCTTCTCCGATGAACCGCAGCACAAAGGTTTGGTTCACCTTCCACTATCGAAATCCTTCGAGGCGGAAATCCGGAGCCTTTTAACAACGATCCGGGGCACAACCCACAACGGGATTGGGGGCTCCCGAGCAGCTACAAGTGACCACACAAGGGTCTCAACCACCACATAGGTGTCTAGGGTCCAAAGACCCAAGAGTAACAAGTTCACAAGCTTTCAACTTCCACGAATCCTCGTGGAGAGCACAAACCGATGCAACGAAGCAATGGCAAGAGCACAAGACTCAAATCCTTCACTCTCGAATCCCACCACAAGCAACTAATGCTTATGGGGGGAGAAGAGAGGAAGAACAACGAAGAACACAACAAATGGAACTCCAAGATCTAGATCCAAAGGGTTCCCCTCACTTAGAGGAGAGATTGATTGGTGGAAATGTAGATCTAGATCTCCTCTCTTAAATCCCTCAAAGATATGCAAGAATCATGGGAGGAATTGGGAGAGGGGCAAGCTTTCCAAGGTCAACAATGGAGGAGAGAGAGAGAGGGAAAAACGTGCTTGGAAGAGCTGGCTGGCTGAACTTAGTCCGGAGTTTCCGGACCACGGAGGCCGGAGACTCCGGCCCGGGCGGAGACTCCGGACCAAAAGGGCGGAGACTCCGGACGCAGAAAGTCAGAAAAAGCCGATGCAGGAAAACTCATACCGGAGACTCCGTACCACGAGGACCGGAGACTCCGGCCGGGGCGGAGACTCCGGGGATACTCCGGACCAACTCCGGACCCTATACCGCAAGCGCCGTCCGCGGGGCTCTTCGCTCCAAAACCAAGGAGGCCGGAGACTCCGGCCCTGAGCACCCCTGAGGCCGGAGACTCCGGACAGGAAAAACAACAGCAGAATAGCAAAGCCTGAAATGCAATAACTTTTGCAAGGAAGCTCCAAACGAGATGAAACCAACGAGGTTGGAAAGGTAGCGACAAGAGCTTTCCTACAAAAAGCCTGAAATGCAATAACTTTTGCAAGGAAGCTCCAAACGAGATGAAACCAACGAGGTTGGAAAGGTAGCGACAAGAGCTTTCCTACACAAATATAGAGGAGATATCACACATGGGAGGTGTGGACCTTATCTCGAGGAGGACCGGTAATATTTCCATCACCGAGAACGCAACAAGTTTTCCATCCGGACTCCGTTTTCAATGATCTTGGGCTTGCTCCGAAGATAATCACAAGCACCACAAGATCATGCATATACACATCATAGTCCTGATGCATGTAAAATGCATACATGAACTTTGCACTTTAATTGCTTATATTCCAATCATATTTGCATCATATAAGGGTTATATCAATATTTTATCATGATTTTGGAAATATCTCAATGATTTCCTATTTTTATGGAATTAACCCTGCACAGGTAGAAAACTCCGTTTTCTTATATTAATGTTTCAGGGACCCAAACGTCAACGAAATCACCTAGAAATTTACGGGCGTAAATATTTGGAAGAAAGAAGACCTGCAGGCAAAGGAAGCGAACAAACGGAGGTCCGAGGACCAAACGGGGGTGGCCCACACGGCCAGGTGCTGTGGCCGCGTGGGGCCCACCTGTTTGGCCCTCGTGGCTCCGTTGCCGTCGATCTTCGCTCCACCGACATAGTTTTGACCTAAAAACGCCTATAAAAAAGGTCCCCCGTCGTTCTCTGGAAGGAGCGCCGCACAAACACAGAAACACCGAAATGGAGATCAGGAGCTGCAGATTGGAGGGGGAAAACTCCGGCGGGGTGCTGCCGGCGTGGTCTCCATCTTCTCCATCGACTTCTCCACCGTCTCCATGATGAAGAGGGAGTAGTCCACCTCTGGACTATGGGTTTGTGGAAGTAACTTATGTATCTCTCCTCTCTTGAGCTTCACTAATTAGCACCGTATGAGCTGCTGAACATGATTACGGTCACCGTTGTAATACCTTTGTGGTGGATCTTTATGAGTTAATATATGTTTGAGATTGCAATGTTTGTTTCAGTTATGAGTATAGATGCATATTATGTACCCCGTTCTTGTCTACTTGTTTTGATCAAGCATGTTTATGAGAGCGTGTGTGGGTGAACGTGTGCATTAGTTGGAGTAACGGGGGGGGGGGGTGGCTAGTGCAGTGAACGTGAGAGAAAGTTCTGCGATCCACTTTGGTATTTTTACCTTACTTTGTTGCCTCACTAGGGATAAACTAAAATACCATGCTACCGGGGATGTGGGCGTGACCATTGCCACTACTCCATGACTAGATCTAGCATGTTCTTATTTTCACTTCATGTCATGATACTTAATGCTATACTCTGAGTTATCTTAATTACTGAGGTGTTATGATTTAGTTCGCATCTTGGTGGAGTATAAGAGAGGTTAATAACCAAAAGATCTCTATGTTAGGACGTGATGCCCATATATCTAAGTAACTTGTTATCAAACCTTGTGTTGCAATCTCATATGTTAACTTTGTGTGTTCCATTGTCTACCACTTTATAAAGAGAGAGTGCATTTGTGAAACCATGAACCCCAGTCCATTTTTAATCATAAGAAACACCTTTCCAACACCATATATCACTTTTCTATTTTCAGCCATCATTAAATCCGAAAATACAAAAATACTTTTCATCTTGCATACATCATTCAAAAACCCAAAAATATCATTTACCATTGCATCCACCATCATTGCATATTTATTTCTTGTTTGCATTGCATAACTATCCTGATATCATTCTTACACCTTGTGCTTGACAACCACAGGTGAGGTTGAGGACCAAAACATCTAACCTTGTTTTGTAGGTAACCAAAAGAAGGATAAGAAGATAAATCTACCACTTCAGATTCCCCGAGAGTTCGATATTAAACCCTCGAGTCACCCCTCGTGGGGAAAACTGTCTTCCACTTACTACACACTCTGCACTTGGAGTCTCAACCTAATCCCGTTATTTGTGCAGGCATCAAGACTTGCTCTTCGGGATCATCAAGACGTTTTCTGGCGCCGTTGCCGGGGAATCGTAGCTGAGAGATTTATCCAAGGGTGTGCATCATCGCATTCATCTCACAACAAAGTCAACGCCACCAACTTGTGCTAACACCTAAGCTTGGGGAGGTTGCACCTACGTGAGCACCATCTTATCCATCTTTACTTACAAAGCAATTTATTTGTTTTGTTAGTGTCATTGCATATCATATCATATTTATTTCAGTTTTGCATAAAAAATCAAAATACCAAAAAAAAAAAACTTGCTAAAATGAATCCTAGTGCTGAGATGAACAACTTTGGTCAATACTATGGAGAGTCATTGATGGATGCTTGGTATAGAATTAAGGACACTAGTAAAAATGGTGTCATTAAATATACTCCTGCCACTGTGATAAGAAACTTCTATAAAGGTATAGATGGCTGGTCGAAATGTTTTCTAGACTCATTGACTAGTGGAAAATTTGCTTCTGGAAATCCCTCACATGCTAATAATTTGATGGAAAATTTATTTGGGAATTCTATAGAATCCAAATATGAAACTGGGATCAAACAACTAAAAGCTTCTATGGATAGGTCAACTTTATGTCTACAAACTTATGTGGAGGACTATCCTACTAAAAATGATTTGCATTCATTTATCCTTCATACCAAGTCTAGGATGAAAAAGACAAATAACACTCTTTCTGGAATCTCTTTGAAAATGGAAACAATATTGAATTATGCCAAGTCTAAAAAGAAGTTGACTAGGGAATTGAATGAAAGAATATCTTCTATGCTGGAACCTTTAGATAGGGATATTAAGAATCATGTTGAAGAGGAGGATGACCTCCTAATAGCCTTGAATCTTGCTTTAAAGAAAAGGAATGAGAATCTTGCTTGGGAAGAAGTTGAGTAAGTTAAAATGCTTAATGAAGTCAAGGATCCTTTGCTTGACTTAGAAAATTGTAGCTTGCATGAATTAATATCTATCTTACAAAAATTTGCAAGTGATCCTTCCATCAACACTAACCAAGCAGGTTTTGGTTCTTATATTGCTAATCATGTCTTGAAAGAAAAGATTGCTAGGTACAACCAAGAGGCTATGATACCACCTAAGCTTGGGGATATGTGGATACCTAAGGTACTAGTAACTATTGGAAAAGAGACACACCATGCCATACTTGATCTAGGATCTAGTGTCTCTGTTTTATCTAAAGAACTATATGAAGTGCTTGAATTGAAAAATCTTGAAAAATGCTCTATTGAACTAGCACTTGCCGAAGACCTTCTTGAGGTCAAGGGCAAAATTGAGATAGAGGACTCTCTTACCATAGCATCCTTGAATGCTTCTCTTGAAGAAAATAGTGAATATAGAACTACTCTTGAAGAAAGACTTGAGTCCCTTGATGATAAAAATGATGAAATAATTGCTAAAATCATCAAGGATAGAGACCATGTCTTTGCTAAATATAAAGTGATTAAAAAGGAGAAAGCCGAATTTGTGGTTGCTAATGCTAGACTTCTTGAGGATATGGAGAAACTTGACAAGGCTCACAAGGCCTTGGAAAGTACTCACTCTCTTCTAGTCAAGTCTCATGAGCAACTTCAAACTCAACTTTCTAAATCTAACTCACCTAGCACTTCTACTCCTTCATGTGATCATGCAAATGTTATTGAGGAAAACACTAGGTTGAAGGTTGAGCTTGCCAAGGCCACTAGTGCCAAGACCGCAATTCCCAAAGGTAAAGAAAAGGTTGTTGCTCATGTTGTTGAGCAAAAGCAACACAAAGGGAAGGAGGGTCTTGGTTATGTAACCAAGGCAAAGAAGAAGAAGAGCAACAACAAGGCCAAGCCCGCACAAACCAAGACTCCCATTGCGAGTGGGATTGCCACTAGGGGCAAGACCACTCGTAGTGACTTTGCGGGAGATGCTAACCCTCACTACATTCTATATGTTGATTATTATGGTGATGTTTATGCAAAATAGACCTTATGATGGTTATGTTGCTCATGCTATTTGGGTCCCAAAGACTCTTGTTGCTAACCAAAGAGGACCCATTGCAAGATGGGTAAGTAAAACCAAGCAATGATTTCTTGTAGGACTATGCTTCCGGTGGGTCTAAATGAGTGGTTGATAGTGGATGCACTAGTCATATGATCAGAAGTAAGGAGATTATGACGGAGTTGGGACCAAATATAAATCAAGCATCCGTCTCCTATGGTGATAAATCAAAAGGGGAGGTAAAGGGTCTCGGCAAGGTGGTAGTTGCAAAAGATATCACCCTTGTAAATGTCATGCTTGTCGAGTCCCTTGGTTACAATCTTATTTCCGTTCGTGTACTTAATAAGATGAACTTTGATGTCCATTTTACTATTGATATGGTGATACTCTTGAGGAGCAAGACTCTAAAGGTCATGTTCGTTGGGTATGTTGGAATTGAGTTGTTTGTGGTGGACTTTTTGGGGTCAACCAACACTCAAGCAATATGCCTATTTGGAAAGGCCGACGTGGGGTGGTTGTGGCATCGCCGCTTGTCCCATGTCAACATGAGAACTTTGCAAAGTCTTCACAAGGGTGGCCACATTGTTGGACTAAAAGACAATGTTTCCTTTTCTAGAGATCGTCTTTGTAGGGCTTGTGTTGAAAGAAAGATGCATGATTCTCCCCATCCAAGCAAGACCATTATTTCATCAAAGAGGATTTTGGAACTTCTTCATGTTGATCTCTTTGGTGCCGTGCCTCAACCAAGTCTTGGTGGGAAGAAGTATTGCTTGGTGATTGTTGATGACTATTCAAGATTTACTTGGGTTCATTTCTTCAAGTCGAAGGATGAGACTCAACAAGCCGTCATCGACTTCTCCAATGAAGTTCAACGCCAACACAATGTCCCCATATTGGCCATTAGGAGTGAAAATGGCTCCGAGTTCAAGAACTACACCCTAAATGAGTTTCTTAGTGAAGAGGGAATTCGTCATCAATATTCCGCTGCATATACCCCTCAACAAAATGGTGTAGCCGAAAGGAAGAACCGGACCCTCATGGATATGGCAAGGTCTATATTGGCGGAGTTTAAATCTCCACTCTTCTTGTGGGCCGAGGCCATCTCTACGGCATGTCATTCATCAAACCGCATATTCTTTCGCAAAGGCAAGAAATTTACATCTTATGAGATGCTCACCGGCAACAAGCCTAATGTCTCCTACTACCGAGTATTTGGTTGTAAGTGTTTCTATAAGATCAAAGGTGTCCGTTTATCTAAATTTGAACCTAAAGCTTTGGAGGGTATTTTCGTTGGTTACGGTGGCGAATCTCACACTTATTGAGTCTACGACAAATCCTTAGGGAGGGTTGTAGAATCTTGTAGTGTGAAGTTCGATGAGAATGACGGCTCCCAAGTGGCGCAATTTCTTGTTTGTGATATAGATAATGAGGAGCCTCAAGATGCAATAAGAAGAATGGGGATTGGTTTCCATCGCCCCGTTGAGATCCATTATGACCCTCCTCAGGCAAGTCCAAGCTCCACTCATGTGGAAACTTCATCACCATCACAAGTTGAACAAGCACCCACTATGGAAGCAAATGATGCACCAACCCAAGAACAAGTTCAAGACCCTCCTCAAGTTGACCAAGTTGCTATGCAAGAACCAAGTTCTCCATTTATTGATGCTAGCCAAGGTCAAGACCAAGATCAACCCTCTCCTTCTTTTGTTGAAGATGTGCATAATGATGATCAAGGTCAACATTCCGGTCAAGACGGGGACTCAAATGATCAAGATGATCAAGATATACGTCCAAGATGCAATAGAGATATCAAAGCCCGTCGTAAAGCAAGAGTTGCAAGAGATTTTGAGATAAAGGGTCACAAGCTAGAAGCAATTCTTGGTGACCTAAGTCGCCATGTTACCACAAGAAGACAATTGGCAAGCTTTAGTGAGCATCAAGCTCACATTTCCATGGTGGAACCAAAGAAAGTGTTTGAAGCTCTTGAAGATCCGGATTCGTTGGAAGCTATGCATGATGAACTCAATAACTTCAAGCGCAACAAGGTGTGGAATTTAGTTGAGAAGCCAAAGGAGTGCCACAATGTTATAGGCACTAAGTGGATATTCAAGAACAAGCAAGATGAGCATGGAATGGTTGTGAGGAACATGTTGGAGGTATGTCCTAGAGGCAATTAATAAAGTGATTTTATTTGTCATATCTCTATTGTTCATAATACGTTTTAATACCATGCTATAACTGTATTACGCGAAAACATTAATACACGTGTGGTATGAAAACAACCAGGTCCCTAGTAGCCTCTATTTAACTAGTTCGTTGGGTAACAGATGATCAAGGTTTCCTGATCATGGACAATGGCGTCGGTTAACAACGGAGTCATCATTAGGTGAATGATTTGATGGACATACCCAAAATATAGAAACGTAGTGTTCATACCTTCGACTGTGAGATCATATCAAATCTCTGCTTCTGAAAGATACGGCTGATCGCATCAAACGGCATGTCTTATATAGCGTGACAATAAAGGTGACACTTTCGGGTATCGGAAGGAAGCAGCAGAAGCGAGTGATCAAGAGCGGGAATTGCCAGTCCACATAGCAGGATAGATACTCTGGGCCCACTCGGTGAGATTACATCAATGAGCTTGCAAGCATGTGACTAGGTCACGGGGATGTAATATCACAGACGAGTAAAGATAGATTTGTCAATAGCGTGGTCATGCTCGGTAATCGTGATACCGGAGAACGACGCTCGGACAATCTAAGTATCGCTAGGCAAGAGGATGAGACTGCACGTCTAAAGGTTCAAACGATAAAAGACATTCGTGGGTGCACAGGGGCTATCATGGATATCCAGATCCCGCTGTTAGTCATTGATCGGAGAGGGTGTCTCGATCATGTCTGGAGTGATCCCGAACCGTGGGGTAACACACTTAAGGGTGGGTGACGATTAGATTGGATTTAGAGAGAAAAGAAACCGGGAACTCCGGAAGTGTTCCGGGACTTGTCCGATGTTGATCGGAGGCAACGAAATATGTTTCGGAGCCCGAATGAATTAAATAATATGTATTTAATATTAATAAGTGTTATTAATGATTAAATATATTTTTTATTTAATTAAATTCGAATTTTTTAAAGGCATTAAACCTAAATGGGCCTTAGAGGCCCATTAGGGAAAAATCCCTAAAAAGAAAAAGGAAAAAAAAGGGGATGGAGGCCGGCCGGCCTAGGTGGGCCACATGGGGCCCACCTAGGGCCGGCGCACCCTTGGTGGTGCGGCTGGTGTGGGATAGTCCCACACCACCAAGCCACCAAGGCAAGCCTCTCCCTCCTCCTCCTTTAAATAGGGGACCCTCCATGCTTTTGAAAATACACCAATTTCTCCCTTCTTCTCTCCTACCTTGAGCGTGGTTCCGTTTCTGGAGCTGCGTATGGGGATGGAAGTCTCTCTACTCTACGCACACCGCCGTGCTGCTAGATCCACTCTTCCACTTCCGCTGCTCTGCTGGATCTGGAGCCCGGAGGTCGTCATCCACACCGTACGTGTGTGGAACCACGAGGCGCCATCGTTTGGCGCTGGGAGCCGTCTTCTTCCACTACATGACCCTGAGGTCGGCATCGTCGTCTCCATCGACAACGTTTGTGCGGGAACGTAATCCCGCTTCCGGTCTACAAGGCTATGTATTCTGATCTCCTCCGTATTAGTATATCTGCATAGTATAGATCCTGGCTAGTTTATGGTTATCGTCGATAGGGATTTTTTTCTGTCTACGGTCCCCTTCAGAACAAGCCAAGATTGGTTGTACAAGGATACTCTCAAGTTGAAGGCATTGATTTTGGAGTGACTTAAGCACCCGTGGCTCGCCTTGAGTCCATCCGTATTCTCCTTGCATATGCATCACATCATAACTTTAAATTGCAACAAATGGATATGAAAAGTGCCTTTTTTAATGGTCCTTTAGAGGAGTTGGTATATGTTAAGCAACCACCAGGTCTCGAGGATCCCAAGTTCCCTAACCATGTCTACAAGCTCGATAAGGCGCTCTATGGACTTAAGCAAGCTCCACGTGCGTGGTATGAGCACCTTAGAGAGCTTCTAGTAGACCGTGGATTTGAGGTTGGGAAAATCGATCCCACTCTCTTTACTAAGAGGGATAAAGGGGAGCTTTTCATATGCCAACTTTATGTTGATGATATTATATTTGGCTCATCTAACAAAGCTTTCAATGATTAATTTTCAAAGCTTATGACCAATAGGCTCGAGATGTCTATGATGGGCGAATTGAAGTTCTTTCTTGGATTTGAGATCAAGCAATTGAATGAGGAGACTTTCATCTCTCAAGCCAAATATACCCAAGACATGTTCAAGAGGTTCAATATGCAAAATGCTAAGGAGAAGCGGTTTCCTATGGACACCAAATGTCATCTTAAACTTAACCCAAAGGGTATTGATGATGATCAAAAACTTTACCGCTCTATGATTGGTTCTTTGCTTTATCTTTGTGCATCTAGACCCGATATTGTGTTGAGTGTAGGGGTGTGTGCAAGGTATCAAGCGGGTCCTAAAGAAAGCCACTTGAAGGCGGTCAATGGAATCATTCGATATTTGGTTTATACCCCAAGATTTGGTTTGTGGTACCTAAAGGGCACTAATTTCTCTCTTGCCGGGTACACGGATTCGGATTGGGCCGGTTGCAAGGATGATAGGAAATCAACTTCCGGGGCATGCCAATTTCTTGGTAGGTCCTTGGTGAGTTGGTCTTCTAAGAAGCAAAATTGTGTATCTCTATCCTCCGCCGAAGCCGAGTATGTGGCGGCCGCTAGTGCTTGCCCTCAATTGTTATGGATGAGGCAAACTTTAAAGGAATACGGTGTCAACTGTGACAAAGTGCCTCTTTTGTGTGACAATGAAAGTGTAATCAAGATTGGTCACAACCGGTGCAACACTCAAGAACGAAGCATATTGAGATTCGTCATCATTTTATTCGTGATCACATTGCCCGTGGTGAAATTGAGCTTGGCTATGTTCCAACCAAAGACCAATTTGCCGATATTTTCACGAAGCCACTTGATGAAGCGAGATTCACTTATTTGAGGCATGAGCTAAATATCGTGGATTTAAGGAGCTTGACTTGATTATCTTGCATACACACCTATATTTTGACTATCTTTTTGGTTTAGGTGTAGGCATGGACATAGGGGGAGTGCGGTCCTAATACGTTGGACTATCCCTCCCCCCATTATGCCGACATCAAGAAATCATTTGCTTCTCTATATTCGTGTTGTGAATTGTGAGATTAAATGACGAGTGTTGGTTGTGAACCCAAGATATATCTTCGCGGTGTCACGCCATAAACTCAAACATGGTGGCCTAGGCCACCGCCCTCTCCTTGTTGAAGAGTTGGTTCTTTTTTTTGATCTTATTGAAAATCTTTTGAATATTTCGGATATATCTTGTTTTGTGGAAAACACACTCAATCTTGGCCTTTTAGTGTTTGATTCTTGCAAGAATGAGTGTGAAGTACCAATATCAGTTTGGCTATCTAAATCCCATGCCTTTCTTCCCTTAAAACATCTCTCTTATGCACACTTGTCCCTGCTTTTGAATCTGAGGAATCAGGGGTCAATAGGCCGGAAATTCCGGTTTCCAATCGGAATTTCTGACTAATCGGAAAATCTGGTTCTACTTTGGATAGGAATATCCGATTTTTGCGGGCTGTCTCTTTTATCAGGAGAGAGTCGGGGTGAAGGGCTCACACGAGCCTTTCTTCCACCCCTGACCCTCTCTCTCCACCCCACCGCCGCCTGTCGTCTCCGGCGAGTTCCTCCACCGGATCTGCCCGTCCCCGGCCAGATCTGCTGCTCCTCCATCCCGGGCACCTTCTCCTCCAAGATGTTTCTCCAATGGACGAGGGTAACTCCCCCAATCTTGAATCTTGGGTGCTTTTTGCCCCTTTGAGTTTGTGGAGTTATTTTTTTTGTAATCTTGGAATTGTTGGTGCCCATTGGTCCTCCCTGTATGCTAGGAACACTAGGATAGCATTCATATGCGTCGATCTACTTTTAGACCTAGGATCCAAATCGAGCTGGTCTGAAAATTCCTGACCGGATTTTCCGGTTCTGTCCAAACCGGATATTCCAGTTTTGACATTTTTTTGTTCAGATTTGCCTAGGCCTTAGTTTGATCAACCTGTGGCTGCTTTCCTATTGTACCTTGCATCTTTCCTTGTGCAGTGACGTGTGTGCTTATCCTTGCTATCTATCTATTGCTTCTTCACAGGTGATTCGAGTATGCCTCCCATGAAGATGTATGAACGCAATAGGGCAGCTGTGAGAAAGATCCCCGCAAAGAAGGCTGCTCCCTGATGCATGTAAAATGCATACACGAACTTTGCACTATATTACTTATATTCCATGTCATATTTGCATCATATAAGGGTTATATCACTGTTTTATAATGATTTTGGGAATATTTGACATGTTTCCTATTTTTTATGGAATTAACCCTGCGCAGGCAGAAAACCCTATTTCTATATTTTAATGTTTCAGGGAGCCAAACGACGTCCAAATGACCTGGAAATTTACGAGCATCAGTTTTTGGAAGGAACAAAGCGTGGGAGCGAAGGAAGCAAACGAGAGGAGGCCCGAGGGCCCAGATGAGTGGGCCCACGCGGCCCAAGTACCTGGCCGCGTGGGACCCCCCCTTTTGGCCCTCGGAGCTCCGCTGTCGTCGATCTTTCCTCCACCGACTCCGTTTTGACCTAAAACCTCCTATAAAAATAGTCCCCCAACGTTCTCTGGAAGAAGCGCCGCAGAAACACAGAAACACCGAAACAGAGACCTGGAGCTGCAGATTGGAGGGGGAAAACTCCGGCGAGGCGCTGCCGGCGTGGTCTCCATCTTCTCCAACGACTTCTCCACCGTCTCCATGATGAAGAGGGAGTAGTCCACCACTGGACTATGGGTTTGTGGAAGTAACTTATGTATCTCTCTCTCTTGAGCTTCACTAATTAGTACCGTATGAGCTGCTGAACATGAGTACGGTCATCTATGTAATACCTTTGTGGTGGATCTTTTTATGAGTTAATATATGTTTGAGATTGCAATTGTTTTGTTTCAGTTATGAAAGTAGATGCATATTATGTACCCCGTTCTTATTTACTTGTGATGATCAAGCATGTTTATGAGAGCGTGTGAGGGGAACGTGTGCATTAGTTGGAGTAACAGGGGGTGGCTAGTGCAGTGAACGTGAGAGAAAGTTATGCGATCCACTTGGGTGTTTTAACTTACTTTGTTGCCTCACTAGGGATAAAAAGAAATACCATGCTACCGGAGATGTGGGTGTGACCATTGCCACTACTCCATGACTAGATCTAGCATGTTCTTATTTTAACTTCATGTCATGATACTTATTGCTATACTCTGAGTTATCTTAATTACTGAGGTGTTATGATTTAGTTCGCATCTTGGTGGAGTATAAGAGAGACTAATAATCAAAAGGTCTCTATGTTAGGACGTGATGCCCATATAATTATAACTTGACATTAAACTGTGGTGTTGCAATCTCATATGTCAACTCTAGTGTTCCATTGTCTACCACTTTATTAAAGAGAGAGTGCATTTGTGAAACCATGAACCCCGGTCCATTTTTAATCATAAGAAACACCTTTCCAACAACTTTTACCACTTTTCCATTTTCTGCCATTTAAAAATCCGAAAATACAAAAACACTTTTACATCTTGCATTCATCATAAAAACCCAAAAATATCATTTATCATTGCTACCACCATCCTTGCATATTTATTTACCACCATTGTATATTTATTCCTTGTTTGCATTGCATATTATCTTGATATCATTCTTACACTTTGTGCTTGACAACCACTAGGTGAGGTTGAGGACCAAAACATTTACTTTGTTTTGTAGGTAACCAAAAGAAGGATAGGAAAGATAAATCTTCACTACTGATTCCCTGAGAGTTCGATATTAAACCCTCGAGTCACCCTCGTGGGGAAAACACGTCTTCCACTTACTACACACTCTGCACTTGGAGTCTCAACCTAACCCCGTTTACTTTTTCACGCAGGTAGCTCCTGAAGGCTATCACATCTAGGGTATCAAGACTGTTTTCTGGCGCCGTTGCCGGGGAATCATTGCTGAAAGGTTTATCCAAGGATATCTCACCAAGTCAACTTCATCACCAACTTGTGCTAACACCTAAGCTTGGGGAGGTTGCACCTACATGAGCATCATCTTATCCATCTTTACCTTCAAAGCAATTTATCTTGTTTTGTCATTGTCTTGCATATTTATTTTTAGTTTTGCATATAAAAAATTAAAAACCCATAAAAATTAGTGATGTTTTTAGTATGTGTGTTAAAAAATGGAGAAACTTTCTGGAATGTCTATGGGTAATGATTATTTTAAAAAGTATGACGCCTACTCTGAATATCAATCAACCAAAGAGGGAAATAGAGTGGGTAAATTGCTTAAAGCTCTTCACAAAATAGCTAATCAGTTTTGTGAGTTACATGGTATAACTTGTTGCAATAGAAGAGTTGTTAAACATTCCCACTATCAATGCAAGTATAATAGTGATCCTATAATTGCTTCTTATCGTGAAGATGAATGTTTATGCCCTGATATAGAACAAGTTGAGAAATATATTGCTTATGTTGGAGCCCATGAGATAGACTCTCTTCTTGATAAATTTCTTGCAACCAGTCATGTAGCTCGTGAAATGAAAGGGCAAGTTTCTATTATTCTCCAAATTTGCAAAAAAGAATTTAGTGATAATGTTTATGTTAAAGAAAGAATTCTTGCTGCCACGGAATGCACTAACATTTTGCAGGAAGAGGAGGATAAGAACCTAAGCTTGGGGATGCCCGTGCAGGATGATGAAAACATAAGCTTGGAAGCGGAAGTATGTGAAGAGGAGATTGAAATGGATGTGTTCCAACCTAAGCTTGGGGAAGAGTTGGATCTCCCATCTTCACCATCGACATTTGATAGTAGCACTCAAACTCAAAAATCTTTTGTTATTTATGATAACCCATGCTATTATGATGAAACTAAAAATGCTCCTTTACTTTCTATTAATGCTACTAGTGAACTTATTGATGATAATGAGGAGTGTTGCTTAAATATGCTATATGATAATGCTTTAGATGATGGTCCTATGCTTATTGATAATCCTCCATGTTTAGTTGTTACTAAATTATGTGAGGATAAAAATGATATACTTGCTGTTTGTGATGGTACTCTTACTCATGAGAGTCCTACTTTGTTTTTGAACTCTCCTAATCACACCATAGAGGAGAAATTTGCTTATGTTGAGAAATACTTATGTGATTTGCAACTATCTTTAGTTCCAAATCTTTGTTGCAATCATGATAGTAAACTTGATATTGATCTTATTAACTATTTTGAAAGAGGGAAGCATGCTAATGAATTCCATAATAAATTTAATAATCCTCTTTAAAATTATCTAAGTTGAATGATTCTTGTGGTTATATGGTTGAATTTATTTCTACTACTTGCAACTATTATGAAAGAGGAGGTGATAAGAACCCTCTTTATGTTACTAATAATTATATGCTGCAAGTAAATATTGTTAATATGCATTGGGAAACTTCTATTTATGGTGATTCATTCATATACAAAATGCCAATGCATAGAAAGAAAGTTAGACTTCGTTGTTATTACTTTTGTGTTTTGTTTTTCTCTCAACTAGGGTTCAACTTGACTATTATTTTGATTGGTTTGAGAACACCATGGGATCCTGGTATTATGCATGAAACACTTCCAAGGAAGAGGGACACATCAAAGTTCAAGCTCCCTCATGAGCTTCGTCCACAATAAACATCAAGTAAGAAGCCTAGCTATATGGCTATAAAGAAAGCGCTTTACGGGAGGCAACCCGGTTGTTTTTATTTGTGATTTTCTTTGTGTCCTCTTGCTGTAACAAGAGACTTTGTGTTTAGTTTAGTTTCTGGAATTTTTAATAAAGTGCCAAGTTTTACTCATTTTGGTTTGAAAAGTTGCTTATAGCGTTCGGAGATTTATTCCTGCACGAATCTGTGCACGGTATGATTTTTAATTCTTATTCTGTAACTCCGAATGAGCTCATATTTAAACTGTATTGCAACTTTTCATCCTCTGTATGCATGAATTTTTCGGAATTTTCGACAAAGTTAAGTAGGGTAGAAAAATACGTTTTGCTGCTGCTGTTTTTCTGGACAGATTCTGTCCCATTTTGTTTGATGCATGCTTAGAACTTTTAACTTGAATCTTTTTGATCCAATTGAGTTTATGAGTAGGCATACAACATTATACACTTTCTGGACATTCATATGAATTTTTGTTCAAGGATTATATGCAGCAAGAAATCTATTTGTTTATCACTACTAATGCCCCACAGAAAAGAAATGGGAGAAACGGTGTTTTGAAGTTTTTTCACAGGGATTAGAGGAGATGCACCAAGAGCTATCCAAGGATGGTGAAGACCATAAGCTTGGGGATGTGAAGACAACCCCACTGGACCTACACACTCTCGGTTTGCACACGTCTAACTTCTGTTTTTCGATCGAAACACTTTATCGCATAAACTTGGAGCGTCTTTTTGTTTGTTTAGGTTTGATTTTTATTTTGTGAGACCACCACACTATCATTTATATATGAGAGAGCTACTGGAAATTTGGGTTGAATTATGTTGGATGCTATTATAAGATTGGGAAAAGGGATGTTGGTTGATTTTAAAAGATACATATATTGCATGATTCATGAGCTTGTTAATGAGTAATAATTTGCAAGTATTTTATCAAGAGCTATCTTTTATTCATGTTTTGATGCTGAATGTTATTTACCTTGTTTAACATGGATTAGTTAGTTCTATGGACACTCATGCATGCATTTAGATGGTCAACTTTCTCCCTCTTGCTAGCCCAAAAATTCCAACAAGCAAAAACTTGTTTCCAACACCTTCAACCAAAGTTTTTCCAGTGAGTCCACCATATCTACCTATTAGCTTTATGCTATTCCGAGTATGTTTATCATGATATTTGTGTTATCTATACCTCTGAATGAAAATGCTTATGTTGTTGATTGTTATGGGAAAAGTTGGTTATAGAGCTCTCTCGAACTTGATGCACACTTTACTTTCATTGCATAAATAAAATATGACCCATTGTGATTAAAATTATGATGTTGTGGGCTTGACAAATGTCTTTGGTTGAGAGTTAGCTCATATGTGCTGTCACATGGCAAGCTTTCAACATGCACTTCATCTCATTTAGTTGATATCATGTACTTTTGTTTATGGATGCTTACCATGGGTGAAATAAATGTGGAAATGAAGTGAGTTTAAATGAGTTTGTATAAATGGTTAGAGAGACGCCTGGGCCGCTAATCTAAGCCATGCATCATTCATGGTGGAAATTTACTTACATGCTATGGTGAACCTTCTGTGATACACCTTACAATAAAAAGCTATCTAATGGTAAATAAAAAGGGTGTTGAGATTGTTCATTGTGTTTGTTTGTCTTGTCATTTTGATATGGGCTTGTTCCATATCCTGGGACAAGAGGTACCCCAGTTGACGCTCTTAATGATACTATTATTACTTACAATGATATTTAACTTGAACTTGCTTTGTTTTCCAAGTTGAGTAACACATGGAGTAGGTACTTGTATTCAAGGGGCATGAGACTTTCAACCTGTACTTTGTCAAGCACACTACTCGTATTTGCTTTCACTTTAAACTTAATCATTCAAGATGCTATGATAGGGGAATGAGAGCTTGACACCAAGGATTACCATATTACAATCATTACTTAAGTAGAGAAGTTCAGAAGTTAGATGAAACTTATTCATGCTTTACCTCTACTCATATATATATCTTTCCAAAGTGTCCACCTTTTATATTCAGATTTTCATCAATACTCTATGACCATTGTAGGATGTTCTTACTTATCATTATGCATACATGTGGTCCATAGTACTTTTCTCTTATGTTACACTTTGTGAATTATCATTGAACATCCTTGCATTGAATACTTGATATCACTTCATAAACTATCTTGCATATTGCTACTCCTTTTAAGAATGAATCATTTGACTCTATGTAGCAATAGTAATCATCTTTGATATCCATTGATAGTATTAAATTGCAAAGTCCATGTTAGTTTTATCACCTTCATACTCGAGGACGAGTATAGGTTAAGCTTGGGGATGTTGATGCATGTAAAATGCATACATGAACTTTGCATTATTTACTTATATTCCAGTCATATTTGCATCATATAAGGGTTATATCACTGTTTTATAATGATTTTGGGAATATTTGATATGTTTCCTATTTTTTATGGAATTAACCCTGCGCAGGCAGAAAACCCTATTTCTATATTTTAATGTTTCAGGGACCCAAACGACGTCCAAATGACCTGGAAATTTACGAGCATCAGTTTTTGGAAGGAACAAAGCGTGGGAGCGAAGGAAGCAAACAAGGAGGCCCGAGGGCCAGATGAGTGGGCCCACGCGGCCAGTACCTGGCCGCGTGGGACCCCCCTTTTGGCCTCGGAGCTCCGTTGCCGTCGATCTTTCCTCCACCGACTCCGTTTTGACCTAAAACCCTATAAAAATAGTCCCCCGACGTTCTCTGGAAGGAGCGCCGCAGAAACACAGAAACACCGAAACAGAGACCTGGAGCTGCAGATTGGAGGGGGAAAACTCCGGCGGGGCGCTGCCGGCGTGGTCTCCATCTTCTCCAACGACTTCTCCACCGTCTCCATGATGAAGAGGGAGTAGTCCACCTCTGGACTATGGGTTTGTGGAAGTAACTTATGTATCTCTCTCTCTCGAGCTTCACTAATTAGTACCGTATGAGCTGCTGAACATGATTACGGTCATCTATGTAATACCTTTGTGGTGGATCTTTTTATGAGTTAATATATGTTTGAGATTGCAATGGTTTTGTTTCAGTTATGAAAGTAGATGCATATTATGTACCCCGTTCTTATTTACTTGTCATGATCAAGCATGTTTATGAGAGCGTGTGAGGGGGAACGTGTGCATTAGTTGGAGTAACGGGGGGTGGCTAGTGCAGTGAACGTGAGAGAAAGTTCTGCGATCCACTTGGGTTTTTACCTTACTTTGTTGCCTCACTAGGGATAAAAAGAAATACCATGCTACCGGAGATGTGGGTGTGACCATTGCCACTACTCCATGACTAGATCTAGCATGTTCTTATTTTAACTTCATGTCATGATACTTATTGCTATACTCTGAGTTATCTTAATTACTGAGGTGTTATGATTTAGTTCGCATCTTGGTGGAGTATAAGAGAGACTAATAACCAAAAGGTCTCTATGTTAGGACGTGATGCCCATATAATTATAACTTGTCATTAAACTGTTGTGTTGCAATCTCATATGTCAACTCTAGTGTTCCATTGTCTACCACTTTATTAAAGAGAGAGTGCATTTGTGAAACCATGAACCCCGGTCCATTTTTAATCATAAGAAACACCTTTCCAACACTTTTACCACTTTTCCATTTTCTGCCATTTAAAAATCCGAAAATACAAAAACACTTTTACATCTTGCATTCATCATAAAAACCCAAAAATATCATTTATCATTGCTACCACCATCCTTGCATATTTATTTACCACCATTGCATATTTATTTCTTGTTTGCATTGCATATTATCTTGATATCATTCTCACACCTTGTGCTTGACAACCACTAGGTGAGGTTGAGGACCAAAACATTTACTTTGTTTTGTAGGTAACCAAAAGAAGGATAGGAAAGATAAATCTTCACTACTGATTCCCCGAGAGTTCGATATTAAACCCTCGAGTCACCCTCGTGGGGAAAACACGTCTTCCACTTACTACACACTCTGCACTTGGAGTCTCAACCTAACCCCGTTTACTTTTTCACGCAGGTAGCTCCTGAAGGCTATCACATCTACGGGTATCACTCCCCCAGCGCATACTGCTAAGAAGAGGAAGGGTAAAGAACCAAGGCAAAACTATTGGGAGATGAACAACATTTACTATGCTACGCTTCAGCAAGGCGATTGGTACACCAGGGTTGAGAGGGATAATGATATTGAAGATCCTAACTTTTGGTGCATGGAGCAGCTCTACATTCATCAGGATATCTATCTACACTTTAAGCATCCCATTTGTCCGATGCTACCCATCAAGCTGCAGGCTCTCAAGGACAAGGCTAGTTATTCTCAAGCAGTGCATGTGGTGGAACAGTTTGGCCTAGTTCGTCTCATGGAAACTCAGTGCGACTTCAGTGTGCCTATGGTGCTTCAGTTCTTTGCTACTCTTGTGATCAAGAATGATCTTGTCAAGACAATCAAATGGATGACAGGAACAACTCAGTGTGAGTCTGACTTTCAGAGGTTTGCCACTGTCCTTGGGTATAATTTCCGTGGCGATCCCCCTCTTGGCCATTGTAACACCCCAAAAATCCGTACCTAATTTTAGTGGTGTTTTCCGACACCCGAAAAAACTTTTCCTCTTAACCCAAATATTTCTTCAAATCTTTTGAAAATGATTTGACTTGGAAATTGCTTTCTCAAGAATTTCCCAGAAATCCATGAACCATTCCATCACCCTGATAATTTTTGGTGCTTAGGTTTTCTCTCGGAAACCCTAGCCCTAATTATCGGACAACTTAAACAAATTTCTCCACCTACAAAAGGAAGCCCATTTCCATAGCTCTAAAAATTCCACCAAAAATACCAGAGGACCCCATGTCCATATAAAGGCCATCCATGCAAAAATATGGCATACTCCAATGCAATATTTCCAAGTTAGCCAATATTTTCAAAACTGCCATTTCTAGTCCTTAAATGTTTCAACCAAGCTAGGAACCCCCAATAATTCTGATAAATTCAGGGTATGCATATTTTGGCATTTAATGCATTTCATCTTTTGGAGGCAAACCCATTTGAGCAATATTTAGACCACTTCCTTCGTAAGCCCAAATTAATGCCATTTTGAGTTCTTCAAGCAAACCTAGACCTAGAAAAATCCTATGGCCATGATACTTGGTGATCTTGACCACATGATCCCTAGACACACCTAACCAGAAGGCCACCCCAAGGGGAATTGTAGAAATCCTATTTTCCTAAATCATGCCATTAGGGTCATTTTTGGCCATCTTTTGGAAACCCAATTTCCCCTCACCCAAATGATCTCAAACTCCATAGACACTCTCCCCTGACCAAAACAACCCATGCCTAATTTTTGGGGATTTATTTGAGTTGTGTAAGACCAAGATCATTTCATCGAACACCTTCGGTGTTTTTACTTTTCTAAAAAATTTGTTCTGCAAAGTCTCTCCTCCTTGATTGATTTTTGTTGTGGTGTGTTTGTCTGGTCCTTGTGAGCACAGAGGTGAAAACCATCTTCCATTTGGAGCATCCAGTCGTCGAGAACGTGGTTATGCCGCCCGTGGCGCGCTCTGGCTGCCCGGACGCGCACCCCGGCATTCCCCTTGTCCTCTGCCTCGTGTCCACCACCTCGCTGTCCCGCGGAGCTGCGCCGCAGCCAGGCCCCCCTCCCCCTCGCTGCTCCTTGCTCCGGCGAGACGAGCCGCGGCCAGGTCCCCCCGTGCCCCTGCTCGACACCTCGCCTCCTCCCCGGCGCCGCCAAGAGCTAAACGCCGCGCCGCACCTACAGCGCTCCTCCAAGCGCTAGAGGACGCGCCGCGCGCTCCAGTAGACCCTATGCTTCTCCTGTTGCTCCAGCGCGTCGTGCTTATCTCCTCCTCCCCCTTCTATGGCCAGGGGAGCATCGACGTCGACGCGCCGTGGCGACCACCAGCCGTGCCCCTGCCCTCTGCTCCCCGGCTATAAAAGCCACCCCCGAGCCCCATTTCTAGACACACCGCTCCCAGAGCTCACTCTCTCCCCCCCAGGCCTCACAGTCTCGAGAAGCTCGAGGAAACGAGCTCACCGGAGCTATGCGAAGCTTCAATGGCCGAAGCAGGCAGAAGCTCGGGCACCACCGCCCCGGCCCTTCCCCTTCTGCCCGAGCCTCCCCTGGGTGCTGTAGGGCGTGGCGCACCCGCCTCCGCCTTTCCCCGCCCTCCCAACCTCCTCCCCGTGGCCGCAGCTCCGGCGAGCCCGCGCTCCCGAGGCGCCAGGTTCCTCCGCTGCTGCGAGGAAGGAGACAACGACGGGGTCGTCGATTTTGATTCGATTTTGACTTCGGCGACGAATAGCTGTCCACCGCACATGTGCGACAGATAGTTATTTTTCGCTCCCACATTTCTCCCACCCCACACTTCCAAATTTGGTGATCCAAATTTGTAAATTCCCCTCTTCGCGAGATCTGTCCGATGGCGTAGATTCCACCCCCTTCCGGTGTATCTTCCGGGTCGCACATTTTATGTGCGATACCATCTCGGCGGCGCGGTGTAGGGCTACCAATGCCCGAATTCGCGACGTCTTCACTTCATCGACGAACCAGAGTACAACTACGCGACCCCCCGAGGCAAGCTAACCCCTTGCTATGAACAGCCCAGCAGTGTTTGTTCGATTATTTTGCTTACTACCATGCCGAGTGTTATATTGTTGTCCGTGTACTGTTAGATTTATGCATGTCTGTTTGTTGTTCATGTTTAAATATGAAACTTGTAATATTGCTCCTGCCATGTTGCATTTTAAATATTGATGCATATATATATATATATATATATATATATATATATATATATACCCCTGCTATTCTACACTCCCTTGTAGAATAAGTATTCTGGTCAACTTTCGGAACTTCCGTTTAAATAATAGGTGAACTTCCGGACGGAACACTTAGATTCGGTGAGTTTTTCTATCGCGGTTTTCAAACCGTTTGTCGGATTGAAGCAAATGATACGCCGTTGGAAAGGTATGGAAAATGCGCACCTTTTTCACTTCTACAAGATTTTGAAATTAGTCACGGTTTTAAAACAATTTTAAATATACGAAACACTGTTTTTCACGTATTTTCCTCGTTTTCGTACTATTTTGGACGCCATTTTCAAACCGTTTGTCGGATTGAAGCAAATGATATGCCGTTGGAAATATATGAACAATGCGCACCTTTTTCACTTCTACAAGATTTTGAAATTAGTTACGGTTGTAAAGTAATTTTGAATATACGAAACACTGATTTTCACGTTTTTTCTTCGTTTTCGTACTGTTTTGGACGCCATTTTCGAACCGTTTGTCGGATTGAAGCAAATAATACGCCGTTGGAAAGATATGGAAAAACCACATCTTGACTATCTCAGGTCAATTTTCGTAATTCATCACGGAATAAGAGCAGTTTGAAAAATCGGGAATTCTGTTTTCTGGACTTTCATGTCCAGCGGACAGTATTTTTAAAATTACTTTCAAACCGCTTATCGAAACGTAACAAATGATATTGCGTTGAAAAGATATTGACTAGACGCAACTTTTTCGTATAGAAATGTTTTCGTAATTCTTTACGGTTTGTGATTAATTTTGAAAATACGAAAAATGGAGAAAGGAGAGATGGGAATCGATTTGAAATTAGCACGTTTGTCGTGCTCGGATTGGGAAAATCAGTACGTGTGAGTCAAATTACACTAATATCCTTGGTAATAACACGTGGCGCCGATATATTTGGACAAACGGAGCTCGTATCGATGATTTCTATGCTTAAATTTCCGCCCCGAAAAACAGAGTATAATGAACTTCCTCTGTATACGGTTTTGAACTTCAGTTTAGTCTGTTGCTGAACTTCCATTTAGTCTGATAGTTAACTTCCGATCGCGATTTATTTTCACGCGGATAAGTTGGTATTCTGAGTGAACTTCGATATCATGTACATTGAACTTCGATTTTTTTTAGAGTGAACCTCAGCGTATTGTTTTTTCTAGATTCTTTTTACTCGTGAATAAATTAATTTTTTCTTTAATAAAAAAGTGAATCTCCGTCATGAATGAAATGAACCCCCGACCTGTAATGGTGAACCTCCTTCTCAGAAAATATTAACAGTTTTTACTCACGAATGAATTTTAGTTTTATTGTTAGGAAAAATGTGAACCTCGGGTATGGACAAATCGAACTCCTATTTTAATCTTTCCGCGATAAAAAATTATTTTCGTTTTGAAAATAAACATTTTAGGAATCGCAGAAGTAAGGAAAATGAACTTCAGGCGGTGTTCAAAGTGAACTCCCAATAAAGTAGTAAACTCCCAATAAAGTAGTAAACGTCAAACGCATTTTAATATGATTTTCTGACGCGTTCATGTTGAACTCCTGCTCGGTACAAAGTGAACCTCTAGAAACTTAAGTATGAACTTGCTTCTATGATCCGGATGAACTTCCGATAAAAGAGTAATTATCCAACGCGGTCGAGTAGAACTGAACTCACGATCTAAAAATAGCGAACCTCCGGGTTGGACGATATAAACTCCCGATTCCGAACTAGTGAACCTCCGGGATCGAATAGATTTAAAAAAGATGCAGCATAGCACTTAACTTTAGATGTGCAGTAAACTAAACTTCAGTTGTACACTACACTGAGCATGGAACGTCATACACACCCGCATAGATGTGAGGGCTGGCGAACTACCACAGCACGGGCCGATGAACTCCCAGTCGCACACCACCAAACCGCTTGCTGCACACCAACAGAACGCCTCTGCGCCTCCACGTTGTCCTATGCGCCTGCACAAAAAAAAAGTTGACTCAAGTCAAGTCTGCAAGGTAAAGTCTGAAGCAAGAATAATCCAATACAAAGATTTGTATGGAGTATTACTAATGCAGAATACAGGCAAGAAAACACTAGCAGATGCCATTACTAGTAGATGCACAATCAACCGTATTTACACTGTTTGCTGAAACGAACTGCTATTTGTTTGTTAAATTGAGCTGTGACAGGAAAATTCGCTAGCCATCTAGAGCGGAGGGAATTAGCTTGCTAGAACATGGTATTAAGTCGGGTATTAACACAAACATTTGTTGGGCAAACATATACTAACACCTGAACAGAACAGCCGCTGCATAAGGAGGTTGCAATGACATAATCGGCAGGCTGGAGACGGTGGTAGGGCGGCTACCGGCGGCATGTCTCGTCAGGAAGTTCAGAGGGTCTCGTGTGTTTTATCCATCTGAAGTATTCACGTTTTTATGTTGTGAGTTAGTACAAAATCCAGGTTGAACGAGCTGCAGAACTCAACTAAGAATCCTACGGAATAACTATATCAGTAGTACTTCTATAGCCGAAGGCAAACTGAACTTTTGTGTTTTGTCATGCACCGATGCACACCTGACGGAACTAATTCGGTCTGTAGAGCTATCTTTTACAGTTGGTAATTAAACAAGATTTGCACACTAGAGCGAACAGCTCTTAGGTGGTGGCTAGCTTGCCGCAGGCATGGTCAACATCGGCCCTTTCCGATTCAGGCGTGGGCGCTTGGCAGACTTGCAGCAGTGTGCAAGAACCTGTAGCCACAGGACCAGCACGAATGCAGGTCAAGGGCAGGACCAAATGACTTGGAGAGCAGAGGCGCAAGCAGTAGCTGGCCTGTGCGACTCGATCCTGCAGCTTAGCTCGTGGCTGGATGCCAGAGCTTCATCACTGAACCTCCATCACTGCGACTCTCCGCTTTTGGACCTCCAAACGCTGATCTGAACCTCCCATTACCAGCTGCAAAAGCTAGAAGCCACTACAAGGTTCAGTACCAGCTGTGGTTTTGGAGTTTAACATTACCTGTAATTCTGAATCGAAGTCAACTCGATATTCGTCTTTGACATCGTCTAGGGAACTCAAAAGAACGAGTGCCCAAAATCAGGCATCAGGGGAGCGGCAGGACCAGAGCTGCACATGCCGGCGTCTAGGCCGATTAACTACCACGGTCGGACACTATGAATCGCCGGTACAGTGCACGGTGTACTCCACGGCCGGACATGGTGAACCACCGCTGCGACGCACGGTGAACTCCAAGCCCGGGCGCTCGCGCCGTGTTTAGTCCATCCGCAAGCATTGGGGGCCAAGGTCGGAGCAGGAGAAGAGCGAGGTCACCATGTGCTCGCGGCCGCGTTCCCAGAACTTGGTGCTTCGGGTCCGTGCAGACCTGCTTGTTTTGGAAATCCAGACGAAGTAAGGGGATGGCGCCGCCAAAACGCGGGCAGCAGGCGGCATCCGCCACGACACCCATGTACGGAGCAGCACGCTGTGGCCGCCGGCGCCGGTGGAGCGTGGCACCGTCCGTCCCCCCGGCAGCTCCAAAGTTGAGAGGAGGAATGCGCTCTCTGAATCCGGCCGAATCACGCGTTGCTTCACCGTAGGATGCACGCGAGGGTAAGGCGCTTCCGGTGGAGATCGAGCAGGGTCCTACTGAGGACGTGATGCAGGAGAACGGAAGTGGGCGGGGCAGGAGCTTTCCCGGCGCCCCTCCGGACGCCGCCGGTCGCAGGGATCTGTGCGGTGACGGGAAGGTGGCGCCAGTAGCCGTGCAGGATGCAGGGGAGGTCCGCGGCCGCCGGCCACCGCGCGGGGAGGCTGGAGGTGAAGGGGCCGCGCCGGGGGAGGAATGAGGTCGGGGACGCACGGAGGAAGGAGGCCAGGGTGCGCCGGCGGAAGGGCGGCCGGGTCCGCGACGGCGGAAGGACGGGCTCACGCGGCGACGGAGCTGGGGGTGGGTTCACGCGGCGGGGGAGATCGAGCTGGGGGGCGGTCTCACACGGCGGCGGAGGTAGAGCTTGGGACGGGCTCACGCGGCAGAGGAGGTCGAGCCAAGGGCGGGCTCACGCGGCGACGGAGCTGGAGGCTGGCTCACGCGGCGGTGGAGGTAGAGCTGGGGGAGGGACTCACGCGGCGGCGGAGGTCGAGCCGGGGCGGGTTCACGCAGCGACGGAAGTGGATGGCGGCGGCACGGTGGAGGTCAGTGCGAGGCCACGAAGAAGGTAAGTTAGGTGGGGCTGGGGTCGGGAAAAGAAGGTCTTTAAGAATGGAAAGTTGACTAGAATAGTTATTCTAAACAACTCTTAAGGGGTTGTGTAGAATAGTCCTGCTCTATATATATATCTGTGGATCTTCGCAACACCCTTTCTTTTTGTCAAACGAGAAGGCGCTGGTCGGCGGGTTCGCCGCCGTAGTCTTCCGGTTGACATTTCTTTTCCTTGTCGAACGAGAAGGCGCTTGCCAGCGGAATCGCTGCCACAGTCTTCCGGTTGACGTTTCTTTTCCTTGTCGAACGAGAAGGCGCTGGTCGGCGGGTTCGCCGCCGTAGTCTTCCGGTTGACGTTTCTTTTTCTTTGTCAAACGAGAAGGCGCTGGTCGGCGGGTTCGCCGCCGTAGTATTCCGGTTGACGTTTTTATTTTGCTAAGTTTGGACATGGATATTACTATTCTTGAAATATTGTGTTACTAATGTTTTGTCGTTTGATGATATATTATTATATTGTGATTGTTGTCTTGGACTAATCCTCGATTGTTTGGACTTGTTATGATGAAACATGATTAAATGAAACACCCCTCCAAACAACGATAGGGTCAGTCCATGGTGCCACTAATCTGAACATTGAACGCACTACCACTGTCGCTTGTATGGGCGGGCCTTGACCTACGTAATCCTATTGAGCCTTCCTTGATGCCACCCTTTTGGCAAGTCTAGTCAGTTACCATAGTTGGTCGGGGCTAGTCTTGCGAAGGTTCCGGAGCTAGGCGTTGCCCAGAGGTGGGAACGTGCCGGATTCACTTCTGCATAAGGCATAGAGTTATGTCGGTGGCTATACAGGGAGTGTCTTGGTAGCGTGAACGGTCAGGTGAGTGTATCTTGCTGAGTTCGCCTTAAGGATGATGTCCTAAAGTACCGGCTCAGTGTGGTGCACTTAGGTGGGTGGTAATTGCAACCTCTCGAGAGTGTCAAAATCTGGATGTCTAGCCTCGTTCCAAGGTCATGGAACAACAGTTCAGAGTCGGTCACACAGTGTGTCTTTGTCGTGTCGGGAGGTTAAACTTAAGGCTTGTTTGAAAGAAAGATGAACAACCTGATTTCACTAAATGAACATTAAGTTGATGTAGGGAACGGTTACCGAGTTTAGGGATGGCGGTGTGATGCGTTGGAAGCCTATAGTTAGGCCAGAGCCAACATCAACCGTGCATGCCCAGAAGATAAGCCAGAGTTGGCTGGATTGATAGCCAGAGTTGGCTGAATTGATAGCCAGAGTTGGCTAGAGTGATTATAAGATTTGGTATCAACCGGTACACTTGTTTATTCGTCACAGGTAATCTCTTTGTTTGATTGCCGGTATACGATCCAACCCCACCTGGCTTGGACTCTGTACTGGTAATACTCCTGCTGTCTGTATATGCCATGTTTTGCTTGTGATGCCATGCTACTTTTATGTTATACTGTATATTGATCTATCTAGAGTACACGCTTGCCATGTTGTAGATTTAACTTCAAATGTATATCTTGTTGCATGATTGTTAGACTGTTCATGTCAAATGGTTGTTAGTCTTGCGAGTACATAATTGTACTCACGTTGGTTATTCAAATGACCCGTTTTCAGCAAGGATCCATCTTCTTCCTTAGCAAGGAGTTGGAGCAAGAGCGTGCTAGGATCAGTAGCCCAGCCAGAACCTGTGGAGTGGAGCCGCTCCAAGCCGTAGCCTCTCATATGTCTTCCGCTGCCAGTTAAACCTTTGTATCGTGCCATGCTTGGCTTGATGTTTTGTTATGCCTTGATGGCCTTGTAAACCTTTGTAGCAGTTCTTGTGCCTGATTGTGTAATGATTTCCATTATATTACACTGTTGTGACGTGCGGCCAGTTATCCTGGGCTGGCGCACGGGACGACTGCCTCTCTGGCAAGATGTGCCAGGGAGGGGTGTCATAGAGTGGTATCAGAGCACCAGGCTGGCTGTAGACTACCCTAGCATGGAAAACCCCGCCTTACTTTTGCCCGACAGTGAGCCCGATGGATTTAACCCATCTCCGCCTAACTGGCATGGCTGGTGTCGGTCAATAGTATGGTACAGTAGGACTTGTCCCATTCCCCGAGAGAGGCTCGCCGATTTCTTCCATGAGAAGGAATCGACACAACCCAGCTTATATGAGACCCAGTCCTAGCTGCCGTTTATCCCCACCCTCGCCTGCTATCCTTAGCAACCCAAACTCTCTTGAAGCAGGATCCCGCAAAGGAATCCCGCGTTCTCATCTCATCCTACACCCAGAGCTAGAGGCCATCAAGCGGCGTAAAACCCATGTTTAGTTAGCCTGAGCGGCGCTTGTATGTTGGTAGGTGAGAAGCAGTGAGGTTGTTTGTCTTGTGGTCTGTTTTCTGGTTGATGTTAAATCAGCTCGGAATAAAACTTGGTGTTCTTATCCTCTGGTTAACCACTTGGTTGACACATGACGGAATATCACGCCTTTTCTTCAGTTAAGGGTTTTGAAGAAATGACAGATCACTTAAAACAGGGACAGCAAATGTGAACCCAGACGCATACGCCCACCTGTAAATTAATACAAATTTTGAGTGGGATTATTTTGTGGTATGCAAATTATTTTGTGTGTGTTGCACAAGTTTAACTATTAAGTGGAAGTATTTGATGAGACACTGTAACCACGGTGTCCCGCTCACTTAATGTTGGCTCGTGTATAGGTTTGGAAAACTCATACATGTACTCACGCAAGGTTCCTCACCCAATATGAACCTTGTCTAGGCTCTCATGTTAAAGAAAGGGCCCGAGCCCTCCACGAGCAACTCCCTCCCAAGCCTTAAAATGCTTGTTGAGTGTTCTTCCTCGCTGGAACACAGAAGGATTTTTGTAGAGTGTTTTCTGTCTATGTTTGCTTGTGCTTGCCTATACGGTATGGTTGAAATGATTATGCCATACTGCTGCAGCCGTTTTGTTTTGGGCCATAAAATGCAGAAATATTTTATGAAAGGATGTTTTGCTACAAGTAGAAATTCTTCTACCCATGCTTGTATCCCTGCCATTTAATCTTGCTGCAAGACACGAACTGTACACGGATGGACAACTCCCGAAATTGATGATGCAAGTTCTACTCCAACTGGGACACCGCGACTACTTCAACGTGAAGAGGTACCCCGAGGCGTGTTATTTTCCTCGTATCCCGGAGTTCTATAGGAAAAATTTCTTTGCAAAAACAAACTTTGGGAATGGCTCTATCCCACAAAATTTTGGTGTTTGTGATCCCACTCTTGTGGCGCGAACATCGTTGTTTGAAAACAAACCTTGTTTCTTTTTCCAAACCTGTATATACATGAAAGGGGCACCTGCCATGTATGTATAGCTTTGCAAAAATAAAACTTTTTTTGTACGCACATGAAAGGGGCACCCGTCGTGTGTGTATAACTTTTCAAAAATAAAACCTTAGGAGAAGGTTATGATTATCATATCCCTGCCTTTTGTTTATAAAGGTTTTTGAGTTCTTACTCACCCCAGTTGATCTTGTTAGATTATTTGATAGTTTGGTTGTAGATCTTGTTTGATCTTGCCCTGTTTGTGCAAAACCTTAGATTTTAAATTCATAAGCATGTGAGTAGATCCTATGTTGATTGATTGAATGAACCCCTGCCATGTCATCTTTGAAATGCCTTGAGTATGGTAGAAATATCATGCTTGAAAAAAAATGTATGTTTTGTAAAAAGTCTTGTTGACCTCTTTGGTTAACGAAAATTCTAGTATTTTATAGAAAAAGTTTTAAATTGGGGTATAAATGGATCATTCAAGAATTATCTTGTTGTAACCCCGGGAATCCTATAAGTCTCCGAATCTCGGGGACGAGATTCTTTTAAGGGGGAAAGGTCTGTAACACCCCAAAAATCCGTACCTAATTTTAGTGGTGTTTTCCGACACCCGAAAAAAACTTTTCCTCTTACCCCAAATATTTCTTCAAATCTTTTGAAGATGATTTGACTTGGAAATTACTTTCTCAAGAATTTCCCAGAAATCCATGAACCATTCCATCACCCCTGATAATTTTTGGTGCTTAGGTTTTCTCTCGGAAACCCTAGCCCTAATTATCGGACAACTTAAACAAATTTCTCCACCTACAAAAGGAGCCCATTTCCATAGCTCTAAAAATTCCACCAAAAATACCAGAGGACCCCATGTCCATATAAAGGCCATCCATGCAAAAATATGGCATACTCCAATGCAATATTTCCAAGTTAGCCAATATTTTCAAAACTGCCATTTCTAGTCCTTAAATGTTTCAACCAATCTAGGAACCCCCAATAATTCTGATAAATTCAGGGTATGCATATTTTGGCATTTAATGCATTTCATCTTTTGGAGGCAAACCCATTTGAGCAATATTTAGACCACTTCCTTTGTAAGCCCAAATTAATGCCATTTTGAGTTCTTCAAGCAACCCTAGACCTAGAAAAATCCTATGGCCATGATACTTGGTGATCTTGACCACATGATCCTAGACACCCCTAACCAGAAGGCCACCCGAAGGGGAATTGTAGAAATCCTATTTTCCTAAATCATGCCATTAGGGTCATTTTTGGCCATCTTTTGGAAACCCAATTTCCCCTCACCCAAATGATCTCAAACTCCATAGACACTATCCCCTGACCGAAACAACCCATGCCTAATTTTTGGGGATTTATTTGAGTTGTGTAAGACCAAGATCATTTCATCGAACACCTTCGGTGTTTTTACTTTTCTAAAAAAAAATTCCTGCAAAGTCTCTCCTCCTTGATTGATTTTTGTTGCGGTGTGTTTGTCTGGTCCTTGTGAGCACAGAGGTGAAAACCATGTTCCATTTGGAGCATCCAGTCGTCGGGAACGTGGTGATGCCGCCCGTGGCGCGCTCTGGCTGCCCGGACGCGCACCCCGGCATTCCCCTTGTCCTCTGCCTCGTGTCCACCACCTCGCTGTCCCGCGGAGCTGCGCCGCAGCCAGGCCCCCCTCCCCCTCGCTGCTCCTTGCTCCGGCGAGACGAGCCGCGGCCAGGCCCCCCCGTGCCCCTTCTCGATACCTCGCCTCCTCCCCGGCGCCGCCAAGAGCTAAACGCCGCGCCGCACCTACAGCGCTCCTCCAAGCGCTAGAGGACGCGCCACGTGCTCCAGTAGACCCCGTGCTTCCCCTGTTGCTCCAGCGCGTCGTGCTTATCTCCTCCTCCCCCTTCTATGGCCAGGGGAGCATCGACGTCGAGGCGCCGTGGCGACCACCAGCCGTGCCCCTGCCCTCTGCTCCCCGGCTATAAAAGCCACCCGAGCCCCATTTCTAGACACACCGCTCCCAGAGCTCACTCTCTCCCCCCAGGCCTCACAGTCTCGAGAAGCTCGAGGAAACGAGCTCACCGGAGCTCTGCGAAGCTTCAATGGCCGAAGCAGGTAGAAGCTCGGGCACCACCACCCGGCCCTTCCCCTTCTGCCCGAGCCTCCCCCGTGTGCTGTAGGGCGTGGCGCACCCGCCTCCGCCTTTCCCGCCCTCCCAACCTCCTCCCCGTGGCCGCAGCTCCGGCGAGCCCGCGCTCCCGAGGCGCCAGGTTCCTCCGCTGCTGCGAGGAAGGAGACAACGACGGGGTCGTCGATTTTGATTCGATTTTGACTTCGGCGACGAATAGCTGTCCACCGCACATGTGCGACAGATAGTTATTTTTCGCTCCCACATTTCTCCCACCCCACACTTCCAAATTTGGTGATCCAAATTTGTAAATTCCCCTCTTCGCGAGATCTGTCCGATGGCGTAGATTCCACCCCCTTCCGGTGTATCTTCCGGGTCACGCATTTTATGTGCGATACCATCCCGGCGGCGCGGTGTAGGGCTACCAATGCCCGAATCCGCGACGTCTTCACTTCATCGACGAACCAGAGTACAACTACACGACCCCCCGAGGCAAGCTAACCCCTTGCTATGAATAGCCCAGCAATGTTTGTTCGATTATTTTGCTTACTACCATGCCGAGTGTTATATTGTTGTCTGTGTACTGTTAGATTTATGCATGTCTGTTTGTTGTTCATGTTTAAATATGAAACTTGTAATATTGCTCCTGCCATGTTGCATTTTAAATATTGATGCATATATATATATATATATATATATATATATATATATATATCTGTGGATCTTCGCAACACCCTTTCTTTTTGTCAAACGAGAAGGCGCTGGTCGGCGGGTTCGCCGCCGTAGTCTTCCGGTTGACGTTTCTTTTCCTCGTCGAACGAGAAGGCGCTTGCCAGCGGAATCGCTGCCACAGTCTTCCGGTTGACGTTTCTTTTCCTTGTCGAACGAGAAGGCGCTGGTCGGCGGGTTCGCCGCCGTAGTCTTCCGGTTGACGTTTCTTTTTCCTTGTCAAACGAGAAGGCACTGGTCGGCGGGTTCGCCGCCGTAGTCTTCCGGTTGACGTTTTTATTTTGCTAAGTTTGGACATGGATATTACTATTCTTGAAATGTTGTGTTACTAATGTTTTGTCGTTTGATGATATATTCTTATATTGTGATTGTTGTCTTGGACTAATCCTCGATTGTTTGGACTTGTTATGATGAAACATGATTAAATGAAACACCCTCCAAACAACGATAGGGTCAGTCCATGGTGCCACTAATCTGAACATCGAACGCACTACCACTGTCGCTTGTATGGGCGGGCCTTGACCTACGTAATCCTATTGAGCCTTCCTTGATGCCACCCTTTTGGCAAGTCTAGTCAGTTACCATAGTTGGTCGGGGCTAGTCTTGCGAAGGTTCCGAAGCTAGGCGTTGCCCAGAGGTGGGAACGTGCCGGATTCACTTCTGCATAAGGCATAGAGTTATGTCGGTGGCTATACAGGGAGTGTCCTGGTAGCGTGAACGGTTAGGTGAGTGTATCTTGCTGAGTTCGCCTTAAGGATGATGTCCTAATGTACCGGCTCAGTGTGGTGCACTTAGGTGGGTGGTAATTGCAACCTCTCGAGAGTGTCAAAATCTGGATGTCTATCCTCGTTCCAAGGTCATGGAACAACAGTTCAGAGTCGGTCACACTGTGTGTCTTTGTCGTGTCGGGAGGTTAAACTTAAGGCTTGTTTGAAAGAATGATGAACAACCTGATTTCACTAAATGAACATTAAGTTGATGCAGGGAACGGTTACCGAGTTTAGGGATGGCGGTGTGATGCGTTGGAAGCCTATAGTTAGGCCAGAGCCAACATCAACCGTGCATGCCCAGAAGATAAGCCAGAGTTGGCTGGATTGATAGCCAGAGTTGGCTGAATTGATAGCCAGAGTTGGCTAGAGTGATTATAAGATTTGGTATCAACCGGTACACTCGTTTACTCGTCACAGGTAATCTCTTTGTTTGATTGCCGGTATACGATCCAACCCCACCTGGCTTGGACTCTGTACCGGTAATACTCCTGCTGTCTGTATATGCCATGTTTTGCTTGTGATGCCATTCTACTTTTATGTTATACTGTATATTGATCTATCTAGAGTACACGCTTGCCATGTTGTAGATTTAACTTCAAATGTATATCTTGTTGCATGATTGTTAGACTGTTCATGTCAAATGGTTGTTAGTCTTGCGAGTACATAATTGTACTCACGTTGGTTATTCAAATGACCAGTTTTCAGCAAGGACCCATCTTCTTCCTTAGCAAGGAGTTGGAGCAAGAGCGTGCTAGGATCAGTAGCCCAGCCAGAACCTGTGGAGTGGAGCCGCTCCAAGCCGTAGCCTCTCATATGTCTTCCGCTGCCAGTTAAACCTCTCTATCGTGCCATGCTTGGCTTGATGTTTTGTCATGCCTTGATGGCCTTGTAAACCTTTGTAGCACTTCTTGTGCCTGATTGTGTAATGATTTCCATTATGTTACACTGTTGTGACGTGCGGCCAGTTATGCTGGGCTGGCACACGGGACGACTGCCTCTCTGGCAAGATGTGCCAGGGAGGGGTGTCACAGCCATCGCATGCATGATGTAGAGAAGCCCAACAGGAACAAGGTTATGGCAAACATGTATGTTGCGAGTGGTATCATTGGCAAGAAGGAAGGCCTCCTCCCTCTCTATGACCAGCTGGTAACTATTTTTCGATCCAACATTGCTCCAAGTGGAGGGAACAACGATGCAATCACAAGCCCGCTGGTCAACTTGCTTTCTCTTGCTGAAAAGTGTATTGCGAATCAAAACACAGCCCGTGACTTCAAGGTGGATGTTATAGATTTTATTTTCCATGAGATATATGATGCCATGGTAGATGGGACCACTGTTCCTTATGCTCCCTATGTGATGCTGCTCATCAAGGACACCTTGCGGAACCAAGATTTTAGTAACGTGGTTGTGGAGTCTCACTACTTCAAGAAAGTCTATAACAAGAAGAACACATCTACTGCTGCTGCCCCTGCCCCTGCCCTACCAGAGATTCTTTCATGAGAGATGCACGCATTTCTGGTGCCTCCTGTCAGGCTACTGCCCCTCCCTTTACTCCCAAGTCAAAGAAGCTCAACTGGTTCCAGAAACATATCTTGTGCATGCATGTTGACATTCGCCATGGCCAATATGATGCTTATTGTGCAAGTCAGAACATCCTCAAGAGACTCCCTAGCCAGCCAGCCCGGTGACCCTCATGTGTCAGATCCTCTCTCCTATGACAGATGGAACGCCAATGCTCAGACCCCTTGGCTTCAAATGGAGAAATACCTGCTTGAGTCATCTTCTTCCCGTCCTTCTCGCTCTCATGCCACTGCTCATGATGATGACACTGAGGCTGAGTATGAAGATGATGGTGCAGAAGACGATGATGAGGATGATGGTGGTGAAGACTACGAGTCTGAGGAGTGATCCTGTTGGGGCGTAGCATCGCTCTTCTCTCCTTTTTGGTGTTTCGATGCCAAAGGGGGAGAAGTAGTTCTATTAGGATCTACGTGTGGGATTTGCATGGGTTCGGGCACAAGCATAAGCATTTATCACTCTTCTTGCGCTTGTGTCCATTTATCTCTTATTTGTTATTTGTGAGCTTTGAACCTCTTGGTAGTTTTATGTGTGAGACGTATGGATTTGTATTATGTACGGTTGAGTCTACTTTATATTGTGCTATGCTCTCTATGGATTGTTTATCTCTATCTTTATGCACAAGGTATGCCCTTTTCTCAAGTCGCAATCTAGTTTGGGATATGTCTCATGTTGTGCTTTTGTGTTTGTCAATATCATATTGTTGTATCTTGTCGGAAATCGCTTCTCTCTATATGTGTGTAATTGCATTCCAAGGCAAACGAGTTATATGCACACATCTAGGGGGAGTCCTTTTTTTTTAGAACATGATCTAGTTGTGAAACTTTATTACAAATCCTAGTGTTGTCATCTAACACCAAAAAAAGGGGAGATTGAAAGGGCATTTCGTGATCCCTTATGTTTTGTGTGTTAGTTAACAACACTAGTGAGATCTTAATCAGGTGCTAAGTGATGCAGGTGTCAGTTGTATAAAAGCTTGTGCGCATCAACACCAAAAAGTTAGAAGGAAAGAGCAGCCGGATTTTTGGTAGCCGGATATTCCGGTGTCTACCGAATTATCCGGTTCAGTCGAAGCATGTGAGAAAATGGCTAAGGACCAGAACGCAGAGGCTACTGGAGGTAGCCGGATATTTCCTAATCGGAAATTCCGATGTCTATCGGATTATCCGGTTCAGGTGAAGTGAAGAGAAAAATGGTTAAGGACCAGAACTCGAAGGGTACTGTAGGGAGCTGGATATTTTGAATCGTTTTTCCTGGATGTAATCGGATAATCCGGCCAGTCAGATTATCCGGTTCCAACTTGAGTCGGATTATCCGGTTCCCAGACTCTTCAACGGCCATATTTCAAGGAGGGGTATAAATACCCCTCCACCTTCCTCCAGCCATTCAGCTCGCCCAAACTTAAAAGACACCATTGTTGCAAGCTCAAGAATCACTATATCTCCCAATCCCTCCACCCAAACTCGTTGATCTTTGGAGGATTGAAGGAGAAGGCCCGGATCTACATCTTCACCAAGCCGATTTACATTTCCCCCTCATTCACTTGAGAGACCCTTTGCCAGGATTTCCTTTGGGAAAACGTAGCTCCTTGTTGTACTTACTTGATTGTCTTTGTGACAGATTGTAGTTGTTCGGGAGCCCCCAACCCAATTGTGGGTTGTGCCCCGGATCGTTGTTGTAAAGGCTCTGGAATCCGCCTTGAAGGTTTCCGATAGTGGAAGGTGAACCAAACCTTTGTGGTGCGGTTCATCGGAGAAGAAGGTGAAGCCTTTGTGGCTGTTGAGTTGACCTTTGTGGTAGCTCACACCTCTCCAACGAGACGTACTCCCCTAAAAAGGAGGAACTCGGGAATACATCCGTGTCTCCGCGTGCTTTCACCTTCGGTTACCTCTATCCTTGTTTACCGTCTTTACTTCGTGTATCTTGCTTAGTTGCTAGCTTGTCATATAGGTAAATTCACCGTAGTTGCATATCTAGAGAATTTACCTTTTGTGTCAATCCTAATTTGAAAAAGTACTAAAATTGAAGTAGCGCCTATTCACCCCCCCTCTAGGTGTCATACGATCCTTTCAGATGTTGCTGTAAGCCTTCTCTCAACTCTGTCAGTAAGTGGTGACATATCCCTAATTGTCGGTCTTGTTGTCCCCATTGGAAGGCCCAAATAGGGAAAAGGCATACTGCCCAACTGACACTCAAAGGTCTGAGCTAATAAAGCAGCTTCATCTGGTGTCACATTGACAGGGATCATTGAGGATTGTGCAAGTTAATTTTCAACCCAGTAAAATCTGCATATCTCTGCAAGATCTCCTTGAAGATTAGCAAGTCTTGTATATTTGCAGGCAGATCAATTATGGTGTCATTGGCGTATTGTACTATAGGATAGTCAGTTCTGACAGGTATTGGGGCATTCAGATCCCCCTCCTGATATGCTTTGTTCACCATGCTTTGTAACAAATCAGCTCCTTCAACAAACAACAAAAGAGACAATGGATCTCCCTGCCGAACCCCTCTTTTGCAGTGAAAATTTCTTCCTGGTATGCCATTCAACAAGACAGAAGATGAACCAGAAGATAGAATTTCGTGAACCCATTGCAGAAATAATTCAGGGAAACCTTTGGCCCTCAAGATATTTATGATGGCATCATGAGCGAGGGTATCAAAAGTTTTTTCTAAGTCAATCTTCAGAACTACTATTTTCTTTTTTGAATGATGACATTGGTGTAAAAATTCATAAGACCAAGCCAAGCAGTCCTGAATTGTTCTTCCTTGGATAAAACCATATTGATTTGCATGAATAGTCCCACAGATTACTTTCTGTAGTCTATTGGCTAACAACTTGGTGACAAATTTCAGGCAAGTGTTGGTAAGAGAGATTGGCCGAAAATCATTCACGCTTTCTGGACTATTCACCTTGGGCACAAGTGTTATGTATGAACCATTTATACTCTGTAGAGAAGTAGAACCCGAGTGGAAATCCTGACACAACGTGATAAAATCAACCTTGATAATGTGCCAGCATTTTTTCACAAAAAGACCATTAAATCCATCAGGTCCTGGGGCTTTATCCGTTTTCATATTCTTGACAATTCCCTCTATTTCTTCAGTTGAAAAAGGTTCCACTAGGCTATTTAGCTCATCAACTCGATGCAACACTGTATTCAGGGAGATATTCTGGCTTGTGGGCGTGCATACACCCATTCGGCCCTTAAAACTTTGGAGAAAAGCATTTGCTTTTTGTTGATGATCAACAAGAACAGTTCCGTCCTCATTCTTGATTTCAGCAATTATATTATGCCTATGTCTCTATGTGGCTTTGGAGTGAAAGAATTTAGTGTTTTCACCTCCAAGTTGTACCCAACGAATGGTACAACACTTTCTCCAATATTCCGACTGAATCCACAATAGTTTCTTCAGATGCGCCTTCACTATGTTCCTGAAATTAAATTCAGGCCGACTCAAGTCTCGCTCATCTTCGAGCTGATCCAGCAACATAATTACTTTATTGCAGTTATCAATAAGTATTTTAATCTGAGATAATGATCTGCCCCATTTTTTAACTCATGCCTCAGATTTTTGAATTTTGCTGTAAGAGTTCCTGCACTTGACGAGGCAACAACTGGCCACTTCCATACCCTCTCGACTAGCTGAATAAAACCTGGCTGACTGACCCAGTGATTCTCAAACCGAAAGATTTGTGCTTTTGGTATGGAGGTGGAGATATTAACTACACAAGGAGTATGGTCTGAAGTGGATTTACCCAGTGGATGAACCATGGAGTTAGGATATTTCAGAGTCCATTCACAAGTTGTAAAGAACCAGTCAAGTTGCTCGAGTAAAGGTTGGTCTTGCATATTGGACCAAGTGAAAGATCTTCCCTTGAGAAGTAGTTCAATCAAACCCAAATAGCTAATTATTTCATTGAATAAGAAAATGTCATTCATGTTTGCACAAGGTCTGTTCCTGTTATCAACTGATCTCATGAAATTAAAATCACCAACCAATAGCCAATGGTCAGATGTTGGGATGACAAGATCGTGCAGCCATTGTACAAAATTATCTCTCTCGACGCCACTGCAAGGCCCATATACATTCACAAGTGTCCAACATTCTTTGTTGTGCTTAGAGGTGAAACACACTCTAATGGCTGATCTGGTGACTTCTAGTAACTGACAATCAAAAACAACACTATTCCAAAGAACAATCAAGACACCAGAAGCTCCCACAGAAGGGGAGAAAATGAACCTATCAAATCTTTTTGGACAAAAAGACCTGATAAAAGAATGATCAAAAGTTTCACACTTGGTTTCTTGTAAACAAATCACAGCACACTGACTCTCATCGATTTTATTGTAAACAAGCAATCTCTTGTCTTTGTCATTTAAGCCTCTCACATTCCAAACAAGAACCTTCCAATATAACAGCCAAAAAGTTGTATTATCCATAGGAAACAAATTCAGTAGAGCTGTTTTTCTTTGGATCAGCTACAAGCCGTTCCTCTGTCAGCTCTGCTTCAGGTATCTCAAGTTGTCTGCCAACTTGCTGTAGCACCTTAACTGGCATGTGAGGTGTGATTGGCTCATCCTCCATGGGCCTAGCAGATCTGGGCTTTTTCTTTTTCGGAGTGGGCTTGTCCCTTATAGCTTCAAGCTTGTATCCATTTGCTTTTATTTGCTGCCTGGTACTCCTTCGTACTGTGCTAGTTACACTTGGTGTTTCCCGTCTAACTCTGCTCCTCTTTCTCTTTGGCGATTGTTCCACCTGCTGTTTCATAGCAGTGAAAACCATGCGTGTGCGATGGTCTTGAACTATTAGGCTTTGACCAGTTCGGGCATTAGTGTTGTCTTCAAAGATTTCAAAAGTCAACTTTCCGGCAGTAGACAGTACAGTATCAATAGCTTCACCCTGTTCAGCAACTGGAGTCATAATCTCCTCTGGTGCAACTCCCTCAGACCGGGCCATTATTTCAATCGGTTGCATTCGGAGAGAGAGAGGCACGTCCTTAAACATTAGTTGTGGCATAAAAGCCTCAAAGAGACGTCTCCACTGCATCTCATAAGGCAATTCTGGGCCAAACACAGGCCGTTGCTCAGAAACTTGTACTTCCTCTGCATTCGCAACGATCTGCTGCCCACCCGGAACATATGGAACCATTGCCCGACAATTTACCTGAACTTGTTGAGCATCCGTTGGAGCAACCTGAAAATGTATTTCTTGCTCACGTGGCACCTCCAACTGAACCGAAGAAACTGAGTTTACTGGAGCATCCACCACCATAGAATCTTTGTCCTGATCAATAACTGGTTGAGCATCAGACATTGGGTCACCATGCTGATCATTTTGCTGCTGCTTGCCATGGTGTGGGCCGATCTTGTTCCATCCAACCTCTGGAAACAAATCTCTCCAGTTATCCTCTTTTGCCAGTGCCGGGGCCGATTCCATCATCACAACACAGTAGCTGTCATGCAAGCCGGGTGGAGCATGCACCGGGAAGTATAACGTCCGCGGTAGACGAGATGGACCATCATCGATGATATCATGCCCCCAAGGCAGCCAGGGCTCTGAATCAAGCTCACCTGCCGCCATGCCAACAGGCGGCGCCGACGACACTTGGGAACCAGGTGGCGAACAAGTCGAGGACGTCACTGTTGTGGAAGTTGAAGAGATCAAGGGTTTGCTACTGTTATCTACGGGGTGATCCCTTTTAGGAACCCACTGTTGGGATTTTTTGGCAAGTTTTGCAAAGCATGATTTTTCCTTGTGCCCAAGTTGAAAATAGAAACGGCAACGAATCCTTTTCTTGGTACAATCCTTTGTTGCATTAGACATCGTGAGACAACGCCCACATAACCAGAAACGATATGTAATGTCAGCCACAACCTCTTCCAGCCCATTTAGGTCAGAGTCCACGAAAGGCCCATATGCTGTTACAGAATCTGAATTAGGTTTAGACCCAGAGCTTTCAGGTTGATCAGGGGGCGCAACATCCTGATAAGTTCCACTTGTATCATGAGCATCCGTGCGATCGAATTGAATAGGATCAGCATCAGAACCCTTGTTAACAGTGTCTTGCGTGAAAGGATAGTGCTTGAAAGGTCCAAAAGTAATCACATTTTAAACATAACCTTCTCCCCTTCGTTAGCATCAGCATGAACTTTTGGAGCCTGATAACCCTTGCAAGCAGTGTAGCTCAAGGATTCAGCAGACACCAATTTCCTTCGAGGAGCATCCTGGGATCTTATGATGGATTTAACAGGTTTATACTGTAAGGCCTGAAGTCCAAGCTGAGCATGTTTTTTAGTAGGACTAACCAGAGTCCACTCTTCATCACATTCTTGCTGCCCAGTCCTTAAACTCTCTAGTCTAGCTAGGGCCTCCACGACCCCATAGATGGAAGAAACATTTAAAGTGCTTGCAAGCAAACTTTCGGAGATTATGTATCTGAAAACCAACCTATTTGCAAGAAACACTGAAATAGTAGACTCTATCACGAAGGACTGAAACTTTCATGCTGTCAGAGAAACCACCAATTATTGATTCCAGAGCCATGCCCACGGAGTCATTATTCAATCTAAAAGCAGCCCGATCAAAGGAGACGACCATAATAAAATGCCCAAAGTCCGATGTTGGATGCACAGATGTAAAATATTTCCTCCTGACATCTTTAGCACATTCGATGCCATGCGAGAAATCCAGACCAAGTGTAGTTGAATCATTAGTAGCCAAAAGGAGTCTTTGTGCGCCAGCATGACTATCAGAATTTAACATAGTACCCGAGGTATCCTTACTCCATGATTGCGGATCAGACATCATCAGATTACCCAAATCAGAGTTTGTCACATTTGATCGAATATTCTGATCCATAGGCATACTGGACGACGTAGCCTTTATATACCCAGATCCAACCAGAGGGTTTTGCAGTGTGGATTTATGCACACACCAACTTTGGCACAGTGGGATTTGAAACTCACCTTAGATCCGAGATCGACGCGTTCACCATGGAACATGCGACGCGCCACGATCACAACACCCTTCGCATTCTTGAGGACGATCCAGTCATGCGCCGTCCATAGATGCAAGGTGCCGTCATAGGTCTTGGGTCGCCCGCGAAAGCAGTCATGGGAGGTCGTGTATGTGGCCTTCCAGATCCATGCAGGAGGGATCATGGCCGCCACAAGGGTTTAGGAAGGAGGGGAAGAGGTTGGGTGGATCGGAAAGGCTAGATGACCGCCGGAGATGGGTGATCGCCGGCAGCTAGGTCAAGGCGGTGGAGGGGTGGAGATGGCTCCATCCCATAGGAACTCGAACTACTCGATTAGTCAGCCTGCTCCACCTCCCCCGTATCGGATATACCTATTTTGTTAGTCCCTACCCGAAAACCCAACAATCCTCACACCCGATCTGACTGAACCGGCCCACTCACTTGAAGAACATCTCGTTCATTTGTTCCTTTCCGTCCTCCCCACCAACCTCTGAGAGAACTTTCACATTGCACCACCTCTTTCGCCCATGTGCTACCTCCCCTCCCAACACCCTTCACATGTGCACGACTCTGCCCGCGTTTCTACTCGTTGATACATCGGAAACGTATCTATAAACTGTGTAGCATATTGAGTTATTATCTCATATATTTGTATTGTACCATGAATTTACACCATATAATTATTACTTTTATGGTATTCCCATGAAACGTCTTTCGATTATAAACCTGAACAGTAGGAAACATTCTTTCCGTATCTTTGACTTTTAGAAACCTTTTGAACGTCAAACGGCCCTACAATATTTATCAACGTATTTATTTTTGGAAATATAAAGAAGGAGTCCATATGGCAGCCGAGGTGCCATATAGGCCCCACGGGGCGCCTGGCACACTAGCGCATTGTGGGAATTTTCTGGATCCTCTTGCCTCCAAATGTCGTCGTCCTTCGTGCGCCTCTTTTGTTTTGACCTGAAACCAACTCTATAAATATCCCCTTCATGATTGCTAGAGGTTTGTTGCCCATAGAAACACCGAAAACGTGAGACGGAACTCCGTTGTTGATGAAAATTAAAGTGGGGAGCACTGTTGGAATCACCTCGGGTTGCCTCTCCGGCCTCTCCAACGTCTTCGCCATCCCTGCACCATGCTGAGAAGGGAGTTGTCCACCTCTCGACTACGGGTGTGTGGCAGTAGATTGATCCTCTATCTATGTGCTATCTTGTTTAGAACCATATGAGCTGTCGTACATGATTATGGTCATATTTGTATTATGTTGTGTTGTATATTTTGATATGATATGATATGATATGATATGATATGATATGATATGATATGATATGATATGATATGATATGATATGAGTAATGAGATGTTATTTCAGTATTTGCTATGATGTATGTTTTAGATGTATATTACTACCTCGTTCATTGTATGCGGTGTTCTAATCAAACTACTATGGTAGGACATGTGAGGGGGAAAGTGTGCATTAGCTGGAATAGATTGGTAGTAGCAACTTGATAGTGACAAACAATCCAGGACCTACTATGGTTTTGACCTTCCCTTATCTACCTCGTTCGGGATAGTGGAATGCAATGTCGTTATGTCCGCCTAGTAACAGCTCAATTGTGGTGGGAAATTAAAGTCTGAGTCTTTAACCCAATGCTCGGTCTATTGTTAATACTCTTACATATTCTAAATAAAAGTCGAGTCTTCCGATCTTGAGAAACTCAACTTAATATGGAAAGATCATTCTGGAGGTAGTGCTAGTGAGGACGCTTCTATCCATCTACATGATTTATGTGAAATTTGTGACTATAAATTGAAAAATGTTGAAAATGATATTATTAAGCTAAAGGCATTCACATCCTTATTAAGAGTATAGCTAAATAATGGTTGCCATATGTACCCACTGGTAGTATTAAATATTGGGATGACTTAATAGAAGCTTTCATTAAGAAATATTATCCTCTAGTTTCAACATGGGAACGATTTTAAAATATGCTTAGAACCTTCCCATCACATGTAGTTAATTAATGGACCATATTGCATTCTTTTTATAATGGTCTTAACTACGTGTCTAGAAACATGTTGGATTCAGCTACAGATGGTCTCTCATGACTAAAAAAGTTTCTGAATCTTGCTATTCTAGAGAACATGCTGCAAACTAAAAACCACTGGCGCATTGATAGGCGCCTACCACATCATCTAAAAAGGTCAACTCCATAGAAGAATTAGATTCTTTGAATGTTAATATTGATTCTTTGACTGCCATGCATGTTCACTAAAACCAACACCGATAATGTACCTTTACAAGATATTATGGAAAATATTTTTGACAATACTGGTGTTAATTGTATTTAGAAACAACAACAATGGCTATAGGAACAACTTTATTAATGACTATGGTAGACCATCGTATGCTCCCAGTAACTATGGTAATAGTGTTTTCAATGATATAGAGAAACACCACTAGAGCATTCTTAGCTACACAAAGGAACTCAACAAGGAGTTCATATCCAAATTTGAGAAAGTAGATGACATTCTTGGAAAAGTAGAGAATTTGTCTAATGGAGTAGCCCATAGTTTTAAAAAAATGATACCTCAAGGCACATGAGGAGACCATTAAATATTTCCAAGAAGTAATTGAAAGGAATAGAGAAAATCTCATGATTATAGAAATTGTTGTTACTATTGTTGCTAATGAAGTTAAAAAAGGAACCTATTAGTGTTAAGCATGATAAAAATAAACAACCTATGGAGGAAATAAAATGCTTAGCGATATCACCTCTTATCCTCTAGTTGAACTTGATGATTGCATCTTGATTGAACTAATCCAGTATTTCAAAACGTAGCCAATGATCCCACTATTAATGCTAATAAAACTGGCTTTGGCTCTTATATTGTGGATCATGTTCTAAAAGAAAAGATGGAGATATACCATAATGAATCTATGATCCCACCCTAAGCTTGGGGATGTACGGTGAACAAATATATTGGTCTCTACTGGAAAGATCTTATGTTATACTACTATTCTTGCTTTAGGTGCTAAGTACTCTTGCTATGCCTAAAAATTGATATGATGCTCTGAATATTGCTCCATGACACCATGTGATATTGATTTGTTAGGTGACTAGCTACTCTACCAAGAAACTGTATTAGGTAGAGTAGATAATATCATGGTTGAATTGCACCTTACATTTTTTAGCTAATCTACAGACTACAGCCGCTAAAAAATGGTTTATGCATGGTAGTACTAATTCAGAAAACGTCCCGCATGCACTAGTTCTAAGGGGGAATTAAACCAAGACTGACACCCCATGTTATCAAGGGTGCAAGCCATCCTTTTACACGACATGGAACACAGATAGCAAGAGCAGGCAGGAGCCGGCGATCAGCCACCGCTGCACCGCCGAGGCACGCACGCCCCAGGCCGCGTTGGGCAGCGAAGGGTACTGATCCGGCGACGGCATGGCGCACTGGTGCCCATTGAAGTAGACCCTCCTCGGGAACGCCCAGCCCCCCGAGAAGGTGCATTCGCTGGGGTCTTTCTTCAGTATCATCTCCGACTGCACGTTCCCGTCCTGCAGCAGCATCTCGTTGTAGTTCGGGAGCCCCCAGAACATCGCCGTGTCATCTGCAAAATCCATTTCTTAGTCTTGGTCGCGGAATATGTGGATTACGTATGCTACGATGTTGACATGCCAACAGGTGAGTGGCGCTTACTGATGGCGCCGTAACTGCATGAGAGGCCTGTAGGTGAAGCTGAAGAGCTGCGTCAGGTTCCCGAGGTTGGGGTGCCGCACCACCAGATTCCAGTCGCTGTAGTTGCTGACCACGTCGTTGTTTGTGATCGTCATCTCACCCTCCAGTACTCCCGGTAGTTCTGCTTCACGTGCCAGTGCACCTTGATCGGGCACATGTGCTCCGAGCACCGGATGACCGGCGCCGGCGGATTGCCGTCGGCGTCAGGCAGCGCCTGGACCTTGGACTGCTCGCCGTCGCTAAAATAATAATCAAACAAGCAGTCAGAAAGATAGCGGAGATCGGAAGGAGGCGGTGTGTGTACTGTAGGATCGATTTCTTGCCCGAGGCATTGCGGCGCGGAGGCAGAGCGTGGACAGCCGCAGCTGCACCGCGGGCACCCGACGATGGTGCTGTTGTAGAACGTCGTGAGGGAGACGCAGCAGGACGGGGACGGGCTCTCTCTGAACTGCGAGTACGAGCAGATGATCTGCCATGTCACTGCACGCCAGAACAAGCCAAGTCAGAGTCGTCGCTCGCGCGGCGGCGCCGGCGCGCCACATGTCAGTCAAGAAGGAAAAGAAAATCCTTACGCAGAACTTGGACATGCCGCTGCGGATCGTACGCGGTCCTCGTCGGGGGCACATCGGTGGCGTTGCTGCAGGTGTAGCCCGGCACGCCGATGCTGAAGTTGGTCGGCTTCGCGGGTTGCCCGCCTTCGCGGTCGAAATTGCCGACGTACATCTTGAACGCGGCAATGGCCGTCATGTTGTTCTGCGTGAGCGACGACAGCACGCCGCCCCGGCAGCAGTTGGCCACCTGCATGTTGTTCGGCGCGCCCGGCGGCAGGTCTGCCATGACGGGCCGCTTCTCGCAGCAGTGCGGAGGGGGGATGCCGGGTGGAACTTGGACGCCGGAGCAGTTGCCCTGCTCCGTCGTCTCTCCGCCCCCACACGTTCCAGATGATCTCGTGCCCGACCCCACGCCCAGCCCAGCCGCCATCCCGGCGCTCGATGTGCGGTACAGCTGGTTATTGTGGATGCTCACCATGACCTGCGCACACAGGAAAGAAATTCGATTGACTTGTAAGCAGATTCAGTGGCAGAAACATCGGAGTTTCTGTCAGGAGCATTGCATTTGAGGAGAACAGATCAAAGAAAAGATTCGTGGAGAAGTTATTAAATGGCGAAAATTACTCCGCTAGCACCAGGGGAAAAGTGATTTCTTTTTATTCAAGAGCATCGCTTGGGACTGGGGTGTTTACAAGCAGTAAAAGATGGTGATACTCATACTAAAACCTACAAGCAGTATGCGCACGTGTACCCAGCAGTGTCGATCGCCGTAAAATCCCAGTTGATGGTGATGTTCCCCAGCGGATCCACCGGATCATACGCATCTGCCAGAGACGCGATGACACAAAAATTAGCGGTGATTCACGGGAAAAAAGCACAAAACGCAGATGAATTGGAAGAACACAAGGCAAAGCAAACATCTCAGAAGAAAATCATAGACAACGTACCTGCAAATCGAGAGGACAAATAGCACAGGAAGATGAACAGGACGAACTGTTCCATCGCTATCGATCTCACGCTCGAAGGCTTCATTACAATGGCGCCCGACAAGAAAGAACTGCGCCTTATACGACCACTTCGCACCCCGGAGACGATGGGGACTGTGGGTACGAGGAAGAGACACGGACACACAGAATGATGCGACATGCGTGACGCAGCTTCAGCCTCGAATTAAACGTCGAGTCAGGCAAGAAACGGACGCTGATTACTCTCTTTTTTTCCCTTCTCTATCTATAGTCACTAGTGGCAAGTCCAGTTGGCGTCTGGTCACCGTGAAGCTGCTTGTTTGGAAAGCTATCCCAGATTGGCCTCGTTCCTCTCGGGCGCATTTATCACCATTTCCATACGCGTTGTTGCCAGATTTGGAGGGAAGTTTGAATCGGTGGACTATATTCGCCGACACGTGGGCCCTGCAAAGGATTAAGAGAAGGGAAAAACAACAATCGGTAAGATGCCTTGCAGGTTTTCCTGGAATTTTCCTTCTAGTGCTTCGCGAAGATGGTCACTGGCCGTACTTGAGGCCTCCGTGCTGCTCGCCGCGCCGGCGGCGCACGAACGCTGGAGGCCGGGCTGCTTCGCCGAGCGTCGCCTTCGGGCTACGCCTCACCAGAGCCGGGCCGGCAAAATCGGGGGCCCCGTGCGAAACTCGAAAATGGGGCCCTATCTCACACGAAAATTGAACTAATAAACAAGTATTTAGTATAGAATAGACAAGCCAATCCTTATCACTATGCTCCCCATTTGATAGAGATCTAGTATAGAATAGTGTAGTAAACCTTTTACGGTATATATCCTTAGGACCATTTTCTTTTCTCTTTCATTTCTGAGAACCGGACTGATTAATTCAAATCTGTCAAAAGTATTAAAAATTAAGATTTGGAAATTAGGAGTAGAAAACTGAAGCTAACCAGAAAGGAAGACTCGCTAGCGGCAGTGTACATGTTTTCGCGAACAGCGAACCAAAAGAGGAACTGTCGTTGGCGCTCTAGAGTCTGGATGCGATCTATTTGTCGCTGGTCTTCCGTCTTCAGTTCGCTCCGTAGTTTCCATGTCGGGCGAAGCGGCGAGTGGCCTGGGGAATCGCGAGAGGCCGGCGACTAGCGAAGCAATCGCGATGCAGGGCCCTGTCACGACGTTGTCGTGAGGCAAGCGACACGACCTGGGAATCGCTAGAATTTTGCGATCAATCGAGCTGAGTGTATACTTTCTTGGAGCCAATACGTTCAAAATAATTTTGGAGCTGACATGTGTCGTATTTTTTTCAAAATGACTCCTGTATTTTCAACTCTGTGTATTTTCTTCTGACACATGAGATCTGGTGCTGTGCAGAATGGAGTCCCACCTTGTCAGCTGTAGAAAAATCTAAAATTTTAAAATGATGGAGTAGGGTTCGAACACAGAACCTGCTGGTGCTGCCTGCAAGCACTAACCACTACACCAATTCATGCTTGGTTATATATCTAGCTAAGTGTATACTTTTGTACATATACGCATAGAAATTTTGGGGCCCCAAAACTTCATGGGCCCTGTGCGGGCGGCACAGTTCGCACCACTGTGGGCCCGGGCCTGCCTCACAGCGCCGAGCACCGCGCATGGGGACGTCCTCGACACCGGGGTGAGCAGCCCCACCGCGCGGCGTGCTGGCAAGGGCCAGCGCCAGTAGCCGGCCGGGGAGTGGAGCCGGCGAGGATTGGGCTCGCGAATGCCCACTCCAACGGCGTCGCGCCCGGGACTCACCTCCCCGGCGGATCTTCTTCAGAGGAGGACGCGCGCGCCGGGACCCTCTGCATCTCGCCGTAGATCCTCTTCCGAGGACGTGGAAACGCGACGAGATCTCCTACTCCTCGCCGTTGAAGCCGGCGACGGAAGGTCGTGGCGGTGCAATTTTTTGGCCACCGCCAGCAAAAGGGGATCGGGGAGCGAGCGGTTGCTCTGGCGGACGGAAACAAAACCGTCTCCTCACCTTATCCCGATCGGAACGGCGCGCTGGGCTGGGCCACGATCTGGACCAAATGGCTAGAAAGGCTACAGCCATACTCTGATTCAAGGAAAAAACAAATTAAAACGAAAAAAAAGGTGGCATGAGCCACGGTAGTGGCATGCCTAGTTTGGGCTAATGCCTTTTTTCTTTCGTTTTCTTTTCTGATTAGCTTCAAGCTTTTTCAGTTTTTGTACAAAAGTACTCCCTCCGTTCCATTTTAATTGACTCACATATATCTACATATGGATGCATATATTCTAACATGTGGCTATGTAATGTCTGAAATTTAATGTCAACATTTGTATAAGTGCAATGTTAATTGCTGCATGTTGACGATACTTGAAAATAATATGACTTCTTTCAATTTTTGCATAACTTTGTTCACACTAAAGGTCTACACCATGATGTGATTACCTAGAATGTGTTTTAATCAACACAAGGTTGTGCAAAGTAACATGAGGGAAGGTCTACACTACTAGTGATTACCTCCACGTGTTTAAAGCAAAAAAGTGAAAGCACACGGATTATGGCATGAAGATAGCCATACGAGTGAGGTGTACGCTACTTGTTGGAAATTACCTCGACCGTGTTCTACAAAACGAATATCTTTGCCATGTTATGGTGATTATCTTTTTGTGGAAAGTCATATTTTGGATCGTATAGGCTTCTCCTAGACCTTTAAATTTGAATCAAGCATGTTGTTACACACAATTAATTTACTATCAGGTAAATTAATGCGCATGATTTTTCATGCAGGATATGAGTGACATATCAAAGAAAGATATATTGTGTGTGGTAATATTATTATGTCATGAGACATATTATGTGAGCAAAAATGAAGACACATAATTACGACATAGTGTCATAGGAACGGAATAATTTCCGTTCAGAACTATGATGTCTACACCATTGGTGACTACCTTCATGATGATTTTCCAAGTACTTGGAAATGTCATAGCATTTGTCATTGGTTGTGACTCTTGGGTCACATACTCGGAAGTGGAATCTAAGACATTGGTGGCGAGTATATCGCACATATTGTTGTGAAGAGAATTATGCAAAATACTTGCACAATTTGGTGATTACCTTCCATGCGTAGACAACTTATGAGGTGTAATCATAGAAGTGAATTAAATTTCATGCACAACTGAAAGGTTAATGACATTTTGAGGTGTTTACCTTCATGTGTTATAAATAACATAAGGTTGTGGGGACTATGATCGGTGAAATCCCTCCATAAGTATGAGGCACCACTAGTTGGTTGACTACCTCCAGGTGTTTTAGTGGATTAAAGGTTTATCCTGTTTGGGTGACTACCTTTAAATCTGAATATCTACGCCACACTGTGGTGTTTATATTTTAGTGGAAGGTTGCCCTATGGGTCACTACGAATCACCATGATCATGATTATGCTTAGCATAACATTTTCATCGGACTTAATTTACTTCAGGTAAATGAATGCATGAATATTTCATGCAGCATATGGCTGGCCTTTTTTGGAAGGAAATGAGATGTGATGACAAAAGGTGGGAGTAATTTTTTTTACATGGGGATCATGGACATTAATGATTTTGTCGACCCGTGGCCTTGTCGCCACATAAACTCCACCTACAGAGAATGTCATGGCTATCTATGCAGATTTGCATTTATGTGTCATCGCAATGACTCAGTTCTGAAACTAAGAATTTAACAGATGATGAATTTTGTGTTCCTGTTGAGACTCCATTCAAGATAGATATGTTGTCATAAGCATCATATGAATGGCTATTCATTCGTATCGGAATTTTAAGTCTGTTGAGGCTTATAATTATGTTACCTATAAATCAACATGAAGTTGATAGTGTGTGATAAGGCAGTCTCAGATCTTGATCTGATTGTATGACCTTACTTCACTATATGTTCTCCTATGATGGTAAAAGAATATCATCTTCACTTCAGTGTGAAAATATGATGAACTTCTTATAAAGAATCATCGAGTACACCCAACAGGCGGTATACCATTATCTGAAATCCATGCAAGTGCTTAAACTACTAAGCAATTTAGTGGTTAAAGAACCATGAGGATTTGAACGTAAAGTGAATGCAATATGACATACAGAAATGGAGTGTACATCTTGATGCATGTAAAATGCATACATGAACTTTGCATTATTTTACTTATATTCCAATCATATTTGCATCGTATAAGGGTTATATCAATGTTTTATAATGATTTTGGGAATACTTCATAGTTTTCCCATTTATTTGGAATTAACCCTGTTTTTCCAGAAAACGTCTTTTTTAGTGTTTCAGACTTTCCGGGAGCTTCGGGACTCCAAAAAGGGCAAGGCCAAAGAGCACGGTTCAGAATTTTCGAGACGAACGCAATGGGCTTAAATTGAAGACCAGAAGCCCAACAGGCTGGAAATGGGAGGGTCCCACGCGGCCTAAAATACCTGGCCGCGTGGGCCCAGCTCTTTCCCCCTCGGAGCTCCGTGGCCGTCGATCTTTCGTCCACCGACTCCGTCTTGACCTAAAAACGCCTATAAAAAAGGTCCCTGGCGTTTCGCGAAAGGAGGCGGCGGAGAAACACAGAACCACGAAACAGAGAGTCAGAAGGCTGCCGCCGGAGAAGATCGGAGGGGGGAAACGCCGCCGGAATCACCTCCGGAGGGCTCCACCCCCCTCCGGCGTGTTCATCATCAACATCTACAGCAAGAACTTCTCACCATCATCACCATGATGAAGGGGGAGTAGTCCACCCCCTGGACTAGGGTTTGTGGTGGTAACTTTTGTATCTCCTCTCTCTTGAGCTTCACTAATTAGTACCGTATGAGCTGCAACATGATTACGGTCATCTATGTAATACCTTTGTGGTGAATATTGTGGTGTGAGATGATTTGTTATGCATTTACCGTTGTGTTGGAGCTTTTGTGATTTGTCATACTTTGAAGTATGATGTATGTGGGTACGGGATGGCCGATGTGACACGGCATAGGTATTGAGTGACACAGTACCGCCCAACATCCTTTATCTGGGGGTAAAAAGAAAGAGTATGATGTGGGAGTGAGAGAAACCACGCTAGCCTTACGAGGGGTGACCTAGCAACACAAATGAGTATTTCTTTCAACTATGTGTTTTAGGACATATAGCCGTCATAAAAAGCTACCATTAAAACATGACAATTGTGTGTACTTTATCTATAACATGATGATCACCGTAGATGAGAGAGAGAGAGGATTAAGTGAACCCATGAACCATGTCCATTGTTCCTATAAGAAACACACACTTGAGCTTGTCCTCTTGCTACATAGAGGATTGGGCTTTCTCTCTTTGAGAGCTTTCACTTGCTACTACCTTTGTCTTGTCCTCTTGCAAAGAAGAGGATTGGGACACTTTTACATCCATCAAACCAACCATCTTGTTCTCTAAACTTGTTTAGTGCATAATCAACTAAAACTTGTGACACTTTAGTTGTAGGGAATAGATAACTTTTCCTTCTTGCTCCTGCGGATCGATACCTTACTTCCACATTGAGAGGTGCTACAGTGATCCCTTGCTCTTGGGGGTTATCAAGTACTTTTCTGGCGCCGTTGCCGGGGAGCGTAGCGCTTAAGTTTCTATTCTTGTGTGCACTAGACTAAGCTTGGGGAGGTCTCTTCTTTTTATATCTTGCAATCATCTAAGCTTGGGGAGGTTCTTTGACTTGTTTGATGATACTATGTCTCCCATTTATGATGATGAATATGATATTTTCAGTCCACCCACTATTGAGGATATAGTTTATGTTGATTATGATATGCCTCCTATATATGATGTTTACAATGATGAATATGATATTTTCAGTCCATCTACTATTGAGGATAAAAATCATTTTGATTATTCTATGCCTCCTATTTATGATGATTACATTGATGGATGTGATATTTTTACTCCCACTATTACTAATGAAACTGTTTATGCTTATGTGGAGAGTAATGATACTTTTATGCATGTGGATCATGATAAGAATGCTCTATGTGATGGTTATATTGTGGGTTTTATCAATGATGCTACTGAAAGTTTTTATGAGAGAGGGAGACATGACTTCATATCCAAAAATATTAAGTCTCTCTCTTTTTGTTGAAATTTTGAAGTTGCACTTGCTTTGCCTTCCTATGCTAGTCACTTTGTGCTTTATTGATTTATTTTCTTACAAGATCCCAATGCATAGGAAGTGGGTTAGACTTAAATGTGTTTGATATTTGCTTCTTGATGCTCTTTTATATTCAACTCTTATTCCTATGGGAGCATCATTAAAACTATCAAGCCTAGCTATATGGCTATAAAGAAAGCGCTTTGCGGGAGGCAACCCGGTTATTTTTTGTGTGATTTTCTTTGTGTCCTCTTGCTGTAACAAGAGACTTTGTGTCTAGTTTAGGTTCTGGAGTTTTCAATAAAGTGCCAAGTTTTACCCTTTTTGGTTTGAAAAGTTGCTTATAGCGTTCGGAGATTTTATTCCTGCACGAATCAGTGCACGGTATGATTTTTAATTCTTATTCTGTAACTCCGAATGAGCTCATATTTGAACTGTAGTTGCAACTTTTCATCCTCTGTATGCATGAATTTTTCGGAATTTTTCGAGAAAGTTTGGTAGGGTAGAAAAATACGTTTTGCTGCTGCTGTTTTTCTGGACAGATTCTGTCCCATTTTGTTTGATGCATGCTTTGAGCTTTTAAGTTGAATCTTTTTGATCCAATTGAGTTTATGAGTAGGCATACAACATTATACACTTTCTGGACATTCATATGAATTTTTGTTCAAGGATTATATGCAGCAAGAACCTATTTGTTTATCACTATTAATGCACCCCACAGAAAAGAATGGGAGAAACGGTGTTTTGAAGTTTTTTCACAGGGATTGGAGGAGATGCACCAAGAGCTATCCAAGGATGGTGAAGACCATAAGCTTGGGGATGTGAAGACAACCCCGCTGGACCTACACACTCTCGGTTTGCACACGTCCAACTTCTGTTTTTCGATCGAAACACTTTATCGCATAAACTTGGAGCGTCGTTTTTGTTTTTTTTGTTTGAGTCTTGAGAGACCACCACACTATCATTATATATGAGAGAGCTACTGGAAATATGGGTTGAAATATGTTGGATGCTTTTATAAGATTGGGAAAAGGGATGTTTGACTTGATTTTTAATGATACATATAGTTGCATGATTCATGAGCTTGTTTATGAGTAATAGTTTGCAAATTCTTTTTGTAGAGCTATCACTTATTCATGTTTTGGTGCTGATTGTTATTTACTTGGTTTAACATGGATTAGTTAGTTCTATGGACACTCATGCATGCATCTAGATGGTCAACTTTCTCCCTTTTGCTAGCCCAAAAACTCCAACAAGCAAAAACTTGTTTCCAACACCTTCAACCAAAGTTATTCCAGTGAGTCCACCATATCTACCTATTGGCTTTATGCTATTCCGAGTATGTTTAACATGTTTTTGTGTTATCTTACCTCTGAATGAAAATGTTTATGTTATTGATTGCAATGGAAAAAGTTGGTTATATAGCTCTCACGAACTTGATGCACAATGTTCTTTTATTTGCATAATAAAACTTGACCCATTGTGATTAAGATTATGATGTTTGTGGCTTGATGAATGTTTTGGGTTGGAAGTTAGCCCATATGTGCTGTCACATGGCAAGCTTTCAACACGCTCTTCATCTCATTTAGTTGATATCATGTGCTTTTGTCTATGGATGCTTATCATGTTGAAATAAATGTGGAAATAGAGTGAGTTTAAATGAGTTTGTGTAAATGGTTAGAGAGACGCCTGGGCCGCTAATCTAAGCCATGCATCATTCATGGTGGAAATTTACTTACATACTATGGTGAACCTTCTGTGATACACCTTGCAATAAAAAACTATTCCAAATGGTAAATAAAAAGGGTGTTGAGATTGTTCATTTTGTTTGTTTGTCTTGTCATTTTGATATGGGCTTGTTCCATATCTTGGGACAAGAGGTACCCCAGTTGACGCTCTTGATGATACTATTATGCTTACAATGATATTTAATTGAACTTGCTTTGTTTCCCAAGTTGAGTAACACATGGTGTAAGTACTTGTATTCAAGGGGCATGAGACATTCAACCCATTCTTTATCAAGCACACTACTCATATTTGCTTTCACTTTAACCTTAATCATTCAAGATGCTATGATAGGGGCAATGAGAGCTTGACACCAATGAATACCTTATTGCAATCATTAACTTAAGTAGAAGAGTTTGGAAGTTGGATGAAACTTATGCATGCTTTACCTCTACTCACATATACATCTTTCCAAAGTGTACACCTATCATATTCAGATTTTCATCTACACTCTATGACCATTGTAGGATGTTCTACTTATCATTATGCATACATGTGTTCCATATTACTTGCTACCATGTTACACTTTGTGAACTATCAATGAACATCCTTGTCTTGAATACTTGATATCACTTCATAAACTATTTGCATATTGCTACTCCTTTGAAGAATGAATCATTTGACTATATGTAGCAATAGTAATCATCTTTGATATTCATTGTTAAGTATTAAATTGCAAAGTCCATGTTAGTTTTATCATCTTCATACTCGAGGACGAGCATGGATTAAGCTTGGGGATGTTGATGCATGTAAAATGCATACATGAACTTTGCACTTTAATTGCTTATATTCCAATCATATTTGCATCATATAAGGGTTATATCAATGTTTTATAATGATTTTGGGAATATTTCATAGTTTTCCCATTTATTTGGAATTAACCCTGTTTTTCCAGAAAACGTCTTTTTTAGTGTTTCAGACTTTCCGGGAGCTTCGGGACTCCAAAAAGGGCAAGGCCAAAGAGCACGGTTCAGAATTTTCGAGACGAACGCAATGGGCTTAAATTGAAGACCAGAAGCCCAACAGGCTGGAAATGGGAGGGTCCCACGCGGCCTAAAATACCTGGCCGCGTGGGCCCAGCTCTTTTCCCCTCGGAGCTCCGTGGCCGTCGATCTTTCGTCCACCGACTCCGTCTTGACCTAAAAACGCCTATAAAAAAGGTCCCCTGGCGTTTCGCGAAAGGAGGCGGCGGAGAAACACAGAACCACGAAACAGAGAGTCAGAAGGCTGCCGCCGGAGAAGATCGGAGGGGGGAAACGCCGCCGGAATCGCCTCCGGAGGGCTCCACCCCCCTCCGGCGTGTTCATCATCAACATCTACAGCAAGAACTTCTCCACCATCATCACCATGATGAAGGGGGAGTAGTCCACCCCTGGACTAGGGTTTGTGGTGGTAACTTTTGTATCTCTCCTCTCTCTTGAGCTTCACTAATTAGTACCGTATGAGCTGCAACATGATTACGGTCATCTATGTAATACCTTTGTGGTGAATATTGTGGTGTGAGATGATTTGTTATGCATTTACCGTTGTGTTGGAGCTTTTGTGATTTGTCATACTTTGAAGTATGATGTATGTGGGTACGGGATGGCCGATGTGACACGGCATAGGTATTGAGTGACACAGTACCGCCCAACATCCTTTATCTGGGGGTAAAAAGAAAGAGTATGATGTGGGAGTGAGAGAAACCACGCTAGCCTTACGAGGGGTGACCTAGCAACACAAATGAGTATTTCTTTCAACTATGTGTTTTAGGACATATAGCCGTCATAAAAAGCTACCATTAAAACATGACAATTGTGTGTACTTTATCTATAACATGATGATCACCGTAGATGAGAGAGAGAGAGGATTAAGTGAACCCATGAACCATGTCCATTGTTCCTATAAGAAACACACACTTGAGCTTGTCCTCTTGCTACATAGAGGATTGGGCTTTCTCTCTTTGAGAGCTTTCACTTGCTACTACCTTTGTCTTGTCCTCTTGCAAAGAAGAGGATTGGGACACTTTTACATCCATCAAACCAACCATCTTGTTCTCTAAACTTGTTTAGTGCATAATCAACTAAAACTTGTGACACTTTAGTTGTAGGGAATAGATAACTTTTCCTTCTTGCTCCTGCGGATCGATACCTTACTTCCACATTGAGAGGTGCTACAGTGATCCCTTGCTCTTGGGGGTTATCACATCTCAAAAGGGAATGGATCATTTAAGATCATTATCCTACTAAATGTAGTATAGTATGTAACATCTTGTCCATGGGACATGATAGTTGAGAAAAAAAATGAGTGTATGAATCAATTCAAACTCAATATTGTTGCGTACAGAATAATATTTCCTCCTTTACCATTCGGTATATTACGATTCAAAAAATTATTGTTGATTCTGTTGGCCAGAATATTCCCGACAATCATTAGATTTTATGTACACTAGACGTGACATAGGGGAATTAATTTTAAGGCACTCTCACCTTAAAATTTGAAATTAACCACTCATTATTCTTGAACGCATTGAATAATGCGGAATACTCAACCATTGTATGGGTTATGTTGGTACTTCATGGTATTCATAGAAACATCTAGAAGATGGTCTTAGGTGTGGATCCTCCGCACAAAACCATGTGTTTACTGAATTAATTGCTCAAATTGATGAATTTGGAGCAAATTATCCTAAATATGGGATAGTTCCATTGGAATGGAAATGTTGTTGGATTTTATTCACGGACATTCAATGGTCATATTCAGTATGTTGTTGTACCTTCCCAAAATGGTGTGGCTAGATCTCTTATCAAAGAGAGTCAAATTGAATGGCCATCATTACAGAATTGTGATTAGCCAACATTCGTTGGTGGTAACATGTGGTCTCACACGCCACACGTTTGGTCTAAATGAGATCAAATGCATATAATACTGCGTCCCTTGCAGTATGTACGTGGAAATCAGTGAAGTATTTCCCATCTGCGGCAATTCGGTTGCATACCGATATCACCACCCCGGCGTACATAAAGGGCCTTCACATATATGTGGGATCTATGTGAGGAATGACTGTGGTATGATTGTTAATCCATCAAATACCTTAACCCTAGCAAGGGAGTCAATTGCAGCCCGTGCGTTGATTGCTTTTGCAATAAGGACATTTTCTGGCATTAGGAGGAGAAATGTGCCACATAGAATACCAGGAAATTAATAAGAAATGTAGTTAACATTTTGTCCACGTACTTAAGAATCTGAACCACAGGTTCAGGTTATGAGAAATTTGCAATGTTTTGCAAATAATCTGCCATATATATTTACAGATGACAAAGGTTGTTGGAGATATGCCCTAGAGGCAAAAAAATAATAAGTATTTATCGTATTATCTCATTAAGTTTATAATTAGTTTTATACCATGCTATAACTGTATTAATCGGAATTGTTAATACACGTGTGGTATGTAAACAAACCAGAGTCCCTAGTTAAGCCTCTATATAAACTAGTCCATCAGTCAATGGATGATCGTGATTTCCCGATCATATTGATTCATAACAGTTGATGATGGAGTCATTTTATTAGTAGAATAATTTGATGGACATTACCCACCAAAGTATTGCAATTGGATCGTATCACTAAGTTCAACACTGCAATAGGAGAGTAACGTGGTAGCTTATTCCTTAGACCATGAGATTATATCAAGTCGCTGCTTCTGGAAGATACTTTGATCGCATCAAACGTCATGTCTTATATAGTGTGACAATAAAGGTGACACTTTCGGGTATTAGAAGGAAGTAGTCGGGGCGAGTGATCAAGAGCGGGATTTGTTTATCCGTGTGATGGAAAGATACTCTGGGCCCACTCGGTAGATTATATCTGTGAAGCTGCGCAGCGTATGGCTAGGTCATTGGAGATATAATATCACGGAACGAGTTAAGTAACCCTTGTCGGTAACGAGATAAAACACAACATAGGATGTTGACGATCGTATATCGGAAAAAGGTAGTATCGATGGAACAAAGGGAATGAACATATCATGTTAACGGTTCAACAACGATTTATTCTGGAATGCACAGGGGCCGTCATAGTCATCTAGGGCTCCCTGACGGTCATTGGCGAGCGAAGGGTCTCGACCATGTCTGGAGTATTCCTGAACCGTAGGGTAACACACTTAAGGTCTTGACGATGCTTGGAGAACTTTTTTGGAAACATCAGAGAAATGAGGTTCCGAAAAAGTTTCGGCAAGAACTGAAGGGTTCCGGGGAAGACCGAAGTGAGTTCGGAGTGATCCGAAAATTGTTTCGGAGTCACAGGAGATTAAATAGTATGTAAATATATTAATTATGGATTTATATATATTTATATTAATTTAATATTTAATAAAAAGGAGAAAAAAGGGGCAGCCCACCTAAATGGGCCAAACCCCGGAGGGAAAGGCCCAGGAGGGGGCCGACTTCCTTGAGGAGGTGGTGCGGCTGGGCCATAGGGCCCACTCGGCCACCATGGGGTGCGGCCAGGCCCTCCATGGCCGGCGCACCACCCCCCTCCCTCTCCCTTTTGTTTAGTCCCACATGGACAACTTGAGGAGAGGTGCAACCCCTCTCCTCTAATAAATAGGAGGCCGGATTAATTGAGAAGGTACACAATAAATTCAGGAATTAATTCCGGTTGGCCTTGGCGTCTCCCTTTGTCCACTTCCACCCTCTCTGTCTCTCGGCGTATGCGGTCCCACGTTTGGACTGCGTATACGTGAGACCTATATACCGCAGTACGCCGTTGTGCTGCGGGATTCCACCCAAAGTTCTCGCTTCCGCTATCTCGGCTGGATCGGGGAGCCCGGAGGTCATCGTCAAGGTCCGTACATGTGCGAGTACTCGGAGGTGTCGTACACTCAGGCTCGGCACCGGAGCATCGTCGTCGCGCCGCCTCCTTCTTCGTAGCGCCAAGTTCTTCGCGACCTTGAGGTCGGCTACGTACGTCTTCATCGGCAACGCTTGTGCGGGAGCGTATTTCCCGCTCATCGGTCTATGAGGGTACGTGTCCGATAACTTCTCCGTTACAACATTACTAGATAGATAGATCCTGGCTAGTTTTCGGTGTTGCGATAGTTAGAAAAATTATTGTTTTCCGCTACGAACCCCATCAGTGGTATCAGAGCCGATCTATGCGTAGTATTGCTGATACGGTTAGAACACATGTTGAATGTGGGCATCGATTCTATAATTGTTACCCTCTCACGTGCACTTGCTAATGTTATCGGCATCGAGTTGATGAAGCGGCCCAGACCGACCTTACGCGTACGCTTACGTGAGACTGGTTCCGCAACTGACATATGGCTTGTACCATATATGCGGCTAGCGGGTGTCTGTTTCTCTCTATTTAGATGACTTAGCATTTTCAATGGAGGGCCCTGAACAGGGTGTAATAGAGACAATTATTTAATTGCTGTTGTGGTTGTATGTTCGTAGGTAAGAAACGGTTCTTTCACGAAAGCCCTAGCAGCCACGTAAAAGATGCAAAAGTTAAAGTAGAGAGCGTCTAACTTTGTTTTGCAGTGGGGCATTTTAATATGACATGGTTACGGTAAGTTTTATGTTATCGGAGGCAAAAGGTGGCGCCGTAGACTCGGAGCACCGCCGGGGGCGCGCCATGGAGACCAAGGCGCGAGACCATGTCATATCACACTTCATTACATTATTTTGATATTGTTTATTGTGTGTGCATCCTATTTGATTGCTTATATTAAGATATACAACGGTAGCAATAATAGGATGATCCCTAATTAAATACCAAATTTGTGTTCTCCCTTAGTGTGCACCACCAAGAAAGTTCTACGCTACGGGGTATGCCACATTGCGGATACACTCGTCTCTTCGTTCGCATACAGTGGGTGTAAGCCACGTTGCACACGCAAATACACTAAGGTCAGATTGGCGAGCCTAGTATGTACAGACATAGCCTCAGTTAACGGAGATCGAAAGATCGAGCATGAGTCGCATGATTGTTGTGATTGGTACTTCGTTGCCTACCTTTGAAATTATGCTGTCAGCCTTGTTGATGGGGGGCAGTGTAGTGGATTAGGATCGTGTAATCACTAAGACATTTTTTGGGATGATTTTCTTAGTGGAGTGTGTTTGATAATGTGATTATAAAATAAACTCATATTATTATAAACTTAGCCTTATCCGTTATTTGCAAATAATCTCTATAGATCATGTCTTACCCTAAGGAAGAAAGTCTTGAGTTCAATCATTTTATTAGAAAAGGGAATCTCTGAAATGATGGATCCAACTTCATGACGTGGTACAGAAACCTGAAAGGCGTCCTCTACCAAAATGACATTTCTTACGTGGTAGAAGAATTCTTAGGAGATAAACCAGGAAACTCCGCAAGTGCAGAGGCGAAAGAAGACTTTCGTCAACGTCGTGACATTTTCATGAGTGTTCAATACACGATGTTTGGCTGCATGGGTTATGAGTTGAAAATTGAGTTTCGCCACATGGAGCCTTTTGTGATGATAAATGCTCTTAAAACTTGGTTTGTAGACCGAGTGAAACTTGAGCAGTTCAAGCAGCTGGAAAATTTTCTTTCACTCAAGATGGAAGAACATACCTGCTTGGAAACACATTTGTGTAGGATGTTTGACATTCACGATGATCTCACAAACATGTGCGGTTACTGGATGGCAGATACTTTTGCAATACAGGCAGTGTTGCGTTCTCTACCTCCCAGCTATAAGGAGTTTGTCGATGAATATGTGATTAAGAGTGAATCACTCCTCTTCAATGATTTCTTGGTCGAAATCAAAGATGTGAAGGTGGAACCCATTGAAGGAGAAATTGATGACACGTAAGGTATATTTGATATATAAGTTATAATTATTATTTCTTGCACTTGTTAATATTAAAGTATTTGATGCTTATGTTCAGTTTTATTGAAACAGCACCAGAATATAACAGGATAGTTGCAGAGTACGACATGATGTTGCGGAATGATGGCAAGCAAAATGGTTGATGGCTGAGGAGTTTCACACCCATAGTTATCAGTTTTTGATTAGTAATTTTTTGAATAAGAGTTTTTGTAATTGATTTTGAGAGTGATTGTAATAAGTGTGTCTTGCATTCGGTGAGACAAGTTATTCATATTTGTAAGGGAACAAGCAAGTTGTTTTATTATGAATAAAGTTTCTTATGGTCACATTTCAATTATGAACAAGTTATTCATGTATTAATCTCAATGATAGCGCAGTGGATATAAATGCTAAAATAAATATCCTAAGTCAATAATTAAATACACTACCAAATTTTTAATCATATTAATGTTGCAAATATTTTGGATATTTTGATCTTATGTATTTGCATACGTTATGTCTAATGAGACCTGATGATTGAAAATATTGATATGTCAATATGAGAAGAAATTTAATTTGAAATCATACAAGATTATTGTTAAATTAAATTGAGTAGTGAAAATTATTATTGAAACCTTTATTGTATGTCTAAGTAAATAAAAGGTATTTGCTAAAAAATACAATTGTCTGAAATTATTTGATTAGATCAAAAGGATTTTTCGGAAAAAAAGGGAGGATATAAAATCAGGTCCTTATAATTGGATTATAATAACAAAGATTTTAAGGATTTATTTTATCATAAAAGACTTGTGAAATTTCGGTTCACAAATTATAATATTATAATACATCGAACATGTTGATTTATGTGAATATTATAATCATACTCTATTTTGGATAAAGTGTGGTCTTAAAAGGTATCTCTTAAAAGTTTAGACGTTACGTAGAATGTTCTTGTTAGAATTAGTAAACTTTCTTAATTTTGAAATTTTCACCTAAAATTCGTATGAACGACAATATATTAAGTGGGAATGAATGTCGCTGTTCGCATGGGTACCTACACACCCTAGTTTGACCGAGTCGTATACGTCACGGAAAAAAGAGAATACTCAAGGGGGGCGGGGGGTCTCAACATTAGAGTTGATAGGATTTTCCAAAAGTATTTTGAAATTTTTTCAAATCATATCCCGGTTGTTATGATTATTTTTAAAAGTCAACGAAAAAGTCAACCCTAAAAAATGAAGATCAAATTTTTTTTCTTCAACATTCTGAAACCAGTTTTGTACACCAAAAATCCGTTCTCTACTAGAATATCAAGCTAAAACAGGTATATATGGCTTACATCACCGTATAATGCTATGGTGTGTAGCTACCACCATGAGTAGTAAAACGCCTCTCATATTAAGTGTCGTGGTTTATAGGATTATATGATAATACGAAACTATATACGAAATAGTTCTTTGTAAAATATTCATAGAATGAATATATATATTTCATATGGCGAACACCGACAAGGGCAAAACTAGTATTGCTAACTTGGTGATTTATTGAAAAAACAAGTTTTCAAGAAAGGATATGGAATAAAGTAAAAGCTTGAATGAGGTAATTGACCTTGTTCGCATTATGTGAGAGATAATGTTTTCGGAACATGTCCCGGTGACAAAAACTCTACAGATGTAAATGAAAATGATGATAAAAGATCATAATGTTTTCAAATAAGGAGCTTTTTATAAATAGTGGGCATTAAGAATATTTTCTGTCCGGTCACAGATTAACATTCATGATTTAATGATCTTGTTACTAGAACAAGGGATACCTACAAAATACAAAGAAATTAAGGTGATACCAAATTCGAATCATGACTAATGAGTCATAAATCCAAAAGGTTGCATTTAAGATTATGATAGTAAACGTTGCTTGAATCTTATTAAGTAAAAGGTTACTTGATTTTTCACATGACAGGTTGTGTGAAAAGAATGAAACTATGAGAAAGACATAAAGCTAATTTTGTCAATGTCTTGGACAAAATCAAAATTGTTTGACTACATTTGATGTAGACATGCCTAAGTCTATTGGGTTAGTATTAGACAAGTATAATACATCATATTTGGAATTTTCGAATTGATGAATGATCAAGGATTTCGGTTTTGACCGAAATATCGAAAGAATTATATCTGTATAATTTAAGTGGGAGTAGGACAGCTCACCATATTAATATGTAAGTGACATATTATTAAGTGGGAGCTTGTGGGCTACACAATATGAGATGTAATTGACATTTTGAGTGGGAGCATCATAAGTTACACAATCTCAAATGTACTTGACATTTTGAGTGGGAGCTTAGTCTGGTGCTTATATGTGAATGACATATAGTAGATGGTACTAGGAAAATGAATTATGAGTAATTATGGAATTACAATAAAATCATATATGTTTAAAATGTGAGCATCTGTTTTGAATAGATCAAGGAATTTTAAAATGGAAGTCGAGGTGTTTTTCTAGATTAGATTCTGAAAGGTCAGAATAAGACGTGACGAGGAAATGGTCCTTGTAAATCTGGAGAAGATAATCATGGCTGTAAAATATGTTGCACCTCTATGCCATGATAAGGTGGCAGCATATAGAACCATATTATATACTCGACGTAATATGACTAGTGTTCTTACAAGAAGAACAAGTACTGAGGTGAATTTGTGTTCACCATTAGTAAAATCAAGCTTATCCTCATTGTTTAAAAGAAGCTGAGATATGTGGTTATTTCAAGTCTGTAAAGGATGATGAGTTTAACAAATGTTATGTTAAAAGGATCAACCTAGATGACAGAAGGAAATAAGGATCAAGTCGTCATAGGATTGATTGTTAAGGCATTAGGCAGACAATAGAATGTCAGGACCTACTTAGGTAAATATAAAAGTATTTAGATACTGCGAAATTACATAGGATTGGTAGAGAAAATGTATTCTCTAAACTGAGTGTGTTTTAATGCAATTAACTGATATAGGATCAGAGTAAGCGTAGGGAAACAAAAGTCTCACTTAGTTGCCAAATATGTATATTTGTTATAAAGATAGCTTGATGATATCAAACAAGGTGATGTCAATGATTCGCAAAGAATTTACGGTTATGAAAGGTTCTGACCGAAGGAAACCTCTTCCACAAGCAAGCATTATCATAAACGCTTATAAAGGATAAGGTTGTATGATTGGTATAGAAATACAGCTAGTTTATTTGTACTCTAGTGCAAGTGGGAGACTGTTGGAGATATGCCCTAGAGGCAAATAAATAATAAGTATTTATCGCATTATCTCATTAAGTTTATAATTAGTTTTATACCATGCTATAACTGTATTAATCGGAATTGTTAATACACGTGTGGTATGTAAACAAACCAGAGTCCCTAGTTAAGCCTCTATATAAACTAGTCCATCAGTCAATGGATGATCGTGATTTCCCGATCATATTGATTCATAACAGTTGATGATGGAGTCATTTTATTAGTAGAATAATTTGATGGACATTACCCACCAAAGTATGGCAATAGGATCGTATCACTAAGTTCAACACTGCAATAGGAGAGTAACGTGGTAGCTTATTCCTTAGACCGTGAGATTATATCAAGTCGTTGCTTCTGGAAGATACTTTGATCGCATCAAACGTCATGTCTTATATAGTGTGACAATAAAGGTGACACTTTCGGGTGTTGGAAGGAAGTAGTCGGGCCGAGTGATCAAGAGCGGGATTTGTTCATCCGTGTGATGGAAAGATACTCTGGGCCCACTCGGTGAGATTATATCTGTGAAGTTGCGCAGCGTATGACTAGGTCATTGGAGATATAATATCACAGAACGAGTTAAGTAACCCTTGTCGATAACGAGATAAAACACAACATAGGATGTTGACGATCGTATCTCGGACAAAGGTAGTATCGATGGAACAAAGGGAATGAACATATCATGTTAACGGTTCAACGACGATTTATTCTGGAATGCACAGGGGCCGTCATAGTCATTCAGGGCTCCCTGACGGTCATTGGTGAGCGAAGGGTCTCGACCATGTCTAGAGTATTCCCGAACCGCAGGGTAACACACTTAAGGTCTTGACGACGCTTGGAGAACGTTTTTGGAAACATCGGAATTATTTAGGTATAGAGAAAAGAGGTTCCGGAAAAGTTCTGGAAAGAACGGAAGGGTTCCGGGGAAGACCGGAGTGAGTTCGGAGTGATCCGAAAATTGTTTCGGAGTCACGGGAGATTAAATAGTATGTAAATATATTAATTATGGAATTATATATATTTATATTAATTTAATATTTAATAAAAAGGAGAAAAAAGGGGCAGCCCACCTAAATGGGCCAAACCCCGTAGGGAAAGGCCCAGGAGGGGGCCGATCTCCTTGAGGAGGTGGTGCGGCTTGGCCATGGGGCCCATCCGGCCACCATGGGGTGCGGCCAGGCCATCCATGGCCGGTGCACCACCCCCTCCCTCTCCCTTTTGTTTAGTCCCACATGGACAACTTGAAGAGAGGTTCAACCCCTTTCCTCTAATAAATAGGAGGCCGGATTAATTGAGAAGATACACAATAAATTCAGGAATTAATTCCGGTTGGCCTAGGCGTCTCCCTTTGTCCACTTCCACCCTCTCTGTCTCTCGGCGTATGCGATCCCACGTTTGGACTGCGTATACGTGAGACCTATATACCGCAGTACGCCGTTGTGCTGCGGGATTCCACCCAAAGTTCTCGCTTCCGCTATCTCGGTTGGATCGGGGAGCCCGAAGGTCATCGTCAAGGTCCGTACGTGTGCGAGTACTCGGAGGTGCCGTACACTCAGGCTCGGCACCGGAGCATCGTCGTCGCGCCGCCCCCTTCTTCGTCGCGCCAAGTTCTTCGCGACCTTGAGGTCGGCTACGTACGTCTTCATCGGCAACGCTTGTGCGGGAGCGTATTTCCCGCTCATCGGTCTACGAGGGTACGTGTCCGATAACTTCTCCGTTACAGCATTACTAGATAGATAGATCCTGGCTAGTTTTCAGTGTTGCGATAGTTAGAAAAATTATTGTTTTCTGCTACGAACCCCATCAAAGGTGTCATTGAAATAAAGTACCAGAATGAGTGGAGGTACCTAATAAACCACTTGTGTCCCCAAATGAGAGAATGAGGGGAGAATTATGGGAGCATGAGATTAAGTTCTCATAGGAGGAGATGTTCTCCTCAATCAGTAAATGTAGTTCAACCTCGGGTTGAAGGACACCTGACGGATGTGCGTCATCCAGAGCCCATCACAGATGTGCACACAATTAATTTAAGTGTTGGGACATCGAAATACCTTGACTCTGTTGTTGTGGGAAATAACAAGGAGTTAAGAGGCATAACAATAATTCCACAAATGATATTGATTCATGAGAATCGTATATGAAAAGTCTAGATATGTCTACATATGTTTCTTCTTGAGAATTGCTGAGATCCTTTTGGGCCCTGAACCAAAATCCATGGAGAGTGTTGTTTCGCACATATGTTGGTTCAAATGAAAGGAAGCAATTAAGGAAGAGTAGCACCCACTCATCAAAAGAGAGGTGTTTACAATAGTAAAACCTGCTCCTCATAAGTATCTTCGGTAGGGAAGAGAAGTGACTTTTTCGTTAAGAAACGAAAATAGATGAGGTGGTGAAAAAGTGAGGCTTGTAGCACAAGGGTTTCCGCAGAGACCCAACATCGAATACGATGTAGCATACCTTTTCGGTATGAGTGGAATTATGTTTCGATACTGAATCGGCAGTACGGATCCATGCGATTGATGTATGTAGTGGCTATATACTCACATGGATCACTAAGTTCAGATATAGAAGTCATTGAAATGGCTTAATATTCTGAATCCAATGATAATCGCAACATGTCTGTGTGAAGCTTCAGAAGTCATTCTATGACTTTGAAGATGTCGGAGAGTTGTGTGGTACAACCGACTAAGTCAGTTACTCCTTTATAAGGATTACTCTAATATTGATGATTGCTGATGTGTATTCATGAAGATATCCTGAATTAGATTTACATCATCTTAGTGATGTCGATGATCTTATCATCAATGTCTATAAAGGACATATGAGATACACACAATCATTTTAAGATGGATATTTGGGTCAAACCAAATGATGCTAAGTTTATAGCTTGAGCATATTCCCTTGGGAATAAATGTATATCAGTCCATATATCCAGAAATATTGGAGAAATTCAATATGGATATATCTTATCAAACACCTATGGTCATATTATACATACATGCATGGAATACAATCCCATTCAGACCTAGGGGAGATGGTGAAGTGATAGTGGACCTGAAGTTCCATATCTGAATACCATCAAAACACTCATATATCTTGAAGAATACGTCAGGCCTGACATTATATTTGTTGGCAATTTATTTGAGAGTGCAATCCCCAAAGAAAGGTATAAGATTTGTGTAAGGAATATTCTAAGATATGTCCAAGGCACAAAAAGTTTTGATTAGTTCCATCCGGAAAATCAATACTGGACCATGTTGTGAAATCTCGATAGTGACTAATTATGTGATCCCAACAGTGTCATATCAAAGACTGGATTTAATGGAAAAATATTCTGAGGAGAGCCTTCAGAATAGACTCTAAATGGGTCCTTCAAGTGACCATTCTGCAGTAATGAAGCATCACAAGATGTGTATGTCTTCGCGGAATGATTGGCCACATGTGAGATCATGTGGAGATTCGATAGAATCATCAAGATAATGTCACTTGTATTGTTTACGGGTTATATCCTCGAGAATTACAGAAGTGTAAGAGGATAATGTGCAAACAAACTATTGTGATATTCACAATGTCTCTACCAACGTTTATATTCCAGAATTAGGTTCGTGGAATTGGTAGGGGACAACCTTGAGGTTTGCAAAGTTCAGGGGAGTAAAATCCGTAGAAACCCTAGTGGCTACGCCCACTAATCATTCTGAGATAATTGCTTTGTACGAAGCATCACGGGAATGTGTATGGCTTCGAAGGATGATGAACTTTGTCTAGAGTTCGAGTGGGATCGGTTAATTAGAATCTCCCACAATTATCTACGAGGATATATAATGCTGCTTGTATTGTACAAATGCAGACAGGTTATATTAAGAGCAATATTACAAAGCATATTGCTCCTAAGCTATTTTATCCCCATGAACTACAGAAGAATGGGGAAATAAGTATTTTGCAAACGAAGTCATGCGATAACTTCGCTGATTTGTTTACCAAGTCCTTACCAAGTTCTTTGTCAAAAATATGTGAAGGGAATTGGTATGAGGAGACTTCGTGACTTGCAAAATTCAGGGAGAGAAATCTCCTAGGTTATAACTTGTTGAAGATCATGAGATTTTCGGTATTGTACTCTTTTCCTTTGTGAGTTTTCCTAAAGGTTTCTCATGTAAGGTTTTTAATGAGACAATAGTAGTACAAGCATGGACGATATATGTCGATTTCTCCTTATTTTCCCACAGGTTTTTTAGAAGGAGTTTTTCAAGGCATATTGTGCTTCTCCTCAATTTTTCCCACAGGGATTTTGGAGGAGATGATTCCAAAGGATGATAAGTCGCAAGAACAAGCAAGGATTAGGGGGAGTGTTAGGATTTAATTAAACTGTAATTAGAGATAATCCTCTATTGTAATAACCGCACGTACGGATGCCTTCCCAGGCAGCCGTCGCGACGGTTTTCCCTCGCTCCCGATAGGACACGTCCCTCTCTCGCGTCCCTTCCCCTTGTATAAATAGTTCGATCATCAATGGAAAATCAGAGTTCGATTCATTTGTTTCTTGTTCTAGGAATTGACTCGCAACAGGTGGTGAACTGGTAAACTGGTGATGCTTTGCTCACGGAGTCACGGTCGTGGCAGCGGACAACAACGTTTTGCCCGTTTTGCAAAATGGACCAAATCTTGGAGTGTATGTGCGGGTTGTAACTTTATGCCTTGTATAACAATCGATGGAAATCAATTTGGTTGGTTGGTCAATAAACTCCCCATAGTGTGAATTATTCTAAGGCATGCCATAGATAGTTGTCATTCTCGTTCCGTGTACCATAGCCCTCCTCATTCCCCTTGTGTCTTTTTTACAAAAAGAGTTTGTATTAACTCAATAGTTCACATCAAGCCGGTTTCTTAGGCATGTCTCTCACCACTGTCTTGCTCCTCCATCCCTCATGTCTTCCACCACCGTAGTCGCCAAGTTGGGTCGCCGGTGTCCGCTGACCCTATGTTCCACCTAAGCCAGGTGGCCATGGTGGTGGCAGCGCCTTGTCGATCGCCATCAGCCCCTCATTCTTCCTCCTTTACTTCCCTCACCCCTCGCTCCCCTTCTCCTTCCTTCATCCTCCCATTGTTCATCCCTTGTTCTGGTTCTTCTTCCTTCATCCCGGTGCTCACTCCTTCATCGGATGGCGTATGGCCATTTGGTCTCTAAGGGCATGTACAATGCAAGGTACTTATAGAGGTGCTTAGCAAAATAAACTGGTTTTTGGTTAAGCACTAGTGCTTATTTACACAAGAGAAATGCTTAACTAGCACCTCTCCTATAGGAATAAGCATTGGTGCTTAGAAAAATGTTTGGTTTATTTTTGTAAGCACCTCACTAAGCACCTTGCATTGTACATGGCCTAAGACTGGGCAGAACATTTGTAATGCATTTTTTATATGATTTTTCAGTCTATTGAGCACCCTTAACAAAAGAAGTTGCCACTCTTTTCCCGATTTCGCATGTTAAACTTTCAAGTGTGGTACGGTCAAAATTAGCACCCAGTGATTTCTCGGAAAAAGAATTCTAAAAATGGACAAGATTGGCACATTATTTTCTTTCCATTTTATAGAGTTACTAACAAGTGATTTTTTTAGTGGAATATTAACAAGGGATTTACTAATATAAACAAAAGAAAATCCGATCTACGAAATAGACAAATAAGGCAAAACATAATGTGGATGCTAGGGGATTTGGTTCACACAAATGTTTTCTTTTTTTGTCTTTCTTTATGGACGGACAACTAGTTTTTAGTTTTCCTTGTGTTTTTTTTGGTTTTCTGGTCTTGTCTCGGTTGCGAGACTTGGATTGCTTCTATACATAAACACTCTATTTCTATCTAATCGAAAGGCAAAACGGCTGCCAGTTCCTAAAAAAAAAACTTATATTTGAAATAAAAGTTGACATCGTAGATATATGTTGGGTAGTTGTTTCGGGTATTTTCATGACTTCTAGACATGCTAACTGAAGCTCCTTCTCTAGTAAATTACTACACCTAGACCGGTTCACACACACTGTCTTTTTTGTATGCGCATATAGATACTAGAACGTCGTGCTCCTTCCCAAAGTAAATCTAGTGGTCAAGACCAAACAAAGTATGGCATCACATTCAGACACTCTTCATATACTGACAGAGAGTGCTGAAAAAACAATGGAACTGCCAATTGGCATTATGCGTTACTAACTTTGTCTCACCGGCGGAAGTGAGCTTATTATTGTTAAAAATTCATTGGAATAAACAGGTGGAAGATTCTCAAGCAATATTCTCGGAAACAAAAACTATCATCTAAATCATCATGGTTGTATGTAATCATCATCTGTGTCCGCAGATGAGTAGGGGAGATTTCGTGCTCCCAAGCATGATCCTGTTGTTTTAAACAAATTAAAAACAATATTTGCATGTTTCAAATAATCTGAAAAAAAATCAGGATGTAGTCAATGATGTATTGCACAGATGTGTAAAAAAATCAACTTTAAATACTTTGTATTTGGACTACACAAAAATGTAAAAGTGTGGATCTGAAAACGTATATTTTCAAATCTCCAAATTTATCATATTTTGTTATTTTTGTAGCGCAAAATACAAAGTATTTGAAGTTGCTCTTCTACACGTTTGTGGGATACATCATTGGCTACATCTGGATTTTTCACTTGTAAAAAAATGTTTTCAAAAAAAATACTCTCTCCGTTTCAAAATATAAGGCTCTCTATTTTTGTGTTGATTTTTGATGATCAACTTTAATCACTAATACACAGTAAATTATATGGATTGAGAATTTGTAAATGGTACCGTTGGATTCTTGGCTTGCAAAATTCCTTCATTCCATATATCATTATACTAATTTCATGGACATATTATAAGTCCAAATCATGGTCAAAGTTGTATGTCTTTGACCAGCCAAATTAAATGGAGCCTTATATTTTGGGACATAGGAAGTATCGGGATCATTGATGCTCGGTAGCAAAAGACACTTTCCGGCAGACGAGTCCTCAGTTTCGCTCTACGCTGCTAGGGAACCGTTCCGGCGTAAATGCGACACGCGCTACAGCCGTCTTGTCACATCGCCTCCTATGAGTGGGCGCCATTAATCGGGCAGAACGACCTCCTGCAGCGTCCTAATAAACACGGCATGTCATTATGTGTCTATGGCAGGTGGACTCCGCTTATCCGCCCAATTTCGGACACCCTAAGAGGGCCTTTCAGGTTGGGTCGGACCGTTGGGGGTGTCGGTGGTGCAAATTTTCATGTCCGGCCCCCATTGGGCATTTGGTGGGTGCTTTGGGTACCGCCGCTGAAAACGCTTAACCCTGTCCGGACCAAATTTGTTTTTCGTTAATCCAAACCATCCAGCACCAAATGGTTACGCACGCAAAAATTTGACTGAAGCCACGGTTCAGCCAGTGGATTCGAGCGATTCTTACATGCCTGCTTGCTACTAGTAGGGGCCTGCATGCTGCTTGCCGGTACATGCAAGTGTATATTTACTCATGGTGTCTCATGCTGCATTTGTGGTGCCTGGAATTTGCAAAGCCAAAATTTAAATGGTTGGCTTTTGTTTTGTAATTATGAGATATTATTTCCCTATATTTGCCTAGATAATCAATTCCTTTTTACCTGATAGATGTATTTTGTTGAATCTCTGAAATGAACCAGGTACAAAACCAAGGAAGAAATGAAATGAAATGTGTGATGCCAGTTCTTGAAGTTTTAGTTATGCAACCAGTTTTAGCTGGCCGTTCTTGAAGTTTAACAACCTATCTTGATTTCATCATGTTTGAATGAAAAACAACAATTGTGAAAATCCCATGCTTTGCCACCTTGAGAAATCCGATGAACAATTGAGAAATCAGATGTTTTTATCCTGATTATGATGTTTGTAATATCTTTTGAATTGCTCTTTCTCAGTTCGTATGCGAGCTGTAAGTGGACACGTTTAATAGAGTCTATGTAACGACAGGACTTGGCACATGCCTGTACATGGCACGTTTAATCCTTAAATCCAGTATGCTACACATACATGTACATGGCACGTAATCTGTCAAGTCAATACATGTCATGTTTATTTTTTTTTTTGCGAAACACAGTACAACGCAAGCGCTCATATACACGCGCACACACTCACCCCTATGAACGCACGCACGCACACCCTACCCCTATGAGCACCTCCGAGAGACTGAGTCGGCGGGTCGAGTCTTGAGATTGACGAAGTCACCACGGGCGCCTCGCTGTCGACGGGAACGTCGCCTCCCACTGAAGAATATTCCGCCTTAAATGAGAAACACCATCGTCAAACCTGGGGTTTGAACTCTGGTGGGCTAGGGGTACAACCACCCAACTAACCATCTTGCCACAGGCAAGTTCTCTACATGTCATGTTTATTGTGCTGGCTGCTCTTTCTCTTTCTCGTGCTCTTTCCATGCATTGGTGTGGCCAGATTAAGCGGGCAGGCGGACGGCCGATTAACACGTACTATACGGACAACAATTGGCGTCCCGTGTGAAAGGGATAGTGTCTCATAACAACACGTTTTTTTTTCAAGAACATGCAGAGTATGCATGTCATGACATTAAGGAGAGGGAACAGGTGTTACAACAATTGGTTACAACGCAACGCAACATCGCAACACCCTACCGCGACACAAGTGCCGCCTGCCTGCTACTAGAACTACTCCTCGCTATGGTCTGCCCCTGCTCTCGCCATAGTCCAGAGGTGGAAATCCTCTCTGATCCGCCATAGCAACTGCTCGAACGTCGCTTTTTTCCTCTCGAAGTTTGTGTCGTTTCTTTCCAGCAATAAGCGACGACATACCAAAATGACCAAGGTGAACAAATCTCTCCTTCTCTTTCTTGGACGACAGATCCCAAGCGAGCACCACCAGGTCTTCAGATTACTGACAGCAGTCGGGACGAAGGTGGTGTATCTCTTCTCCGAAAGAATCTGAAACCAAACGGAGCGTGATGTGGGACATTGCACCAAGAGGTGATCCATTGTCTCAGGCAGCTGATCGCAAAGCAAACAAACCGACGGTCCCTGAAGACTCTTCCATCTCAACCTCTCCCCAGTCCAACATCTGTTGCGTAATGCTAACCACATGAACAATTTCTCCTTCAGAGGTGCCCAAGAACTCCACAGATTTTCCGCATAGTCTGCATCAGTGCCTCCCCTGAAGAAAGCAGTGCAGGCGGATCTCGCCGTATACCCTCTATTGGCAGTGAGCTTCCATCTGAAATTGTCAGGCCCAGGGGATAGCGGCCGCATTCTCCTGATGGCTTGCCACAACTCATTGAACTGCACGATAGCCGGTACAGTCATGTTTGTTAGCATTACAGGCTCATGTTTGTATAAATGACACGCTCAGTTACAGGCTCATGTTTGTTAGAATGCCAAACTCATGTCAGAGCATGAGTTTACCGCACAGTCCGCTCAGTTACATATGCAGACGGTGCGGCGAAACGCGTTGTTCATCTAGTATCATAACCTGTTTATCGTGACTGAGTAATGTGGTAGTTGCTACTGAGATAATCTTGTAGCTGGTGCTGAGACCTGAGATAATCTGATAATTGTGATGGGTGGCCCCACGCACTGCAAGAGCCCGACGATGCAAATCCTACGACTCTGCGTGTGGAGTTTAATCCGATTTGTTTTACATTTATAAGAGAGAAGAAGTCAGTTAAGCCAACCAAATCTTGGCTCAGCGCGCTGCCCATTTTCGCCATAACAGTGCTCAAGCTCCCGAAGCCATTCAATACAGCTTTCAACAAAATTTGTCCCCGTTTCGTCTGGGGCATCGAGGAGAACGCCAACGCCGGCGGGAAGTGCAAAATCGCCTGGAGCAAGGTTGGTTCACCACTGTAACATGGCGGCCTGGGTCTGCCAAACCTCGACTTCTTTGGCCAGGCGCTGCGGCTCCGATGGAACTGGCTCCCGTGGACCGTGCCTGACAGGCCCTGGGTCGGTACGCCCACCCCCTGCGATGCCACCGACAACAACCTTTTTGCTGCGGCCACCACGGTCACCATCGGTGACGGAAAGACGGCATCCTTTTGGGAATCAAACTGGATTGGCGGCTCACCGCTACGTTCTCAATTCCCCACCATCTTCGCCCACTCTCGACGCAAGAACAGATCGGTGGCGCAAGCACTCAACAACAACCGTTGGGTGGCCGACCTCCGACACCACCTCAATCAAGATCTTATCGTCCTTCGTCCGCATATGGCGCCTCATACAGAACACACGCATCTTTCTCCAGGATGGCATGGGGGATCAGATCAAATGGTCTCTAACCGCAGATGGACAATACACGGCTGATACGTGCAAAACGTATCTATAATTTTTCATTGTTTCATGCTACTTTTATGCTTTTAACACTTATTTTTTATATTAAGTCTATGATTTATTTGGACTAACCTACTAATAGTTGCAAAAGTGCACAATGTTCTTGTTTTACTCTTTGACGTGTAGGAATTATCAAAAATACAAAAGGAAACCTTGTTGGAGTCAAATTGGGACTTTCCTGAAATCTGTCTAAAAACGTTTTTCGAACATGGTCACGTTACGGACAGAAGACGACGTCAAACGGAAAAAGTCTAGTCGCGAAAGTTGTGGTGGATTTTCCACCGAACGATCTAGACATAAAATTCGTCCAATTCCAAGTCCGGATGTGTGGCGCCCCGACCCGACTGCTATACAGTGATACTGTGTCCCCGGTTATCCGATACCACCAGACACACTATCAAAGCATAATAGAGAGATCAAGACTTGTGAAACAACTGGCACATCACAGACTCTACGACACAAATCATATAATTCAACTCTTATAATAGAGAAAGATAGCAAATGACAACCAGAGGTCACAGACCCAACATTACAACAAGCGGAAGCAAAAATAAGTTGTTCTAAACAAGAAGATCCAGATTATGGCCTAAGAGGCCTACAAATAAACATCCAGCGCCAGCTGCTCCGGGATGTCCCAAGCTGCCACCTGGGAACCTCAGACTACTCGTCGACGTCCACAAAGAACCCACCTTTGAGGTCGGTGAAATCCTCCTCTGAAACAAAACAAACGACGTTGAGTTCGACGAACTCGCAAGATTATAAATAGAGCTTTAGCTCGATGAGGCTTTCAAGGTTTTATGTCTGTTTTGCATAAAACTGATTTTATTTATGAAAACATAACTCAATGGCATCGACTATTCAGAGTATTTTCAAAAAAAAAAAGGGGTAAGAAGTAACTCTTTCCTTCTGATCACCTTTCTCCACAACAACCATCATCAACCACAGTACCTGTTCATCAAAGGCACCTCCCCGAATCACCCTCGAGGAAGCTCACCTTTCAATCTTGAGTGGTACCTCTAGTACCCAGTTTTTAATCATTCCGTTCAAGTTATTCTATGATCTTACCTTCACTTCCCAAGTCGTCCATAACCGCGGACACGGCTTTTCGAAAAGATTTACCCTGCAGGGGTGTACAATGTTTGCCACGCGTACCGTCCGGCCCATTACCTAGCTTTTAGCTCTCTTCCTTGGAGAACCGGCTGGGTGGGAGCGGTGTCGACTTCTCCCTCGTTAAGGACTTTCCAGGATCATCAGTGGCGGCAGGACACGAGATCCAACACCCTGCCCCACGGCCACTCATTTTCCTAACACCACCATCCTCATCCCAGTTCATACCACCATCATCACGCACGCGCAAATGGAAGCCCGAACTAGAGGACCCTGGCTAGCTCCGCCCGAGTTATTTAGTCTATGAGGGTTCCTGCACTGCGAATGCATAGGCCTCACGCATGGTTGCACGCTCAGTCTTGGTTCAAGAGGTATAGAACTCGCACCTAGGCGGCGAGAACGAGACAAAGCACCACAACCACAGTGGTCTCTCATCCCCACCTTTAAGCATTTTATTATCCGACACCACAATTTCTCCACCATCATTCTCATCTCATCACCTGTTTCCAACATGAACCATCCATCGTATAGCTATGCAATTAACTAAGCATGGCTAAGCATCAACATAGCATAGTAAGTATCTCGGCCAACAATACAATCCTATGGATAATAGGAGGGAAATAGGTATTGCCATAGGAATCTTAATGCAACTATAGGATACTCTAATCCAATAAAATTGACATTTGGAACCGCATGCAATATTATAGTGGAGAAAATATTTGCGGGAATATAGGATGAGACATGCTCAGAGGGGGGATTACGCTTGCCTGGATCAACGTGCTGGTAGTACGGATCATCGCGAGACGGGGGTGTCACTTCCACTCCTTGATCTACCGATGCACAAACAACACCGGAAGAACAATCAATCACCACACAAGTTTCAGCAAATGCAATGCGCAAACACATGATGACATGACATTTTAAATCCCCGGGAGGAGGATGGTTCAACTATTCCAATTAAACGGAGTTCGGGTGCTTAGAGGGGCGCATCCCGGATATACCGTGGAGTTAGGTCGTGAATCCTCGTTACTTGTCGATTAGGGTAGTTGAAACCTTAGGATTTAACTTGTAGATGAAATGACATGATCAGGTGAGGAATTGCAGGGTTTAGTTGATAAAACACGCATGAAGGAGGTGCTTCAGGATTGTTCACAAATTTATGATTATTTTGGAATATTCCACACAAATTTCTGACAAACCGATAAAAGTTATTACACTTGCAACTTCCCCCTTTTCCTAAGCCCTGATTAACTGTTAAACCAACACAGACCAAATAATTAACCAAAGTAGAAAGAAGAAAGAAATGGAACAGTATCATTTTTGGGTGCTGGTCATTTTCGGAAATTCCGATTTCTTTTAACTCGGAATATCCGATCGTAGCGCTGCCTCCAATTTCGCTAAGGACTGAGAAACATCCAGCACTGATGAACTTCGGAAAATCCGAATTATTCTCACCCGGATTATCCGATTGCACAGCAGAAATGGAAATTTGGCTAAGGACCTAAAAATCTAACGCACTGGTATACGTCGGAAAATCCGAACTTCCTCCGCTTCGGATTATCCGAGCGACAGGCGAGCACGGCGGCGTGTGGAGCGACGAACTCGCGAGCTAGCAAGGGAAATGGAGGGTTCCAGGGAACGGCGTGCTCACCCTGGTGGCGTGGAGGTGCTAGGGAGGACCGGAGGCGGACGGAACGGCGGCAAATCGCTCCCGCGGCTCGTGAACGGCGGCGGCGAAGTAGTGGACGGCTACGTCGATTCCGGTCAGCCCGGTTCGATTCCTCTGGTGGAGAGGAAGAAGACGAGGCGGCGGAGCTTTCTGCGGTCTTGCTTTGGCTCGGGAGCTACTCAGGCGACGGCGATGCGGCGGCGGAGCACGGCGGCCATGGTGCTCGGGGAGGGAGAGGAAAGGGGAATCGAGGGAGCAGGCGAGCGGATGAATCGGTAAGAGGGGCAGTGCGGCCTCGTGTGTCCTTCTTCTGCAGGAGAGAGGCAGAGCAAAGGGGCCCGGCGCGGCATGGACACGGCGTCGATCGACAGGGCGGCATGGCGCCAGTGCCCAAGGACAGAGACGACGGCGTCGATCTCCTCAATGGCCATCAAGACTTGCGCCATCGAGGGTGGTGGCGGCGGTGGTTCCTCATCATTGTGGTTACCACGGCCTCCTCGAGCCATTCTGGAGAATTTCCAATTACACAGTTAGTATCTTCCTCCGAATGGTTGAAACAAAGCATTAGCGTCTACTCAAGTACACAGACTAGGGACGATAATACATTGTGTACACAGACTAGGGACGATAATACTCTGGTGGAGAGGAAGAAGACGAGGCGGCGGAGCTTTCTGCGGTCTTGCTTTGGCTCGGGAGCTACTCAGGCGACGGCGATGCGGCGGCGGAGCACGGCGGCCATGGTGCTCGGGGAGGGAGAGGAAAGGGGAATCGAGGGAGCAGGCGAGCGGATGAATCGGTAAGAGGGGCAGTGCGGCCTCGTGTGTCCTTCTTCTGCAGAGAGAGGCAGAGCAAAGGGGCCCGGCGCGGCATGGACACGGCGTCGATCGACAGGGCGGCATGGCGCCAGTGCCCAAGGACAGAGACGACGGCGAAAATGCAAAAACCCCCTAGAACTTTTGTGGCCATCACAGTTAGGTCCTTTTCCTTTAAAAGAAAAACAGCAGCACCTTTCTGGATTTAATTAAAGCAGTAAATCATTTTAGAAAAATATAGAATAAATTGTGTAGCCTTTTCATATCATGTGGAAGCTCCAAAAAAATTGGCGCCTCAAAATAAAATGTTTTGGACAACATTTGTTTAGAGAGGTTGGATATGGCATTTTGCTAAATTCAAAAGTGTTGCTCCTTTAATATTTTGGAACAAGTGCAAAATATCATTTTGGAACTCTTGAAACTTCCTTGACAAATATAGGATGTCAAGTATTTGTATTTTGCAAGTTGGAGTGCCTTCATTAAGTGAAATTGGTTAACACAAGTTTGGCATTTGGTTTTTGAATGTTGCCAAAATCCACAACAATTCCCTAGCAACAATAACAATTCCCTAGCAACAACAGATGCATGGATGCCATGATGCAATGTACACAAAAGTGGAAAAATTACACAGGTTTTTAGTTGCTCAAACTCCGGGCTGTTACAATTCTACCCCCCTTACAGGAATCTCGTCCCGAGATTCTAAGGTTGCGGAAAGAAGTCGGGATACTCTCACGAAGACTAGACTCTCTTTCCCAAGTTGCTTCTTCCTCGGAATGGTGAGACCATTGAATCTTGAGAAACTTGGTAGTCTTGTTACGGGTCTTCCTTTCGGCTTCATCCAGGACACGGATAGGATGCTCGCGATAAGTAAGATCTTCCTGGAGATCCAGCTCCTCATGATTGACCCCATGGATAGGATCTTTGAAACACCGGCGAAGTTGAGAGACATGAAACACATCATGTACATTGGGAATATGACCGGTAATTCCAACTTATAAGAAAGATCTCCTCGCTTGGCCAGAACGGTGAAGGGCCAACATAGCGAGGGCCAATTTCCCTTTGATACCGAAGCGGCGAACGCCACGAAGGGGAGAGACGCGGAGATAAGCTTTATCACCAATTTCATAGTGAATTCCTGATGGTGCTTATCATAGTAGCTCTTTGCCTAGACTGAGCAATCTTCAGATTCTCCCTTATGATTCTAACCTTCTCCTCAGCTTCATTGATAATCCGGACCAAAGAGTGCTCTCTCTCCGGTCTCGACCAATTTAGAGGAGTGCGGCATTTTCTTCCATAGAGAACCTCAAATGGAGCCATGCCCAGACTAGCTTGATAGCTGTTGTTGTAGGAGAATCCGCGAAAGGGAGATACTTTTCCCAATCCTTGCCAAAAGAGATTACACATGCCCTAAGCATGTCTTCCAAAACTTGGTTCACTCTTTCGGTCTGACCATCAGTTTGAGGATGGAACGCGGTGCTGAAGTTAAGACGAGTTCCCATAGCAGTTTGGAAACTAGTCCAAAACTTGGAGGTGAATAGGCTTCCACGATCAGAAATTATCTTCTTGGGAACGCCGTGAAGGACGACGATCGAGAGCATACAGGTCTGCCAACTTGGCAGCTGTAATGTCAACGCGAACGGGAGGAAGTGAGCCACTTTTGATAGTCGATCAATGATGACCCAAATGGCATCATTCCCTTTGGAGACTTCGGCAGACCAGTAATGAAGTCCATACCAATTTCATCCCATTTCCACTCGGGAATAGCAATAGGGCGAAGAGTGCCGGCAGGCCTTTGATGTTCAGCCTTTACCCGTCGACAGGTGTCGCATTCAGCAACATACTTGGCAATTTCTCGTTTCATCCGAGTCCACCAGAATTGTGGTCGAAGGTCTTGGTACATTTTGGTACTACCGGGATGAATAGAGAGAGGAGATTCATGAGCTTCTTGGAGGATCAACTCCCTCAATTTTGTTTCTTTGGCACTACCAAGCGGTCACCAAAATAAACAACTCCGGATTCATTGACAGAAAACATTTGGCCTTCCCGCTAGCAATGTTCTCCTTGATTTTTAGAATACCCTTGTCACGCTTTGAGCATCCTTAATCTGGTCTACAAGAGTAGATTTGATCTCCAGATTTGCAAGGTAGCCAGAGGGAACAATTTCTAAGTTCAAACGGAGAACTCTTCATGGAGGGCAGGTTGGCCTCTTCAATCATCAGATTGTTGCAATAGGACTTCCGACTTAGCGCGTCAGCCACGACGTTTGCTTTGCCGGGTTGATAGTTCAGACTCACATCATAGTCCTGATTAACTCCAACCAACGCCTTTGCCTGAGATTTAAATCCGGCTGGGTGAAGAGGTACTTCAGACTCTTGTGATCCGAGAAGATCTCGCAACGGTTACCAAACAGGTATGGTCTCCATTGCTTCAAAGCATAGACCACCGGCAAGTTCTAGATCATGAGTTGGGTAGTTGTGCTCATGCGGCTTAAGTTGGCGAGAAGCATATGCCACCACATGGCCATCTTGCATTAGCACACAGCCCAAGCCTTGTAGAGAGGCGTCACAGAAGACGACGAAATCCTTGCTTGTCCGGCAGGACAAGCACAGGAGCGGAGTGAGTTTGGCTTTCAGTGTTTTGAAGCTCTCTTCAGCTTCGGCCGTCCATACGAACTTTTTATCCTTCTTGAGAAGGTCAGTCAGGGCCTTGGCTATCTTGGAGAAACCTTCGATGAATCGGCGGTAGTAACCCGCCAATCCGAGAAAGCTACGATGTCCTTGACTGACATTGGAGTTTTCCAATCCAAAATGGACTGAATCTTGTCGGAATGACAGCCACACCATTAGCGGATATCACATGACCAAGGAAGACAGATTATCCAACCAAAACTCACACTTGGAGAACTTGGCATAGAGGCGGTGTTCTCGAAGTCGTGTCAGAACCAAACGAAGATGTTCCTCATGCTCTTCATTGGTTTAATATAATGAGGATGTCATCAATGTAAATGACGACAAACTTGTCAAGATAATCCATGAAGATGGAGTTCATGAGCCTCATGAAAGTAGCTGGAGCATTGTGAGACCAAAGGACATGACGGTATACTCATATGAGCCATAACGAGTAACAAATGCCGTCTTTGGATATCCTCCTTTCTGATTTTTATCTGATGGTAGCCTGACCTCAGATCCATCTTGGAGAATACCGTTGCACCAGCTAACTGATCCAACAGATCATTGATGCGAGGAATAGGATACTTGTTCTTGATTGTCACCGCATTCAACGGTCGATAGTCAGAGACTAGACGAGGCACGGTAGAATCCCTCTTCTTGACAAAGAGTACCGGACAACCCCAAGGTGAACTGCTAGGCTGGATGAAATCCTTTGCTAACAGCTGATCAATTTGCTCTTTCAACAGAGCCAACTCTTCCACCGGCATACGGTAGGGCTTCTTGGAAATTGGAGCGTACCGGGAAGTAGATCTATGACAAACTCCACACTTCGGTCAGGAGGCATGCCAGGCAATTCTTCCGGGAACACATCCGGGAAGTCACACACCACGTGTATGTCCTGGATTTCAGGAGGGGATTCGCCTTCCATAAAGCAAAGGAGAATCTCAGGTGAGTTGGGTATGATGGAGGACGGAGGTCTTGACAGTGCAGACCAATACTTCACACTGTCACCGGAAGAATTGGTCACGGTGACGGTCTTGGCAGCACAGTCGAGATTAGCCTGGTATTTGGCTAGCCAGTTCATGCCCAGTATGACATCAATGCCATTGACCTCAGAGCTACCAAAGCGAAAGGAAAAGAGTAGTAACCGATAGTAATCTGGACTTCAGGAGTAACCCCATCGGTTTGCCATTTGGAGCCAGGAGTGGCGATCACCAAGGGACGGCTCATTTTCTCAAACGGTATTTTGTGGTCTTTTGCAAAAGCTATGGATATGAATGAATGCGATGCTCCAGAATCAAACAAAACTGTAGCAGATTGTTGTTGATTCGTAACTCACCCATAAGAACGCCGGGGTCCTCTTCAGCTTCTTCAGCAGAGATGTGGTTCAGGCGACCACGCACAATAGGTCCAGCCTTGCCAGCTGGAGTGGCAGGGGCTCGTGCAGGAGTTATCGCGAGAGGTGCCTTCTGGGGGCACTCCCTGGAGTAGTGGCCAGCCTGGCCACAGGTGTAGCAAGTGACTCCAGGTGGAGCAGGTAGCATAGGACGGTACCCACTCCCGCCTACCCCAAGTGTCGAAGTAGTGGGGCGCGGAGGGGTGGCCTGTATCCTGCGGCTCTTGGCATGAATGGAGCACGAGGTACGCGCTGTAGGGACAAACACCCTGCGCTTCTTGCTCTCAGAACCCGAGGAACTCTGGTGGTCCCCATGTGCGGGCCTCTTGGAAGCCTCAAGTTCCTTTCTTCCTTGCTCAAGAGTAAAAGCCTGGTTGAACAGCTCCTGATAGGTCTGGAACCTGAAGGGCAATAGCTCATAGCGGAGCTGCGGCGTAGACCCTTGCGGAACAGCTCTTGCTTGTCAGCATCATTGGTCACGTCCCTTGGGGCGTAACGAGAGAGATGGTTGAACTCACGACCATAAGTGCGGAGGTCCATCCGTCCCTGTTGCAAATCCAGGAACTCCCTCCTCTTCAAATCCATGATCGGCTGGGGAATGTACTCCGCACGGAAGGCAGTGCGGAAATCAGCCCAAGTGAAGACATGGTTGGCTGGAAACAAAGCCACATGGCTCTCCCACCAACAGCCAGCAGCACCAACCAAGAGATAGGTGGCAAAGTTGACTTGCTCAGCCACTGGGACATGCAGCGCGGAGAACTTGCGCTCCAAGCACGAAGCCAATCATCAGCTTCCAGTGGCTCCTTAGCATCAGCAAAGGTGGGTGGCTGCGAACGCAGGAACTCGTGAGAGTGTTGCACTCGTTCCTCCGTGCATTCTGCTGCACCAACTGCTCCAAGCGCTCATTGCGCCCACGGTTCTCCTCAATGGCCATCAAGACCTCAGCCATCGAGGGTGGTGGCGGCAGATCATCCTCATCATTGTGGTTACCACGGCCTCCTCGAGCCATTCTGGAGATTTGACAATGACACAGTTAGTATCTTTCTCCGAATGGTCGAACAATAGCATTAGCGTCTACACAAGTACACAGACTAGGGACGATAATACATTGTGAACAAAACAAGGATCAACAAGATAGAACTTGGGTCAAAGATCAGCATCATGTGCTACTAGCGAGAGTTAAGAAATCACAACTTAACACACTCTAGTTGGCACAATCCGGGACCTTATGTTCAAGTCCTGGGTTAAAACCCAAAGAAAGGATCAAAAGATTAGACTCGGTAGAAAACATGTTCATCTGAGTTGATTTGGATACGCAGCGGGAGCAACTGGACACATAACACTAAAGGTCGAACCCACCCCGTTTCTAATCATTTTGAAGTAACAGACGAGGAGTAAAACCTTTAATCAAATCGAGGTAAGATTGCTCCGAGATTAGAGGGTAACCAGATAAGGAGTAAAAAGAATCCTAAGATGGTTTTCACAACTCATTTTTAGGTTAAAAATATTTTCACAAACACTAGACTCAACATCGACCAGTAGAAGGGTTTCCTACAGGCAGTACTGCTCTGATACCAACTTGTGGCGCCCCGACCCGACTGCTATACAGTGATACTGTGTCCCCGGTTATCCGATACCACCAGACACACTATCAAAGCATAATAGAGAGATCAAGACTTGTGGAACAACTGGCACATCACAGACTCTACGACACAAATCATATAGTTCAACTCTTATAATAGAGAAAGATAGCAAATGACAACCAGAGGTCACAGACCCAACATTACAACAAGCGGAAGCAAATAAGTTGTTCTAAACAACAAGATCCAATTATGGCCTAAGAGGCCTACAAATAAACATCCAGCGCCAGCTGTTCCGGGATGTCCCAAGCTGCCACCTGGGAACCCCAGACTACTCGTCGACGTCCACAAAGAACCCACCTTCGAGGTCGGTGAAGTCCTCCTCTGAAACAAAACAAACGACGTTGAGTTCGACGAACTCGCAAGATTATAATAGAGCTTTAGCTCGATGAGGCTTTCAAGGTTTTATGGCTGTTTTGCATAAAGCTGATTTTATTTATGAAAACATAACTCAATGGCATCGACTATTCAGAGTATTTTCAAAAGGGGTAAGAAGTAACTCTTTCTTCTGATCACCTTTCTCACAACAACCATCATCAACCACAGTACCTGTTCATCAAAGGCACCTCCCCGAATCACCCTCGAGGAAGCTCACCTTGCAATCTTGAGTGGTACCTCTAGTACCCAGTTTTTAATCATTCCGTTAATTATTCTATGATCTTACCTTCACTTCCAAGTCGTCCATAACCGCGGACACGGCTTTTCGAAAAGATTTACCCTGCAGGGGTGCACAATGTTTGCCACGCGTACCGTCCGGCCCATTACCTAGCTTTTAGCTCTCTTCCTTGGAGAACCGGCTGGGTGGGAGCGGTGTCGACTTCTCCCTCGTTAAGGACTTTCCAGGATCATCAGTGGCGGCAGGACACGAGATCCAACACCCTGCCCCACGGCCACTCATTTTCCTAACACCACCATCCTCATCCAGTTCATACCACCATCATCACGCACGCGCAAATGGAAGCCCGAACTAGAGGACCCTGGCTAGCCCCGCCCGAGTTATTTAGTCTATGAGGGTTCCTGCACTGCGAATGCATAGGCCTCACGCATGGTTGCACGCTCAGTCTTGGTTCAAGAGGTATAGAACTCGCACCTAGGCGGCGAGAACGAGACAAAGCACCACAACCACAGTGGCCTCTCATCCCCACCTTTAAGCATTTTATTATCCGACACCACAATTTCTCCACCATCATTCTCATCTCATCACCTGTTTCCAACATGAACCATCCATCGTATAGCTATGCAATTAACTAAGCATGGCTAAGCATCAACATAGCATAGTAAGTATCTCAGCCAACAATACAATCCTATGGATAATAGGAGGGAAATAGGTATTGGCATCGGAATCTTAATGCAACTATAGGATACTCTAATCCAATAAAATTGACATTTGGAACCGCATGCAATATTATAGTGGAGAAAATATTTGCGGGAATATAGGATGAGACATGCTCAGAGGGGGATTACGCTTGCCTGGATCAACGTGCTGGTAGTACGGATCGTCGCGAGACGGGGGTGTCACTTCCACTCCTTGATCTACCGATGCACGACAATCAATCACCACACAAGTTTCAGCAAATGCAATGCGCAAACACATGATGACATGACATTTTAAATCCCCGGGAGGAGGATGGTTCAACTATTCCAATTAAACGGAGTTCGGGTGCTTAGAGGGGCGCATCCCGGATATACCGTGGAGTTAGGTCGTGAATCCTCGTTACTTGTTGATTAGGGTAGTTGAAACCTTAGGATTTAACTTGTAGATGAAATGACATGATCAGGTGAGGAATTGCAGGGTTTAGTTGATTAAACACGCATGAAGGAGGTGCTTCGGGATTGTTCACAAATTTATGATTATTTTGGAATATTCCACACACATTTCTGACAAACCGATAAAAGTTATTACACTTGCAACTTCCCCCTTTTCCTAAGCCCTGATTAACTGTTAAACCAACACAGACCAAATAATTAACCAAAGTAGAAAGAAGAAAGAAATGGAACAGTATCATTTTTGGGTGCTGGTCATTTTCGGAAATTCCGATTTCTTTTAACTCGGAATATCCGATCGTAGCGCTGCCTCCAATTTCGCTAAGGACTGAGAAACATCCAGCACCGATGAACTACGGAAAATCCGAATTATTCTCACCCGGATTATCCGATTGCACAGCAGAACTGGAAATTTGGCTAAGGACCTAAAAATCTAACGCACTGGTATACGTCGAAAAATCCGAACTTCCTCCGCTTCGGATTATCTGAGCGACAGGCGAGCACGGCGGCGTGTGGAGCGACGAACTCGCGAGCTAGCAAGGGAAATGGAGGGTTCCAGGGAACGGCGTGCTCACCCTGGTGGCGTGGAGGTGCTAGGGAGGACCGGAGGCGGACGGAATGGCGGCAAATCGCTCCCGCGGCTCGTGAACGGCGGCGGCGAAGTAGTGGACGGCTACGTCGATTCCGGTCAGCCCGGTTCGATTCCTCTGGTGGAGAGGAAGAAGACGAGGCGGCGGAGCTTTCTGCGGTCTTGCTTTGGCTCGGGAGCTACTCAAGCGACGACGATGCGGCGGCGGAGCACGGCGGCCATGGTGCTCGGGGAGGGAGAGGAAAGGGGAATCGAGGGAGCAGGCGAGCGGATGAATCGGTAAGAGGGGCAGTGCGGCCTCGTGTGTCCTTCTTCTGCAGGAGAGAGGCAGAGCAAAGGGGCCCGGCGCGGCATGGACACGGCGTCGATCGACAGGGCGGCATGGCGCCAGTGCCCAAGGAGAGAGACGACGGCGAAAATGCAAAAACCCCCTGGAACTTTTGTGGCCATCACAGTTAGGTCCTTTTCCTTTAAAAGACAAACAGCAGCACCTTTCTGGATTTAATTAAAGCAGTAAATCATTTAGAAAAATATGGAATAAATTGTGTAGCCTTTTCATATCATGTGGAAGCTCCACAAAAATTGGCGCCTCAAAATAAAATGTTTTGGACAACATTTGTTTAGAGAGGTTGGATATGGCATTTTGCTAAATTCAAAAGTGTTGCTCCTTTAATATTTTGGGACAAGTGCAAAATATCATTTTGGAACTCTTGAAACTTCCTTGACAAATATAGGATGTCAAGTATTTGTATTTTGCAAGTTGGGGTGCCTTCATTAAGTGAAATTGGTTAACACAAGTTTGGCATTTGGTTTTTGAATGTTGCCAAAATCCACAACAATTCCCTAGCAACAACAACAATTCCCTAGCACAATTCCCTAGCAACAACAGGATGCATGGATGCCATGATGCAATGTACACAAAAGTGGAAAAATTACACAGGTTTTTAGTTGCTCAAACTCCGGGCTGTTACAGAATGGCGGGATGACGGGAATCCGTGAGGCTAAGGGAGGAAACCTAGGTCGTGGCAAACTGCTCCTACCCATGAATTGCAGCCACCAAAGCCACGTTTTTGCCTCCCCCATGGATCTCATATCCATGGGGGAGGGCTCCCAAGAAGCCATGAAGGAAGGGGGCTAAGGGGCGGCGCTTCCCCTAATGTCGGCGGCGCAGGAGGAGCCCCCTGCGCCACCGCCCTGCGCTCCTCGCTGCCCCCTTCACCGTCTTCACCGCCATCTTCATCGCCAATTCCTCCTTGTATACAGTGGTTCATCCTACCACACACCTCTGTACCGCTCTATGTAAACATTGTGTTTTGATGCTATAAAGTATTATCCTATGATCTATATCATGTTTGTGTTATTTCTTTGTTATTTGATTGCATTGTTGAATGTCTTTGATTCATTAGAGTTGTATGTTGATATGGTACAGTCCTTTGGTGTCCATTATATTTATGCGCGCATGGATCAAACATCATAGGGTTTGTAGTATGTGTAAAGTAAGGGGGTAGTTTTGCCGGAGCGACAGAAACCTAACGACTCGAACCGAAATGTTGCACGTATGGGAGTAAGAGGACCATTAACTTAATGCTATGCTTGGAGAAAACTTAATGAATTGTTAGCTACGCGGAAGCCTGCTAACAATCCAATCATATAGTATGTGTAATCGCAAGTAGTCAAGTGCATGTATATTTAGCCTCTCCCACATTGAAAACTGCATCGAAGACAATGAACGAAGTATCTTCACTAATTAATCTTGGACAAATCCATCACACTTTCCACCACTTTTCCACACTCATGGTTCTATTAGTTTAGTGTTCTTTAGTGTATTTTATTGGTGCAGCAACTAACTTTACTTTCTTGTTATTTATTATCTCGCAAAGCTATCTCTCATACCCGTATTGTTACTCTAGTTTTATTTCCTAGTTAGAGCAAACGTTTAGTGTGCGTAGAGTTGTATCAGTGGTTGATAGAACTTGAGAGAATACTCATCCTACCTTTAGCTCCTCGTTGGGTTCGACACTCTTACTTATCGAAAAGGCTACACACGACCCCCTATACTTGTGGGTTATCAACGGCCAATTCGGCCTACTTGATCCAATTTGAAGGACGCGCGCTGACGAACATGGAGCAGCGTGTCTGGCAAGTCTGGGCTCCGCCGAAATTCAGGTTCTTCGCATGGCTGCTGTTTCAGCAGACATAAACCGTCTGAGACAAGAGGCTCGAGAGCCCAGCTTTGAATTAACGAAGCCACATACGACAGTGTTTACACCAACAAATAGAAACAGGCACAAAAAAAACGAATCGCAGCTCGAGCAACTACACAAGACAAGGCTCATGCCACAACGACCAGCACCAGGAGAAACACGAAGAAGCCCCAACCCCTACTGCCTTCCATTGTGCGCATTGCGCATCGACACCCGAAGCTCTTGGAAGAGTCGCTCAGGAGCATACTAGGACAGACAGAACCGTCTCTGGTGTGCAGACAGACTCCATCGCCGTGGATGGTGGCCAAATGAGTATTTCTGCTCCCTATTCCGTGGCAACCTGGAGACAAGTCATCACCTCTTCGTCGAATGTCCCTGGTCTGTCCAGTTATGGTACACGATCGCGGCATGGCGAAACTGCCACAAAGTGCGATCCGCAATTCAGTCCAAGCTGACCACCCTCGATCAGTTCATCAACCAAGCGATCGAAGACACCCAGGCAGCTCACCACAAAGGCATCAACTCACTGCTTATTCCTGCCCTTTCATCCATCTGGCATGAACGAAACGAGCGAATCTTCAGGCTCAAATAGTCCTCGATACGGCAAATCAGTGTCTTCATCAAAGACGAAGCGCAGGCTTGGGCCTTTGCCGGAGCCAAGGACCTTAGAGACTGCTCCGGGAGCCTCCTTGAAATAAATTAGCCTACCCTAGCACCCTTTTTCACTCTTTTTTATTTTTTCTTTGCCCTAGGGCACGATGGCTGTACAAGTTGTTTCATTTCTACCTGCTAATACATGAGAGGATTGAGAGCCAGCAATTGCTGGACCTTTCGAAAAAAAACCAAATCTTGGCTTGGCCCCAGCGCAATATATGGAAAGAATCAACAAGGACCGAGGTTGTTATGGTAGGGTAAAATCGTATCCATCTCTTACTCAGATTGCTTGCTTGAGATTTCCTAAAATATGGTGGGCAAGATACATTTCCATCTCTAACTCGGATTGCTTGCGTGCTTGATATTTCCTATATATTATTAGGACGCGACTATGTAACGACCGTTCTACAAACTTGCAATCGATAGAACGTTCCGACCAAAAAATACCTGACACACGTGGCCAGATCAGCGTGTCCGTCTCGCACGTGGCCAGCCCAACGCTTCCGCCCCGCAGAAGCCCAGCGAGCCAGCGCGAGCGATCGGCCGCTGAAAAGTGAGGACAAAAATTGCTTAGCTCATGCATTAAATGCTTAAAACTAAAACTTTAAAAAGTTTTGTAGATCAAACCGTTTATCCGATTTAGAATCCGTTTTCACCGTTGGACTAGTCGCGTCGAGATCTTCGAAACTAGATCCCATATTGATATGTTTTGACGATTTTTTTCGAACTTAAAAGTTACCCACCAGTCACACGTGAGTTATCCAGACAGTAGTACATACGTTACCCGTCATATGAACGACTAGCTTTCGGCTTGAAACAAGATCCCACTTTTGGTTGTTTTTTTTCGATTTTTTTAGTTTTAGAGTTACCATAGACTTTCATAAGTGAGTTACCGATTTGGGATGGAAAATACTTCATGAACAAATGGATAACTTTCATGATTTTTAAGGCGTCCATAAAGGCGACGCTTAGACGCTAAGGCGCCCCCTACGCGTTAGAAAAATGACCGAGTTCCGGGCTTAAAGCGTCCGATGGCGACACTTAGGCGGTAAGACGGCCCCCCTCTTACCGCCTTACAAACCATGGTAACTTCGTCATTACTGGGTGGCTAACTCTAGTATCAGTGTCGCACGAAAACTAAACTCTCCACTGATACGAGTACTACACTAAGGAGTTTCTACTAGCGTAACTTTATCAGTACTGGGTGAGTAATTCTATAATTTTAGGGTGGGTAACTACTAACGAGAGAGAAGGGTAACTATATCGATTTCGTGGTAGATAACTGCATCATCATGAACACATGGGTAACTTTATTGGTACATGGTGGGTAAATCTATTAGTATAGAGTGGGTAACTATTACCGAGAGAGGAGGGTAACTATATCAATTTCGTGGTGGATAACTCATCATCACAAACACATGGATAACTTTATCAAGCTTGGGTAACTATTACCGAGAGAGGAGTGTAATTAATCGATTTGTGGTGGATAGCCACATCAAGAACAATGGGTAACTTAATCAGTATGGCTTGTGTAACTGCACCAGTATGGGGTGGGTAACTATTACCGAAAGGGTAGGATAACTCAATCAGTAGATGGTGATTCAACAACACTCCAACGCGATCCTGACGTGGTTGTCCGACAAGAGTCGTCGCACACCGTTGAGGCGAGCGATGTGTCACCCGGCAAGAGGCGTCCCTCGGCTCTCGGCTAAAAACATATTTCGTGTTGTAACTATCACCAAGAGAGAAAGGTAACTATATCGATTTCGTGGTGGATAACTGCATCATTAACACATGGGTAACTTTATGCGTCGGTAACTCCACCAATACAAGGTGGGTAACTATCACCTAGAGTGAAAGGTAACTATAACGATTTCGTGGTGGATAACTGCATCATGAACATATGGGTAACTTTATTAGTACTGGGTGGGTAAATCCATCAGTACAAGGTGGGTAACTATCACCGAGAGAGAAGAGTAACTACATTGATTTCGTGGTGGATAACTGCATCGATCATGAACACATGGGTAACTTTATTAGTACTTGATGGGTAAATCCATCAGTACAGGGTAAGTAACTATTACCGAGAGAGTAGAGTGGCCAAAATCAATTTCGTGGTGGATAACTGCATCATGAACATATGGTTAACTTCACTAGTACTGAGTGGATAACTCCACCAGTATTGGGTGGGTGGGCACTATTACCCAGAGAGTAGGAAAACTCGGCCAATCAGTACGTGGTGGTCCGGGACACTCCGACGAGATCCCAGCGTGGTGGTCTGGCGAGAGTCGTCACACAACGGTGAGGCTGGCGACACGTCACCCAATGAGAGACATCCCTCGGCTCTCTGCCAAAACCATATTCGGTCCGCTCGAGGTGACGCCTCGACTAGGCGACACGGAGGAGTTGAGCTAGACGGCATCTCGGCCAACGAACGAATTATGTCGAGATCGATCTCCAGGGCTATAAACTCATTCATTAATCACCAAGTTAGCACCAGAATCTTTTACACATAAATCATGAACAAAAATAGGCATGGGAGCGAGCCACACATTACTAGCTCCAGCAGTCCTAGCTACTGAAGCAAGTTCATGGGCAGCGTTGTTGCACAACCTAGCAGTTTTGATAATCTTACAGCCGAGACTCAGCTTCTTCGCTGCTTCAATGTCCTTGTACACACTCCAGCTCGAGGAGGTACACGCAGAAATTTTATTTGCCTCCGCCACTGCATTCGCACAGTCTGATTCAATGGCTGGCAGCAGGAAGCCAGGCACACAACTGAGTTTCAGTCCCATCTTGAGCCCCTCCCGGATGGCACATGCTTCGGCTTCTTCAGCATCCTGCATCTTCCGATAGACAGGCTGGTTGCCATTGTTGATTCAGTCACATACTACACTGGAGACATACATCTTTACTATTAAATGGGAGTTGGACTGACAAGGATATACATCTCGGGTACCCTACTATAAGGGTACATGGTGCACGTGTCGACTAAGGCCCAACTATCAAGAGCCTACATGAAGCCCATGACGAAAGGCCCAACAAGATGGAGTACCCTCCAAGATTAGACATAGGCATAGTCGGTTTATACTTTCCTTACATGTAAACAGGGTCGGTTACGGACTCCCGAGACCCAGCCTCTCATAAAGGCTGGGAGGGCCGTCGATCCTAGGCAAGCCATACTCGAATCACCAAAAGCCCTAGCGAGATCGACATCTCGCCGAGCTCCCCTTATAACCGCATAATCTCACACGATCAATACCAGACAAGCAGGAAGTAGGTCTTTACCTCCACCCGAGGGGCCTGAACCTGGGTAAATCTTTGCCTCTACTTGTCAGCCGACGAAACTACCAGTACTACCATGTTCTCTCCCCATAATCTCAATCCTAGGTCCTAACCATGGGATTTGATGAGTTAACCCCTCGTCAATTGGCGCCGTCTGTGGAAAAGAATAGTGCTGGACTCACAGTTTCTCCGGTTCCATCGGAAAACGGCGACTCGTCGATCGGATCTACAAACGGCAACTCGCCGGCTGCATCAACAAACCAGAACTCGCCGACTCGGGCGACACACGGCAACTCACCGACTCACTCGACAAACGGCAGCACGCCAGCCTCACCTGCAAAAAGCACATCAGATCCTCTGATGGATTTTGAGCCACACTCGCCAGAATTCCAGGAGACCTTCGCCGATCTCGAGTCAGGTTTGGGTTTAAACCGTTGGCTCGTTCAATTTTTTCGTCAACAAGCTTGGTGTGCAGGACTTGACAGATCCATGCCAACTCGCGACTACCGCACCCGAGGCTCCATCGGTTGCGGCTCCTTCGACTGCAGATCCATCAACTACGTCCATACCATCGTCGATCCTCCAAGCTTGCTCGTCTGCAACAACCATGTCGACTCGAGAGATCAGCGAGCTCATTGAAGAACTCCAAGGCGAGGAGGCTGAATCAGCATACCGCACAAACGATCCCGAGCTCAATCTTCCACTCAAGGATAGCTTCGACTGCGGGATCTCGCTCAGCGACTTCGACGAGCCCAAAACTCATATTGACAACCACGTCGACTCCGAGATCTGCACCAACAACAACCTCGACTTCGAGATCCATAACAACTTCGCCGACACCGAGATGAGCATAGGCGATGAAGACATCGACAGCGAGATCCATCCAGACGGACCACTCGATGGGCATATCGACTCTGACATGAGCCTCGATGAAGACGTCGAGTCCATGACGGGACTCGAAAGCATATACACATACCCTCGGGTGATATCCCAGCAGGTCTACGTTGCTTTCGCCGCAGAATCATCTGATGCTGCGGCCAGTCGCAGGCCTACAGAGTTCCCGTGCACGGTTACTATGCCGGACGGAGTCACAAATCACACAATTACTGCTAAGATGGCAGAAAAAGCAGATAAAGTTATCAAGGAGTGCACAATGATGCCAGCAGACACAACACGGGAGGAGATGTTGACCTTCCAGTACTTCAACTGGCAGGAATCACTTCGACTGCAGCAGATCAGAGCAACACTCGAAGAACGTAAAAAGCAGGCTAGCTTGTCGAGTGCGCGAAGAAGACAGCTCTCCCTGAGCTCCACCGGGCGAGTGATTACCCCCAAGAGCAAGGGATCACCGTAGCACCTCTCAATGTGGAAGTAAGGTATCGATCCGCAGGAGCAAGAAGGAAAAGTTATCTATTCCCTACAACTAAAGTGTCACAAGTTTTAGTTGATTATGCACTAAACAAGTTTGGAGAACAAGGTGGTTGATGGATGGAAGTAAACCAAGCAAGAATGTAAAAGTGTCCCAATCCTCTTCAATGCAAGAGGACAAGACAAATGGTAGCAAGCAAAAGCTCTCAAAGAGGGAGAAAGCCCAATCCTCTATGCAGCAAGAGGACAAGCTCAAGTGTGAGTTTCTTATAGGAACAATGGACATGGGTTCATGGGTTCACTTAATCCTCTCTCCTCATCTACTGTGATTATCATGTTATAGATAAAGTACACACAATTGTCATGTTTTAATGGTAGCTTTTATAACGGCTATATGTCCTAAAACACATAGTTGAAAGAAGTACTCATTTGTGTTGCTAGGTCACCCTCGTAAGGCTAGCGTGGTTGCTCTCACTCCCACATCATACTCTTTCTTTTTACCCCCAGATAAAGGATGTTGGGCGGTACTGTGTCACTCAATACCTATGCCGTGTCACATCGGCCATCCCGTACCCACATACATCATACTTCTTTAAGAACAATATTCAACCAAAGTATGACAAGTCATAAAAGATCCAACACAACGGTAAATGCATAACAAATCATCTCATACCACAATATTCACCACAAAGGTATTACATAGATTACCGTAATCATGTTTAGCAGCTCATACGGTACTAATTAGTGAAGCTCAAGAGAGAGGAGAAATACATAAGTTACCACCACAAACCCAAGTCCAGGGGTGGACTACTCCCCCTTCATCATGGTGATGATGGTGGAGAAGTTCTTGCTGTAGATGTTGATGATGAAGACGCCGGAGGGGGGTGGAGCCCTCCGGAGGTGACTCCGGCGGCGTTTCCCCCCTCTGATCTTCTCCGGCGGCAGCCTTCTGACTCTCTGTTTCGTGGTTCTGTGTTTCTCCGCCGCCTACTTTCGCGAAATGCCAGGGGACCTTTTTTATAGGCGTTTTTAGGTCAAGACGGAGTCGGTGGACGAAACATCGATGGCAACGGAGCTCCGAGGGGGGAACGAGCTGGGCCACGCGGCCATGTACTTTAGGCCGCGTGGGACCCTCCCATTTCCAGCCTGTTGGGCTCCTGGTCTTCAATTTAAGCCCATTGCGTTCGTCTCGAAAATTCCGAACCGTGCTCTTTGACCTTGCCCTTTTTGGAGTCCCGAAGCTCCCGGAAAGTCTGAAACACTAAAAAAGACGTTTTCTGGAAAAACAGGGTTAATTCCAAATAAATGGGAAAACTATGAAGTATTCCCAAAATCATTATAAAACATTGGTATAACCCTTATATGATGCAAATATGATAGGAATATAAGCAATTAAAGTGCAAAGTTCATGTATGCATTTTACATGCATCAACATCCCCAAGCTTAATCCATGCTCGTCCTCGAGTATGAAGATGATAAAACTAACATGGACTTTGCAATTTAATACTTAACAATGAATATCAAAGATGATTACTATTGCTACATATAGTCAAATGATTCATTCTTCAAAGGAGTAGCAATATGCAAATAGTTTATGAAGTGATATCAAGTATTCAAGACAAGGATGTTCATTGATAGTTCACAAAGTGTAACATAACAGATAGTAGTATGGACCACATGTATGCATAATGATAAGTATGGACATCCTACATTGGTCATAGAGTGATGATGAAAATCTGAATATGTTTGGTGGACACTTTGGAAAGATGAATAAGTGAGTAGAGGTAAAGCATGCATAAGTTTCATCTAACCTCCAAAACTCTCCTACTTAAGTTAATGATTGCAATGTGGTAATACTTGGTGTCAAGCTCTCATTGCCCCTATCATAGCATCTCGAATGATTATAGTTTAATGTGAGAGCAAATATGAGTAGTGTGCTTGACAAAGTAAAGGTTGGATGTCTCATGCCCCTTGAATACAAGTACCTACACCATGATTACTCAACTTAGGAAACAAAGCAAGTTCAAGTTATATATCATTGTAAGTAATAATAGTATCATCAAGAGCGTCAACTGGGGTACCTCTTGTCCCAGGATATGGAACAAGCCCATATCAAAATGACAAGACAAACAAACAAGATGAAAAACCTCAACACCCTTTTTATTTACCATTGGAATAGCTTTTTATTGTAAGGTGTGTCATAGATAATTCACCATAGCATGTAAGTAAATTTCCACCATGAATAATGCATGCTTAGATTAGCGGCCCAGGCGTCTCTCTAACCATTTATATAAACTCATTTGAACTACTTCATTTCCACCTCATTTCACCATGATAGGCATCCATAAACAAAAGTACATGTATCAACTAAATGAGATGAAGGAGCATGTTGAAAGCTTTGCATGTGACAGCACATATGGGCTAACTCCCAACCTCGAACATTATCAAGCCACTAGCATCATAATCTTAATCACAATGGGTCATGTTTTATTTATTGCAATGATAGTAAATGTGCATCAAGTTCGTGAGAGCTATATAACCAACTTTTCCCATGGCAATCAATAACATAATCATTTTCATTCAGAGGTATAGATAACACAAATATCATGATGAACATACTCGGAATAGCATATAGTTAGTAGGTAGATATGGTGGACTCACTGGAATAACTTTGGTTGAAGGTGTTGGAAACAAGTTTTTGCTTGTTGGAGTTTTTGGGCTAGCAAAAGGGAGAAAGTTGAACATCTAGATGCATGCATGAGTGTCCATAGAACTAACTAATCCATTTTAAACCAAGTGAAATAACAATCAGCACCAAAACATGAATAAGTGATAGCTCTATAAAAAGAATTTGCAAACTATCACTCATAAACAAGCTCATGAATCATGCAACTATATGTATCATTAAAAATCAAATCAAACATCCCTTTTCCCAATCTTATAAAAGCATCCAACATATTTCAACCCATACTTCCAGTAGCTCTCTCATATATAATGATAGCGTGGTGGTCTCTCAAAACAAATCAAACCAAAACAAAACAAAAGACGCTCCAAGTTTATGCGATAAAGTGTTTCGATCGAAAAACAGAAGTTGGACGTGTGCAAACCGAGAGTGTGTAGGTCCAGTGGGGTTGTCTTCACATCCCCAAGCTTATGGTCTTCACCATCCTTGGATAGCTCTTGGTGCATCTCCTCCAATCCCTGTGAAAAAACTTCAAAACACCGTTTCTCCCATTTCTTTTCTGTGGGGTGCATTATAGTGATAAACAAATATGTTTCTTGCTGCATATAATCCTTGAACAAAAATTCATATGAGATGTCCAGAAAGTATATAATGTTGTATGCCTACTCATAAACTCAATTGGATAAAAAAGATTCAACTTAAAAGCTCAAAGCATGCATCAAACAAAATGGGACAGAATCTATCCAGAAAAACAGCAGCAGCAAAACGTATTTTTCTACCCTACCAAACTTTCTCGAAAAATTTCTAAACAATTCATGCATACAGAGGATGAAAATTTAAAACTACAGTTCAAATATGAGCTCATTCGGACTTACAGAATAAGAATTAAAAATCATACCGTGCACTGATTCGTGCAGGAATAAAATCTCCGAACGCTATAAGCAACTTTTCAAGACCAAAATGGGTAAAACTTGGCACTTTATTAAAAACTCCAGAAACTAACTAGACACAAAATCTCTTGTTACAGCAAGAGGACACAAAGAAAAATCACACACAAAATAACCGGGTTGCCTCCCGCAAAGCGCTTTCTTTATAGCCATATAGCTAGGCTTGATAGTTTTAATGATGCTCCCATAGAAATAAGAGTTGAATATAAAAGAGCATCAAGAAGCAGATATCAAACACATTTAAGTCTAACCCACTTCCTATGCATTGGGATCTTGTAAGAAAATAAATCAATAAAGCACAAAGTGACTAGCATAGGAAGGCAAAGCAAGTGCAACTTCAAAATTTTCAACAAAAAGAGAGGAGACTTAATATTATTGAGATATATGAAACCGTGTCTCCCTCTCCCATAAGAACCAGTAGGTTTTAGAGTACCCAACAAATAAAAGCAAATCAAGAGAAAGGCCAAAACCTTCATCATAAAGAGGATAAATTTAGTAACATGAAGATTTCTATAACCATACTTTCCTCTCTCAAAATAATTTTCAGCGGCATCATGAATAAAATCAACAATATAGCTGTCACATAAGCATTATTATCATGATCCATAAGCATAACAGTACTATTACTCTCCACACAAGTATAATCAATTTCATTAGTAATAGTGGGAGTAAAACTAGCACATCCATCATTGTAATCATCATAAATTGGATGCATAGAATAATCATAGAGAATTTTATCCTCAATAGTAGATGGACTGAAAACATCATAATCATCATTGTAAACATCATATATAGGAGGCATATTATAATCAACATAAATTTTATCCTCAATAGTAGGTGGACTGAAAATATCACAATGATTATAATCATCATATATTGGAGGCATAGTATCATCAAAGAAAATTTTCTCCTCAAAACTTGGGGACTAAAAATATCACATTCATCAACAGCCACTTCCCCAAGCTTAAACTTTTCCAGAGCAATAGCAATAATGGTGTTCAAAGAATTTATAGTGATAACATTGCTACCATCATGCAAATAATTTTCCATATGTTTTTTAATTTTCTCTTCAAACACATCATGTCCTAACTCAAGATAGATTTCATAAAGCTCTCTAATTTTTTTTTCCATTTTCTAATTTTTATGGGTTTTTGATATATATATAAACTAATGAGAAACTCACAACCAAACAAGTTTAAAGGAACCTCCCCAAGCTTAGATGATTGCAAGATATAAAAGGAACCTCCCCAAGCTTAGTCTAGTGCACACAAGAATAGAAACTTAAGCGCTACGCTCCCCGGCAACGGCGCCAGAAAAGTACTTGATTACCCCCAAGAGCAAGGGATCACCGTAGCACCTCTCAATGTGGAAGTAAGGTATCGATCCGCAGGAGCAAGAAGGAAAAGTTATCTATTCCCTACAACTAAAGTGTAACAAGTTTTAGTTGATTATGCACTAAACAAGTTTGGAGAACAAGGTGGTAGATGAATGGAAGTAACCAAGCAAGAATGTAAAAGTGTCCCAATCCTCTTCAATGCAAGAGGACAAGACAAATGGTAGCAAGCAAAAGCTCTCAAAGAGAGAGAAAGCCCAATCCTCTATGCAGCAAGAGGACAAGCTCAAGTATGAGTTTCTTATAGAAACAATGGACATGGGTTCATGGGTTCACTTAATCCTCTCTCCCTCATCTACTGTGATTATCATGTTATAGATAAAGTACACACAATTGTCATGTTTTAATGGTAGCTTTTTAACGGCTATATGTCCTAAAACACATAGTTGAAAGAAGTACTCATTTGTGTTGCTAGGTCACCCTCGTAAGGCTAGCGTGGTTGCTCTCACTCCCACATCATACTCTTTCTTTTTACCCCCAGATAAAGGATGTTGGGCGGTACTGTGTCACTCAATACCTATGCCGTGTCACATCGGCCATCCCGTACCCACATACATCATACTTCTTTAAGAACAATATTCAACCAAAGTATGACAAGTCATAAAAGATCCAACACAACGGTAAATGCATAACAAATCATCTCATACCACAATATTCACCACAAAGGTATTACATAGATGACCGTAATCATGTTTAGCAGCTCATACGGTACTAATTAGTGAAGCTCAAGAGAGAGGAGAGATACATAAGTTACCACCACAAACCCAAGTCCAGGGGTGGACTACTCCCCCTTCATCATGGTGATGATGGTGGAGAAGTTCTTACTGTAGATGTTGATGATGAACACGCCGGAGGGGGGTGGAGCCCTCCGGAGGTGACTCCGGCGGCGTTTCCCCCTCCGATCTTCTCCGGCGGCAGCCTTCTGACTCTCTGTTTCATGGTTCTGTGTTTCTCCGCCGCCTCCTTTCGCGAAACGCCAGGGGACCTTTTTTATATGCGTTTTTAGGTCAAGACGGAGTCGGTGGACGAAAAATCGACGGCAACGGAGCTCCGAGGGGGGAACGAGCTGGGCCCACGCGGCCATGTACTTTAGGCCGCGTGGGACCCTCCCATTTCCAGCCTGTTGGGATCCTGGTCTTCGATTTAAGCCCATTGCGTTCGTCTCGAAAATTCTGAACCGTGCTCTTTGACCTTGCCCTTTTTGGAGTCCCGAAGCTCCCGGAAAGTCTGAAACACTAAAAAAGACGTTTTCTGAAAAAACAGGGTTAATTCCAAATAAATGAGAAAACTATGAAGTATTCCCAAAATCATTATAGAACATTGGTATAACCCTTATATGATGCAAATATGATTGGAATATAAGCAATTAAAGTGCAAAGTTCATGTATGCATTTTACATGCATCAGCGAGCAGACACAAGACCCAGATCAAGGCTGTCACACCTCGCGCCGGATGAGAGGGCGGCACTCACCCGCAACCTAGGCAACTCTTTCATGACATACGACGAGTAGGGAGTGCTAGTACCCAAAACAGCTGCGGGTGCTCTCTTCACCGCTGCAGCATACCTAGAGGCAATCAAGCCTCCAGCTGATGACCCCAATGCAAAACTACATCGCCAACAGATCAAATCACTCGCCTTAGCGGCGAAGGCCATACGCCAAATCCCAAAAACTCCAGGAGGGAGTCGAGATCGTGCCATAGTTGACACGCGTCGTGAAGAGCATAATCGCAGTGGTCGTCGCCACCACTCGAAGGAAAGAAGCGACTCAGGTCGGCGCAGGTCCTGGAGCAGATCACGCAGATTTTACAGTAGCGACTCGTACTCTGATCAGGAGCTTGAGCCACACGGAGCTCTGTGCTTCACTCGACGCGTCCGCGAGATACGGATGCCCAAAGGGTTCAAACTCACATCTGAACAGCCCAAGTACACGGGTCGATAGGAACCTTCAGGATGACTGGAAGACTACAGACTGGCTGTCGCGTGCCAGCGAGGCACAAATATCACAGCCATGCAATACATACGACTCATGCTCGAAGGCACAGCCCACGACTGGCTCAAGGCTCTACCTCCATCAACATACGACTCGTGGGATCACTTCCGCACAGACTTCATCAAAAACTTCGAGCCTCTATGTGAGCGCCCAAAAACGTTTGAGGAGCTGCGAGCTTGCGTTCAATGGTCAGACGAAACGTTGAGGTCATACATCGACGATGGACTGAGATACGCAACTCAGTTGGAGTAATTTCAGAAGATATGGCCATGGATGCTTTCATCATGGGCCTCGCCAGGCGAGACTTCAAAGAAGCACTTGGTCGCCAAAAGCCAACCTCTGTGGCTAATCTCCTGAAGATCGCGACTGAATGGGCAGACGGAGAGGACATGGCGCGCACCACACGCGGGTCCTCACCCCGTGACAATCACGAAAGCGGTAGTCGAAGCCGCAGAGACTCATACAGAGATGACCGAAGGCGCAAGCGTTCAAAACGTCACTACGAAAACGACAAACCCGAATTCATGGCGGATGGGTTCTCCACACCCGCAACGACCAAGACAGAAGCGACCGACGGTCAGAAGATCGACGGGGCAGTCGAGATGATCGCCGGGACAGTCGAGATGATCGCCGGACAGTCGAGACCGTGGCTAACGCAGCGACAGCTACAAGAGGAAAGACTGGCGCAAGTCTCGCTTCGGCGCACAATCCGAGCGATCATTCGAAGAAAAGATGGATGCTGATTGCAGATTCCACCTGTACAAGGGGGAAGGCGGAAAATTGCGCTCCAGTCACTCGATGAGAAACTGCAGAGAATTCGACCAACTAGCGTCTGAATACGTACAACTCAGAAAGGCAACAGCCGCACACGCACCCGCGCCTGCACCTGTGCCTTAGCCAAACAATGTGCCCGTCCTGATGGCACCACCTCCACCACCACAGCCTGCCGCATGCGGAAATATCGCGGGTGCCATACATCCCGTACCTCGGGTGGACGAACCTCAGTACCCTCCGCCCCAAGGGCAGATGTACATGATACAGAAAGGTCGCCCTTCCAACAGGGAGCAAAAACTCCGCACTCGACAAGTAAACATGGCGGTCATGTCACTACTCCTAAAGTGGTTGAAACTACTGTGTCTGAGGTACCTAAAGTGGGATTTAAAATTCCATTGGTCATGTTAAAAGAGTTATGAAAAATCCATTTACAGGGGATGGAACTAAGTCTGCACGTGAACACGTGGAGACAATTGAAGACATATGACTTGTACATCCACTATCAATCACCCATTTCGACCACCGGAAGCATAGTCCTACAAGAAATCATTGCTTGGTTTTAGATTCCCATCTTGCAATGGGTCCTCTTTGGTTAGCAACAAGGGTCTTAGGAACCCAAATAGCTCTAGCAACATATCCATCATAGGGACCAACATATTTTGCATAAACATCACCATAATAATCAACATAAAGAATATAGTGAGGGTTAGCAATTCCCGCAAAGTCATTACGAGTGGTTTTGCTCCTTGTAGCATCACCACTTGCAATGGTAGACTTCTTTGCTTGTGCGGGCTTGGCCTTCTTCTTGTTCTTCTTCTTCTTATTGGCAACATAAGCAAGACCTCTTTTCCAATGTGTGGCTTTTGCATTTGCAAAAGATCATCAAGAGGCTTACTTTGGGAACTAGAGGCCTTGGCAAGTTCGCTCTTCAACCTAGCATTTTCCTCAATAACATTTGCATGATCACAAGAAGTAGTAGAGGAACTAGGAACAATAGTTTTAGATGATTAAATTTGAAGTTGTTCGAAAGACTTGGTGAGGGTAGAGTGTTCACTCTCCAAGGCCTTGTGGGCCTTGGTGACCTTCTCTAGCTCCTCGGTTAGTCTATCATGACCAACACCAAATTCAACCTTTTTTTTCTTGTAAAGCTTATATTTTGCAATAGCATGGTCACGTTCTTTGATGATTTGAGAAAAAATTGCATTTTGTGACTCATCAAGATTTTCAAGTTTCTCTTCAAAAGAGACACGGAGCTCATGCTCTTCCTCAAGAGCCACGGTGAGAGCGGCAATGTCGTTAGCATATTCTCTTTCAAGTCTCTCCTTCTCATCAAGAAGATCTTGTGTCATCCCATAATCGCTCATAATAGCCTCAAAGCGTGTCTTGGCTTTACCTTGCAAGTTAGTCATGAAACGATCCAAAGCAACATTTTCTTTCTTTATTCTAAGACTAATAAGATTATCCATTTCATTCATAGTATTGGAAGTGGAAGAAGATGATACCTCGGTGGCCTTGGCCATGAGACACTTGGCGGATTGGATGGTGATACGTGCATTTTATATCATCATTTATACAACTTATATTATCATATTAGAATGTTATTGGCATTGTTATATCATTGTTTTTACATGTTTTAGATGATTTATGGGACTTTCATACAAAGTCCCTATTTTTGGTATTTAATTTCTGGGAGGCAGAAAACCTCCTTTTTTGTTTTTAATGTTTCAGGAGCTACAGGGACCCAAATAAAAAAGGAAAATTGCACAGCTGGTTTTTCATCGGGAGAACAGCAGTGGGAAGAAGATCGAAGGAGGAGAGCCACGAGGCCCAAAAGAGGGGGGCCCACGCGGCCAGATTCTTTGGCCGCGTGGGCCCACATGGAGCCTCGGGCACTTCCTCGCTCGGGGCTTTTTAACACGCCTTCGTCTCGCCCGAAAAGTTACGCCCTAATTTTCCCAAGTCCATCCGAGGCCGCGGCGGCGGCGAAACTCCTGATTCCCTCCGAGGGGGGTCAGATCCTGCTGCTCCGGAGCTCCGGAGAAGGGGGAAATCATCGTCATCGTCATCACCTCTCCTCCTTGGCGTGGGAGGAGGCCTCTACATCATCACCATCACCAAGACCAGCACCATCTCCATCATCATCTCCGTGATCCACTCCGTTCCCCTCGTAGTTTGAGAGTTGCTATACCCTAGATACTTGTCTTGTGCTACTATTCATGTTTGTGATTGAGTACTTGTCATTATTTGGAGGTGAAGTTATATTTTCAGATTGTGTTGTACCACTTATGCCACTGAATATCATTATGTTTGCACGTTGTGAGTAGTTCCCGTATGTTCCTGAGGGCATAGGATGAATTGGCAATGATTTATATATGACATGTGTTGGTATTTTGTCTAGTGTTTATCTTTTTATGTGATTCTATGATGGTGTTGTGCGAACGTCGACTGCACAACACTTCACCTATATGGGCTCATAGGAGAACACCGTAGTGTAATGAATTGAGGGAGACTTGGGGGACATGTAAACCTGAGACCGAGTCATGAAGTTATTATGAGGGTATTAGTATCGGGGACCTTAGAGTGTAATGCTATGGTGGGACTTTATGTCTTAATAATTCTTGTGCAGTCATTTACTTGGCCACATGATCCATCATAAGGGGTTTAGTTTATTTATTTAGCTTACCTAACAATGGCTCCGTCCAAAGAAGATTAAAACTTGACAAGATATTCAACGTGTTGTTTAATAAATCTCTATGCCTAGCATATCCATGCCGCCCTCGGGAACGTTTTCCACATATAAGTTACACATCACTTGAGCTTGTCCTCTTGCCACATAGAGGATTGGGCTTTCTCTCTTTGAGAGCTTTTACTTGCTACATTTATATTCAGCATTTTTTCTTGCAACTATACAACCAAAAATCCAAAAACACTTGCATCTTTATTGTTTTATTTATCATTCTTGCTAACCAATACCTTCAGCTCCTCGTGGGTTCGACAACCTTTTCTAATCGAAAGGTACTACAATTGATCTCCTGCACTTGGGAGTCATCAAGACACTTTTCTGGCGCCGTTGCCGGGGAGCGTAGCGCTATTGGTAAGAAGTTTGGTAAGGAAACTTGAAAGCTGAATTTTATTTACTGTTTTATCTCATTGTTACTATGGCATTTATGAATCGTGCCTCGCTGCATCTTGCTTTATATGAAAGTGCTTATGCCACTACTCCTAAAGTGGTTGAAACTACTGTGTCTGAGGTACCTAAAGTGGGATTTAAAATTCCCATTGGTCATGTTAAAAGAGTTATGAAAAATCCATTTACAGGGATGGAACTAAGTCTGCACGTGAACACGTGGAGACAATTGAAGACATATGTGGCTTATTTAGACTTCCTGGTATTTCTGAGGATCAGGTAAAAAGGAAGCTATTATATTTGTCTTTATCTGGTAATGCTCGTATTTGGTTCAGGTCTTTGGATGAAGAAGTCATTTGAATGGAGTATTTTGAGGAAGGTTTTCTTTCTTAATATTTTACTCCTAAAGAAGCTTATGAGAACCGCTGCTATATATTTAATTTCTGGCCACATCTGGGAGAGAGTATTACTCAAGCTTGGGGGAGGTTAAAGGAACTCCTTCGCAAGAATCCTTGTCATGATCTTACAAGGAAAATTATATTGATAAACTTTTATGTGAGGCTACCAATGAAACAAAAGGAATTTCTGGATAATTCATCTGGTGGAAGTTTTACAAATAATACTGAAGAAGAAGCATGGAATTTATTGGAGACTATTTCTGAAAACTGTCATTGGGATCTTGATAAAGGTAATGAGCCCTATTTGGACTATGGATATTCATGTGTAGAGAACTTCTCTACTTCTATTTGTTTAAAAATCTGAGTGATATTTTGGTCTTGATCCTTATGTTATAATTGAGATAGCTAAACTTTTGCTGATCATATTGGTGTTCCTAAAAGTGGTTTGAAGTTTATGTTGAACCTGTTAAACAATCTATTGTTGTTCCTAAAGTTATTAAACAGGTAGAACCAGTGTCATCTGTGACAATTGAGGAGTATGTTGAACCACCTCCATATCCAAACCAAGTTAAGGAGAATTTACTTATTGCTGTTACTAACAAGAGTAAAAGAAGATGTTCTCAGCCTTATGAACAGGTGGAAGTCAACAGTCAAATTTCATTATCAAACAATTAAATGAAGAAGACCCTGTTGATGTTTATTTATGTGAAGATGCTACTAAAGTCATTAAAGGTAATTCGGCCAAGGTTGGTAAGCCTGTTATATCATGCTCTATTGGGACTTCAAGTTATCATGGTTATGTGATATTGGAGCAAGTATTAGTGTCATTCCATATTCTCTTTATCTTGAAATCAAGCCTGATATTGATCCTATCATTATGGAAGAGACAGGTATGACAATTCAACTTGCTAATAAAGATTATATTATCCATTTGGAATTGTTAGAGATGTTGAAGTATTGGTTGGCAAAATAAAATATCCTGCTGATTTTATTGTGCTTGGTTGTCCTCAAGATTCATTTTGTCCTATCATTTTTGGTAGACCTTTCTTACACACTGTTGGTGCTGAAATTAATTTGCTAAAGAGAAAGTGTTTATTAAATGTGCTGGAGAAAAACTTGAATTCAACTTTTCTAAATTTGCTGATAAACATTGAGAAAGAGCCAATTTCTGAAGATGTAATTGAAACTCTTGCTCATATAGCTGTAGCTTCATCAGACGTGGTAGAACGTTATATGCTTAATCAAGATGAACCATTTAATGATGAAGAAAAAGATGCTTTAGAACAAATATTATGGCAACAACCCCACAATTACAATTGCATATCCCACCTGATAATTTAGGAGTGCTACCACCACCTAAAGGGGATCCTAGTTTTGAATTAAAACCTTTGCCTAAAATCTTAAATATGCATATTTGGATGAGAAGAGCATATATCCTGTCATTATTAGTGCTAACCTTTCAGCTGAAGAAGAAGAAAATTACTTGATGTGCTTAAAGCTCACCGACCAGCCATTGGATACTCTCTTGATGATCTTAAAGGTATAAGCCCAGCTCTATGTATGCATAAAATTAATTTGGAGGAGGATGCAAAACCTGTTGTTGATTATCAACGCCGTCTCCATCCAAAAATGAAAGAAGTGGTAAGAAAGAGGTAATAAGACTTATTGAAGCTGGTATCATTTATCCCATAGCTGATAGTAAGTGGGTTAGTCCTGTTCATTGTGTTCCTAAAAAGGGTGGAATGACTGTTGTTCCAAATGATGAGGATGAACTTGTGGCTCAACGTACTGTTGTTGGTTATAGGATGTGTATTGATTTCAGGAAGTTAAATAAAGCAACTCGTAAAGATCATTACCCATTGCCATTTATTGATCAAATGTTAGAAAGGTTATCTAAACACTCTCACTTTTGCTATTTAGATGGTTATTCAGGTTTCTCACAAATTCCTGTCCATAAGGATGATCAAGAAAAGACCACTTTTACTTGCCCATATGGTACATTTGCTTATAGGAGAATGCCATTCGGTTTGTGCAATGCTCCTGCTACTTTTCAAAGATGCATGAATGCTATATTTGCTGATTATATTGAAAAGATAATGGAAGTTTTTATGGATGATTTTTCTGTGTATGGTACTTCCTTCGATAATTGCTTGTTCAACCTTAACAAAGTTTTGCAGCGTTGTGAAGACCAACACTTAGTTCTTAATTGGGAGAAGTGTCACTTCATGGTTACTGAAGGTATTGTCTTGGGCATAAGATTTCTGGAAGAGGAATAGAAGTTGACCCAGCAAAGATAGAAGCTATTGAAAAGCTGCCATACCAAGGGACATCAAAGGTATAAGAAGTTTTCTTGGGCATGCAGGTTTTTACCGTAGGTTTATTAAAGATTTCTCCAAAATATCAAAACCTCTAACCAATCTTTTGCAAAAGGATGTTCCTTTCTCTTTTAATGATGATTGTATTGAGTCCTTTAATATTTTGAAGAATGCTTTAATAAGTGCTCCTATTATTCAACCTCCTGATTGGAAATTGCCTTTTGAAATTATGTGTGATGCTAGTGATTATGCAGTTGGGGCTGTTTTGGGCCAACGTGTTGATAAGAAACTGAATGTTATTTATTATGCTAGTAGAACACTTGATGCTGCTCAAAGAATTATGCTACAACTGAAAAAGAATTTTTAGCAGTGCTATTTGCTTGTGACAAGTTTAGACCTTATATTACTGATTCAAAGTCACAATACATACTGATCATTCTGCTATTAAATATTTAATGAATAAGAAAGATGCTAAGCCTAGACTAATAAGATGGGTACTTTTATTGCAAGAATTTGATTTACACATTGTTGATAGGAAAGGGGAAGATAATCAAGTAGCTGATCATCTTTCTAGAATGGAAAATATACCTGATGATCCTATTCCTATTAATGATAGTTTTGTTAATGAACAACTTGCAATATTAATGTTTCTAGTGCTAAAGTTGCATCTCCATGGTTTGCCAACTATGCAAATTTTATTGTTGGTAAAGTTTTACCACCACACTTCACTTTCAACAAAGAAAGAAATTCTTTTATGATCTTAGACATTATTTTTGGGATGATCCTTTCCTTTATAAGAAAAGTGTGGATGGTATTATTAGACGTTGTGTACCTGAGCATGAACAACAGGCTATTATAAGAGATTGTCATGACAGTCCCTATGGAGGGCATCATGCAGGAGATCGTACAGGTGCAAAGGTATTACAATCTGGTTTTTATTGGCCTACTTTATTTAAGGATTGTGCTGAATATGTTAAATCTTGTGATAAATGTCAAAGAGTAGGAAATATTGGTAGGAGAAATGAAATGCCTATGAATTATTCTTTACCACTTGAGCCATTTGATGTGTGGGGTTTTGACTTTATGGGACCTTTCCCAGCATCAAAGACAAAGCAGTGGATTATGTTACAAAGTGGGTGGAAGCAATTCCAACCAAAAGTGCAGATCATGCCACAGCAATGACGATGCTCAGGACATCATTTTCCCCAGGTTTGGTGTTCCTAGGTTTTTAATTACTGATGGTGGTTCTCATTTCTTACATGGTATTCTTAGGAAAACATTGGCAAAATATGATGTTAACCATAGAATTGCATCTCCTTATCATCCCAAACAAGTGGACAAGTTGAATTAAGTAATAGGGAAATTAAACTCATTTTGGAAAAGACAGTGAATAAGTCTAGGTCTGATTGGCCACTTAAAATTAATGATGCATTGTGGGCTTATAGAACTGCTTTTAAAAATCCTATGGGAATGTCTCCTTATAAAATGGTTTATGGAAAAGCTTGTCATTTACCTGTGAATTAGAACATAAAGCTAGATGGGCTATTAAACAATTGAACTTTGATTTTAAAACTGCGGGAGAGAAGAGAATTCTTGATTTAAACCTACTAGATGAATGGAGAAATGAAGCTTATGAAAGTGCCAGAATGTTTAAAGAGAAAGTTAAGATTTGGCATGACAAGAAAATTAAGAGAAAGAATTCAAAGTAGGTGATCAAGTTTTATTATACAACTCTCGTTTCAAGTTTTCTGCAGGGAAGTTGCTTCAAAGTGGCAGGGACCATTAGTGATACAGGAGGTGTACCGTTCAGGAGCTATCCGTCTTCACGGTGATATGAAAGGTAAACCTCATGTAGTCAATGGACAACGCCTTAAACATTATATTGCAGGAAGAGCTTCATCGGAAAGGTGGAGGAGTTGAATTTAAAGACACCGGAGGAGGTAATTGCGAAGAATTTTGCAGTTTCAGAAACCCAAAATCAATAATAGGTAACTTTTGTGTTGGAAAGTTTCTCGGAATTGCGTAAATTTTACGGAGTCATTTTTTATGGAAATTAACGTGTGGGACAAGAAAACTGGAAGGAACGGAGACCCGAGGAAGGAAAGAGGGGGTCCCACGCGGCCAGATTCTTTGGCCGCGTGGGCCCACTCCTTTCCCCTCGGAGTCCCGTTTCGTCTCGTTTTCGTCTCCGACGCTTCGTCTTGACCTAAAAACCGTCAATATATACCCCTTCCGCCGATCTAATCTCGCACCGAGCGTTCTCGAGCGATCTTTGCTTTTGCTGTTTCTGTCTGTCAGGTTTTAGCCATGTCTAGCTCCGATCCAACCATGAAGGGGAGAGCCTCCCCAAGGGAGGTGTTGTGAACCACTACCTCAACTCCGTGATGGCACCGCCGAAGATGATTTCCTTCAAGGAGGGTGTGATGCTCGTGGAGGAGGTGAAGGCTCCCAAGACCACCGGCACGGTGGAGGAAAGGCTGGATGATCTGGAGGAGAAGACCTTCAGGTATGGCACTGTTGTTGAACGCAGCCTTGATGCTCATCACTTCATGAACCTGGAGCTGGAGAAGAAGGTTGAAGAGTACAAGAGAGGCTCGAAGATCTGGAAGAAAGATACAAGGACGTCATCGAGAAGTTGGACAGATCCAATGCTTTATGTGGGATGTAGAGAACCAGAACTGCGAGTATGAAGAACGCTTCAAGAAGATTGCAGAAGCTGCTACCCTCAGGTATAATAATCCACCTACATCTTTCCGTGATGGAAGGCCTTTCCCATGGAAGATGGCGGAATGGGAGGAGAATATGAGAAAGAAGAGGCTGCAGCAGAGGAGGCTCTAGCAAAACGTCAAGCTTGGGGGAGTTCAACCTAGTCTTTATCTTTACTAGTTTATCATATCTATCTAGTCATGGTGTGTTTTGCTTTTATCGTTTAGTTATCAATCTCTCTTAGGCGTGTGTGAGCTCATGGAGCATTATCATGTATCCCTATCTTGTGGTTTATCAATGAATATTAAAGTATGGTGTCATCCATGATTCTCTTGTTTGGAGATTTATGGGTAACACTCATGCAAATGAGCGTGGCATATTTAGAGTTTCAGTCACATCTTGCCTTGAATTTAATTAACTTGAGTGTGTTGGACAATTGTAGAATTATCATTATAAAATAAGTAAAGAGAAGAGTCATATGACTTGAAAATTAATAGTTTAAGGTTGAGATATAGTCTTGTAGGATAAAAAGTTAGGAAGGGTTAATGAAAAGGATATGAAACACTCTTGTTAGAATCTAGTATCTTTTGAGCAAATTAATGAATCATGGATATTTCAATACTTATGCTCTTGGAAAGTGAATGAAAAGGAAGGCACCTGAAAATTCAGTTAGCCATGGAAAGTGTAAGATAAAGGTTGTATAGAGCATAGGAACTTGATTGAAATATCCATGACTAAAGTTTGCACTAGTTACTAGTGAAGCAAGATGTAAACAATTTATATCTATCTTTTCATTTGTCTTCTTTAACTTGTTATCCAATGAGAGTTTATCTTGTCTTTAAATTTCAGCAAAGTATAAAATATTATAATGCTTGCCATAAGAGCAAAAGCATGTGAAAAAGAGTATGATTCAATTGTCCAACATACAATGGTTATTTGCTTTCAAAAGTAAGGGGTGATTGCTAGAGCTTCTACTTATGTTGCCCTCATGTGTATGAGTTTTAGTTCATTAATCTTTCATTGCAATTGAATATGATGATGATACAATGCTCGTATTTATTTATCAACCATAAGTCCATTGATGCATGTAATGATCTATGTCCTTACTTACTCGAGGACGAGTAAAGGTTTAAGCTTGGGGGAGTTGATACGTGCATTTTATATCATCATTTATACAACTTATATTATCATATTAGAATGTTATTGCATTGTTATATCATTGTTTTTACATGTTTTAGATGATTTATGGGACTTTCATACAAAGTCCCTATTTTTGGTATTTAATTTCTGGGAGGCAGAAAACCTCCTTTTTCTTGTTTTAATGTTTCAGGAGCTACAGGACCCAAATAAAAAAGGAAAATTGCACAGCTGGTTTTTCATCGGGAGAACAGCAGTGGGAAGAAGATCGAAGGAGGAGAGCCACGAGGCCCAAAAGGGGTGGCCCACGCGGCCAGATCTGGCCGCGTGGGACCCACATGGAGCCTCGGGCACTTCCTCGCTGGGGCTTTTTAACACGCCTTCGTCTCGCCCGAAAAGTACGCCCTAATTTTCCAAGTCCATCCGAGGCCGCGGCGGCGGCGAAACTCCTGATTCCCTCCGAGGGGGGTCAGATCCTGCTGCTCCGGAGCTCCGGAGAAGGGGGAAATCATCGTCATCGTCATCACCTCTCCTCCTTGGCGTGGGAGGAGGCCTCTACATCATCACCATCACCAAGACCAGCACCATCTCCATCATCATCTCCGTGATCCACTCCGTTCCCCTCGTAGTTTGAGAGTTGCTATACCCTAGATACTTGTCTTGTGCTACTATTCATGTTTGTGATTGAGTACTTGTCATTATTTGGAGGTGAAGTTATATTTTCAGATTGTGTTGTACCACTTATGCCACTGAATATCATTATGTTTGCACGTTGTGAGTAGTTCCCGTATGTTCCTGAGGGCATAGGATGAATTGGCAATGATTTATATATGACATGTGTTGGTATTTTGTCAGTGTTTATCTTTTATGTGATTCTATGATGGTGTTGTGCGAACGTCGACTGCACAACACTTCACCTATATGGGCTCATAGGAGAACACCGTAGTGTAATGAATTGAGGGAGACTTGGGGGACATGTAAACCTGAGACCGAGTCATGAAGTTGCATTATGAGGGTATTAGTATCGGGGACCTTAGAGTGTAATGCTATGGTGGGACTTTATGTCTTAATAATTCTTGTGCAGTCATTTACTTGGCCACATGATCCATCATAAGGGGTTTAGTTTATTTATTTAGCTATACCTAACAATGGCTCCGTCCAAAGAAGATTAAAACTTGACAAGATATTCAACGTGTTGTTTAATAAATCTCTATGCCTAGCATATCCATGCCGCCCTCGGGAACGTTTTCCACATATAAGTTACACATCACTTGAGCTTGTCCTCTTGCCACATAGAGGATTGGGCTTTCTCTCTTTGAGAGCTTTTACTTGCTATCATTTATATTCAGCATTTTTACTTTCTTGCAACTATACAACCAAAAATCCCAAAAACACTTGCATCTTTCATTGTTTTATTTATCATTCTTGCTAACCAATACCTTCAGCTCCTCGTGGGTTCGACAACCTTTTCTAATCGAAAGGTACTACAATTGATCTCCTGCACTTGGGAGTCATCAGATGGGGATTTCTCATTGGGGGATTCAAAGAGAGAAGGAGGAGTTGATGAAGTAATAGCAATAGCGGCAACTTCACTTGTGGTTTCTTCTTCTTCCTCTTCTTCATCTCCGGACATGTACTCCTCTCTTGTCACCAACACCATTCTTGAAGGTGCCTTCTTGTTGGGAAGGTTCTTCTTGAAGAAAGATTTCTTGCTAGGGTACTTTGAGGCATTCTTGAGAACGAGCCTTCCTGCATGTTCTTCACGGTTCTCATAGGGACACTCGGCAACATAGTGATATCTATCTTGGCAATTGAAGCAAGTCTTCATTTTTGGGTTGCCCTCCTTGTAACCACTAGATTTGAACTTTTGCTCCACTTGAGCTTTAGCTTTGGATGGATTCTTCAAAAGGTCCTTGCCGCAAGAGCCACATAGTCTCTATGAGCAATCCTGAGTTCTTCGGGGTCCATGGAGGACACATCTTCACAATCTTGATCTTCATTGTGTTCAACCACCTTGGCCTTCAAAGCAAGTGAAGCTCCTTGTTGCATTCCAATAGCTCGGGCACGAGAGTCTTGTGCAATTTTGGCTTGAACTTTGAAAGATTGCATCTCTTGCATGACTTAATTGGAGGTCAATTGTGGATAGTTGTGCCTTCCTTGGAGACTCTTCAAGTCGGCCGGTTCAAAGGGCAAGAGAGCATTCACATACTTCCTCTTGATCCAAGCACCATTCACATGGGGTGCACCAAGAGCTCGGTAGGCATTGGAAAGGGACTTGAGTCTTCGATACATTTGCTCGTGGTCTTCTCCATCTTCCATGAAGAACCCTTCGCCTTGTTACTCATTTCCTCAAACCGGTTTCTCTTCATGCTTTCATTTCCAACGAACACCTCAATGAGGCACTTCCAAGCTTCTTTGGCGGTGGTGCAATGCTCGATGTGAGACAAATCATCATCTCCCACGGCATCTCGGATCAAATCAAGAGCGGTGGCATTTAGTTGACAATCAACCACCTCTCTTCCTGTCTTGTTGGATTCATCCACGGCTTGGTATCCTTGCTCAATGATCCTCCAAAGCTTGATAGATGCACAGTTCACATAAGATCTCATAGAAGATTGCCATTTAGTAAACAAAGATGCATTTAGCTTAGGTGGGTTTCCCCTTAGCTAGGTGTATAGGAGGATGAGGGATAGGTAGGTCGGGAGAGTATGGAAAAGTAACTCTACCATATTCTCCCGAACCATTAGTTGGTTTAGTTGGGGAGTCAATTTTATCTTGGTCAACCCCCTTCTTCTTCCCATCAACCTCTTCCTCCTCGTGTTTCTTAGGAGGCTCCGAAGAAAGAGGAGTGAGAGGAGATGAAATATCCTTTGCCTCCATGAGTTTCAAGATCATCTCTTGCAACTTATCCATTTTAGTTTCCATAGAGCTCTTCATGGCATTGAAGTCCTCTAAGGAAACCGAAGTGGACTCGATGGGGGGGTCGGGATCTCATTTCCATGCTCGGCAATGGCCATACTTCTCTTAGGCGGTTAAGCCCGAATAAAGAGCCGAGGCTCTGATACCAAATGAAAGGATCGGTATGGTCACCTAGAGGGGGGGGGGGTGAATAGGTGCTACTCAATTTTTTAGCTCTTTTTTTGAATTTAGGCTTGACACAAAGCAAAATTCTCTAGATATGCAACTACGGTGAATTTACCTATATGACAAGTTAACACGAGACTAAGAAAGATACAAGTAGGAGGTAGCGAGTAAGGAGTAACCAAACGGGAAGCACGCGGAGACAAGGATGTATTCCCGAGTTACTCCTTTTTAGGGAGTATGTCTCGTTGGAGGGGTGTGAGTTTCAAACTCAAACGCCACAAATGGCCTAATCCTATTCTCCGATGAACCTTGCCCAAAAGCTCGTTCACCTTCCACTATCGGAATCCTTCAAGGCGGAATCCGGAGTCCTTATAACAAACTTGAGGCTCAACCCACAAGAGGATTGGGGGCTCCCAAGCACCACAACACCTGCCACACAAAAGTAGCAAGCAAGTAAGTACAACAAGATGCCTAGTTTTCCTAGTGGAAACCCTAGGCTCAAATCCCTCAAGTGAATGAGGGGAAATGAAGAACGCTTGGTGAAGTAGTAGATCAGGCTCTTCTCCTTAATTCCCCGAAGATCAACAAGTTTGGTTGGAGGGATTGGGAGATCTAGGTTGGTGAAGCTTTCAATCAATGGAGGTGAGAGAATCTGGAATGTTTGCAGCAGCTGGAGGAAGTGGAGGGGTATTTATACCCCTCCCGAAATCTGTCCGTTGGAGTTTCTGTCCGCATCAACTTAACCAGGAACTTCTGGTCTTGGGACCGGAACTTCCGGCCACCGGAACTTCCGGTCGAACTTCCGGCAGAAGTTCCGCCAAGGTCCAGGCAGAATGCACAAAAGGACTTAGCCGATTTCGCGACCAGCCGCCAGCACCGAACTTCTATGGGCGGAACTTCCGTCCCGCACCGGAACTTCCGGCCTCTCCACCGAAACTTCCGGCCTGGGTACATCTGAAAGCTTCTTTCTTCTATCTTTTCCCTTTTTGCTAAACCAGCAAACCTGCTGTGTTTTAAAGTATCATCTGCTCCTGACAAGCACATAACACACAGTAAGAAACTATTTGTGTTGTCATAATCATCAAAACATGATTTAGAGCAAACATGCTCTTTCAAAAATATTCATGAATGACATGCTACACACATTTATATTAGCTTTTCTTAATCTGTTAAATGTTATTTCATTTTTTTTTCAATTCGGGACTCAGTGTAGCCTAATATCCCAAGAACCACACACAACTTTGTTTTGCTGCTACGTTTTATACACTCGCTTATACACATGGTATGCCAATCGAAATCAATGTGTGGACACTTATTGCACAATATCATACATGCCTTTATGCAGATAATTTATATATATAGTCTTCGATTCTTCTCCAATCTACCACTTTTTTTATTGTGATCAAGAACTCTACCATGAGTGCCTCATCTATGTTTCTTCTTCTCGACATATCAGCATATGTGCTTCTCCAATAGATAAAACATCCAATTTATATCTAAGCAATCCATGCAGCATTATTACAACACAACAATATGCATTGGAATCAAATTGTTAAAAACGACCAAGAGGTCGGATAGTTAGGGAGGTCGTTGTACTTCCAATTCACCGGAGGTCAAATTACATGGTTAGCGTCCTATACACCTCACCAAGACATATTAAGCTTTCAGTGGAATAACATTGTGACTTAGCTGCTCAACACGTGTTCTCTGACTATATGTTGGTGGTAAGCATATACATTGCATTTGTTTAAAAGAATAATCAACTGCTGAATATATAATTTTAATTTTTAACTATCAATTGTGTTAGGTGCATCATTAATTAATCAATAGTCATCAAATTTTATGAGTGCTTTATTTCATGAAATTGCAACACCTTAATTGTTTTTTGTGTGGGGACAATGATTTCCTTCCGTTCCTGTACATCCCTAGTTTTCAAAAAAAAAAGTTGAAAAATCAGAAAAATTTAAAACTTTGAAAACTATTATGTATTTTGCTTTGAAAAGAAAATTCATGCATGCATTCATCATCATCTTGTATTGTTTGCTTTTGGTTATTTCAAAAGCTGCAGAGGAGTTGAAGATTATTTGAAGACCAAACTTGTGAAGGCTTAGAGTAGCCTTACAACCTTCAAGTGGTGGTTTTATCAAATTTATTTTACTTTACCTTGCCTTAGCCTTTTGGAATAAGTTGTTTATGTCTTTCCCTTATTTTGTTTGCATGTCTTTCATATCATAATTACTGTGTCATCCCGCATCTCATGCATATCATATTTTTCTAAGTGTTGCATTTATGATTGTATGTTTATTTGTGATTTGTTTGACTTGTTAGAAATTCCGGAGAGAGACGAAGGTGGTTGCAACTGCTACACCTGTTCTTCTGTTTGCCAAGGCAAGTGGCACACCCTCATGAATTTCCTAAGTATTTTTACTATGCATGACTTAGAATATTCTTTATATGCATGTGTAGGATAGTATGCTATGCTGAAACAACTATCCCTTTACACTAGTTGTGTCTAGAATCCTATCGATAACTTAGTAGAATTATTGATGCTATGCAAATTTGTTTTATTCAAAGCTTAAATTCTACTAAGTTAATTTATCACCTGGGTGGATTTGGATTGCAAGGATGACGAGAGTTGAGTGTTGCCCCGAAGGATATTCACTTGTGGTTTGCCACCCAGGAACAAAGGGACCAAAGTTTCTCTAAGCGATGATGCTTCCAGTGCAGCCATTAGTCATATGGGCTCTGTCTTGATCGAATAAGTTGTGTGGACTCACCCCGGCTTGACAGGTGGTGGTAGAGGATTGTAGGTTGGAGCGCGTCAGGCCAGTATGGGTGGGAAAATGCTTCCGAAGGATCTCGTCTTAACCTTCTTCTTTTCCCCTATCACTATTGGAGTGTGGGGATAGTTTGGGTTGGTTAAGTCTAATGGTGAAAGTGCACAACCTCTGCAGAGTTAAAAACTAAGTACTTAGCCGTGTCCCCGGTTACGGACAATTGAAGCAGCTGATCAAGGATGGCAACGGAGGCTCCCAACATCTTATTTCTCTAAGTAAAATTTTGATGGGTGAACAAGGGTAGACGAGACTATGGATTTCATGCCATATTGTCTCAAACATTTGAAGAAAATGTTTTACAAAGTGTTAGGCAAAATTGGCCTTTATGCAAAATAGCCTTGAACTCCACCAGCCAAATATGCATATAGGCATAGAGTTATTTCAATAAGTGTCCACATAGTGTCACTTGCCAGATCCATTTTTAATGTATCTGACCCACTCTGTTGCAAATTTTTATTTGTTGCAGATTGTTCTGATGACGAGTGATTTTCGTTAAGGGTTTTCGAGTCTGCAACCAACATGTTTTCGCCTGTGGCACATGCAAAGGAAGAGGACTCCATGAAGAATAAATTTTCCGCTGCTTTACTCTATCAAGCTAGCTTTATGCTATGCAAGTTGTAATGAACTTTATTTTACCAAGTCTGGATCATTCGTGTAATAATGAACAATGTTGTGATATTCGTCTTAAACTGTGTGTGCAAACGAAACGATCCAGGGGTTGCACTATACACAGGGATCTTGCCAATTTTCTAAGTGCAGGTCCGCTACAGATGGTATCAGAGCACTGTGTTGCCTGTAGTTCGAAACCCTAAGTCTGGTTAGAAATAAGAAAGCCCATAGGACAAAATTTATTTGCCCTTGTCTAAAACTTTTGATATCATTCTTGTAACTTCTTAACTATTCGTGATCTAAATGCCTTCTCTTATGTATAGATGTCCCGCCTCCTGGAATCACTCAAGAAAGGTCCAGCAATGACCATGACCTTGGAATGTGAGACTGAGTTTCCAAAAGCTTTGAAGGACCTCATGTTGAGCATGGGACTTGAAGGTGCTGCAGTCTACAAAGGTTTTCCTTTCATGGATGAAGGTCAAGAGTACTGGTGGGTTCAACTCCATATATACAAGAGCAAAGACAATGACCACAAGACCAATGGTTGCTGCATGTTCACAAACCCAATACTCCACACATCATTCTTTGATTCTGCAAGAAGTGCAGCATGGGAGGCCATCAAGTACCTTGGAGAAAGACTTCGATTTAGACTTCACAACACCCAGAAGTACCTGGATGAACTCAAGAAAATAGAGGAGGAACTCGATGCACTAGGAAGGAGATAGACTAGACCCCCTTATGTAATAGAATAATGAGAGCATGTTGATGTATTGACCTATCAAATTGTGGTATGGCAGTACTATCATATTGTTTCCCCATATCCTAGGTGTACTTCGATCCAAAAACGACTATTTTTGTTTTTCTCAAAAATTTGTGAGTTTATCATGTGTTTGTTTGTGACAAACTGCTTGTATGGGTAGGAATATTTTCTGCTAGATCTGTCTATCTTTTGCTCATCTATGCTTAAACCACAGATGCCTCCCCGTCGTGCACCTGACAACAACAACAACAACAACAACAACAACAACAACAACAACAACAACAACAACAACAACAACAACAACAACAACAACAACGAAGCTATGATGCAACAGATGATGGCTGCCCAGACTCAACTGATGACCATGATGGCTCAATTCATGGCAAATCAACATGGACCACCACCACCTCCTCCTCCCCAAGTGGACAGACTTGCCAGTTCCTTAGGCTTAGGCCAAACAAGTTCTCAACTACAACTGACCCAATTATGGCTGATGACTGGCTGCGTTCTGTGCAAAAGGATCTGGTGACAGCTGAATGTGAAGATGCTGAGAAAATTAGGTTCACCGCACATCTGCTTGAAGACCTGCTGCCCAGTGGTGGGAAACGTATCAGCTTACTCACCCATTGGACACCTTGACCTGGGAGGATTTCAAGGAAGGCTTTCGTAATGCTCATATCTCCACTGGCGTTATGAACCTGAAACAGGAAGAGTTCCGCAATCTGCGTCAGGGGAACAGAAGTCTTAAGGAGTACATGGATGACTTTCATGCCTTGTCTCGATATGCTCCTGAGGACATTGACACAGATGTAAAGAGGAAGGCTAAATTTCTCAAGGGACTAAGTGATGAGCTGAAAATACCTTTGACTGTTGCTTACGCTCCAACCTATCAGACACTTCTTGATCAAGCAGTTACCCTTGAAGATAGCTTGAAGAAAGCTGAAAACAGGAAGAGGAAGGCTGGAATCAACAGACATCATGTTGAATCCTCATTCAAGAAACATTCTTCTCATGATTCTCATCAACATAATGGTCACCACAAGCATCATGATCACAACGGTGGACTCAAAGGAAGCAATGGAGACCACAAGGGAAATGGACATGCTGGTAACAATAAAAATGGACAACACCGCCCAAATCCTGAACCCAAGAAAGATATCAGCCACATCACCTATTACAAGTGCAGGAATAAGGGACATTACTCAAATGAATGCCCTGAGAAGAAGGCAGAAGAAGCCACCAAGTCAAATCCTTTTGACAAAGGATATGTGAACCACATCAACGTGGAAGAAGTAAATGGTACGCTCTGAAAGTTTTCCCTACCCACAAAAATACTTTAAGGGTGGTAGCCATACCGTCACAACCTTTTGCTAGCCTCTTCGAATCTCGGAACGAGATTCCTTTTAAGGGTGGTAGTATGTAACATCCCTAGTTTTCAAAAAAAAAGTTGAAAAATCAGAAAAATTTAAAACTTTTGAAAACTATTATGTATTTTGCTTTGAAAAGAAAATTCATGCATGCATTCATCATCATCTTGTATTGTTTGCTTTTGGTTATTTCAAAAGTGGGAATAATAGTTCCACTTGAAAACATATTTAAGAAAATATATTAGTAGAGCATTTATGCTCCATACTTCTTTTAACTTTAAGTATTGTTCTGTTGAGGTTTGCTTGTGATTTGTTTGTATCTGTTGAAATATTTATCTTTGCAAATATTTATCTTGTGGTATTTAAGTTTTACTTAAGCCACATTTGATTGTTTTAAAAACCTATTTTAAATTTGACATTAAGTGCCATATTGTTTATTAAAAACCTAGTTTGGAAATCAAAATGATTTCTATTTGAAAAAGTGTGTTGATTGTAATAGTTTGGATGTATTCAGAATTATTCTATTACTTACCTAATCTCTATTCTCAAGTTTTATAGTTTTACTTTTGAAAGAAAATATTTATTTGGATTTCTAAAATGAGTTTTGAAATCATTTTGATTTATCAAAACCCTTTTAAAACTACTTATGTTTTATACAAAATTATTTTATTGAGCGAGATAAATCACACTACTTATATTTGGCCTTGGGTAAAATTATATTTCAAAAAGAATTCATAAAAACCCTATAGATTTTAAAATGGCATTATTATGTCCAAAATCCATTTAAACTCATTTCAAAAAATTTGTTTATAAAATGTTTTGGAAAAGGGATTTTGAAAGTTTATTTTGAAAGGCTGGATTTTTATAAAAATTTAGAAACTGGTTTGAGTCCATTTGGACATTTATTTTAAAAGATATTAAATTTTCCTTTTTGAAAAAAAAAAAGAAAGGGTGGACAAAAAAAAATAGGACGCCCTATCTACCGCACGGCGCAACGCGCAGCCAGCCCAGCACCGGCCCACGGCCCAACTTCCCTCTCCATCTCTCACTGCCATGTGGGACCGGCCGATGACGTCATCGATGATGTCATCGCCATCAACCTCTCGTGCACGCCAAACCCAACGAAACCCTAATCGAATCCTAACGGATTTTGTTGCAAATCATACGCGATTCTCCCGGGTCCTTGACCCCTTATAAAACCCCTCGTAACGCCGCCCTTTTTCCCTCTAGCTCCATCTCGAATCGCGCCGCCAGGCTCGCGAATTCGCTCGCCGGAATTCGTCTACTCCGCCGCGTATTTCTCCATTACCGAGCAAGGTACGAAGCTAGCGCCGCCCATTGTTGCTCCTTTCGATCTACCGTGTCAGGGCGCACCTTCCTGAGCTCTCCTCCGAATTTTCTTGCAGCGAATCAACGAGCGCGAGCTCGACCGCAGTCGCCGGCGCCAGCACTGCTCCGTCCACGCCGCCTCGTCACCTCGGGACGCAATACACAACGCCGCCACCTCCATCGTCTCGGTCTCCAAGCACCGCACCTCGTAGTCGTATTCCGGAGTCCGGAGATCCACCGGAGCAGCCGCCCCATCCACCGCCGGAGGCCCGACGCCACCGCAACGCCATCTCCGGCGCCAACCGCGCCGACGGTGAGCACCATCGCCTCCAGCCATCCGATCCCAATCTAACGGCAAATATTAGATCCTGAGCGAAACGGTATCAGCCAATAGGAAACAGCCACGTCGCGCCCACTTGTTCGCGTCCGTCCGCGCCCGTGCCCGCGCCCGCATCGCCCGCCTGGACACTCCGCACCAATCAGAAGCTGACACGTCACCCAAGGACTTCGACGCGAAGATTCTTTTCGTTTTCTTTAAGTTTTAGCCCCTGCGCATCACAGATTAGTCCCTGCTTTTTCAATCTATTATTAATTTTTACTCGTTTATCCAAATTTTATGAAAAATATATTTTTGGAAACCTTATAACTTGTAGAAACTTTTGGTATACTTATTTTGAGGTTTTGTCGAAATTAATTTAGATAAATTTTAAAAGTTGTTTAAATAGTATTTTGGCTATATTTTGAATTTAAAAATGGATTTTTGAGCAAACTCTTTTGCTATAATTTTGTATGCCTAAGTATGGGCCGTAGGTTCACTCTATTATTATTGCAAAATTATTTTTCTATGTTTTTCGTATTAATATGAATTAAATGCTTTTAGGTGGTATTTTAATAATTAAAATTGATTAAAATTAATTTTCTTCATATTTTCGACTAATAAAATGACTTAGTCATATTTTGATGACTTTAGTTGATAAAAGTACTTAGAAATATTTTGTCTCTCAAAACAAAACTATTTCTTCCTTAGAAAATATTTGACAAGTATTTGACAACACTTTTTCCTTAGAAAATTTTAGCATCTCTTATGCGTTAACTTTCCTTAGAATAATTTTAGTGACTTGTTGTTGACCCTTGGTCCTTAGCTATATTTTGACCATCTTTCTTGCTTGCAATTCCTTAGAGCATTTTCATAAGCATGGCATGCATATTAAAGTCCTTAGTATATTTTGTACTTATTACATGGCTTTCCTCCTTAGAAGTTTTGGAGGATGCATGTTAGCTCTTTTTGACTCTCCTAGTCAAAATCCACTAAGTTAGAAGTTAGTGGAAACAATGATGGACCAAAGAAGGACATAGCATGAAAACAAGACTCCAGAGGCATCTCCAAGAAGAAAGGACTTAGAAGAAATCAAGAGGAAGTTCATGAAGACCAACCAGCTACATTTTCTAAGTCTTTCTTTCCTTTCTCTCCTTTCTTCCTCCTCCTTTTAAACTTCATGGTGGCTAAGTTATATTCAAGATCAACCAGCTGTCAACATCATCAAGTCTTCAGAATCAACAAGTCCACAACTGCGCAATGAAGTCATCACATCAAGTAAAACTACAAGGAAGCAAAGAGAAGAATTTTAGAAGACCAACTACTTCTTTTCTTTCTATCTTCTCTTTCTTTCTAAGTTTTGTCTCACTTTGGACATAGACCAAGTCCTTGGTGATTAAGACTAAGTTCATAGAGTTCTAATTGAAGACCATGGAAGATACATCAAGCTGCAGTGGAGTTGAAGATTATTTGAAGACCAAACTTGTGAAGGCTTAGAGTAGCCTTACAACCTTCAAGTGGTGGTTTTATCAAATTTATTTTACTTTACCTTGCCTTAGCCTTTTTGGAATAAGTTGTTTTATGTCTTTCCCTTATTTTGTTTGCATGTCTTTCATATCATAATTACTGTGTCATCCCGCATCTCATGCATATCATATTTTTCTAAGTGTTGCCTTTATGATTGTATGTTTATTTGTGATTTGTTTGACTTGTTAGAAATTCCGGAGAGAGACGAAGGTGGTTGCAACTGCTACACCTGTTCTTCTGTTTGCCAAGGCAAGTGGCACACCCTCATGAATTTCCTAAGTATTTTTACTATGCATGACTTAGAATATTTCTTTATATGCATGTGTAGGATAGTATTGCTATGCTGAAACAACTATCCCTTTACACTAGTTGTGTCTAGAATCCTATCGATAACTTAGTAGAATTATTGATGCTATGCAAATTTGTTTTATTCAAAGCTTAAATTCTACTAAGTTAATTTATCACCTGGGTGGATTTGGGATTGCAAGGATGACGAGAGTTGAGTGTTGCCCCGAAGGGATATTCACTTGTGGTTTGCCACCCAGGAACAAAGGGACCAAAGTTTCTCTAAGCGATGATGCTTCCAGTGCAGCCATTAGTCATATGGGCTCTGTCTTGATCGAATAAGTTGTGTGGACTCACCCCGGCTTGACAGGTGGTGGTAGAGGATTGTAGGTTGGAGCGCGTCAGGCCAGTATGGGGTGGGAAAATGCTTCCGAAGGATCTCGTCTTAACCTTCTTCTTTTCCCCTATCACTATTGGAGTGTGGGGATAGTTTGGGTTGGTTAAGTCTAATGGTGAAAGTGCACAACCTCTGCAGAGTTAAAAACTAAGTACTTAGCCGTGTCCCCGGTTACGGACAATTGAAGCAGCTGATCAAGGATGGCAACGGAGGCTCCCAACATCTTATTTCTCTAAGTAAAATTTTGATGGGTGAACAAGGGTAGACGAGACTATGGATTTCATGCCATATTGTCTCAAACATTTGAAGAAAATGTTTTACAAAGTGTTAGGCAAAATTGGCCTTTATGCAAAATAGCCTTGAACTCCACCAGCCAAATATGCATATAGGCTATAGAGTTATTTCAATAAGTGTCCACATAGTGTCACTTGCCAGATCCATTTTTAATGGTATCTGACCCACTCTGTTGCAAATTTTTATTTGTTGCAGATTGTTCTGATGACGAGTGAGTTTTCGTTAAGGGTTTTCGAGTCTGCAACCAACATGTTTTCGCCTGTGGCACATGCAAAGGAAGAGGACTCCATGAAGAATAAATTTTCCGCTGCTTTACTCTATCAAGCTAGCTTTATGCTATGCAAGTTGTAATGAACTTTATTTTACCAAGTCTGGATCATTCGTGTAATAATGATACAATGTTGTGATATTCGTCTTAAACTGTGTGTGCAAACGAAACGATCCAGGGGTTTGCACTATACACAGGGATCTTGCCAATTTTCTAAGTGCAGGTCCGCTACAGATGGTATCAGAGCACTGTGTTGCCTGTAGGTTCGAAACCCTAAGTCTGGTTAGAAATAAGAAAGCCCATAGGACAAAATTTATTTGCCCTTGTCTAAAACTTTTGATATCATTCTTGTAACTTCTTAACTATTCGTGATCTAAATGCCTTCTCTTATGTATAGATGTCCCGCCTCCTGGAATCACTCAAGAAAGGTCCAGCAATGACCATGACCTTGGAATGTGAGACTGAGTTTCCAAAAGCTTTGAAGGACCTCATGTTGAGCATGGGACTTGAAGGTGCTGCAGTCTACAAAGGTTTTCCTTTCATGGATGAAGGTCAAGAGTACTGGTGGGTTCAACTCCATATATACAAGAGCAAAGACAATGACCACAAGACCAATGGTTGCTGCATGTTCACAAACCCAATACTCCACACATCATTCTTTGATTCTGCAAGAAGTGCAGCATGGGAGGCCATCAAGTACCTTGGAGAAAGACTTCGATTTAGACTTCACAACACCCAGAAGTACCTGGATGAACTCAAGAAAATAGAGGAGGAACTCGATGCACTAGGAAGGAGATAGACTAGACCCCCTTATGTAATAGAATAATGAGAGCATGTTGATGTATTGACCTATCAAATTGTGGTATGGCAGTACTATCATATTGTTTCCCCATATCCTAGGTGTACTTCGATCCAAAAACGACTATTTTGTTTTTCTCAAAAATTTGTGAGTTTATCATGTGTGGTTGTTTGTGACAAACTGCTTGTATGGGTAGGAATATTTTCTGCTAGATCTGTCTATCTTTTGCTCATCTATGCTTAAACCACAGATGCCTCCCCGTCGTGCACCTGACAACAACAACAACAACAACAACAACAACAACACAACAACAACAACAACAACAACAACAACAACAACAACAACAACGAAGCTATGATGCAACAGATGATGGCTGCCCAGACTCAACTGATGACCATGATGGCTCAATTCATGGCAAATCAACATGGACCACCACCACCTCCTCCTCCCCAAGTGGACAGACTTGCCAGGTTCCTTAGGCTTAGGCCAAACAAGTTCTCAACTACAACTGACCCAATTATGGCTGATGACTGGCTGCGTTCTGTGCAAAAGGATCTGGTGACAGCTGAATGTGAAGATGCTGAGAAAATTAGGTTCACCGCACATCTGCTTGAAGGACCTGCTGCCCAGTGGTGGGAAACGTATCAGCTTACTCACCCATTGGACACCTTGACCTGGGAGGATTTCAAGGAAGGCTTTCGTAATGCTCATATCTCCACTGGCGTTATGAACCTGAAACAGGAAGAGTTCCGCAATCTGCGTCAGGGGAACAGAAGTCTTAAGGAGTACATGGATGACTTTCATGCCTTGTCTCGATATGCTCCAGAGGACATTGACACAGATGTAAAGAGGAAGGCTAAATTTCTCAAGGGACTAAGTGATGAGCTGAAAATACCTTTGACTGTTGCTTACGCTCCAACCTATCAGACACTTCTTGATCAAGCAGTTACCCTTGAAGATAGCTTGAAGAAAGCTGAAAACAGGAAGAGGAAGGCTGGAATCAACAGACATCATGCTGAATCCTCATTCAAGAAACATTCTTCTCATGATTCTCATCAACATAATGGTCACCACAAGCATCATGATCACAACGGTTGACTCAAAGGAAGCAATGGAGACCACAAGGGAAATGGACATGCTGGTAACAATAACAATGGACAACACCGCCCAAATCCTGAACCCAAGAAAGATATCAGCCACATCACCTATTACAAGTGCAGGAATAAGGGACATTACTCAAATGAATGCCCTGAGAAGAAGGCAGAAGAAGCCACCAAGTCAAATCCTTTTGACAAAGGATATGTGAACCACATCAACGTGGAAGAAGTAAATGGTACGCTCTGAAAGTTTTCCCTACCCACAAAAATACTTTAAGGGTGGTAGCCATACCGTCACAACCTTTTGCTAGCCTCTTCGAATCTCGGGAACGAGATTCCTTTTAAGGGTGGTAGTATGTAACATCCCTAGTTTTCAAAAAAAAAGTTGAAAAATCAGAAAAATTTAAAACTTTTGAAAACTATTATGTATTTTGCTTTGAAAAGAAAATTCATGCATGCATTCATCATCATCTTGTATTGTTTGCTTTTGGTTATTTCAAAAGTGGGAATAATAGTTCCACTTGAAAACATATTTAAGAAAATATATTAGTAGAGCATTTATGCTCCATACTTCTTTTAACTTTAAGTATTGTTCTGTTGAGGTTTGCTTGTGATTTGTTTGTATCTGTTGAAATATTTATCTTTGCAAATATTTATCTTGTGGTATTTAAGTTTTACTTAAGCCACATTTGATTGTTTTAAAAACCTATTTTAAATTTGACATTAAGTGCCATATTGTTTATTAAAAACCTAGTTTGGAAATCAAAATGATTTCTATTTGAAAAAGTGTGTTGATTGTAATAGTTTGGATGTATTCAGAATTATTCTATTACTTACCTAATCTCTATTCTCAAGTTTTATAGTTTTACTTTTGAAAGAAAATATTTATTTGGATTTCTAAAATGAGTTTTGAAATCATTTTGATTTATCAAAACCCTTTTAAAACTACTTATGTTTTATACAAAATTATTTTATTGAGCGAGATAAATCACACTACTTATATTTGGCCTTGGGTAAAATTATATTTCAAAAAGAATTCATAAAAACCCTATAGATTTTAAAATGGCATTATTATGTCCAAAATCCATTTAAACTCATTTCAAAAAATTTGTTTATAAAATGTTTTGGAAAAGGGATTTTGAAAGTTTATTTTGAAAGGCTGGATTTTTATAAAAATTTAGAAACTGGTTTGAGTCCATTTGGACATTTATTTTAAAAGATATTAAATTTTCCTTTTTGAAAAAAAAAAAGAAAGGGTGGACAAAAAAAAATAGGACGCCCTATCTACCGCACGGCGCAACGCGCAGCCAGCCCAGCACCGGCCCACGGCCCAACTTCCCTCTCCATCTCTCACTGCCATGTGGGACCGGCCGATGACGTCATCGATGATGTCATCGCCATCAACCTCTCGTGCACGCCAAACCCAACGAAACCCTAATCGAATCCTAACGGATTTTGTTGCAAATCATACGCGATTCTCCCGGGTCCTTGACCCCTTATAAAACCCCTCGTAACGCCGCCCTTTTTCCCTCTAGCTCCATCTCGAATCGCGCCGCCAGGCTCGCGAATTCGCTCGCCGGAATTCGTCTACTCCGCCGCGTATTTCTCCATTACCGAGCAAGGTACGAAGCTAGCGCCGCCCATTGTTGCTCCTTTCGATCTACCGTGTCAGGGCGCACCTTCCTGAGCTCTCCTCCGAATTTTCTTGCAGCGAATCAACGAGCGCGAGCTCGACCGCAGGTCGCCGGCGCCAGCACTGCTCCGTCCACGCCGCCTCGTCACCTCGGGACGCAATACACAACGCCGCCACCTCCATCGTCTCGGTCTCCAAGCACCGCACCTCGTAGTCGTATTCCGGAGTCCGGAGATCCACCGGAGCAGCCGCCCCATCCACCGCCGGAGGCCCGACGCCACCGCAACGCCATCTCCGGCGCCAACCGCGCCGACGGTGAGCACCATCGCCTCCAGCCATCCGATCCCAATCTAACGGCAAATATTAGATCCTGAGCGAAACGGTATCAGCCAATAGGAAACAGCCACGTCGCGCCCACTTGTTCGCGTCCGTCCGCGCCCGTGCCCGCGCCCGCATCGCCCGCCTGGACACTCCGCACCAATCAGAAGCTGACACGTCACCCAAGGACTTCGACGCGAAGATTCTTTTCGTTTTCTTTAAGTTTTAGCCCCTGCGCATCACAGATTAGTCCCTGCTTTTTCAATCTATTATTAATTTTTACTCGTTTATCCAAATTTTATGAAAAATATATTTTTGGAAACCTTATAACTTGTAGAAACTTTTGGTATACTTATTTTGAGGTTTTGTCGAAATTAATTTAGATAAATTTTAAAAGTTGTTTAAATAGTATTTTGGCTATATTTTGAATTTAAAAATGGATTTTTGAGCAAACTCTTTTGCTATAATTTTGTATGCCTAAGTATGGGCCGTAGGTTCACTCTATTATTATTGCAAAATTATTTTTCTATGTTTTTCGTATTAATATGAATTAAATGCTTTTAGGTGGTATTTTAATAATTAAAATTGATTAAAATTAATTTTCTTCATATTTTCGACTAATAAAATGACTTAGTCATATTTTGATGACTTTAGTTGATAAAAGTACTTAGAAATATTTTGTCTCTCAAAACAAAACTATTTCTTCCTTAGAAAATATTTGACAAGTATTTGACAACACTTTTTCCTTAGAAAATTTTAGCATCTCTTATGCGTTAACTTTCCTTAGAATAATTTTAGTGACTTGTTGTTGACCCTTGGTCCTTAGCTATATTTTGACCATCTTTCTTGCTTGCAATTCCTTAGAGCATTTTCATAAGCATGGCATGCATATTAAAGTCCTTAGTAGTATTTTGTACTTATTACATGGCTTTCCTCCTTAGAAGTTTTGGAGGATGCATGTTAGCTCTTTTTGACTCTCCTAGTCAAAATCCACTAAGTTAGAAGTTAGTGGAAACAATGATGGACCAAAGAAGGACATAGCATGAAAACAAGACTCCAGAGGCATCTCCAAGAAGAAAGGACTTAGAAGAAATCAAGAGGAAGTTCATGAAGACCAACCAGCTACATTTTCTAAGTCTTTCTTTCCTTTCTCTCCTTTCTTCCTCCTCCTTTTAAACTTCATGGTGGCTAAGTTATATTCAAGATCAACCAGCTGTCAACATCATCAAGTCTTCAGAATCAACAAGTCCACAACTGCGCAATGAAGTCATCACATCAAGTAAAACTACAAGGAAGCAAAGAGAAGAATTTTAGAAGACCAACTACTTCTTTTCTTTCTATCTTCTCTTTCTTTCTAAGTTTTGTCTCACTTTGGACATAGACCAAGTCCTTGGTGATTAAGACTAAGTTCATAGAGTTCTAATTGAAGACCATGGAAGATACATGAAGCTGCAGAGGAGTTGAAGATTATTTGAAGACCAAACTTGTGAAGGCTTAGAGTAGCCTTACAACCTTCAAGTGGTGGTTTTATCAAATTTATTTTACTTTACCTTGCCTTAGCCTTTTGGAATAAGTTGTTTTATGTCTTTCCCTTATTTTGTTTGCATGTCTTTCATATCATAATTACTGTGTCATCCCGCATCTCATGCATATCATATTTTTCTAAGTGTTGCCTTTATGATTGTATGTTTATTTGTGATTTGTTTGACTTGTTAGAAATTCCGGAGAGAGACGAAGGTGGTTGCAACTGCTACACCTGTTCTTCTGTTTGCCAAGGCAAGTGGCACACCCTCATGAATTTCCTAAGTATTTTTACTATGCATGACTTAGAATATTTCTTTATATGCATGTGTAGGATAGTATTGCTATGCTGAAACAACTATCCCTTTACACTAGTTGTGTCTAGAATCCTATCGATAACTTAGTAGAATTATTGATGCTATGCAAATTTGTTTTATTCAAAGCTTAAATTCTACTAAGTTAATTTATCACCTGGGTGGATTTGGGATTGCAAGGATGACGAGAGTTGAGTGTTGTCCCGAAGGGATATTCACTTGTGGTTTGCCACCCAGGAACAAAGGGACCAAAGTTTCTCTAAGTGATGATGCTTCCAGTGCAGCCATTAGTCATATGGGCTCTGTCTTGATCGAATAAGTTGTGTGGACTCACCCCGGCTTGACAGGTGGTGGTAGAGGATTGTAGGTTGGAGCGCGTCAGGCCAGTATGGGGTGGGAAAATGCTTCCGAAGGATCTCGTCTTAACCTTCTTCTTTTCCCCTATCACTATTGGAGTGTGGGGATAGTTTGGGTTGGTTAAGTCTAATGGTGAAAGTGCACAACCTCTGCAGAGTTAAAAACTAAGTACTTAGCCGTGTCCCCGGTTACGGACAATTGAAGCAGCTGATCAAGGATGGCAACGGAGGCTCCCAACATCTTATTTCTCTAAGTAAAATTTTGATGGGTGAACAAGGGTAGACGAGACTATGGATTTCATGCCATATTGTCTCAAACATTTGAAGAAAATGTTTTACAAAGTGTTAGGCAAAATTGGCCTTTATGCAAAATAGCCTTGAACTCCACCAGCCAAATATGCATATAGGCTATAGAGTTATTTCAATAAGTGTCCACATAGTGTCACTTGCCAGATCCATTTTTAATGGTATCTGACCCACTCTGTTGCAAATTTTTATTTGTTGCAGATTGTTCTGATGACGAGTGAGTTTTCGTTAAGGGTTTTCGAGTCTGCAACCAACATGTTTTCGCCTGTGGCACATGCAAAGGAAGAGGACTCCATGAAGAATAAATTTTCCGCTGCTTTACTCTATCAAGCTAGCTTTATGCTATGCAAGTTGTAATGAACTTTATTTTACCAAGTCTGGATCATTCGTGTAATAATGATACAATGTTGTGATATTCGTCTTAAACTGTGTGTGCAAACGAAACGATCCAGGGGTTTGCACTATACACAGGGATCTTGCCAATTTTCTAAGTGCAGGTCCGCTACAGATGGTATCAGAGCACTGTGTTGCCTGTAGGTTCGAAACCCTAAGTCTGGTTAGAAATAAGAAAGCCCATAGGACAAAATTTATTTGCCCTTGTCTAAAACTTTTGATATCATTCTTGTAACTTCTTAACTATTCGTGATCTAAATGCCTTCTCTTATGTATAGATGTCCCGCCTCCTGGAATCACTCAAGAAAGGTCCAGCAATGACCATGACCTTGGAATGTGAGACTGAGTTTCCAAAAGCTTTGAAGGACCTCATGTTGAGCATGGGACTTGAAGGTGCTGCAGTCTACAAAGGTTTTCCTTTCATGGATGAAGGTCAAGAGTACTGGTGGGTTCAACTCCATATATACAAGAGCAAAGACAATGACCACAAGACCAATGGTTGCTGCATGTTCACAAACCCAATACTCCACACATCATTCTTTGATTCTGCAAGAAGTGCAGCATGGGAGGCCATCAAGTACCTTGGAGAAAGACTTCGATTTAGACTTCACAACACCCAGAAGTACCTGGATGAACTCAAGAAAATAGAGGAGGAACTCGATGCACTAGGAAGGAGATAGACTAGACCCCCTTATGTAATAGAATAATGAGAGCATGTTGATGTATTGACCTATCAAATTGTGGTATGGCAGTACTATCATATTGTTTCCCCATATCCTAGGTGTACTTCGATCCAAAAACGACTATTTTGTTTTTCTCAAAAATTTGTGAGTTTATCATGTGTGGTTGTTTGTGACAAACTGCTTGTATGGGTAGGAATATTTTCTGCTAGATCTGTCTATCTTTTGCTCATCTATGCTTAAACCACAGATGCCTCCCCGTCGTGCACCTGACAACAACAACAACAACAACAACAACAACAACAACAACAAACAACAACAACAACAACAACAACAACGAAGCTATGATGCAACAGATGATGGCTGCCCAGACTCAACTGATGACCATGATGGCTCAATTCATGGCAAATCAACATGGACCACCACCTCCTCCTCCCCAAGTGGACAGACTTGCCAGGTTCCTTAGGCTTAGGCCAAACAAGTTCTCAACTACAACTGACCCAATTATGGCTGATGACTGGCTGCGTTCTGTGCAAAAGGATCTGGTGACAGCTGAATGTGAAGATGCTGAGAAAATTAGGTTCACCGCACATCTGCTTGAAGGACCTGCTGCCCAGTGGTGGGAAACGTATCAGCTTACTCACCCATTGGACACCTTGACCTGGGAGGATTTCAAGGAAGGCTTTCGTAATGCTCATATCTCCACTGGCGTTATGAACCTGAAACAGGAAGAGTTCCGCAATCTGCGTCAGGGGAACAGAAGTCTTAAGGAGTACATGGATGACTTTCATGCCTTGTCTCGATATGCTCCTGAGGACATTGACACAGATGTAAAGAGGAAGGCTAAATTTCTCAAGGGACTAAGTGATGAGCTGAAAATACCTTTGACTGTTGCTTACGCTCCAACCTATCAGACACTTCTTGATCAAGCAGTTACCCTTGAAGATAGCTTGAAGAAAGCTGAAAACAGGAAGAGGAAGGCTGGAATCAACAGACATCATGCTGAATCCTCATTCAAGAAACATTCTTCTCATGATTCTCATCAACATAATGGTCACCACAAGCATCATGATCACAACGGTGGACTCAAAGGAAGCAATGGAGACCACAAGGGAAATGGACATGCTGGTAACAATAACAATGGACAACACCGCCCAAATCCTGAACCCAAGAAAGATATCAGCCACATCACCTATTACAAGTGCAGGAATAAGGGACATTACTCAAATGAATGCCCTGAGAAGAAGGCAGAAGAAGCCACCAAGTCAAATCCTTTTGACAAAGGATATGTGAACCACATCAACGTGGAAGAAGTAAATGGTACGCTCTGAAAGTTTTCCCTACCCACAAAAATACTTTAAGGGTGGTAGCCATACCGTCACAACCTTTTGCTAGCCTCTTCGAATCTCGGGAACGAGATTCCTTTTAAGGGTGGTAGTATGTAACATCCCTAGTTTTCAAAAAAAAGTTGAAAAATCAGAAAAATTTAAAACTTTTGAAAACTATTATGTATTTTGCTTTGAAAAGAAAATTCATGCATGCATTCATCATCATCTTGTATTGTTTGCTTTTGGTTATTTCAAAAGTGGGAATAATAGTTCCACTTGAAAACATATTTAAGAAAATATATTAGTAGAGCATTTATGCTCCATACTTCTTTTAACTTTAAGTATTGTTCTGTTGAGGTTTGCTTGTGATTTGTTTGTATCTGTTGAAATATTTATCTTTGCAAATATTTATCTTGTGGTATTTAAGTTTTACTTAAGCACATTTGATTGTTTTAAAAACCTATTTTAAATTTGACATTAAGTGCCATATTGTTTATTAAAAACCTAGTTTGGAAATCAAAATGATTTCTATTTGAAAAAGTGTGTTGATTGTAATAGTTTGGATGTATTCAGAATTATTCTATTACTTACCTAATCTCTATTCTCAAGTTTTATAGTTTTACTTTTGAAAGAAAATATTTATTTGGATTTCTAAAATGAGTTTTGAAATCATTTTGATTTATCAAAACCCTTTTAAAACTACTTATGTTTTATACAAAATTATTTTATTGAGTGAGATAAATCACACTACTTATATTTGGCCTTGGGTAAAATTATATTTCAAAAGGAATTCATAAAAACCCTATAGATTTTAAAATGGCATTATTATGTCCAAAATCCATTTAAACTCATTTCAAAAATTTTGTTTATAAAATGTTTTGGAAAAGGGATTTTGAAAGTTTATTTTGAAAGGCTGGATTTTTATAAAAATTTAGAAACTGGTTTGAGTCCATTTGGACATTTATTTTAAAAGATATTAAATTTTCCTTTTTGAAAAAAAAAGAAAGGGTGGACAAAAAAAATAGGACGCCCTATCTACCGCACGGCGCAACGCGCAGCCAGCCCAGCACCGGCCCACGGCCCAACTTCCCTCTCCATCTCTCACTGCCATGTGGGACCGGCCGATGACGTCATCGATGACGTCATCGCCATCAACCTCTCGTGCACGCCAAACCCAACGAAACCCTAATCAAATCCTAACGGATTTTGTTGCAAATCATACGCGATTCTCCCGGGTCCTTGACCCCTTATAAAACCCCTCGCAACGCCGCCCTTTTTCCCTCTAGCTCCATCTCGAATCGCGCCGCCAGGCTCGCGAATTCGCTCGCCGGAATTCGTCTACTCCGCCGCGTATTTCTCCATTACCGAGCAAGGTACGAAGCTAGCGCCGCCCATTGTTGCTCCTTTCGATCTACCGTGTCAGGGCGCACCTTCCTGAGCTCTCCTCCGAATTTTCTTGCAGCGAATCAACGAGCGCGAGCTCGACCGCAGGTCGCCGGCGCCAGCACTGCTCCGTCCACGCAGCCTCGTCGCCTCGGGACGCAATACACAACGCCGCCACCTCCATCGTCTCGGTCTCCAAGCACCGCACCTCGTAGTCGTATTCCGGAGTCCGGAGATCCACCGGAGCAGCCGCCCCGTCCACCGCCGGAGGCCCGACGCCACCGCAACGCCATCTCCGGCGCCAACCGCGCCGACGGTGAGCACCATCGCCTCCAGCCATCCGATCCCAATCTAACGGCAAATATTAGATCCTGAGCGAAACGGTATCAGCCAATAGGAAACAGCCACGTCGCGCCCACTTGTTCGCGTCCGTCCGCGCCCGTGCCCGCGCCCGCATCGCCCGCCTAGACACTCCGCACCAATCAGAAGCTGACACGTCACCCAAGGACTTCGACGCGAAGATTCTTTTCGTTTTCTTTAAGTTTTAGCCCCTGCGCATCACAGATTAGTCCCTGCTTTTTCAATCTATTATTAATTTTTACTCGTTTATCCAAATTTTATGAAAAATATATTTTTGGAAACCTTATAACTTGTAGAAACTTTTGGTATACTTATTTTGAGGTTTTGTCGAAATTAATTTAGATAAATTTTAAAAGTTGTTTAAATAGTATTTTGGCTATATTTTGAATTTAAAAATGGATTTTTGAGCAAACTCTTTTGCTATAATTTTGTATGCCTAAGTATGGGCCGTAGGTTCACTCTATTATTATTGCAAAATTATTTTTCTATGTTTTTCGTATTAATATGAATTAAATGCTTTTAGGTGGTATTTTAATAATTAAAATTAATTTTCTTCATATTTTCGACTAATAAAATGACTTAGTCATATTTTGATGACTTTAGTTGATAAAAGTACTTAGAAATATTTTGTCTCTCAAAACAAAACTATTTCTTCCTTAGAAAATATTTGACAAGTATTTGACAACACTTTTTCCTTAGAAAATTTTAGCATCTCTTATGCGTTAACTTTCCTTAGAATAATTTTAGTGACTTGTTGTTGACCCTTGGTCCTTAGCTATATTTTGACCATCTTTCTTGCTTGCAATTCCTTAGAGCATTTTCATAAGCATGGCATGCATATTAAAGTCCTTAGTAGTATTTTGTACTTATTACATGGCTTTCCTCCTTAGAAGTTTTGGAGGATGCATGTTAGCTCTTTTTGACTCTCCTAGTCAAAATCCACTAAGTTAGAAGTTAGTGGAAACAATGATGGACCAAAGAAGGACATAGCATGAAAACAAGACTCCAGAGGCATCTCCAAGAAGAAAGGACTTAGAAGAAATCAAGAGGAAGTTCATGAAGACCAACCAGCTACATTTTCTAAGTCTTTCTTTCCTTTCTCTCCTTTCTTCCTCCTCCTTTTAAACTTCATGGTGGCTAAGTTATATTCAAGATCAACCAGCTGTCAACATCATCAAGTCTTCAGAATCAACAAGTCCACAACTGCGCAATGAAGTCATCACATCAAGTAAAACTACAAGGAAGCAAAAAGAAGAATTTTAGAAGACCAACTACTTCTTTTCTTTCTATCTTCTCTTTCTTTCTAAGTTTTGTCTCACTTTGGACATAGACCAAGTCCTTGGTGATTAAGACTAAGTTCATAGAGTTCTAATTGAAGACCATGGAAGATACATGAAGCTGCAGAGGAGTTGAAGATTATTTGAAGACCAAACTTGTGAAGGCTTAGAGTAGCCTTACAACCTTCAAGTGGTGGTTTTATCAAATTTATTTTACTTTACCTTGCCTTAGCCTTTTTGGAATAAGTTGTTTTATGTCTTTCCCTTATTTTGTTTGCATGTCTTTCATATCATAATTACTGTGTCATCCCGCATCTCATGCATATCATATTTTTCTAAGTGTTGCATTTATGATTGTATGTTTATTTGTGATTTGTTTGACTTGTTAGAAATTCCGGAGAGAGACGAAGGTGGTTGCAACTGCTACACCTGTTCTTCTGTTTGCCAAGGCAAGTGGCACACCCTCATGAATTTCCTAAGTATTTTTACTATGCATGACTTAGAATATTTCTTTATATGCATGTGTAGGATAGTATTGCTATGCTGAAACAACTATCCCTTTACACTAGTTGTGTCTAGAATCCTATCGATAACTTAGTAGAATTATTGATGCTATGCAAATTTGTTTTATTCAAAGCTTAAATTCTACTAAGTTAATTTATCACCTGGGTGGATTTGGGATTGCAAGGATGACGAGAGTTGAGTGTTGTCCCGAAGGGATATTCACTTGTGGTTTGCCACCCAGGAACAAAGGGACCAAAGTTTCTCTAAGTGATGATGCTTCCAGTGCAGCCATTAGTCATATGGGCTCTGTCTTGATCGAATAAGTTGTGTGGACTCACCCTGGCTTGACAGGTGGTGGTAGAGGATTGTAGGTTGGAGCGCGTCAGGCCAGTATGGGGTGGGAAAATGCTTCCGAAGGATCTCGTCTTAACCTTCTTCTTTTCCCCTATCACTATTGGAGTGTGGGGATAGTTTGGGTTGGTTAAGTCTAATGGTGAAAGTGCACAACCTCTGCAGAGTTAAAAACTAAGTACTTAGCCGTGTCCCCGGTTACGGACAATTGAAGCAGCTGATCAAGGATGGCAACGGAGGCTCCCAACATCTTATTTCTCTAAGTAAAATTTTGATGGGTGAACAAGGGTAGACGAGACTATGGATTTCATGCCATATTGTCTCAAACATTTGAAGAAAATGTTTTACAAAGTGTTAGGCAAAATTGGCCTTTATGCAAAATAGCCTTGAACTCCACCAGCCAAATATGCATATAGGCTATAGAGTTATTTCAATAAGTGTCCACATAGTGTCACTTGCCAGATCCATTTTTAATGGTATCTGACCCACTCTGTTGCAAATTTTTATTTGTTGCAGATTGTTCTGATGACGAGTGAGTTTTCGTTAAGGGTTTTCGAGTCTGCAACCAACATGTTTTCGCCTGTGGCACATGCAAAGGAAGAGGACTCCATGAAGAATAAATTTTCCGCTGCTTTACTCTATCAAGCTAGCTTTATGCTATGCAAGTTGTAATGAACTTTATTTTACCAAGTCTGGATCATTCGTGTAATAATGATACAATGTTGTGATATTCGTCTTAAACTGTGTGTGCAAACGAAACGATCCAGGGGTTTGCACTATACACAGGGATCTTGCCAATTTTCTAAGTGCGGGTCCTCTACAGTTCCTAAATACTTGACGTGGATTTGTCTAAATCCGAATATACCTAGACATGGTTTAGTGTGTAGATACATCTAAATTTTGACAAATCCACATCAAGTATTTTGGAACGGAGGGAGTAGTTCTTAACTCATGTCGAGAATGCATCACTTGTGTATAAGGATGGCTTGCGTGCCTATGTTCACGTCAAAATCGTCTGTGTCGTGGCTGTTAGCCTAGCGATCAACGCTTTGCATGGGTGGTGTTCTTGCAAGTTGGAGGCAACACAGGGTGACTTTGGTGGTGCTTCTCGAGTACCAAGTCTCGATATCCGAGGTGAAAACTTGAATGGGCAGGGTATGTGCACAATTTTGTACACATGGGTAGTACCCATATCCTATACCCCTTAAGTCGTGGGTAGGGAACGAGTATAGCTTTGTACCCACGGGTATACCCATACCCTGCCCGTTTGCTACATCTATTAGAGCAAGTTGTAAGCTTGTTGGATATTATTTGATAAAGTGTGTCATGAGCTTGTGAACCTATGCTTAAAGTTATCATCAATTGTCAATTTGAATTGAGATAACTGCCATGTACTCATCTATATATAATTGAGTTATATATTTTTTTTGTCAAAGGTGTTATTGATAAATATAAAATCGTGAAAACTTGTGTACTATTTTATCTACCCGTTGGGTACCTGTCTGGTATGGGTACGGGTAAAGTTTCATACCCATGGGTATGGGTATGGGTAAAATTTTGTACCCATTAAGTATATGGTTGTGGGTATGGTATTGCTCTGCCCACCGCATACCGTACCCATTGCCATCCTTACTTGTGTAGAGTATTTTATGCACGTGTTCCATTTGTTATGCAGATACTAGGTGTAATAATTTTTGAATAATAAGTCGCATTTTTGAAAAATATATATGCGTATAATATTCTAAATTTAAACGCTGTACAGGCTGCGGCGAAATCCTTCATTGGATGTCGAATCGCGCAAACTATTTTTCTTGTGTCTTCAGCTCGTGTAAACCTATGTTCAGCGGAGGGTGCTTCATTCGTTGATGTGTTTTTGACCAATCGGGTTAATGTTCTTGAGTTGGTCGCTAGGATTAACAATTCTTGGAGGCGAATTCCGTGTACATTTGCATGTTTATCTCATGCGTTGAGTGATTTGTCTTGGGTTTCTGAATTTTCATCTATTCCCTTTGACTATTCGGTAGCCCCGAGGACAAATTTTCAGTTTTGTTTTTTCTTTTGCTGCGGAGTTTGGGAATGTTTTCTTTTCTTTTTGAGATGCCGTAGTCTGAAATTGTTGCCGCAGCCGACAAAACAAAAGTTTGTTACGGGACATATTTAAATTGCACGTATTATATATGTTTTCTTTTCCCGAGAGTGGTTATATGTGTCCTAGTATTACACGGTAATGGCATGGATATCGAGGAAGCAGTAGCCACGTAGTCAATCGGCAGAGGTCAACATGATCAAACTTGATGGAGGAGCACACCGGTTAAAATTAAACAATTGCTTTTGTGCATCTGAGGAGGGGAAAATAGTTTCCAATCAGATTTGGAAGTTGTCTGTGACGTGAGGATGGTCAGCCTGGCCCCATAGCATAGTACATGAAGTCATGGCAATGTTTGCATTAGATGGTTGAAAGAACATGGCGTTGGACAATCTAACTTGGGTGACTGCCGCAGGTGAGGCGCGCATGTTGCATATATGTGTGTGCATTGAGTTTTTTTTCTAAAATCCATCAAATCCAAGTTGTGTACGTGTCGTATGATTTGGAAGGTTTGCCCCCCCCGAAGGTCAAGTTCTTTGCGTGGCTTGCTCTCCAAAATATGCATTGGACGTCCAACCGCTTGGCCAACCGTGGATGGCAAAATTGTGGTCTTTGTCCTCTATGCAAGAGAGTGCCGGAGACTATGCCCCATCTCCTCTTTGGGTGTCGATACACCCTTCGTCTTTGGGGCCTCATTAAGGATTGGCTTGGCATTCATGCTTTGGATCCAAGCCAATGGACGGGCCTCACACTCTCCTCTTGGTGGCTAAAAATGACGGGAACTATTGCCCCAAACCGCAAAGTTATGGCATCGGTCACTTTGCTCACGTCTTGGGTGATTTGGAATGAGCGCAATGCACGGGTTTTCCACAACAAGCATGCGCCTACCATGGTGCTACTTGACAAGATCAAAGCCGACGCTCGCCTTTCGGTGATTGCGGGTGCTAAGAGGTTGGGTGAAATTGTGTCGGGAGAGTAGTCCGGTTGTAATTTTGTTGGGTGGGGACCGAGAGAGACCTCTTTGTTTCTCTCGGTCCGGGATGTAAAACACTCTCTATCTTAATAAATCGTTAGGGGCAAAGCTTTTACCCCCCTTTCGAAAAATATTTGTTACTCCCTCCGTTCACTAATGTAAGACATTTTAGCTAATGTAAGGCATTTTAGACTTTTATATATTCAGTCATTTGAGTATGTATGTAGTCAATATTGAAATATCTAAAATGTCTTACATTAGTGAACGGAGGGAGTACATAGATCTCATAGTTTTGATTTATCCTAACCATTAATTTCAAAACTAATTATCAAAATAATGTTAATTTTAATGATGTTGCTTAACATCGTTAATTTAATCCATTGATTTTGCAATGTCTAAACACCACCGTTTGAGAAGAATCAATATATAAGATTACGTACGGCAACGGCCGGCCGGCCGGTTCGTGTACGCAAGTTTCTCTTTTTGTTTTTTGTTTTTTATTTTAAGGCTGCCAGAGTCATATATATAGGGATAACAGAGCGTCATGGTCTGTTAGCAACTCAATTGATATAAGCAAGTCATATAGGGATACGTTTTTTTTTTTTTTTTTGAGAAACGTCTTGGCCTAAAAAAGAAAGAAACTCTTGTTACGTCTTATGTTGTACGGGAGACTCTCCAACGTGTGGATCGTGTCAAACGGATAACATAGTTACGTTATTTTCTCTTGTTAAATCCTAACCATAGATTTTAGATCTAACTATTAATATAATTCTAATGATGTGGCTTAACGTGGTGTCTCTATTAAACATCCTTATATTGCTTTTAGTATATAATAGAATAGAATAGATAGATAGATAGATAGATAGATAGATAGATAGAATAGATAGATGGCAAAGAAATCGTTTAAAAAAGCACTAGCAAAATGCCCGTGCGATGCAACGGGATACAAATATTCTAATAGTTTCACAGTAACTCTGTCACACATGTAATTTTACGATTCTCATGCATGTCAAGCATCAATGTCAAAGACATTTGAGCAAAGTCTAAGAGGGGGAGGTGTGAAGGAGACGACATACATAAATGTCTCTCCGAACAAAATCATACAAACAATTCAATGGGGCGTTATTTCGTGCCCCTTGTCCCTTCCTTTTACGGTCATGCGCCCCCCAATTGATGTTGGTGCACACGTTATTCTTCTCCGCCTCCCCTCCTTTACGTCATGCGACCATCAATTGATGTCGGTGCACATGTGCTTGACCCCCCCCCCCCCCCCCCCCCCTCAGTTCACTGACTCAGATCTCGCCACACTCAATCTCTCATTGCTTACTTTTCGTAAAGAGAAACCAGCCATTGAAGCGCCATGATCTTATGCCCTAGCTTCTTGATCCCCATGCACGGTGCTTGTATACATGGTGTTATGAGAGCGGCTTATATGCGAGTTTTTCTAAATCTAACTCTACTTGGAACTGTTCTTGTCTGTTCACAAATTCATATAATTATGTAGGCTTTGAAATAATAATTGGCATTTAGTTAAAATATGATGAATAAATTTATCCCGTGCACATCATATTTGAGTTGCACATAAGTTATATCATCTTTCACAACCAAGATAAAAACAGTGCAAACAAAAGAGCACTATCATATACTATTATAACTTCTTGTGGATTATTTCTGAATGGCCATCTAGGTGCTGGACCAACCTGTCCTTCCCTCAAACAGAAGTCCCACCTCCAAACTCACACTGGTTCATCTCCATTACTTATAAAAGAGAGAATATTTTCTTTCCTACGTCCACCAAAGTTATTGTACCCAGAACAACCAGCACCATTCGATCATCTCCCCTTAGGCAAATCTAAGAGTCATTAACGCGTCGCTGATTAGTTAGATCGGCCGACGGTCGAGATCGATCCTGTCGACCCGGCAGAACATTTTCCTGCCGAACTTTGAAGCGCTACGCGTGCCCTCTGTAGACCGTTTTGCTGGCGATGGATAGATTAGGAAGCGGATTTTTCTCGCGCAATCTTCGCCATCGGCGGTTCCTCGATTCTGCAAGGCTGCAATAATTCCTCAACCCAGCGCGCTCCATGCGGTTACAACACCGGCTCCGCTGCCTCTAAAGTTTCATCCCCTCCACCTCTACCTTCCTCCTCCGTGTAAATTCAAAAATTGTTCCCGGCAAACAGATTCCTCACGAGAGGGCGCCGCCCCGAACGCCCTACTCATCGCGCGGACGCCACGACCTCCTCGGAGCGACATCACGTAAGATCCAGGGGAGTGCTGCCTATAGGTTTTGCTCATCTTCATGATCCATATTTTTTGTTTATTATTGTTACCGTCGTAGGCGCTAAATTGATCTACCGAGAACAAAGCAATCCGCAGCAAGATGACGACACCGAGATTTGGTAACGCAGTTCGGTGAACTCGCCTACATCTGCGGGGCATGACTACGGGCGCTCCTCCCCACTGATACCGCAACCCTAGCCGCCGGCACAAGCCGCCGGCTCCCCCTGCGCGCCTGTTGCTATCAAGTCGTCATAGGTTACACGTGTGGTGCTCCCCTCATTATATGGGAGGCCCAGGGTACAAGAGTTCGACTCTGATACTATTCGTATCCTATCCACACCTAATACAACTCTAAGTCCAAACGTAACCCAACACGTACACAATATTTGACACAAAACACAACAAACTCCACCTTGGCGAATATTGTCCACCACCTTGAATTCGTCAATGTGTCAAACCTCCATGTACTCCGGACTTGAGTTGTCTTCCATGAGTTTCGCTGCTACTCCCAGACTCCACGTGACTCCACCTGCAACTGTAGTCTCTTCTTCCCGTTGAACACCATCACACACCGACCAGTGGTCTACGTAAACAATGCTTTCAACTTGAAGAAATTTCACCGTCGCCTTTTAGTCACCCTTAGTCAAATTCACGGTCGTCTCATCCTTGATAGTCTTCAACATGTCCCACAGCTATGGCACTCCGCCTCCTTCTGTATCTAGTCATCCGCACTTTGCCATGTGCACTGAACATCACAGAATATACGGCCATGTACTCTCCACGCTTTCGACATTTCAGACTCTCCAACACTTTCTCAGATTCCCTATGGCAGACTCTTGTCTATCACCTGATGCATCAATCTCCATAGACCCAGTCACCAACTTGAATCCGATACTCGCCAACACTGATTCAGCACCCCTGCACACCTATCTGACCACATGTCTGACCACCTGTGCCCTGGTCTGTCGCCGTGTCCCGTGCTTACCGCACGCCTCGCCGCTACTACCGCGTCGAGCATCTGCAATCTTGGCCAAGATCTACCGGGTCGCTAACCCACACCACCTCAGGCCCCACTGCAGAAAACCATCAGTCATACCCGACCGATGCCGAGTTCCACGCATCTCTCGAACCCTGACGTCCAGTCCGACCAACGTGCTTCTCGTCTTCCCGCTGACTAGGCTTCGACTCTCCGCTAGCTTACGCCGTAGCCCCTCCATCAGCTGAGTGAAATCTCCGCCAGAGACTCCAGCTCCACCTTCAACATGACTCCTTGGTAGATGATCAATCTACCCCACGCCCCGTCGACCTCAAGATCTCATGCGTACGCCATCTTGAATCAACCCCGCGCCACCGCATGTCGAAGCACGCATATCCATGCGCCACGTGTTTCCACGCCACAGAATACGGACACCATCAGCCCTCACGCTCCTACGTCGTTGTCGCCGATCTTCACCGTCTTCTGTCCGACCGACCTCCCGTCGATCTGTCAGACTGTCCAGTCTAACCCAGCCGAACGTATCCGACTGCAATCATACTCCACCATGCGCCTAGACCGCCTGCCAAGCACTGCCTGACACCCTGTGTATGCATGATCCTCACCACGCGCCACGGAATTTTCCGCTGCTCAGCAACGCTGCCACTGCCAATCTGCCAACTTGATAATCAGTTCACGTATAAAACAGAAACGCTAAAAGAAGTAGCCCTGGTAGCCTTCCTCGTGTGTCCCAAAGCAACATCAAACGAGTTGATTAACAGCAACAGGTCAAAAAGACCAATCCACACGTAGCTCCTTTGCACTTCTTTTCTTTTGTTTCAACGCATGCACGATGTCCTGATCCATCCCCATGGCTAGCAGCTTCTCACGGTCACGGTGCACAGCACCGCCTAGGGCCGTTGACCTGCACCAATTGCGCTAGATCCTTGCCCACGTGCCTTGCACATGCCGCCTCCACAGCTTGTCTGCCTCACGTTGCTCTTCCAGCAATTTCCGTGCGCCGCTCGTTCCGATCTCGCCGAGATCGGCTCTTTTTTTTCTTTAACCAACAAATCTCACGGCACCTGGATGAACGTGCCTGATACATCGTCCGCGCGGCCGCGCCTTGGTCTTGGTCCCGAGAGCCCGCTCACCTGGACCAACATACCCCTGCTGTTCCGCTCCTGGACGACCCCTGGCCTACCGGTACTCACGGCTGCTCCACGGATCGATCGGAACGATCCGCCACCGCCACCGCCACCGCCAGTACCCGTATCATCCGATATGCCGAACCTCGATTGCTTCACTTCTAACTGGATCGCATCTTCAAGTTCTTTCGGTTCGCTGCTGCCTCGGACACACCGCGGATGTCCCGCGACCTGATCCAACACGGCAATCCTTCACGAAGCTTTTCCTCTAGATCAATAAACCGCGGCCTTCAACCTCGCTCTAATACCAATTGATACCGTCATAGGCGCTAAATTGATCTATCGAGAACAAAGCAATCCGCAGCAAGATAACGACACCGAGATTTGGTAACGCAGTTCGGCGAACTCGCCTACATCTGCGGGGCATGACTACGGGCGCTCCTCCCCACTGATACCGCAACCCTAGCCGCCCTAGGCGCCGGCACAAGCCGCCGGCTCCCCCTGCGTGCCTGTTGCTATCAAGTCGTCATAGGTTACACGTGTGGTGCTCCCCTCATTATATGGGAGGCCCAGGGTACAAGAGTTCGACTCTGATACTACTCGTATCCTATCCATACCTAATACAACTCTAAGTCCAAACGTAACCCAACACGTACACAATATTTGACACAAAACATAACAATTAATTAATGCAGATTTTCGTCCCAATCCATAGGAAATACGGAATGCTAAGGGGAATTAGTTACAGAAAATACATGTAAAGTTCATCATGATTTCCTCCCTAACTTCTCTCCGACTCTCCCTTTATCCAGTTCGATGGTTTCTTGGCCTCGCCGGCGGGATAGCGCCAATGGCGGCACAAGTGGCCAGATGCAGCATCACGGCCAGTACCTCACCGGAGGACAAAAAATTGAAATGGCTGGAACACTGAAGAGCTTGTTCTGCGGCCCTGCTCATGCCGTCTGGCCGGTCAAGAATATGTCGTCGACGAGATGTCTTCTTTCCCTTGTAGTGACTGGTCAGATGCAAATCCATCCATTACACTCCGCTTTGCAAAATGATTTTGCTTTGAGGCACCACCGCACAAGATCATGTCACTGATCGACATGATGTTGCAGTGGTTCTTGAAAGACCGTGCTGCCGTCAAAGTGCAGTTGCCAGAAGATAGAACAGGAGGGCCTCCTTTTTTTTTTTTTTTGAATGTTAGCAGGAGAGCTGCTAAATTCAATTATTAGGAAAGGGGTTTGGTACAAGTAACAAGTGAAAAAGCATGGTCAGAAGAGGACCATGTCACCTGGTAAAATAACAAAAGGGTCGAAAGAAAACTCAACCCGGGTCAAAAGGGATGCTAGCCCCAGCTACGTTCCAGAGAAAGGCTTCATCACGTATCCTCCTAACTAAAAGATCAACCGAGAGCTCTTCTTGCTGGAAGACACGCGATTGCGTTCTAGCCAGATTTCCCACGTCGCTAGGAGGATTAGGGACTGAACCCCCATTTTATTTTCAGCCTGCGATCTAACACGGCACCGTGCAAGCCAGTCCGCGATGGTGGAAGGTTCGCTCCAGGATTCGGGGTTTATGGCTTGGGAATGAGTTGCCGCGGCAAGTGCCTCCCAAACCTGACGAGCCCAAGGACATTCCGTGATGAGGTGCAGCGGCGTCTCTAAGCTGCGGCGGCAGAGTGCACAGAAATAATTGTTTTCCCATCCACGCCTCTGCAGAGCGTCAGCAGTTAGGATTCGGTCTAGCGCGGCGGTCCACATGAAAAATTTGCATTTTCCGGGAGCCCAGCTCTTCCAAATTGTGTTGGTGAAATCTGAAGCTGTGGCACCTTCGAACTGGGCAAGGTATGCCGAGCGCGCGGAATATACACCGGAGTTCTCAAGGCGCCAACGAATGTCATCCTGTGTCGAGTCAACCAACTGAACATCATCCAGCAAGCGAGCCAGGTTGAGCAGCTCCGGCAACATGTCGGCCGTCAGACCCCTGCTCAAATCAAGGAGCCACCTCTGGTTCTTCAGAGCGTCACGGACGTTGTGGTTCTTCCTTATTGCAATGGCGAAGAGGGAAGGAGCCAGGTCGCGCGGGGCACTGCCCTGGAGCCAGCGATCCTGCCAAAAATTTGCAATAGCGCCATTGCCCAACGTGATCTCGATGGCAGCAGCGAATAATACCCGATCGGTATCATCACACGGCAGTTTAGAGCCAACCCACGGTCGTGAAGGAGATTTCCAAGCAGCCCAAAGCCAGCGCAACCTCAAAGCTCGGCCGAACTTCGTCAGATCATGAACCCCCAGCCCGCCGAGGTGTTTGGGTCTGCAAACAACCGACCACGTGACTCGACAGTGTCCTCCATTACACGAGCCTTCCCCTCTCCATAACCAAGCACGGCAGCGTTTCTCAATGATTTTGATCACCGCCATCGGTACCTTGTGCGTTGTCATCATGTAGATCACGATTGAGGAGAGGACACTCTTGAGCAGAACGAGCCTCCCTTCTCTTGAAATCAAGGCTCCCTTCCAAGCAGCTAAAAGCGCATCGATTTTATCAAGCAGCGCTTGATAGTCTCCTCTGCGTAGCTGATACAGCGACAGAGGCATCCCTAGATATTTGCACGGGAAGTCCTGAACTGCTATGTTGAGAGGCTGAAGGACCGCGGACAGATCAATAGCTTGACACCGAATAGGCATGGCAGCACTCTTAGCTAGGTTAGTCTGCAGCCCAGTAACCTCAGCAAACACCTTCAGAACCAGCTTGATCATAGTTGCATCTCTGACGGAAGGGTTGATGAAAAGGGCCACATCATCTGCATATAAGGAGGTGCGCACACTAACCCGTCTCCCAGGCAACTTCGACAAAACCCCCTCTTCCGTAGCCCGCTCTAGGATGCGTTGCAGCGGGTCCATTGCCAATATGAAGAGAAAAGGGGATAGGGGGTCCTCTTGTCTTAAACCTCGGCGGTGATGAATGAAATCAGATGCCAAACCATTGATAAGGACTTGGGAGGAGGAGGAAGAGAGAATCATAGAGATCCACTCTCTCCAACGCCTTCCAAACCCTCGGGCACGCAGCATGTCAAGGAGGTAATTCCAGGAAACAGTGTCGAAAGACAGGAGGGCCTCCCTTGACCGCACATCCTGCGCGTGTTGCTGGCTCGCGAGTAGCTGCAGATCAGTGACCAGGTTCTGACATGAATACATGTGCTTCCAAGAGAGAGAGAGAGAGATATATATATATATATATATATTTCATTTCAATTATAAAAGTATATGGAAAATGTCTGAATCGAAAATTGTATATTCTTGATTTTGCGTTTTAGCATGAAACTCAATTCTGAACTAATATAAGTTTACTTTTACGACCGCAGCATGAGCTCATATATAGTTTATTAGTTCTCAACGATTTAATATTCACTCACTTCTATTCTAACCGAATTTGGTATGCGAGGAGGGTTCACTGACATATATTTTCAATTGTCTAATTTCGGTTAAAAAGAAATAACAATTTGGCATTTGTGCAATAGTATAGATGAGAAAGTAAGCTCCTTCAGTTTTCTACAAATAGTTTGCTGTTTTACTTGCGGCAGACACGCCGACGGAGTCATGCTCCGAAAGAGCTCCCAGATCACAGTTGCAAGTTTGGTACTATTCTTGTAGTTTTCTACAAAAGAGAAGTCTGCTACTATTTTGTTGATTTAACCCCTTGGGTATCTTTGACTAGGTTGTATACATATATCATCAAGTACTTTTTACGAGACTAGGACTGCCATTCCAGGTTAAGCTATATATAGCTGAGCTTTCTGAGGTTCAGAGAACTTGACAGTAACATAGGTAGCTGCTTATGGAAAGTGGGAGGATGGAAGCACCGAGTCATGTTATCTAGAGTTTGCAATGAACATAAAACAAGTTAATTTTTGCGACTGTTTTTTACTTCATGCCAATGTTTGATTAAGGATCCTCATGTTTCAGTCATGTTCATTGGTGTCATGTTTCATGTGTTCTCAGCTGAATTAATTGCCACTTATATTTCACACTATTCTATAATTAGGGTGTGACATGGAATTTAGATTTAGCTCACTGTTATTTTATTTATTTTTTGACAAGAATTATCACTGGTGTTCCCTGTTACTTTCCTTTCTTATTTATAAAATTGGTTGCAAGATTCCAGCTAAGAACAACCGTTATTCTTTTTAATGGTCATATGTGGTGTTCCTTCCCTTTTATATTTTCCAATGGGATTAGTGAGACATATTAATGCATTGATGTGTTCCTAGATTCATCATACAGAGCTCTGGGTTGCAATGAGTAAATTCTCTCTACAAGAATACAACTTTAGCTAAAAGGTTATTTTTAGGTACAAAAACGGTATGCTGTTCAGGGGGGGTGTGTGCGCACCTCCCCCCTTTGCCTTATATCTGTCCAACCGGTCAAACTGAGATTAATGTAAGTTGTCTTTTGGACGATTTTTTTTTTTGCATCCTCATTGCCTTCTTTATTTTCAGGAAACGATTTTGTATATAGCTTGCTAGCTGTGTGTGCACATGAAGCCGTTTAAATATCAAGAAGTTCGCAAGACAAAGCACCGGTCCGTTCACTTGCATGAACAAGTCAGTGCATACTTATCCTAAAGACTGCGCCAGTCATGGGCTGAATCAGCTGGCGCAGACATGGCAACATGAAAAGGATGGAGTCGAGTAATTTAGGAAGACAATATTAATAAAGCATAGTTAAGTTAATTAATTAGTCCTTCATACATTTAATCTCTTTTGTTTGGTATAGCTTTGCAATCTTTTGCAGTCGAATGGTGGTTAGTATTTTCTTGTTTGTTGTATATTTGAGTCCGCTTGTACGCTTAATGTCTGGAATTTAGTTTACTGCAAAAGTAATTTGGATAGTAGACTAATAATTTCACATGTGGTTCTCCACATTGGCGAGTATTTCATGTGGTATACTTCTATGTACTGTAAATAAAATATATTGCATGTACGGCTGTCGTAGTATCTAAACATTCTGTAAATAATTTTTTCAAAACAAAAATTTGGCTAACACGGCATTCCCATAATTTTGGTGTGGTACATACTGGATAGTATCACTATGGTATATGCTTGGTTACTGCTATAATTATGGATTTTCAGGATTTATGTGAAACTAGGGTCTAGCAAATGAGTTACATGTTGAAGTCGTGCGTTGCACGTGCATACTAACTAGTTAGTGGAAAAAGTAACAAATTCAAATAGATGCTCATGTAGTAATGTCAGGCATTTAGTGACATGACATGCATAATTCAAAGTATGACCAGGAATATTCGAAAGCAGGAACAATTATTAAATGATCCCATCAATGTTATCCCTAATAAAACTGACTCCATATTATGGCAAAAACAATTTGCTATCAGGTGGTTCTTTCTTCTCTTAATAAGCTCTGTATAGTACACATCCTCATGGAAGTAGATGCTCCACGTGGATGCTGGGGACACTGTGTAAATACAAACATCATTGGAATGCCTTAGTTTATTTGTCATACCACAAGACAACAAATGGAAAACTCAAATTCTAATACAACACAATTACTATGAGAATTCCGGCGAACATGTACTACGCAGCGATTGCAAATTCCAATCCCAACACATCGCGTTTATGATTATCTACACCTTCCCGTGAACCCTTTAATCTTGCTCTCATGATCATAAACACCTACCCTCAACATACATAATATCATCAATCCAAGAAGCAGGACCTTGGACCTATGACAGTGCCAGCCAGCTTCACGAAATCATCATAAGTCGACACGGTTGCACTGCTGCCTGAAATCCTGGTTGAACATCCCTATGCATGCAAGACCAACTTTGCTAATGGCCACCGTACAAACTTTATCTAGATTCGATGATTTATGAAACATCAAAGGTAGATATTCAGCATAAAAATATGCATGGACAAAATTTTAGATTTTTTACAGTCAGCCAACTAAGTAAGAATTTTAACGAACACATGATATACTGATCAAACAAATAATCATCTCATCCAAATATGCATGGCATCCAGGATAAAATTGCACGTTTATGCAAAGACTTGAAATAAACAGTGGCTGGCCGGTTATAATTATCCAGTCCTGCGTAGCAGTTTAACAAGCACATGATATATTGATCAAATAAATCAGTGGAAGAGACATGAGTGATGGATATATGATATTCCGGTCTGGCTTGCCGTCATGGCGAGAATCTCCAGAACGAGACTTCTTTCAAGCATGAAGGCGACGCCCTGGTCCTGCATAACACAGAAGCAGAGGCCAAACGCCCAGAGGTGCTGCGAGGTACAACATGATAGTCGTGTCGGGGAGTGTAGAGCCATCGAGGTAGAGTCACTTGGTGGCAAGGACGACGAACCAGCGTGCGAGATCCCACCCCGCTGCTCGTCCATAGTGGTGCAGGTGAGGCGGACGCAGCGCAAGACCGCAAGGGCTCTGGGTGCGCCGAGAGAAGGTGGTACCGCGGAGGTGACGGTATAGGGAGACAGGGAGCCACCGACGAGTGGCAGGCGCATGCTGTCTGGAAGGCGGCGTCCGCTGTCTGGAAGGCGGCGCGGACGCCGCCCTTCAAGTAGGCGGGCGACGATGTTGCGGAAGAGCTCTTCGAGAAGGTATCTGATACAATCGACGTCGTCCTTGATCTCTTTGATCCACAACACGCTGGAATCCCACTATCACAGGGTGGAGGCCATCGTCTTCGTCGTTCTGGATGTGAGCCACTTCTGGAAACAGAGGGAAGAAGAGAGAATATGAGACGATTCTTTTCGACCTGGAGTCCTTTATATAACGAAGGAGTAAATATCGTTTTGGCACCTGGAATTGTACTTTGAGTGAAAATTTTGGACGGGAATTACGCGCTGGGAGGGAAATTGCGTGTGCTTGGAGGAAGAAGAGCAGGATCCGTGTCGCGTGATTTCAGCAAGTGCATGGCGAAGAAAAGCAGCGCTATGGGATTATATCGCACGCAAAATAACCAGCAACTAATACATACTTATTGTTCCGATTATTTTGGGTGGAAATCCCACGCTAATTGGAATTTTTCGGGATGTGACAATGTTCCGATTATTTTGGGTGGAAATCCCACGCTAATTGGAATTTTTCGGGATGTGACAAAGCGTTTGGCGAGAGATGTGGGGAGAAAGTCGGACGAAGCAACGTTCCTTTTAGTAAGTAGTATATATAGATAGAGAAGTTAGAGATAATGAGACATTACATTACAGTTGACTGACACCCACACGCTCGGGCTCGGCAGTGTAGAACATCTACTAGAAAGAAGAAAAAAAACGGTGCATACAGAGTTCTTTTCCGCCCTGAAAAGGCACAAACAATATTTTTTTCGAAAAAGCCAACCGATCTATTGATTATCAACAATGGTACAAAAAATTCCAAAAGTAATAAAAATTACAAATAGGTCTTCAGACCACCTAGCGATGACTATAAGCAGTGAAGCGAGCCGAGGGCGCGTCGCCGTCCTCACCTCTCCCTCACTGGAGTCGGGCAAAGCTTGTCGTAGAAGAGCTTGTTGTAGTAGACAGACGGAAGTCGTCGTGCTAAGACCCCGAAGGACCAACGCAGCAAAGCAGCAACCATCACCAATGATGACAACCGTAGATCAGAAGAGCCAGACCTACAACCACACAAACGAACACGAAAACGGACTAGATCCGAAAGATCCGCCGGACACACCACTCCACACGCCCTCCATCGGTACTAGGTGCACCACCGGAGCGAGGATAGGACAGGAAGGACCTTATTCTGTCTTCAGGATGTCGCCGCCGCCACACCATCCCGAAGAAGACACTCGAAAAACCTAAAAAAATAGGGAACAGAAACCTCCCGCCGGCGAGGGACTGTGGTCCGCCGCACCTCCGGGGCCCAAAGGCCGTTGGTGGCGGGAGAACCGGCAGCTTCGCCGGCGAGAGGGACTACAACCAGATCAATCGCCTTACCGATCTCCTGGGAGGAGTAGCGTACAGGCACAAACAAAATTATCCAGCGATCAAACTCAGGATTCAATATGTAGAAAAGGTGGCAGTAATTTCAAAACGAGCACATACAGATCAAATAAAATTCCACGATCCCTAATATTTTTGGATCAATTTTCTTTGGTTTATATGCTAGTGCTAGTGAGTACAGATGCTACTGAACTGAAAAACCGCACGTTTTCACAGTAAGAGTAGTCAGAAGACGACACCCTGTGTCGCTTGCTCCCGGCCCACTCCGCCTCCGCGTGCATCTGCGGCACCCACAACTCGCGCCTGGCCCGCTCACCGGCGGCGATTACGACGTCACCGATAAGCTGGCCTTGGCCCGCCCACGGCGGATAACCCTCTTGCAGCCCACCGGTCCGAGCCATCCCTCCCTGCTCAGACGCCAAGTTGCCAAATTAGTCCAGGCAACAAAACAAAATCTGCATTTCTTGTCTGTCCATGCAAATAGGTTAAATCTCTAATTCCAAAAGTGGTTGCACTAAGTAAATATTCGTATGATCACTTTGCATCATGGCATCATATCTTATCTTCACACCCTGGTCCAGCAGCTTCGGATTTTTCTCGGCGCTAGCTAGTTGCGAGCATGACAGCAAAGCTACCAAAATGATTGTGAGCTCAAGATATTTGAATTCACTGACCTGACACGGCTTGTCTGAGGAGAAGGCGATGGCGGCCGAGGCGGCGGCGTCGTCCAGGAGGAAGTCCTCGACGTGCCACCCGGGCAGCGTCTTGGTTAGGTACTCAGAGATGCTGCTGCCGTCGCTGGGGCTCGCCGTGGCACCGGCGGCACCGCTGCAGGAGTTGGTGTTGCAGGGGCTGCTGATGTTCTCCTCTTCCTCTTCCTCCTGCCGCGCTTCCTCCTGAAGTGACGGCGCGGGCGAGTCCGCGGGAGCCGACGAGATGCGCACGCCGGTGAGCAGGAACCGGCTGTGCCTCCTGGTCAGCTCGCTCGTCGTGTGCACCCGCACGTCGCACTCCCGGCACAGGATCGCCCTGTCTTCCTTGCAGAACAGGAACCCCCTCTTCTCCTGCATCCCACACGGATATCAGCTTTCGCCGTAGCACAGAACAGATGACACCGCTCGTTCTCTGAAGTCTGAACACGTTCTCACCTGGCAGATGTCGCAGGGAGGCGGCTTCGGGGCCGTGGATGACGAGACGAGGAAGAGGAAGGCGCGGAGGGGTGGAGGAGGGACAGGCGGCGGTGCTTGCCGGCGAGCTTGTTGGCGCAGTGGACTCTGCGGTCGCACGCGTCGCACAGCGCGGCCTCGTCGGCGCAGCAGAAGACGGAGGCCGCCTCGGCCGCGCACACGTCGCACTGCACCTTCATGACACGATCCGCGCAGCGTAGCAGGAACTAGCTCCTCCAGCCAATCCTCTATCTTGGTCTCTGGTTTCGGTTAGAGATGTCGCAGACGCATACCGGAGTAGCAGCTGTGCACGAGAGGTGTTTATATATTGGGAGGCCGCACGACGTAGCGTGCGAGGGCGGCAGGTTGGGGATACAGGTGTCACCGTTTGATGTGGGTGAAAAGGAGAAAAAACTAAAAAGGCGATGGCTTGTAGCTTGAGCGATGGAGATTTTTAACTTGGGAAGATGGAACCAGGAGGGTCTACGCTGACCTACCCTGATTTCCCGTAGATTTGATGGATCATGATAGTACACATTGGTAGGTGTGTACTCAATCGGATTGCATCCCTTTCGGTACTGACGTTTATCAATGCTGTTGTAGGCGTCCAGGCTTTGAGCAGCAAAGTTAGGCTGCCCACTTCACCAGGATGAAGGAATGAAGAAATCTCTGTTGCATTGCAGCGCCAGCAGTCTTAAGAAGAGAGCCTGCATTCACCAGGATGAAGGAATGAACAAGTCTCTGTTGGAGCACAGCCAGCAGTCTTAACACATTCCTGCTACAGAAAAAAGAGGGGCAAAATAGATAGGAAATAAAGAGATCGCATTGAGAGGTATGCCTCTAAATGCAGTAGATCTGAAGACGTACGGCGTATTCTTTTGAAGTTTTGATTACAAGTTTTAATTGCTATATCATGGGTCAGCATCAACAAAACAAATACAGAAAAAAAAATGTGCATTCGCTTTTGGGACCACATTTTGTTATCTTCTAGACCCGATCAACTTGTGCAAGTACAGCCAACTTCTTTCGAGAGGGACCTCAAGACACATGCAGTGAAAATGAAGGTAACAATGTACAGCTTGCTTGGGCTAGATCATACTAGATGTTACTACACTTTAGAGAACTTAAATAGATACGTGTATTTGATGGATGAACTAACCAATTATCCTAAAAGCGTCTAGACTATTTAAATCCTTAGCGTGGGTTCTGCAGATTAAAAAAAAAAAAGATATTGTGTAAGCAAGGTGTTGAACTAATAGATGCACAAGCCAACTATCTCAAAAGTCTGGAGTGATTGAAAGGGATATGCAATATATTTATATTTCGACAACATGTACTCCGGCCACACATTGGTCGCCATATCATGCGATTCAAGGTGTAGTAATATTTCAGACCAATGCTTTGTCAATGTTGAAGAGTCATTCCGGGCAGTCGCATAATGCACAATTTTATCAAGTTTACTTCTTGTCCGCAACTGCAAGCACACGAAGGAATATGTAGGTTGAGCTGGTTAACCCTTCGACACTATATTATCTCGTTTTCTTGGTTGAGTGTACTGAAGAAAGTACAGGGGAAAATGCCTCAATGATTAGGCATCCCATGAAATGGGGTGGCAATGGGATCAGAGCTCAAAGGTCAGACATGGGCGCTCTCAGGTGGCTCTCTTCTCCTCAACTTGGCATTCTTTCTCTTATTTTCCCTCCATTAAACTGGTCACCCTCGAATTATCCATTTAATTAACGGGAAGTACCAGAATCTTACATGCTGCACTTTCATACTAGATTGCACAGATGAAACTTTGAATTATGTAAGTTTCCTTTTCAGGGAGTGATGACAGATCACCCTCCATTTGTTGTATTATAGGAGTAATATATACAATATTTGTCTCATTTTTTGGGGAGAAAGAGGTAAAACTAGCACCTCCGGCACGAATTAGTGCATGTCGACAGCAGCGCGTTCCTAGATCATGGCATCATGAAGGTTACCGTAGTTTGCGTGGGACCGCTGCCACGCTTAGAGATTGAAAAGTACGATCACTCACAAATACTAATAACAATCCGAATTATAAAAGTACATGCATATGCATCCAGAACTTGCTACGGCTATGGTCCCCCATTGTTGCTTTGCTTATCTCTCACATTATGTAATCCCACTGCTTTGGTTAAATATCTTTCGGTTGATGTCATCGCTTACCTCAATGCATGCTCAAACTTATTCAGAGAAGTATATTGCTCATTGGTTTGAATCAGCTGGAGTCTAGGAGCTAATTTCGTTCTTGAGATGGTATGCATCTTCGCTGGGCAGGTATATATGTTTGCCGAATATATTGGGAATAAATTTGGATCATATCTTGGAGACCGAAAAGTGCACATTTGGCAGCTGCATTCTTGTTGCAGCCACGACGGCACGTAGCCAGCGGCTGAGCTGCACCTAGGACTCGTTCAGGCATCAACCTGAAAGGTGACAACCTGTCTTTCGAGACACTTGCAGTAGCTAGTAGGCAGGCCGGCGCCCCGCCGCAATCTGAAGATACGCCTGGATCCGTTCACACCCCACGATTATGATTGCCCAAATTAACGTGTGGCTTCACCATGGATTAAAAAAGGATCCGGATCAATCGTCTGATTATGATGTTGGCATCAGAGCTCTGTAGCTCTTAGGATGACTCCAACGGGGCGATCCAAACGGACGTGCGTTTGGTCCGCGTTTTGTCCGTTTGGGTCGGGGAACGGACGCGCGTCCGGCCCATGTCCGTCCCTTTCTGGCCAGTGCCCCCAACGGGACGACGCATCGAGTCCGCCCGCATGTTTTTTTTTAGTTAAACAGGCCATATATGGGCCATTTTCATTCATATATAGGGGGTGGGCCGACGCATCGAGTCCGCCCGGCCAGGGTTTTTGATCATTTTGATCTTTTTTATCAATCCATACAAAACAAGTATATAGGAAACAAAATAAATTATACAATCCAAATAATACAATCCAAATGGTTCATCACATAGTTATTACAATCTAAATAATTCAGCAAATAATACAAATTGTTTCACAAATAACAAATTGTTTCATGCATAGTCTTACAAACCAAATAAAAATAAGACCAATAGTTCATCATATGGAACTACTGGTTACCGTAGTGCTGCCAGACATGCTCCACCAAATCATTTCGGAGCTGGTTATGAGACACCTTCTCACGAATGTCACGGTGGAAGTCGAGGAACTGATCAAATGTGGACGGTCCCTGGGGCTCAACCAACTGACCCTGAAACTGCCAAGCCTGATCATGCATACCCTTGTCGCGTTCGTCGTCCACGATCATGTTGTGCATGATCACACAAGCTGTCATCACCTCCCAGAGTTGGTCCTTGTCCCATGTCCTAGCGGGGTGGCGAACAATAGCCCACCGTGACTGGAGGGCACCGAATGCACGCTCCACATCCTTTCTAGCACTCTCTTGTTCCTTGGCGAACCACTTCTTCTTCTCATCATTAGGATTGGAGATGGTCTTCACAAAAGTAGTCCATGTACGATAAATCCCATCAGCAAGATAATAAGGCTTGTCATACTCGTGGCCATTGATCTCATAGGTCACCTGGGGTGCGAGGCCATTGGCGAGCCTGTTGAACACCGGAGACCGCTGCAGCACGTTGATGTCATTGTGCGAGCCGGCCATGCCAAAAAACGAGTGCCAAATTCACAAATCTTGTGATGTCACGGCCTCAAGCACGACCGTGCATGCCCCCAACATGGCCCTTGTACTGCCCCTGCCAAGCAAATGGGCAGTTCCTCCACTCCCAGTGCATACAATCTATGCTGCCAAGCATCACAGGGAACCCTCTGGCCTCGTTGATGGCCAAGAGCCAGGTCATGTCGGCAGCATTGGGCTCCCTCAAGTACTCGGGCCGAACACCTGCACCACGACCTTGCAAAACTTGTACATTGCTTCTAGGCACGTGGACTCGCTCATCCGCACGTACTCGTCCACAAGATCACCGGCAATTCCATATGCAAGCATGAGAACGGCGGCGGTGCACTTCTGGTATGATGAAAAACCGAGGGCACCACATGCATCTGGCTTGCATATGAAATAGTCATCAAAATGCATCACCCCCAACCGGATACGGTTGAACAAAGATCTTCTCATCCGGAAACGGCGCCGGAAAATCTTGGGAGGATACGTGGGTCTGTGGGGACGAAAGTAGTCCCCCCAGAGCTGGAGTTGGCCAGCTCTCCGGTTCCGGTCCAATGCAGGAGAACGGCCCGGCAACGAGCCTCGGAACACCGGCCACATCCTCTCAATGTACTCATTGACGATGAGGGTGGCAACCTGGCCGTCACTCTCATCGTCCGAGGAATCATCCGATGATGGCGCGCACAGGATGTAGTTCTTGTAGTACCATTCATCGGAGCTATCCATGGCCGAGTTCCGTACCTGCGTTGGTGCCAGGGCAGCGTTGGTGTCGTGGCCGCTCCGAGAGATGTGGCCGCAAGGTTCACCGGCCGTGGCGGGGAGGAAGCAGCTCCGGTGACCGTCGGGGAAGAAGAGCAGCAGACGGCGCCCCCTGAATGGCCTGCAGTGCCAAATCGAGGGAGCGACGGCGGGGTGGCGGCGGGAGGGGCGAGAGAGGCGGAGGAGATCGGGGTGGGGAATGGTATGACGTGCGGGACAGGGGCGGACTAGGGCAGGACACGCTAGTGCTCCGCTCGCGTCCGCGCCCGACGCATCGGTGGCCCAAATTTGGGCCAAGAATGGGTCGCGGCGGACAAAAAAAGGACAGCGGTCCATTTGCGTCGCCCCGTTGGGCCGTGTTTTTGGCCCCCGCGGACAGGAACGGAGGCGCGCGGACTCGATGCGTCGCCCCGTTGGAGTCATCCTTAGTGCTCGATCACGCCTAGATAACAAAACTTCCCCCTTCGTTCTCATCTGAAAACTTCTTGCTGCTACCACTGATACACGTACTTCAGAACGAGTGAAAAGTACATTTTACAAGCCACATTGATACGTCTCAAACGTATCTATAATTTTTTATATTTCATGCTTGTTTTATACCAATTGCTACATGTTTTGCATCTACTTTATATCACTTTTATACATTTTTTGGGACTAACCTATTAACAAGATGCCGAAGTGCCAGTTCTTGTTTTCTGCTGTTTTTGTATTCCAGAAAAGTTAGCCTGGAAATATTCTCGGAATTGGACGAAACTACACGGGGGTGCCTATTTTTCCAGAACACACCTGACGGAGCGAAGGAGCAGCAGAGGAGGGCCACCAGGGCCCCACACGCCACGAGGGCGCGGTTCCCCGCAGCCGCCGCACCCTGGGGTGGTGTGGCCCCCTCGGGGGTCCGCAGCCGCCGCCCTTTCGCCTACTTATTCCCCCCGACGGGAAAACCCTAAGTACCTGAGCAAATATCCACGAAAAGATCCAGAGACACCGCCGTCGTCAACCCTAGCTCGGGAGGGTTCAGAACCTCTTCCCGGCACCCTGCCGGAGAGGGGAATCGTCACCGGAGGCTTCTACATCGCCATGCCTGCCTCCGGAGTGATGCGTGAGTAGTTCATCCTTGGACTACGGGTCCATAGCAGTAGCTAGATGGTTGTCCCTCCACTTTGTGCCATCATGTTTAGATCTTGTGAGCTGCCCTACACGATCAAGATCATATTATTGTAATGCTACATGTTGTGTTTGCTGGGATCCGATGAATATTGAATATTATGTCAAGTTGATTATCAATCTATCTTATATGTTATTTAAGATCTTGCATGCTTTCCGTTACTCGTAGATGCTTTGGCCAAGTAGATGCTTGTAACTCCAAGAGAGAGTATTTATGCTAGATAGTGGGTTCATGTCTCCATTTAACCTGGGACAGTGACAGAAAGTTCTAAGGTTGTGGATGTGCTGTTGCCACTAGGGATAACCTAACGATGCTATGTCCACGGGCATATGTGTTTGTTTACATTACGCACTTTACTTAATGCAATTATCTGTTGCTTGCAACTTAATACCAACGGGGGACTCGGATGACAACCCGGCGGTGGATTATTAGTCATAGATGCTGTTGGATAACGATCTATGTATTATGTCGTAATGCCCAATTAAATATCCTAGTAGTCAACATGTCATGTATGTGCATTGTCATGCGCTCACTATTCGTCAATTGCCCAGCTGTAATTTGTTCACCCAACATGTTAGTTATCTTTTATGGAGAGACACCACTAGTGAACTGTGGACCCCGGTCCATTCTTTTACACTGATTAAACAACCACAAACTGCAAACTGTTCCTTTTTCATTCTCTGCAATTTAATACGCATTTTCCACACCATACGTTTAATCCTTTGTTTTCAGCAAGCCAGTGAGATTGACAACCTCACTGTTTCATTTGGGCAAAGTAGTTTGATTGTGTTGTGTGCAGATTTCACGTCAACAGTCCAGACTCCCTGCGACAGCTATTTTCTGGCGCCGTTGACAACCTTCTGAAGAGTTGCTGCTCCTACTGGTTCGATAACCTTGGTTTCTTTCTGAGGGAAAACTTGCTGCTGACTACATCATACCTTCCTCTTGGGGTCTCCCAACGAACGTGTGTTTCACGTCATCACACATGTATAGAACTATCTTAGAAAGTGATCAATTGATGATTTGCTACACATGCATCTCGCCTGATTGATCCACATGATACGAAAGGCACATCCTGTGTACTCACTATGTTCCAAAATAGATGACTTTCATTTGTCTACATACGGATGTATGTAGACATCTTTTAGTGTGTACATACATTCATATGTAGATATATGGAAGTCAAGTAATTTGGAACGGAGGGAGTAGATGTCAACGAGATAAGGCTTATTCACATGAGAACGACCAGCTTCTCATGCCATGCGCTTTGTTCTTCCTCGGTGGAGGTGCACGCATGGCCACGCGGTGAATCGGTGATCTTCATTCGCTGTCGATGGACAAATTCACACATCCACCGGCCGCCGCGACGACGATCACCTATGTAGTGTAGGACTGGGCATCGTGTGGCTGGCAGCGTGCGTGCTCCGTTTCCTCCAAGACCCCGGAAAAGTGTGTTTTTGTCGGGACAGTACTTAAGATTCAGTACTAGCGCTCTCCGTCAGAAAAATAAAATATAGATTCGGTAGCGTCTTACGATTTTGCAAGCCGTTCAACGTATGTCTCAGGAGATCTATCATTAGTTTGTGCGATGTCTTCTGCCTTTCTTCCAAAGTGATCGAAACTCAAAGGTCGGAAGGAGAACAGATTCATTAGTTTTTTAGGGAGAACATATTCATTAGTTTGTTTGCCAGCTGCCAGGTCTTGTGTGTTCTTGTTGATTTTTTTATTTTTTTTTAGGATCTTGTGTTCTTGTTGATGAGGGTCCTTTGCTTCTTTGTAGGGGATGATGCGCTCCTTTTCGAGTGACTCAGAGAGGTATGGGCCAGCAGGTGCCATTTTCCTAGCACGGGTAGTAGAATTGTTGGCCCATGATCCCCTTTCCTCCTATCTACTCTAGTCTAGGCCTTTAGGGTCCCTCAAAAAAAAAACTACTCTAGTCTAGACCTCTAGGGCAAAAATGCGCATTTTCCTTGCACGAGTAGTAAAATTGTTGTCCCATGGATCCCCTTTCCTCCTATCTACTCTAGTCTAGGCCTCTAGGGCTATTGTGTGGTGAAAATGGCACATTTTCCTTGCACGAGTAGTAAAATTGCTGTCCCATGGATCCCCTTTCCTCCTATCTACTCTAGTCTAGGCCTCTAGGGCTATTGTGTGGCGAAAAATGCTTTTAGATCCCATACTCCAAGAAGCGTGATTTTACAAATTCAAAACTATTATTTTAGAACTGAATAATACAAGTACCAATACATGTCTAGTTCGTTCGTACCAAATTTTGTCAATATATCTTATATTGTCGGCTACGATCTACACAACAAAAACAAATGGTTATGATAAAAATCAAGTTTCCTTTTTGCCTTTTTGAACAAAAAAATCGTATTTTGTAGCCCAAACTATAGTGTATAGTGTTAAAAATATGTATATGTAGAGAAAAATCCACATAAAAAATCAAATGTTTTGGAACTTCTAAATATCACTTTCGGAATTTTGAAAATTTCGAGCTCCCAGCCAAAACGATGCTCTCTGTTGTGAGGCCCGATTGGACGGCCATCATTCCCTAAACTCTAACGAGGCCGTTGGGATCAGAAGCTATTTTTTGCAGGTAATATGTGTCTCATTTATAGGTGTTGTTTGTTCGCACCACAGCAAAAAAAAAACACATATTTGTCGAGAAATATGGGTATGGTATAATTCTCATTGGAACAAAGAAATTTCTTGTGAGATGAGACCGAATGCAATTTCCCTATGCGATATCTATTTGTATCTGTTGTTTATATGTTTCTTTTATTGTGGTAGAATTGATCATAAAGAGGAATAGCAACAGCGCGTCTATTTTTCGGAAGTATAGCAAAGAAAATTATATTGAACTATAATGTTGTAAAATAGGGCAGCTGCTAGAGCAAGTTTTTTGCCGTTTCGTGCCCTATATGTTAGGTATTTTAGGGCACGCCCTAATAGGGCAACCGTTAGAGAGCTCTGAGTAGGGATGTAAATGGATAGGATAATTTCCGTACTGAATCCGCCGCCGAATCCGTTTTAACGAATCCATATCCGGTTTCAAAGAATCCGGCGGATACGGATATCCGATTCCGAACTGAACACCCGGATACGGTATAGGATATGGTATGTAAAATAGCATCCGAATATGGATTATCCGAAAATTATTTAGGATTATCCGATGGTTTCTACCGAAATGTGTAAACTAATAGAGCATAATTTGTAGCTAGTGAGTTGTGGAGTTCATCCATTGAATAACAACTCACTTACATGGTCATTATACAGACTATCGAGTACAACTTTTTTAGGTTATTAGGTTGTTAAGCGATTATTTTTGGTTATTTGGGTTGACAATGTACACATGAACATACCGATCCGATCAATTTTATTTCCACCCCGGATCCGCTCCATTTCTGTTCTGAATCCGCAATTATATATATCCGCAACCGAATCCGCAACCATTCATTATCCGATTCAATCTGAATCCGAGGAAAAAAATGTGGTAAAGGATAAAACAAAATCCGATCCGATCTGTTTAGCTCTGAGGCTGGCCATGTTTTGCCGCCGTCAAAACTCAAAAGATCGAAACCCTCGCGCCGACCGGTAGTTGGCATACAAAGGCCACATCCGGCGTACGGACTACGGAGGCGTCCTCCTCGGCCCAACATTTACGCGCCCCGCGTAGGCACACGGGCACGAACCCACACCTACCCTGAGTGGCCCGGGACGGCAGAACCGTTTAATTGTTCCCGGGTCATCGGCGACGCGGTTCCAGCAGGGCACGGCCGTGACCGGAGCCAACCACCACCAAAATATCGGACGAAGGAAGCCGCAGCCGGCCTCGTCCGTCTTCGTCGTCGGAAAAAGAAAAGAAAAGGGGAGACCAAAGCGTCCTAGCCCGTTCTTCCTTCTCCGCCGCGACAGGTCCGGTCCGGCCGTCCTCCCCAAACCCCCCTCCGTCTGCTGCGCCGCCCGCTATTCCGGCCATGGAGGCCATTTGGAAGCAGGCCTCCAGGTTCAAGGAGCAGGTCGCGCGCCAGGTTAGCCCGTCTCTCCTGATCGCCTCTCACAAATTTCTCGATCGATCTGGGTAGAGTGCCCCGTAGTCTGGGCTGGACCCGCGCCTACCGTGGTTGTTCGGTGATGATTGTACATGTAATTAGATGTGGTCGTTGAGTCGGTGTCTGATTTGGGTGTATGTGCTGGAGAGGCAGAGTGCTTGCATAGGATTTATCTGTCTACACTGGAGAAATGACTACATAGAGTGGAAAGTTGTGATCCTGCAGATACAGAGGTAGAGGTGTGATCAAATTGGTTGTCTTTCTATAAAAAAAGATCAGTGCTTTTACAGTAAAAACAAGAGAGGTTGGTTTGAAGATGCATATGTAGTTTTCGGATCATCAAAGAATTGCTTATGAATCAGGATTACTTGTCGAAATAAAGAACCCCATGAACACAGTATGCCCCGATGCACTTATACTGTTTCGATTAATACGAACCTGAATACCTGATTGGTTTGCATCTGTCTTCCGCAGACGCAGGATGATCGGACAAAATTAAAGAGTTACATTGACTTAGGAGCACTCAGTTTGTGTGGTATTATAGGGCTAGATGGCTACAAACTCATGTCGTGATTTTGTTTGCCTTCGAGATAACTATGATGTCTGGAAATGCAGATGGTGTTTAAGTGTTATGATTTTTTTTTTGAATTTAAGTGTTATGATTCTAAACCTTTTACAAAAATCTTCGCTTGTACTAACTGGTATGCATTGTTGTTATGATCTAGTTCTTACAGAAGTATGGATGTCATGAAATTGTAATAAGAACTACTACTATAACTACAGAAGTATGGATTTTCAAGACCGCTATCACACATTGCAAAACTTAATTACTTATAAGCGGCCAAGCATACTACATGATATGTACTTCAGTAATATTGTTGTTTAATAATTATTTATACCCCTTCTATGAAGTGACATAAAAAGTCAACCTTTTCAAATTTGGTATGAGTAAAATAACATTGTAACTATCTGTACCATTGCAGGGCGTGTTTAAGCAGTTTGGGGCAGGTGCCTATGGAAATTCCGATAATCCATTTACAGACGAATCAGAAGTTAAACTACACCAGAGATTGGAAAAACTTTACTTATCAACTCGTGCTGCCAAAGTATGAATATCACAATTATAATCTCTTTTGTTTCTACCTTGTTTTGTTTGGACTAAAACATTGGCATATTTTGCCAGCATTTTCAAAGGGACATTGTTCGGGGAGTGGAGGGATACATAGTGACAGGATCTAAGCAAGTGGACATAGGTATGCTCCTCCGATTATACATTAGCTCAGGGCAGTGATTTTCATCTTAGCATTACTAATCAGTGGTCTATTCTTCCATATTTACATTAATAAATTCTGATATATTTCCAATCTACATTTCTAGGAAACAAATTGTCTGATGATAGCCAGAAATATGGCATTGAAAACACATGTACAAGTGGTAATACTTTATCCAAAGCTGCTACATACTATGGAAAGGCACGTTCACTGATAGAAAAGGAGCGCGGGAACATGCTGAAAGCATTTGGTACACAGGTATGTCTTCCATGTGCTGGATTTGTATGTTTTTTTACCTTGTGGTACTTATGATCCAAATGGCTGGTAAATTCCAATGCACCCAGTTAATACTGTAAATTAACTAATATGTGTAACTTCTGTAAATGGTTAAATGATTTTGCTACTATATGATATATGGTGGAAGTACATAACTCTGTAAATGTCTAAGTTTATTTACTTTCTTATATGTTGTATATTATTTGGAGTATCACTGGACAGGTTTGTTTTATATTCTTACATCTAAGTGCATAACCAGGGTTTAATATGTCTGATGTAATTTGTAATTAACTTTTGAATGCTAGGTGGCAGAGCCGCTACGGGCAATGGTAATGGGTGCCCCTCTAGAGGATGCTAGACATCTAGCCCAGAGATACGACAGAATGAGGCAAGAAGCTGATGCTCAGGTGAAAATCCTTGCTCACATATAAGTCACATATTTTGCAATTATGAAATTATATTCTTGAGGTTCAAAAAAACTCCGGAACATGTTCTTGTAGTTATTTTGGAAGTTGAGGATAGCCCTCATTCAGGAGCTACATAAGCAATATGGTCCACAACTCTGCAATTTTATAGGATATGTGTTAATGCTTCTACTGCCATGTCTTACTGTCTTGTAGACGCATAGTGGAGAAAATCATATGCGTAGCAAAATGAGGGTGTCAACTCTTTGAACTAACTCAGTTCCATAGAGATTCTCAACTGCACATTTGTTACTTTTGTGTACAGAACCATCACACTATTACTGTCTGTATGAGCAGATCAATTTCAGTCTCTCCTCTGAAGTGGGGTTTCCATCACTTGAACTGTAAAATATAATCATTTGCAACGGAATGATACCAATGCTAATTTGCCAGTTCATACTATTCAGCCACCAATTAAATACTTGATGTCAGCAGTTCTGATAACCTTCTGTTGCATTTAAGAAATTTATACAGTATATTATTACAATGTTGGGCTGTTTAATTTAATCTAGTCATTCTGAATTTGACCACTATATAGGTTTTTTTTTGCGCTTCCGGTGTACATCGTTTCATTTTGTGCAAACAACATATTTATCTTCACATACTTCTGCCCTTCATAGGTTGTTGAAGTTTCAAGGCGTCAAAACAGAGTAAGAGAATCAGCCGCGAATGGCGAAGTGATATCAAAGTTGGAAGCAGCTGAGTATAAACTAGAAGAACTGAAGTCAAACATGGTGGGATTAGGAAAGGAAGCTGTTTCAGCAATGGCTGCCGTAGAGGGGCAGCAGCAAAGATTGACATTACAACGCCTCATTGCGATGGTAATGACCATCAACTGTGTCAGTTAATGTGACACTTTCTTATGCACATTTCATCAGAAAATTATGTGGTCTCTGACGTTTTTGTTCTGGCCTGAAAGGTTGAGGCTGAGAGAATTTATCATCAGAAAGTTCTGGAGATCCTTGACCATTTGGAAGAAGAAGTACGAGATTCCAGCATTTGTACATTTTCTCAAATTTATATCTTAGTCTTTTAATTGGCACATCTCACACAATGCAACATGAAGCAAACGAAAACACTGCATGTATCAGTTTAATGATTAAATTTTGATTGCTAGATGGTGTCTGAGCGCCAAAAAATTGAAGCACCTCCGACGCCTGCAGCAGAAAGTTATATGCCACCACCACCATCATACGACGAAGTTAATGACATGTTTGCATCCACTTCTGCTGATCAGTCAGTCAACTCTGTCGACTTCTTCCTGGGAGAGGTGGGGCATTTACGAACATCGTGCCAAATTTACACAAAGTTGTCAATATCTGGGATGCTTATTAAATGGGTTTTTGTATTACTTGTGACGCAGGCCCTCGATTCCTTCAAGGCTGAGAGTGAGTCCGAGCTTAACTTGTTAGTTGGCGACATCGTTATTGTCCGGAAGGTAATAGTATTTTTCATATCTTTGCTTTGTAAGCTTCTCCCTAGTTAATAATGGTTCCAAGGCTTCTCTATTGAGTGGTCCTAGAAGCTATATACATAACATCATGTGGCTTCCATTAATCTGACGTTGTCTTGTTCGAACTCAGGTATCAAGCAATGGTTGGGCGGAAGGTGAATGCAAGGGGAAAGCAGGATGGTTCCCACATGCTTATGTCGAAAGACGCGAGCGTGTTTTAGCGAGCAAAGTTCCACATATATTCTAGGAGTTTTCGGAGCAACATAGGTATAGGTGCGTTTGAAACAAATAGTTGAACAGTGTCTGTCTCACCCCCCCTCCCCTACAGTATTTCTTGATGCAAGTCATGTGTATAGATTCAATTTTTGTCCTGACAGCCAGGTTGTGAAGATATTGTACACCATATATTACAAAACAACGGAATGGTCGTAAGCGAACTTTATGTTGTTGTTTGAACCGACGGATTGCTCACTGGTACAGTACATGACATTGTGTACATAATGGAAAACTACAGTTTGCAACTAGTTCGTCTGAGGTGTTTAAATGTACAATCCGCAGGCAGAAGTAGAACACGCCCATCATCGTAATCTGGCCATGACTTCTCCATCCATATGGTCAGGAGACTTGGTTAGTGGAGGTGAAGTGGTCCACTATAAATTAGTACGACCATAGTAGCATCTGGCACTGGGAAACCAATCTATTCCCATCAAGGAACCTCAAGCTGAAGAAGATGCTGTCGTTGATTTATTTCTGGAGCAGGATGGCGTGGAAATCAACGTTTGGTCCAGGTGCACCAACATTGCCTTGAACGGAGAGACGGAACGGTCCTTTTTTTTTTTTTTTTGAGAGGAAGACGGAACGGTCCTGTGCAGACTAGACTGCAGTACCGAGCAAAGAGAAAACGCAGTTGGGCAAAATTGGTTGGGCTTGGGCCATGGAACAGGCCGAATTCGCTTGAGCAACGAAAGAAATAGAAACTGAATGCAGTATATACTGTACGCAAGAAATATCGAAACAAACAATAATCACAAAAAATTAAGGGGTGTTGCGAGAATCGAACTCGCGACCTCTCGCACCCGAAGCGAGAATCATACCACTAGACCAAACACCCTGATTGATTATGAATTGCATTAGTTCATATTTATTCACTAAACTTCCCGCAAGAAAAGTCCAACAATGCGTAATGAAAATTTTAATCTATACACATGAAAGGTCGTCGCTACTGGGTCATATCGTGTCACGCATTACCTGTAAGACGTGACCAAAAGAGTAACAAATGTTACTACATCGCCGCGGCAACCACTCCGTGCCTAACTGCCTATGTGGCACACAGATAGCGTTCATGCTTTCGACTTCGAGGCACGCTGGCATCATTTTGGGTGAGCTACCGAATCGGCCTCTTATTATCACCCTTTCAACGTCGGCCGAGTAAGTAGTTGCTTGACGTTGCGAGTATCCTTGCTAGATTAGTTTTATGCATGATGATCCGTCTGCAAATATCTATGGTCTTCAAGATCTAGTTTGTACTTATTGGATTTAGATCGAAGTTATGATGTGTATCGGCTTTAAAAAAAAATATGATATGTATGGGCTCCGCGCAAGGAAGGGGGTGGTCAAAAGCAGGCGCCATTGGAGAGGACGAGCAGCGAGCGACCAAACGGGAAAGAGCAGTCAGGGGCATGGCCGGCGGTGAGCTACTCGTCAGTCATGAGAGTGAGTGAGGCGAGACCGAGAATCCAAGAATACAAAAAGCTGTACCCATCTCTGCTCAGTGTGCTCTGTGTGCAGGCCTTCTCTTTACCAGTGTGCGTACTGCGTACGTATATAGTCCAAGGGGGGCACGCCGCTCCAAATATACCTGGCCCCGGCCGTAAGTGAAGACTCTGCTGAGTGCTGACTCACTTTGTTTTGTTAAGTAACCCCGCCCTAATCATTACCAGTACATCCTTTGTGATAACCAGGTGCCGCGCTTTCGCGTAACACCTAGAATCATTCCAACGCCGACATGGACAGGAACCGCCGTGAGAGCTAGGAGTAGCTCCCTTTCTTCTTCTTCTTCCAGCACGCCTTGTGTGCGGCGAGCCTATAGCCTCTCTTGCTTTCCTGCGTTAGCTCAGCTCATTACGATATTACGTAGGAGTACTAGATTAGTATAGAACCACCACCTCGAATGAATTGCGCCATGGAATCAAAGCCTGCAGTGCCAGCGATATATTCCATGCATAAGCAGGGCATGGCAGTAGTGAAATACTAGAGTGACTCTGAAGTCTGAACTGAGCAAGAGGCGTGACGTTCTTTTGACTCTGAAGCAAGAGGCGTCGTCAGCACGGAGGCGCACATGACATGATACTCTCCGGTAGCCCAACCATTTCGCGTGCGTCGTGTTGAACAAGGCCTCGAGTTGCTATATCTGGTACTACTACTAGCGTGTGTGTCAGTGTGTGCATAATGCGCTGCGCTCTCTATTTTTGAACAACTTCGCGTTTGTGCAATGTGCATTATTGAGCCTCCATCCATGTGGCCATGTAGTGGGCATTGTAGAACCAACAATCAGTGGTTCATCGGCTCCGGTGCAAAGCTTTTCCTTTTTCTACTTTCGATTTCCATAAACACTTGGATGGCCGAGATGAAAAGCCAGACGAACGGCGGTTTATGAATATTCTAAAACAGGGGTCGTCGGCCTAACTTAACTGGTGCCGGTCCTTCTCTTTTCTTCAGAAGTGGGAGTGGCGCATATCAGACAAAAGTCGAGGCACACTGACTGCGAGTAACTCGAATTTTTCCAGTTTCGATCAGCCTTGCTTAAAATACACTACACTACTCCGTCTAGCTTGTCAAATTGTCACTTATAAAAATAAGTGCTTAGCGACAATGCCGGCCTTGCACCAAAGAGTGCTACTAGTCAAGAATGAATTGGACTTATCTTCTTCGAGCACTGCTCCCAATTTCTGTTTAACTACGGGCTTCTCCAACGGCGTCCACATATTTGCTCTCAATGCCCCAAAACGCTTTTCTTACGTATTGTGAGCAAAAAAAATCTTCAAAGCTGAACTATAAGTGGTCCTAGACCCAAACTTTCTAGAACCGTGACCCAAAATTTGCAACAAAATTCCTATACATGGATAAGACCAACTCCATGACCTATATGTGCAAAATTGTTCGGGAACGACGCAGCCGCGCTACGGGGTGCAAGTCCCCTTCCCCCCGGTGGTCGCCACCCCGCCGTCGTTCGTGCCACCCCCTGTTGCCGCCGACCTCCAACGTGTCGCCCCAGGGCCATACGCCATCCTCTCGAGCCCCCTGACGACCGAGGTCGGCCTTGTGTGATGCGGCGGGGCTGGGTGTCGTCAGTGGGGATGGAGGCGTAGAGGGGAGGAGGGAGAGGGAGAAAAGACTATCGATTGGTTCCAAGTGCAGTCCGATTTTGGGTATCCAGATTTATGAGTAATAAGTTAGAAAAGAAGAAAAAAATTATATTCTCTCTCATTTATCCAAAACCATTTTGCTTACAGTACCTAAATTGTGAAATTATGGGTAAGCATGCATGGCCCATTTCGCTTCCTACAAGAGGAGTATTGAATCAAGCTGCGTAAACAAAAGAAAAATACAGGATCCAAGGACTCCATCACTAGTGGTTTCAGTACAGGCTACGGGCAGAGCTGGTCAATACGCGGCCGTACCTTTGTACCGTTACCACCATTCATTCATTCATTCGAGTACGTAGGAAGGAAGTGAGGGAAAGAACGACTTTAAAAGTCTAGACGGGTCGTGCCTGTCTCCTCCCCTTCGTCCCGAGAGAGGAGAGGCGATTTTCCTCCCCTCCGCCGGCTGCTCCGGCAGCGGGAGGGTGGGGGAACGCCGGATCTCGGTGTGTACATAGTGTAGGGTTTGCTAGGCTCGTTGCCGGCGGCGCTCTGGAGGCGGGGGTGCGGTTGGTGGTGGTTTTGGTGGCGGCGTTCTTCCCCTTCGCCGGTGGTGTTCTTCGGAGCTTCGCCGTGGAGCGGCCGCCCTCCTCGTGCTCGCAGCGCCTGGGTGCTGCCGTGCGCGAGTTCCCCGACCCCTGGCTGGATCCGAGGCGACGGATCTGGTGGCTGGGGTCGCGGGCGGATCCTTGGGCTCGTCGAGATCTTCTACATCTTCCGGCATCGGCGACGATGGCGGCCGAGGCAAGGTGGTTTGGAGGGGCTAGGGGGGCGCACGCCCGGTCGTTCATCGACAACAGCTCCGCCGCGGCGCGGCGGACGGGCACGGCGGCGTCTCTCATAGGGCAAAGTTTTCCCTGTCAGCGGCAAGAAGGCGGCCGATCGTCCTCGTCTCCGGCGCCGGTGATGTTGAAGCTCTCGTTGCTTGTGGTTCCTTTTCCTCTACGTATTGTGCTTCTGTATTTCTACTGTGTACTTTGTACGTGGTTTTTGGTTGAATATACGTGGTGAAAAATGCAAAAAAAAAAAAAAAAAGGGAAAGAACGACTTTAGCGTGAAGGGTTTGAATGGCATGACGGACCGGCCGCCGACGTCGTAGTGGGCCCCCGGTGGGCTCACGTGACGAGAATTTATGAGCATTTTTCTTCCATGGAAAAATCTGGAACCGATGACCTGTTGGATTCGGTGCGCAGTGCGCTGCAGTTGCGGCATGATTCCTTCCCCGGTCCGTGGGTGGGCCCAGCGCCTTATCCGCGCCGGCCGAGTGCGACTTCTCATGATCCGTCCAAACCAAACCACCCCTCGTAACGAAATTCCCGAGCACCAGGTTTAAACAAACCGTGCCGCGGCTTGCACCATCTCGGTCTCTCCGCACTAGATACCACTACGACCAATATACTAGGGGTATTTTTGGATTGCAATAACGGCAATCTCCAAAAAATCAGGAGCCTCCTGAGAGGCGACTAGGGTTTTTCGAGGAGAAAAAGGCGACGTAAGTCGATCTCCATCGTCGAGTGCGTGATCTTGGCTGGGATTGGTATGGCTTTGGCATCTGATTCCAGTAGGGGGAAGCAAACTGCTCTCTCGCCAGGTTCGGCGAGGGCACGGATGGAGGAAGCCATGTAAAAGCTTGATCTCACGGCGGAGGAGTCAACGCCGTTGGTGATCAATGATCTTGAAGTTGATGAACAGAAGTGGCTGCTTGCTGGTAAGGTCCTGCACAAGAATACGTATCATATCCAGACCATTACTAGCGCCTTGACACCAGCTTGGGGAAACCCTAGAGGGTTAATTTTCCGCTCTATCAGTGAAAACATGTTTGTGGCGGAGTTTGAGTGCAAGCGGGATAGAGATCGGATCTGGGAGGGATCGCCATGGCACGTCAATCGCCATGCGGTTATCCTTGAGAATTTTGTTGATTGTATGAGGCCGTCGGAAATCAAGTTTGATAAGCTCCAAATTTGGGTTAGAATTCTAAATTTACCCTTCAACTTGATGAATGATAAGTGGGGTTTGGCAGTTGCTAGAGAGGTTGACAAATCTATCAAGACTGTCCGGATTGATCCAGTGGGGGTTACCTGCGTGCTAGGGTGACCATTAAAGTGAACAAGCCTCTGAGAAGATGTATTCTTATTAATTCTGCTAAGAGGAACAGTCAGGACTGGTATGAACTCCAATACGAGTAGGTTCCGAATTTATGTTTCTCTTGTGGACGTTTGGGTCATTCAAACTTGGTTTGCCCATCCCCGGGTAAACGTGATGCAGATGGTTTCCTTCCGTTTAAAACGAGCCTGAGAGCTCCAGATGATAGGAAGAGGACAACTTCGAGCGAGGGCTCGACAAAGGAGCACCCAACTAAACAGAATAAGCAGAAGGGGGCTCATGAGACAAGCTCTAATGCTGATCGTGACTTCAAGGTTACATCTTCCCTGAAAAAAGATTCTACAAAAAATCAGAGAAAGGGTGGACCTCAGAAGCAAGTGTACAAGAAAATTGAATGTCCTATGATAACTGACAAGGAGACACATGGGTCTGAGTTGGTCCCGTATGATCGCAGTCAGCCCCAGGAGAGGGAAATGAACTTGATGAAAATTCAGAGAGGGATCCAAAGAAGAAGAAACCGACTCCTACCAACTCAGAAAATTTGGCAGAGGCTGCGGCGCGGCCCTGCCCGTCCCAATGAGTTGTGCAGGTTTGAACTACCGGGGGCTTGGGAACCCCGAGGCAGTTCGTGAGCTCCACAATTTTGCGAAGCGGGAAGTGCACGCTCTTCTTTTCGTTATGGAGATGAAGATAAGAGCCAGAAGGGTGGAAGATCTGCGAGCTCGTCTTGGGTTCGCAGGGTGTTTCGCGGTCGACAATGAGGGTTTTAGCGGTGGTGTGGGCCTGTTTGGTCTGATGAAGTTCGTGTTGATGTGAAAAACAAAAGTTCTGCTCACATTGATTGTGTGGTGCAGAAAAAGGATTTATCCTCCACCCCTTGGAGGTTTACTGGTTTCTATGGAGCCACCCGAGCAGAAAATCACCACCATAGCTGGAGGTTCCTGAGGACTTTGGCTGGTATACAGCATAATGCTTGGCTGGTGCTCGGTGATTTTAATGAAACAATGTACGCTTCTGAGCACTTAAAGCCGATCGGCAAGGCCAGAATGGCAGTGCGTGCTTTTCGGGAAGTGGTGGATGATTGTGGCTTACAAGATCTTGGCTGGTCGGGTGTCCCTTTCACCTGGGATAATCGACAGATGGGACAAGCAAATGTCAAAGCAAGACTTGATAGGTGATACGTCTAAAACGTATCTATAATTTTTGATGTTCCATGCTTGTTTTATATCAAATGCCACATGTTTATTCTAAAGTTTATATCATTCTATGACATTTATTGGACTAACCTATTAACCTAGTGTCCAGTGCCAGCTTCTGTCTGTTTTGGCTGTTTATTGCTGAAAAGGCCCAAAAATGAAAGTGCTCGAAATTGGACGAAAATTTACCTGAATTATTTCCAGCACAAATAAGCCACAGAACCTGGAGGCGGGCCCCATAGCCAGCATGCGGCCTAGGGGTGTGGCCAGGTACAACCCCGCGCCGTGGGCCCGCCTACCCCACCAGAGCACCGTCTCGCGTCGAGTCTTCGCCTATAAATTCACGCGTGACCTAAAAACCCCAGACGACCAGAAGACCTTTTCCAGAAACACGTCCGAGTTCCGCCGCCATCACAAACCCTAGTTTCGGGGGTCAGCAGTTTCTGTTTCGGCACCCTGCCAGGACGGGGATTGACCACCGGAGCCGTCTCCATCAACCACGCCGCCTCTACTTCGCCTCCATGATGGTTTGTGAGTAGTTCCCCCATGGATTACGGGTTGTAGCAGTAGCTAGTTGGTACTCTCTCTCCCATGTACTTCAATACAATGATCTCATGAGCTGTCTTACATGATTGAGATCCATTTGATGTAATTGGTGTTGTGTTTGTTGGGATCCGATAAATTGTGGAATTATGATCAGTTTGTTCATCTTGTTATCGTACTTATGTTTTATTTAAGATCTTGCATGCTCTCCTGTACTTGTACTTACCTTGATCAAGTAGTTGCTTGTATCTTCAAGAGAGGGTATTTATGCTAGATAGTGGGTTCATGCCTCTAGAAGCCTGGGCTTGATTGACAGAAACGACTAAGGCTGTAGATGTGTTGTTGCTACTAGGGATAAAATAACCGATGCTTAGCTTAAGGGTACTGCTATTAAGTCTAATGCGTTTGTTTACATTACACACTTTGCTTAATGCTATAATCTGTTACTTGCACTTAATACTCATGGGAGACCCGAAAGCTATCCTGTGAGTGGATTATGAGTCATAGATGCAGCTAGCAAGCGGTCTATGTATATTGTTGTAATGCACAATTAAATACTACAGTGAACTTTATCTTATCATAATGTGCATTTTCATGCCCTCACAATTTTATCAATTGCCCAACTATAATTTGTTCACCCAACACATGTTCTTTGTTTGGAGAGTTACCTCTAGTGTAGATAGCTGAGAACCCCGATCCATCTGAAATCATTATTGATTTCTGATGCATGTAAAATGCATACATGAACTTTACATTTTATTACATGTTATTCCATGTTATTTGCATCATATAAGGGTTATATTCATGATTTATATTGAGTTTTGGGATAATTAACAACTTCCCCATTTTTCTGGAATTAACCCTGCGCTGTCAGAAAACCCCTTTTTCTATATTTTGATGTTTCAGGGACCCAAACGACGTCCAAATGACCTGAGATTTTACGGGGATCACTTTTTTGGAAGGAACGAAACGTAGGCGCAAAGGAATCGAAGAAACGGAGACCAGAAGGCCGAAAGGGGTGGGCCCACGCGGCCAGATTCCCTGACCGCGTGGGACCCACCATGGCCCTCGGGCCTCCGCTGTCGTCGATCTTTCTTCCCGAAGCTTCGTCTTGACCTAAAAACGACTATATATAGACCCCCCAGGGCTTTCGCGAAAGGGAGCGCCGCGAAACACAGAAACCACGAAACAGATCTGGAGCTGAAGATTGGAGGGGGAAAACTCCGGCGGGGCGCTGCCGGTGTGGTCTCCTTCCCCTCCAACAACATCTCCACCGACACCATGATGAAGAGGGAGTAGTCCACCCCTGGACTATGGGTTTGTGGAAGTAACTTATGTATCTCTCCTCTCTATGAGCTTCACTAATTAGTACCGTATGAGCTGCTGAACATGATTACGGTCATCTATGTAATTCCTTTGTGGTGGATCTTTATTATGAGTTAATACATGTTTGAGATTGCAATGGTTTTGTTTCAGTTATGAAAGTAGATGCATATTATGTACCCCGTTCTTATTTACTTGTCATGATCAAGCATGTTTATGAGAGCATGTGAGGGGGAACGTGTGCATTAGTTGGAGTAACGGGGGGTGGCTAGTGCAGTGAACGTGAGAGAAAGTTCTGCGATCCACTTGGGTTTTCTACCTTACTTTGTTGCCTCACTAGGGATAAACAAAAATACCATGCTACCGGAGAGTGGATGTGACCTTGGCCACTATCTCCATGACTAGATCTAGCATGTTCTTATTTTAACTTCATGTCATTGAACTTATTGCTATGCTCTGATTTATCTTAATTACTAAGGTGTTATGATTTAGTTCGCATCTTGGTGGAGCATAAGAGAGAGAACAACTTATACTTGAGATCTCTATGTTAGGACGTGATGCCCATATTATTAATAACTTGTCAAACCATGTCTTGCCATCTTACATGTTAATTTTAGTGTTCCATTGTCTACCACGTTATCAAGAGAGAGTGCATTTGTGAAACCATGAACCCCGGTCCATTTTTAATCATAAGAAACACCTTTCCAACACTTTTATCACCACTTTTGTTTGCTGCCATTATTAAATCCGAAAATACAAAAACACTTTTACATCTTGCATTCATCATAAAAAACCCAAAAATATCATTTATCATTACTACCATCATCCTTGCATATTTATTTTACCATCATTGCATATTTACTACTGTTTGCATATTTATTTTATTATCATTCTCACACCTTGTGCTTGACAACCACTTGGTGAGGTTGAGGGCACAAAACAATTTTTTTGTTGCAGGTTCTCAAGAGAAGGATAAGGAGATAACACCTGAAATACTGGTTCCCCGAGAGTTCGATATTAAACCCTCGAGTCACCCCTCGTGGGGAAAACTGTCTTCCACTACTACATACACTCTGCACTTGGAGTCTCAACCTAACCCATTTACTTTTCACGCAGGTACCACACGAAGGGCCGTCAAGACCTTTTCTGGCGCCGTTGTGGGGTAACTACGTGAAGGGCCATCAAGACGTTTTCTGGCGCCGTTGCCGGGGAACCATAGCTGAAAGGTTTATCCAAGGATCACTCACATCAAGTCAACTTCATCACCAACTTGTGTAACAACCTAAGCTTGGGGAAGTTGCACCTACGTGAGCATCATCTTATCCATCTTTACCTACAATCATTTTATTTTGTTTTGTTCTTGTCTTGCATATCATCTTTATATTTCGGTTTGCATTTTTATATTCAGTTTTGCATTTTTGTGTTGCATTTGTTATTTCAGTTGCATTAGTGTCATTTTACTTTCAGTTTTGCATAAAAAATTAAAAACACATAAAAACTTGTTAAAATGGGAGATAGAACTAAATTGTGTGACTACACAAACACTCCTAATGATCAATTTATTGCTAAGCCTATCACCACACCTGAGATTACTGCTGAGAGCTATGAAGTAAGTCCTAGTTTGTTGAACTTGATAACTAGGAAACAATTTGGCGGTAGAGCATGGGAAGATGGTCTTGAGCATCTTAATAATTTTACCGGCATTTGTATTGTGCAAGACTTTAAGGAACCTGATATTGTGATGCCAAAATTATTCCCTTTTTCGCTAAATGGAGAGGCAAAAGAGTGGATATATTCATTACCCCTTGCTGAAGTTAAAACTTGGAGAGAACTAGAAAAGGCATTCCTTAGGAAATATTATCCCCTTTTTAAAGTTTGGCAACATAGAAACGAACTGGTCAATTCTATGCATGTTGAGAAAAAGACTAGAAGTGGGGAAGTACTCCCTGCTAAGGAAACTATTATGGTTGTGAAAGAAAAAAAGTTGAGGAAGTTAAAATGCTTAGTGAAGTTAAGGAACCATTTGTTGATTTAGAGAAGTGTAGCTTGCATGAATTAATTTCTATCTTACAAAAATTTGCAAGTGATCCTTCTTAATATTAACCAGGCTGGTTTTGGTTCCTATATTGCTAATCATGTCTTAAAAGAAAAGATTGCTAGGTACAATCAAGAAGCTATGATACCACCTAAGCTTGGGGATATCTGGATCCCTAAGGTACTAGTAACCATTGGAAAAGAGACACACCATGCCATTTTAGATCTAGGATCTAGTGTCTCTATATTATCTAAAGAACTATATGAAGTCCTTGAACTTAAAAATATTGAGAAATGCTCTATTGAACTTGCACTTGCTGATGATTCCATTAGACATGCTCTAGGAAAAGTAAGTGATGTTATGGTAGAGTTACACATGACTTTTGTGCCTGTTGATTTTCTAATCATGGACATGGGGAATAAAACCTCTAGTCCTATTATTTTGGGAAGACCTTTTCTTCGTACTACAGGTGCCATTATTGATTCAAAGGAAGGGAATGTGAAGTTTCAGTTTCCACACAAGAAGAGCATGGAACACTTCCCAAGGAAGAGGGACACACCAAGGTTCAAGCTCCCTCATGAGCTACGTCCCCTTTGATTATCAAGTAAGTAAGCCTAGCTATATGGCTATAAAGAAAGCGCTTTACGGGAGGCAACCCGGTTGTTTTTGTTTGAGATTTTCTTTGAGTCCTCTTGCTGTAACAAGAGAGTAGTTTGTTAGTTTTTTTTCTGGGATTTTTAATAAAGAACCAAGTTTTACCTATTTTGGGTTTGAAAAGTTGCTATTCATTTTCGGAGAGTTTTCTGCCTGCACGAAGTCTGTGCACGGTTTGATTTTTCATTTTTTATCTGTAACTCCGATTGAGCTGTAATTTGAACTAGCTTCAACTTTTCATCCTCTGATACGTGATTGTTTCAGATTTTTCTGACGAGTTTAAGTAGGGTAGAAAAATGCGTTTTGCTGCTGCTGTTTTTCTGGACAGATTCTGTCTTGATATTGTTTGATGCATTCTTTGAGCTTTTTGCTTGAATCTTTTTGATTCAATTGAGTTTATGAGTAGGCATACAACATTATATACTCTCTGGACATTCATATGAATTTTTGCCTAAGGATTTTATGCAGCAAGGAACCTATTTGTTTATCACTACTAATATCACCCCACAGAAAAGAAATGGGAGAAACGGTGTTTTGAAGTTTTTTCACAGGGATTAGAGGAGCTGCACCAAGAGCTATCCAAGGATGGTGAAGACCATAAGCTTGGGGATGTCAAGACAACCCCACTGGACCAACACACTCGCGGTTTGCACACGTCTAACTTCTGTTTTTCGATCAAAGCACTTTATCGTATAAACTTGGAGCGTCTGTTTTCTTTTGCTTTTGTTATTTCGGTTTGTTAATAAGACCACCACTATCATTTATATATGAGAGAGCTACTGGAAGTTTGGGTTGAATTATGTTGGATGCTATTAAATATATTGGGATAGGGATGTTTGAGTTGATTTTAAAAGATACATATAGTTGCATAATTCATGTGCTTTGAATGAATGTTAATTTGCAAGTGTGTTGTCAAGAGCTATCTTTTACCATGTTTAGATGTTGAATTTTAACTTTACTTGGTTTAACATGGATTGATTAGTTCTATGGACACTTATGCATGCATTTAGATGGTCAACTTTCTCCCTATTGCTAGCCCAAAAATTACAACAAGTAAAAAGCTTGTTTCCCAACACCTTCAACCAAAGTTTTTCCAGTGAGTCCACCATATCTACCTATTAGCTTTATGCTATTCCAAGTATGTTTATCATGTTATATTGTGTTATCTACATTTCTGAATTTAAATGCTTATGTTATTGATTGTCATGGGAAAAATTGGTTAAAAGCTCTCACGAACTTGATGCACAATTTACTTTTATTGCATTTAATAAGCATGAACCATTGTGATTAAAATTATGAAGTTGTGGGCTTGACAATTGTTTTGGTTGGGAGTTAGCCCATATGTGCTGTCACATGGCAAGCTTTCAACATTGCACTTATTTATATTTAGTTGATGTCATGTACTTTTGTTTATGGATGCCTATCATGGGTGAAATGAATGTGGATACTTAGTAAGTTCAAAGAGTTTGTATAAATGGTTAGAGAAATGCCTGGGCCGCTAATCTAAGCCATGCATCATTCATGGTGGAAATTTACAGCATAACCATAATGTTCATTCAGTGATGCACCTCATAATAAAAAGCTATACCCATAGTAAATAAAAGAGTGCTGAGATTGTTCATTGTCTGTTTGTCTTGTTGTTTTGACATGGGCTTGTTCATGTCAAGGGGCAAGAGGTACCCCAGTGCAGTTCTTGATGATACTATTATTACTTGCAATGACCTTTATTTGAATTTACTTTGTGGACCAAAGTGAGTAACACATGGTGTAGGTACTTGTATTCAAGGGACATGAGACATTCAACCAATACATTGTCAAGCACACCACTCATATTTGCTTTCACTTTAAACATTAATCATTCAAGATGCTATGAAAGATGCTATGATAGTGGTAATGAGAGCTCCACACCAATGACTACCACATTGCAAGCATTAACTTTTCATTATGCATACATTTGGTCCATAGTACTTTCTTCTATGTTACACTTTGTGAATTTATCATTGAACATCTTTACATTGAGTATTTGATATCACTTCATAATTTATCTTGCATATTGTTATTCGTTTGAAGAATGAATCATTTGACTTTATGTAGCAATAGTAATCACCTTTGATATCCATTGATAGTATTAAAATGCAAAGTCCATGTTAGTTTTATCACCTTCATACACGGGACGAGCATGGGTTAAGCTTGGGGATGTTGATGCATGTAAAATGCATACATGAACTTTAAATTTTATTACATGTTATTCCATGTTATTTGCATCATATAAGGGTTATATTCATGATTTATATTGAGTTTTGGGATAATTAACAACTTCCCCATTTTTCTGGAATTAACCCTGCGCTGTTAGAGAACCCCTTTTTCTATATTTTGATGTTTCAGAGGCCCAAACGACGTCCAAATGACCTGAGATTTTACGGGGATCACTTTTTAGGAAGGAACGAAACGTAGGCGCAAAGGAATCGAAGAAACGGAGACTAGAAGGCCGAAAGGGGTGGGCCCACGTGGCCAGATTCCCTGACCGCGTGGGACCCACCAAAATTGCCCTCGGGCCTCCGCTGCCGTCGATCTTTCTTCCCGAAGCTTCGTCTTGACCTAAAAACGACTATATATAGACCCCCCAGGGCTTTCGCGAAAGGGAGCGTCGCCGAAACACAGAAACCACGAAACAGATACCTAGAGCTGAAGATTGGAGGGGTAAAACTCCGGCGGAGCGCTGCCGGTGTGGTCTCCTTCCCTTCCAACAACATCTCCACCGACACCATGATGAAGAGGGAGTAGTCCACCCCTGGACTATGGGTTTGTGGAAGTAACTTATGTATCTCTCCTCTCTATGAGCTTCACTAATTAGTACCGTATGAGCTGCTGAACATTTGTGAAACCATGAACCCCGGCCATTTTTAATCATAAGAAACACCTTTCCAACACTTTTATCACCACTTTTGTTTGCTTCCATTATTAAATCCGAAAATACAAAAACACTTTTACATCTTGCATTCATCATAAAAAAAACCAAAAATATCATTTATCATTACTACCATCATCCTTGCATATTTATTTTATCATCATTGCATATTTACTACTGTTTGCATATTTATTTTATTATCATTCTCACACCTTGTGCTTGACAACCACTTGGTGAGATTGAGGGCACAAAACAATTTATTTTGTTGCAGGTTCTCAAGAGAAGGATAAGGAGATAACACCTAAAATACTGGTTCCCCGAGAGTTCGATATTAAACCCTCGAGTCACCGCTCGTGGGGAAAACTGTCTTCCACTACTACATACACTCTGCACTTGGAGTCTCAACCTAACCCACTTACTTTTCACGCAGGTAACCACACGAAGGGCCGTCAAGACCTTTTCTGGCGCCGTTGTGGGGTAACTACGTGAAGGGCCATCAATTTCCCGTCAACTCCACGCCAGCAACTATTTTCTGGTGCCATCGCTTCTGTGTTACTGCAACTATTGCTCTCATATTACTGCTGCTTTCATATCACCCCTGTTACTAGTGCTTTGCCAGGTGTGGCTGAACTGACAACTCAGCTGCTAAGGCTTATAAGTATTCTTTGGCTCCTCTTGTGTCGAATCAATAAATTTGGGTTTTACTTCCCTCGAAAACTGTTGCGATCCCCTATACTTGTGGGTCATCAATAGGGCACTTGCGAATCATGATTTCATGCAGCGATTCGAACACACACGAATTCGGCATGTCAGTGTTGTGGAACCTGACCATTGCTTTGTGATCGTGGATGTTCGAGAGACTGAGGTGGTACAGTATAGGAGGGGAGCTAGGCCATTCCGTTATGAAAATGTAGGGCAAACTCACCCTGACTATGATTTGTTTGTTCGAGAAAAATGGTAGCGGAACCATGATGGACAGGGTTTAACAGGCATTGTTAATACCCTGGGAAAAATGCAGTCTGATCTAGGTTCGTGGGGATCTCAGGAGTTTGGTTCCCTTGCGAAAACAGTTCGGAGTCTGCAACAGAAGCTTGAGAGGCTTCGACGCCAATCCATTGGCAGGGGACCATCCGACCTTGAGAAGGCAACAGTGTTGCAATTAAGAGAAGCTCTTCATCGTGAAGAGATCAGGATGCGGCAACGGTCTCGGGTTCAAATATCCGTGAATGTGATCGTAACACAGCGTATTTCCATGCCCAGGCTGCACAGCGAAGACGGCTGAATCGTATACATCGTCTACAGCGAGCTGACAGTACTGTGTGTGAGAACGATGATGAAGACAAGATGGAAGTACAAGGTTTTTTTTCAGAGCCTGTATTCATCTCAAGGCTTCAATGACATCGGACAACTTTTGGTTCATGTTCCTGTACGTGTTACTACGGAGATGAACTATTCTTTGGACAAACCATTTGAGTCCAAAGAGGTGAGAGATGCCCTGTTCCAAATGGCGCCTTCTAAGGCTCCAGGAGTGGATGGTTTCACGGCAGGTTTCTTCCATCGGCCTTGGGATCTTATTCATGGCGATTTGGTTCCAGCTGTATTGGATTTTTTAAATGGGGGAGCTCTACCTCTGGGGTTAAATGACACTTCCATAACCCTTATACCCAAGGTACGAAACCCACAGTTGATTTCTCAGTTCCGGCCTATCTCCTTATGTTCGGTGGTGTACAAGATTGTTGCCAAAGCAATAACTAACAGACTGAGATTGGTGATGGATGATATTATTGGTGTTGAGCAGAGTGCTTTTGTTCCTGGACGTTTGATCACAGATAACGTCCTCGCGGCCTTTGAAAGTGTTCACGCACTGAGAAGGAGGAAAAAAGGAAAAAAATTCTCTTGTGCAGTGAAACTAGACATGATGAAAGCCTATGACAGAGTTGAGTGGCACTATCTCGAGGCAGTCATGTCGAGGTTGGGTTTCAGTTCAGATTTTGTGCAACTTATTATAAAGTGTGTATCCTCGGTCAGATTTTCGGTAAAAGTTAATGGCGAGTACCTTCCATATTTCTCTCCTACCCGAGGGCTTCGACAGGGTGATTCAATGTCTCATTTCCTGTTTCTGATGTGTGGAGAGGGATTCACATCACATTTGAATTATTTTGGTGGTGACTATGTTGATAGGGGCATCAGAGTTTCTCCGCAATCGCCCTGGATCAATCATCTTCTCTTTGCCGATGATAGTTTAATCTTCATTAGTGCAAATAGTCGAAGTGTGCAGAGACTTAATGAAATTCTGCAAATCTATGCTGCAAGTTCGGGTCGGTCTGTGAACCGGGAAAAGAGTGTGGTTTTCTTCAGTCCGAATACTCCTTTAAGTTGTCGTGCAAATATCAAGAACTTATTGGGTATTCAAGTGGAGGTGTTTAGCGATCGGTACTTGGGACTGCCGACGACTGTGGGCAGAATTACAAGTGACACCTTTGATCATATTAATGAAAGATCAAGAAGCAAGATGCAAGGGTGGTCGGAAAAGTTTATAGCATGTGCAGCAAGAGAGACTCTACTGAAGTCAGTTATTCAGGTTATTCCTACACACAGTATGAGCTGCTTTCGTTTGACAAAGAAAGTATGTAAGAAGTATTCTTCTGGCATGGCACGTTTTTGGTGGAGCTCCTCCCTTGACAAGAGATCCTTGCATTGGGTGTCCTGGAAAGGTTTTGCAACACCAAAAGAGAAGGGTGGAATGGCCTTTCGTGAGCTCGAGCTCTTCAATTTAGCTTTACTCGGCAAGCATGGATGGAGATTCATTACAAATCCAAATTCTCTTTGCTCTAGAGTAATGAAAACTCGGTACTTCGCAAATTCTGATTTCATGCAAGCAACGATACCAAGTTCAGCCTCGCCTGTTTGGAGAGCTATTGTTGCAGGAAGGGAAGCATTGGAGTTGGGGATGATCAAACGAGTGGGAGATGGTTCTTCTATCAATATATGGGAGGATAGATGGATACCAGGTTCCCTCACTATGAAGCCGCTTTTCCGTCCGCAAAATTCCAACTTAGTGATGGTGAGTGAGCTGATTGATTCTGATAATTGGACATGGCGTTCCGATCGTGTCAGAGCGGAATTCATACTGCCAGATGCTGAAGCGATCTTAAATATTCCCTTGAGGAATGGTGGCGGTGATGACTTTGTGGCGTGGGCTTATGAAAGTTCAGGAATTTATACTGTCAAATCCACGTATCGTTCTCTAGTGACTCAAAAAGAGCAGACTGCTCTAGAGGAAGGAAGAAATACCGGCACCTCACAGACCGACAAACAGTTATGGATTTCTTTATGGAAACTAAAAGTTCAGCCAAAGGTTCGTGTTTTCTGGTGGAGGGTCCTACGGGGAATTCTACCGGATGAATTTACACTAAAGAGAAGACATATCAAGGAGACTAGTACATGCAATGTTTGCATGGCTACGAAGGAAAATTTGATGCATGCGCTCATTCACTGCTCTCATGCTCAAGCTTTCTGGAGAGAAGTTCATACATGGTTCGACTTCCGTTTGCCTCAACTACAACCGGATACCTGGGCACGTGATATTTTATGTGATGACCGGTTCTCGGATCAGAAGAGGGCAGAAATTATCTCCGTCATGTGGTCTATCTGGCACTCCAGAAACAGATTGACTCATGATCGTGAGGGTTTGGATCCAGTTTTCTCAGTCCGACGGATTAGAGAGGACCTAACACTCCTCGATATCCCAAGACAGCATGCTACGATTCTTCCACGACATGGATGGTGACCACCAGACTCGGGCTGGATTATGATTAATACAGACGGAGCCATTGATGTTGAGCAAGGTAATGGTGGTGCGGGCGGGGTTGTTCGGCTGCCCTCGTCCTTTGTCGCTACCTGGAGTAAACCTCTTCCAGGTGTCACGGATCCTCTCATTGCAGAGACCTTGGCAGTCAGGGAGGGTGCCATCTTCGCCAAACTACGTGGTTTCTCGCATGTTGTGCTGGAATCAGACTGCCTGGAGATAATCAATCTCTGGAACTCTCAGAGCAATGACAGATCGGTCATTGTGCCAATCCTAGATGAAATTGGAGAGCTAGTTGCTTCTTTTACTCATTTTGTATTTCAACATATTTATCGGAACGCCAATCAATCGGCTCACCTGTGTGCGCGTCATGCCCTGCCGCTGCAGGTGACAGATAGTTGGCTAACCGTTGTACCCAGCTTCCTGGTCACCAGTCTCTTGGCTGATGATCCGGAAACTTTCTTCATTGAATAAAGCTCTCAGAATTACCCGCAAAAAAAAATTGGATTGCAATAACCGACACCGCGCCACCATCTATGAGGAAAGGTGTAGATATAGATAGATGGAATCTTGTGTGATGAGTTGCAGGACCTCTGATTGAGGTCACTTCGGGCGCGTTTGGCAGGCTACAGATGTTGCAGCCAGGCCCGCCAGATGCAACGTCTGGTGATTGGATGCCTGCAAATGGTGCTGGGCCATCCTAGCACGCTTCTCAAAGCAGACTTGGGCCAGGCCCGCTAGGAACGGCCGAATCGGCCGTTTCCTTGGAGCCAGGCTGCGGGCAGCTGACCTAGAGTAACGCAGCGCCGAGCAGCTGCAGCCAGCGGAGATGGCGCGAGCTCTGAAATTCCGGCGGGAGGATTTCGGTGACCGCCCGCCCGCCAAATCACCCCCTATTTAGCTCTCCTCAAAATCGAAAACCGCCATTTCTTCTATTCGAGCTCTTGCGATGGCTGGAGCGATTTGTGTGAAGTCGACTTCGATGGCGACCTCCACCGAGGTGGCGACCACGACGGCGAACTCGACGGGGACCTCGACAAACTCCACGGCGACCTCCAGCATGAAGGCGGACGGCAAGATGCAGATGCATCCGGTGGTTGTAAGAAATTCTGAACCTTATCCTTCTTCATACCGTAGATCTGTGCATGTTCTTCAATAGTTAGGTAATATTATTATTTTCCATGGATCCGCTGCTTAGGCTCCGTAGATAGAGTGTCTAGTGCGTGCATCTCCAGATCTGCTCATCTTCATAGATTGCCTGACTAGGACGACATAATCTTGTTTGTAGGATCAGGTTCGCGGTAAGAAGAAAGTCCCTCTGCAAATGCTATGCGAGAATGCAATGCCTGACCTGTTCGGCAATGCCATACCCTCCGAGCCTCTCGATGTACTGCCTCTGAATGCAATCCCTATGGATGCAGTCACTGACTCAGATGTGCAATCTGAGATGCCTGCCAAGGGGCCTAAGAAGAGAGTGCACTCTGGAACTGATGAACTGCCTCAGAGGCAGCAAATGCAAAGGACAGCTCCTCTGTCACTCTTTGTTCTGAACAGGGTTGTGGAGCGAGTGCAGAAGGGGTTCCACTTTGACAAAGGTTCCAGTACATCAGGAAGCTCAGCGACGATGTTCTTGACTTCACTGGGCTTACTATCACGCCCACTCAAATATACAACCATCTAAGGAGGTGGAGATCCAAGTGGGTTAGGATTAATCAACTGAAGCGTATGCCAGGAGTAGTTTGGTATGAACACATGGCAACTCTCATGATGGATGACGTGAAGGTGCTCTCACACCTTCAGGTTAGTTTGCCCTCTCATTGAATCGTAATGTGCTATTCCTCGTTCATTGCCAACTTCAAATAGTATGTACACTCTAACAATTTGACATGTCAATATTAGATCCACCCCAAGGATGAGGAGTTGCTGAACCAACCCATTGCCAACTTTGCTCAAATGAAGACCGTCTTCAGGACAACGACAGTGCAGCCACGTAACATGTACACTCCAGCATTGCTTATCAAGGCGATGAACTTCCTAGCGGACAACACAGATGAGCAGCTCATGTACTCCAGCATGACCCAACCGCAGAGGTGTACTTGGCTTAGGACTTATCTGCGTAGCCAGTGCGTCGATGCATTCCCTGATGACTAGTAGAAACTGATTATGTATCTGTAATATGTTGGAGGAGGTATATATTAACCCCTCTGATGATGAACTTCGGATGCAGCATGAGCTTCTATTCGTAGACTCCTGCTGCATCAGACATGTTTCTTTTGATGCAGATGAACTCGGTAATGGTATCCTATTATGCTATGGTATGATATGCTTGTTTCATTACTTGTTTTGTGTGCTTTATCGGTAAGCATTGGGTAACATCATCAAGTTCAAGAGGTAGCCACAGCAGCAGCTTTGCATACAACCAAACAAAACCATACTTGCATATGAGCATGCAAATGATGTAACCAAACACCCACAACAATGAGCTCAGCCCATGCCCCGTTCTTTGCTGCAGCCTACCAAACTAACCCCACAACACAGCTCAAAATCTGTTTTTCTTAGACCAGGCCCCATGGAGCATGCCCCCAGGAGATGCAAATCGCATGCTAGCTACCAAACGCGCCCTTCAGGTTTCCTTTGATTTAAAGGAAATGTGTAGAATTTTTGTCCTTATGATTTTTTCCTACAAAGTCATTTAATTCATACGATTACAATCCTTCGAAATTCTAACAAAGGATTCCTTTGCACTCTAGTTTATAGGAAAATTTCCCTCCATTCCAAGCTCCTTTTATAAGGGCTATTTTGATTCCTAGGATTGTCAAATGATTTGCGTAGGATTGTACTCCTGTGGGAATTTTTCCTTTGAACCCGTTGATTCATAGAATCGTGTTGTATAAAAAAAATCATAGGAATCTGATGAACAAACTTCATAGGAAAATAACATAAGGTCTAAACTCATGAAAAAAAATCTTCACCACAATCTAACGAATTTTATTTTCCCATAGGACTCAATTAGACATGTCATGCTAATCTTATGAGTTTTCTATTCCTACACTTTTCCTATCCTACGGATTAATTGAGGGAGCCCTAATTATTTTGATTTCCCTGTGCAATCAAACACTTGTGGGTCCAAAATCCTATAATTTTCCCGGAAACCACAAATGGATCCCGGGCTACATGGTGCTATAATACAAAATATTTCTTGTTGAGATTATTTAAGTTGATAGAATACAACATTGTCTACATCTAAGATTTTTTGAATTTGTTTTGAAACTTCAAAATATGGTTTTCAAAATTTTCAAAATAAAGAGTACCATGTAGCGCGGGTTCCATTTTTCCACACTTAATCCTATATAATTAAAATGGACATACTTCCAATCCTGCGAATCAAAGGAGCCCTGAATTGCAAGAAGTGCACGTTTTGTAGGCGCCTACAGATGTTTATCCTAAAACTACATAGTCTATTCATGCATTCTTGATTCAAGAATTTAAGTTTTGTTCAAACAAACCTTAGATATAAGTTCGCACATCTAGAGACAATGTTCCACACTCATGACTCACCAATTCGGTGGCAATCTAATTGTGGTGTCACTCCTGCAAATTTAAAAATGTGGCTGATGAGGGCTGAGTTTAATCTCTGGTACAACAAATTTGCAATCAGATTGCTAAGAGATAAAAACGCTCTTGACGTATCGTAATCAAGGTTTTGGTTACCGGTCGGTAAATCGGGTTACCCGACCAGTAACCGAGTTTCCCCAGCACCCTCAAGAAATTTGTACCTTTCAAAAAATCCCGATATTTTTTTGAAATTTTGAATTTCAACGCTTAAACTTAAGATAATAGAATGTATACTGCTTATTTATACAGGCCACACACGTAGTGCGGTGTTAGCGGCATTGCTCGCCCGAATCTTATAGATACGCTAGATAGGGGATCGAGCGTGAATCTAGGGTTTAAACTATGGAGACTACGAAGGCTAGGGCTTCGGCTAAGGTGTCGTTGCATGCGTCTTGAACAATGGTCTTCTCGATGGATGTCCTCTGGTACTTAGTATCCGACAGGGGTCTCTATCTTGTACGTTTAGGTTCTCCATGGCTTATACGTTAAGTCTATACTATATGTTTAAAGTAGAATTTGACATGACACTTTCCACCGAAATTTGTTTCCACACTGTGATATTATAGAGGATGGTATTGCTCGGCCAAAGGCGTCTGCCCTAGCGAGGTGTCTTCCCAGAACCTAGTAATATTCCAACTGCCAACCGCACAAGACTCTTTTGCTTAACACCCATCTTTGATTTTCATTCAATCTTTCCATAAAGGTGGGGCAGTTAGTTTTATAATTTTATAGAGACATGTGTTAATGATTTAGAGTGCAGGTATTTATTTTGCAGTAGCTCTTGCATGCCACACCCACTGCCCATTAAGAACCCGCACTGATCTAAAACAACCACTTGCTAAGTAAATATTTGTTCTTTAGATCTAAAAAAACTTCAATACCAACCCGCACTGATCTTTTGGTCTATAGATGGTGTTCCACTTAGTTATATTTTTCTTGTGGCCATCACACTGCGAGAAAAATCAAGTCTCTGCCTTACCAATTTAGGTATTTCTAGAAAGGACAGCATGAACATTGGTGAACTTGTGAGAACTGAGTTAAACAAAGTTAGTCAATCTCCATATGACAGCAATTTACCAACCCAACTACTTACTTTTTTCTCAAAAGGATCTTCCACCGTTTTCCACTCTCCTTTCCTAAGTTTCATGAATAGAATAGGATTTCCCAAATATGTAAAAGCGAGAACCCTTGTTACCACAACCAAACAAATTTTTGTATTGATCTTCCTCCTCTTTTGCCTTCTCGATGTAGAAGATTTCACTCCTATGAAAGTTTATCTAAAAACTGAAAGTTGTTCAAAGATACCAAGAATTAACTTTATATTTAGAGCCTTTTGTAGGTCATGCTCCCTAAAAAAGATTGTGTCATGAGCATATCGGAAGGGCTCGAGACTCCTCCCTGGACTAGATGAGGAATTAGTCCTTCAACCCACCCATCTTCTTTTGTACGTTCTGTTAAGATAGCAAGCATATCTGCAATGATGTTAAAAAGGATAGGGATAGAGGATCGTCTCAGCGCAATCCTTTTCGACTCTGAAAATAATGACCTATATATCGTTGGAAATTTGAAGGGTTCCTTTATACTGCAATTAATACTAAATTATTCATCCTCTCAAGCCTATTGAAAATAATCCAATGATGTAATCAAAGAAACCAAAATAAGGTAGAATTAAAATAGTCATGACATTGCAATCACGCGTTTTTTTCGTTACCACATTTTTGGATTCATGTCGAAAGAGGCCCTTTTCTTGTGGGATTACGAAACTAATAAATTACTATATGATCGTTCATGATTCATATATTCTGTGTGCACTCACTTCGCTCCCGCTCATATAATGTCGGCTTCCATCCATATAGCATGTTGTACGGGAGACCTTTGTTGTCCATTTAGGTTTCGGTTTATCGGATATAATGTAATTTATTTTGTCTAATAAATAAAATTGGATCGTTTCTCATGAAAATTATGATTTGGTTTCCACCCATATAGTGTGTGAGCTTCTCTACATTTGAGTACTCTTCTTCCTTGAGCGACACCTGGAATGTTGAGTTGTTGTCGCTTTTTCCTCGTGTTTGCTTCGTTCCAGCCCCTCACCTCTCCGCCCCCATGCGAGTTTCATTCTCCTTATTCCGCGACCAACATTTGGCCGCCACCTACTTTGGTGGCAAGTCAGAAACGACAACGCCCTCTGATATGGTGTACACTTGTCGAGTGACACGTGTGTCATTCCCAATGGATGCCACATAGAGGTCGCCGACCAATGCGTCACTCCCTTGACTTCTCCCCATTTATGTTCCTAGAATATTTCTTTCTTTCTTTTCTCCAAGAAATGTATTCATTTCTTTCTCATTCCCTTCCTCGTCGAGACGTCCACCAAACACGTGTCGGTGAAGCTTTCGAGCCCATATGGAATAAGCCGGAAATGGATTCCGCCGCAATACACTCTGAATTGTTACACTATTTCCATGTTCCAAAATCATGCAAACCATTGATATTGTTAACTTGTGCAAAACAAAGCAAGGAACCAACCCAGCTTCTAGCCATGGTATGGCGAAGTGGGAACAGGAGTCCACGGTACATGGACCTCCCTGTCTTTACGCAACACGTACTTGTCCATCTTGCTGTGTGCTCAGCACAGGGCATACCAATAGATGCGCAATTATTTTACAGCTCGGCTAAAAACAGAGGAGCAGGCACAACTAAACACAAATGAAGAAAGCGATCCAAGTTGGAGCAGAATGCAAGAAAGGACCAAATTAGAGCAATGGCGTGCCTGCTCAAGCTAAAGAGGACATGAGGTTAGTGTGGGGGCACCACGCGGGAGCCGGTGGTGTGGCTGCCTGGCTGGGCGCCGGAGCCGGCGGGTATTGCAGCGCAAAGCGAGGCAGGCAGCGACGGGTCGCCGTCACCACGTCAGTGCCCCATTACAGCCTCTGGTTGGGTCGGAAATAAGTTGGAGCTGCTCCAGTCGTACTCATCCAGTGTGCCACCACTCAACGCTATCACGGACGGCACGGTGCTTGCTGCGTCGGAGAAAAAATCTAGCCGCTGAAAATTCAAACCATCTCGCGGCAAAAGCAGCGGCGTCTCAGGCAGGAAAAATCACGAGGGAGAAGCATCCCAGAGCGCATGCAGCAGCTGCACCAAAGCGAATTGGAAATTGGCACGCACGGAAGCCGATATGACTGAGCAAAGCCGAGGTCCCAGAGATAGTAAATGTTCGTCTTTTCAAACAGTTACAAAATCGAGTACAGTACAGAGCAAAGGGCTCACCCACGCCACAAGCTTGATTCATTGCAGCAGCATGCCACAAGGAACTTCTTCCCAACCCCAACTCCATTTACACGAAGAAACAGCAGAACAGAGCATGGCTGCTTGCAACATTTCCGTCTCCATCTTGTATCTACAGCTCTGCTTGCTTCTACCCCTCGCTATCTATCCCAAGCTCTCAACTGTCTGCTCCTAACTAAAACATCATACACCATACTGTTACAGGTGCCAACATCATGTGATGTAATAACAACCTAGGGTGCACGCAACAAGCACCCAAACGTTGCTCTCTTCCCATCGCCTGGAACAAGGCAGACAAGGAGGGGCAGCTTCATATCCTTTTCTCCTTCGCCCCAAAGTGATCCTCGGTTTCTTCATCCATCATGACAAGAACCAAGAACGGCCATTGATGTAGTAGTACCAAACATGCTTGCTGCTTGCTGGAGTAGCTAGCTCATAGAAAAACACTCCTTGGGCAAAAGGTAGAAAATAAAGCTCTGAGCTAATCCTGCACTGCTGCTGTAGCAGTAGCACTCTAACGAACTAATAAAGGTGGAGTTGGAGGTGCACCGGAAGCAAAGCTGAATTCTCCCTAAACCTAACATGACCTAAACCTCCTAGTAGTAGACTCTAATTAATCCAGCCGGACCTAATAGCATGACTGACGATACTACTTGGAAGAAGAAATGGAAAAAAAAGAGTTCAAGTACGGTACAAGACTAATAATACGGCCGGAAAAATGTACTGCCACCTTGCGGTGGCTAGCTAGAAGGACGCCACGGCCGGCGCGGCGGTGAGGAGGAGCGGCCCGTCCTCCTTCTTGCGCCTCATCTCGAGCACCTTGCGGTGGGAGTTGGAGTGGACGGTGCTCACGTACGTCGGGCTGCACGCTGGGCGGTACTCGGGGAGGAGCCGGCCGGACTTGTAGCGGACGCCGCAGGCGTTGCAGAGCGTCTTGGCGCCCTCGGGCCCCGCGCGCCACTGCGGGGTCTTCTGCACGCCGCAGTGGCTGCAGCGGCGGTCGCTCGGCGCAGGGTTGGCGGGGTGCGGCGGGAGGTGCTTCGGCTTGCGCCCCCGCTTCTTGGGCTTGCCGCTCTTACCGTGCTTGGACTTCTTGTTGGGCGGGGTGAGCAGGTTGTACTCCTCCAGGAGGTCCGAGGCGGCGATGAGCTGGTGGGGCGAGTCGAACAGGAAGTAGGGCGAGAAGGAGGCGGAGGACGAGGAGCACGAGGAGGAGGTGCCGGTCGACGAGGACGACGCCGAGTCGTAGGCGGCGCCCGAGAGCGACCACGCCGTCGCACGAGACCGCTTGCTGCGCTTCGCCTTGACCGGCACCAGCGCTTCCGTCGACAGCGCGCATATGGTGGGCGTCCGCAGAGGGTCGGACGCCGCGGACGGCAGGGCGCGGTACGCGCCGTCCAGCGGGTGGCGCCGCTGCTGCTGCAGATGAAGCAGATGCCGGTGCTGCGGCGGGCGCGGTGCTAACGACGCCATCATCGGCGCCGGCTGCGGGGGCAGCTCCGACAGCGAGTCGTCCATGATGCGGGACACCCACTCCAGCTCCTCCTCGACGTCATGCGCCTGCGAGAAACATACAGAGCACCGCGCCAGAAAATTAATTCCCGGACATGGAGGGAGTACGTACGACAAAAAAGAAAGAAAGCCACGTATTTCAGGGAGAAGCGGTCAAAGGCGTCTGGAAACCTCACCGGAAGGTCAACTATCTCCGGCGCCGCCAGGGGCGCGGGAGGCGGTACAAGCTCGAAGGACACGGCGGACTGCTGCGAGCCGTGGTCGTTGTTGGACTTGTCCGCCTGCTTCGCGGCGGCGGCGGAAACGGGCGGCTCGTCCTCGTCGGCGCCGTCCTTGTTGTCGTCCCCCTCGCAGAACTCCTCGAGGTCCAGCAGGTCCTCGACGGAGAAGCCGTCCTTCTCGGCGAGGCCCCAGGCCGGCGGCGCGTCGGCGGCGACCTCGTCGGCCGTCTCCTCCTGGCGGCTGCTGCCCTTGAGCGCGTCCATCCTCTCGTCCTTCACGGCCCAAGCATGCACACAGCGAAATCATAAATACCCAATTCGAGAAAACCAAGAACCACCAAGAAACGCTCGTTTCCTTCTCACGCAAGATAAAATAAAAGAAAACCCAAGAAAAGATTCTCCGTCCCTCTTTTCCTTACCAGAGAGCTGTGGTGGTGCGCGTAGGACGGCATGGCTGAGGAGGAGGGGGAGCGAAGGAGAGCGGGGTCTGTGGTGGTGGCGGTGGCGGCGGCGGTGGGTTTGGCGTTGGAGGCGAAGAGGCCGAGGAGAGGAGGAGGCGAGGAGGAAGCGGATGGAAAAGAAGGAGAAGAAGGGATGAGCGTTTGGTGGAGCATTGAATGGCTGCCAAAGTCCGTGGGCACAACAAATGCACTGTTTCTTAACGCCCCTTCCCTTTCTCCCATTTCACTACTCCTCCCGCCCTCGCGCTTCCCCCACTCCAAATTTTTCCGCTCCTTTTCTTTCTTTGGCCTTTGGTGCTTTCTCCAATCTGTTTTTCCTATTAATATTATTATTCTATATGCGCCACTTCGTTATCTATCTTGGTGGCATCGGTCATCTCGCCTACTAGAGACGCCAGGCCTTCTTCTTTTTTTAATAAAAGGAAAAGAAACGGAGCCAGAAAAGAAGGGCGAGAGACGAAATGGCCACTGGTAACAGCAGCAAGCAGTGTTGTGGGGGCGAGCGTTCGTCTGTTTGTTTGCTCGCTCTGATTTTCTCCACCGTCCGCGTCGTGATTGTCGTGCGGGGTGGTTTTGAGGTTTGTGGGCGGACGGACGGGGTTAAGGTAAAGTGGGCGAGCGATTAGTGGCGCCGAATGGACACCAGGTGGGCCTGCTGCCTTTCTCTCCGTTTCGAGGGAAAAACCATTAGGCCCTGTTTGTTTCTAGAGTTTTTATGGGGATTGGTGGGGATAATCCTCTAGTGGATTGGGTGAAACCCTAAACTTCACCCAATCCACTAGGGGATTGGGGATCAATCCACTAGGTAGGGTAGTGTATTGAATCCCCTAGGGGATTGAGAAAAAATGAACTAGAGTTTGGTGATTTGTGGGGAAAGGTGGGGATAAAACCTGTCCAATACACTAGAAACAATCGATGTTTTGAAGTTTAGGGTTTCACCCAATCCACTAGAGTATTATCCCCACCAATCCCCACAAAAACTCTAGAAACAATCCACTAGAGGATTTGTTTGGTAACAGCAATCCCGCGGGATCCCGGCTTTTTCTCGGAGAGAATTTTCCCCTAGTTTGGAGGTTGGGAATAGAATCCTAAGGTTTTACATCTGATTCTTTAGATTCCCGACCGGGATTATTTTTCCGGAAATATTTAACCCGGACAGCCAAACAAGCCCTAAAGGGCGTCATTTTGAAATGCGGGGTGGTGAGCGGAAAGGTTCAAGTTGGATTTGCGCAGGATGGGTGCACTTTGAATTCGATGTGCGCACCATTTTTGCTTTGCTTACATTTCGTCCAACGATTCGAAAATACGCTCGGTGCACATGGTACCAGTTCTTGATAGATTTTCCTACATATTTAGTCAAATTTTAAATTTGACTAAACTCGGAACGCAAAGTACATCAAAATAGAGTGAGTATTTTAAAACCACGTTATTCCAATGCACGTGCATAAAACTATAGTTTCCGTAAAATTTCAGTTTTTTGAATATAAAGGTTTGTGTGTTTACTATAAAGAGTACCTCAATTTTTGGAATACTATGGTTATAGCTTAAGATTTCGACGATATTTCAGCGATTTTTTTTTCTAAAATTTATGGGCCTATAATTTATCATGTACCGTACATGTTTCGGTTTATCAAATTTTGTCCTAACACATGGTAGCTCGCTCAGCCAACCGTAGGCTATTCTCCTATGATCTTTTTTTAAAACATCATGGCAGCTATGCTGACTCTTGTTGAATCGAATTGGGTCGATTGCCGCACACTGCCCCCTTCATGCCTCCATCTATCTAGGTCTTCCTTTCTCTCTCCACTCCTCGAAAACCCGACTAGTCGACACGTGTCCGGAAATCGTCGATCAATAACTTGAGAGTGTTATGGGACGCGAGAAGTAATTTTTTTGCATGTATTGAATATCATAATTGATGATTGGGGCGAGCAAACTTTTGCTAGGTCAATCTTTGGTCAAGTATTAAACTGTAAATCTTTTAAATAATGCTCGAAATTGCGATATTTCTGAGAGTTCGGATATTTCTCTACGTCTATTTTTTTAATCATACCGAAGTTGAAAACTTCGACCACGGTTTTCAAAACTATGGTACCTTATTGTAGTCAAACACCTCACAATACATTATTTAGAAAATGTTGTGAAAGGACACGGGTGTCGAATGGAGGGGGGGTGAATAGGCGTTTAAAAATTATTACGATAAAAATATGAATAAATGCTGGATAAAAATAGTGTTTAATTTATCAATCACAAAACTTAAATCCAATAGTTTCACCTTTTGTTTAACCAATGTGCACCAGAAATTTATGCCAAATAAGATAATCAACTATGTGATAGCAAGATATACAACTTCAACCTCGATGACTATCATAAAGTAAGTCCACGAGTAAAAAGATCGGGTTTAGAGATAATCGAGACATAGGGAAAAGACGTCCTGAAGTTCGTTCCTAAATGGAAGTACGTCATCATTGGAGATGTGCGGTTACTAAGTGCTCCCCAAACAAAAAACACTCAGCTCTATATGTGGTTGCACAATGATGTCCAAACGCTACAAAAGGCTTCACCTCAAAACGTAGGGATACACCACTCACCAACACCACAAAGGGATCACCTTATTCTCTCTGTGCTTCTTCCACAAGGGAAGAACTCTATCTACTATGAGGTCTTCTTGAAGCCGTTGACCAAACATTTACCAATTGTCCGGGGCAATCTTCATAACTTAATTAGAGGCTCTTGAAGCTTCACACCAGGATTGAGTTTCGTGACAACACCAACTTTATAGGGTGCCCAAGCACCCAAGAGGAACAAAATCTAGGGCACCCAAGTATCCCAAGAGTAATAATTTTCTCAAACTTCACTTCCACGTATCACCATGGAGAATTCAAACTGATGCAAGGTGGCTAGTACGTAGCACTACTGACCGAGCATATAAGCTTGCACCGATGGCCCTGTAAATGGCGGTATTGTCGCCAAACGCTTTGTTACTACCGATTTTGGGGAAACAACACATCACAAAAACTGCAATAACTTGAATGCGAACTCCGATTAAGTTGAATCTAGTTTGGTTGGAAAAATATCGACAAGAACTGTCCAACAAAAACCTCCAATGTTGACATATGAAGAACTAGCGATACGCAAATACCACACATGGAAAAGTGTGGAACCATTCTCAAAGATAAACCGGTAAAATCTCCAATACCTAAAACAAAACAAGTTTTCCATATGAAATATGTTTTCGGTGAGCTTGGAGTTGTCAAAATAATACAAAATTTTCATACGAAATGCATTTTCGGTGAACTTGGAATTGTAATGAAGATCATGACAAGCACCAAAACCTCACTCCGATTAAACCCAAATAATAACCAAAAAGATGATGGCAAAGATGCAAAGGTGAAAGCGCATGGTGCCTGGTGTCTAGTACACGTTTCTATTCTTTTAGGCTCTATTGGGCCCCAAACGCAAAGATTTATAGGATATCAGCAAATTTATCTTAAGTGTATGACCCAAAGTTTATCGAACCACATGAGGTGTAGGTTGAAAGTACCCTCTCGAACAACCATATAGTCAAGACACAAGAAGTCTCTTGTGTCCCAACACACCTAGTACACTTGGTAGTTGTATAGGTGCACTATTTCGGCGAAGAGATGATAAAAGACGGGTAATATGGATGGTAAAACAAGTTTTTGTAATCTAAAATAAAAATGGCAGCAAAGTAACAAGTAGAAAAGTAACTATGTTGTGTCTCAGTGTTTGGAAACAATGCCTATAGTTCATACTTTCACCGGTGACAACTCTCAACATCATTAACATAGTTAAACATATCATATCCATTCAAAACATACATACTAATGGCCACTCCGAGTTCACTGATCTTGTTATGCATCAAAACAAGACGAGACTTACGGAGGGATACAAAACCACACCTTAAAATTCGCCTTTCTAATCTAAGGACAGCCACGAGCTGTCACTTTGAGCATACAACGATCATACTACACAAACACCTCATGAATAACGGATTTCTAATAAATTATATTAAACGTGCTTCAAGTAATCACGTAATTCCATTATTCAATCCAACACAAAAATGAGCATTGTCGTTCTAATAAATTATTCAGAGTCCCCAGTGTCACAACGGGCCTCCGGAAATTACAATGGATATCAATCAAGTAATGAGCAAGAACATATCCAATACAACATATCCAATACATGAAGGAATAGAAGGGGAAACATCATATGATTCATCTATATTAACGAAACTCATGATCACAACCATGGGAGGGAGATATACACACATAACTACTGGTACAAGCCCTCAACCCCGAAGGTGTGAACACCCCACGCATCACCATTAGGAGCAGCAAGGTTGACGAAGATGGCTACTGAGGTGTATTCTCGTCCTGGCAGAGTGCCAGAGGAGGACCCACAAACACTAATCTAATGTTCCGAATGAACGTGGTGTCTATGTATTAAAACTACAAAAAATAACTCTGTCCCCCGTCTAATTAGCTCAAATGTCTTTTATAGGCCAAAGAGCACAGCGAGGGGGTGAAGGAGGTGGTGGCGCGGTCCCAACCATGCCCCTGGCTGCGCCATGATGGTGCGTGGTCAGGTGGTGGCCCCTCGTATTCTACTTTGCGCCACCGTGTTCGTCTCGAAAAGTTAGAAGAAATAAAACTTTAGTGATATTTGGACATGTAAAGCACTTAAAATGTACCGGATTGTTCATTTTGGGAAATGCTTGGGCCAAATAATATGTGGTCACGAATTGATTGATGTTGCTCGAAATATATTATGATAATATATTGGTACTTTTCAATAACGCTATGAAATTTACAGTCATGAATTTATTATCATGCGCGTGAAAAATAGCTAGTATTTTGTCCATGCCACAACTAGACCACCATGTTGAAATGCAAACATGATATTAAACCAACTATATACAACCTTTTTAAATCACAATAATTAAGAGACAATGCATTAGGTAGTACTATCTAGCATGCGTGTTAAGACACAATGCATTAGGGTAAGTCTAATGATCTTTTTCCGTACACTTCGACAAAAAAGTTCCAGGGCCAATATCAACAAATGCAACATGTGGCGAGACAGTTGATGCATCACAAGATAAATATTTTTCACATGCAAAGAATGCAAATCTAATTAAAAGATTTATGTGTGCTGTGGTGAAATTAAGATGCTATCCACGCACGATAAAAAAAGCGTTTTTCATGCCTCCACACATGACGTAAGCGCCTTTCTGCTCTGATAGCCAATAGTCTAAGGAAGATGGTATTAGAAAAAAATGTTTGTGTGTGTTATATAAAGTGTTCACATTATAACAATCAGGTAAGTACTTCCACCATCTTCTTCAACAATGAACGATAGTTGTCACCGTTGTCGAGTAACGTCTCGAACAAAACATGAGGAAGACACTATCGAATTTGAGTAATTCAACTGTAATAACAACTTTTTTAGTAATCAACATTAAAACTTTAGCTATAGTCATTCAGTTGGTAAAATTATTATGGTACCGTCTTCACATAGATCAACTTTCAACTCATCATTTGACAACCAAGCCACAACATTTCAACTTGGTAAATACAACATTACAACTTGAGTAAGTTGATTTGTAGCCAATGAATAGGTCCTACCAACTCAATTGTCTTGCATTTTCAACAAGGTTCACACTGAGCTTGAAAATTACAGGATTTCGTTTGCATCTAGGAGATGTTGACGAGCATACATACGATTGGGCAACACTACGACATGTTCGAAACATGGAGCAAGGCTTCATAACACTTTGTGTTTCATTACAAGAGTGCACGTCGATAAAACACACCTCGTGTGTGATATCATTTTGTTTGATGTGTATTTTTTTTAAATAAAAACACCGCAAGGAGTATATTATAGTGTTTAGTCGAGTGATTGCGTGAGAACAAGACATAATGTGGCTGAAGTTTATAAAGTTCATGCCTTTTTCTTTGTTTCAATAATTAGTTTTCTGTTCATTTTTCCAGTACGTGTTGCACTTCAACGGTGAGGTAGTAAACTACTCCGTAGTAAATAGTAATGTGACTAAACATTCGACTTTTCCATCAGCATCGCTCCCACACAGTCCAAAGAAACTTAATAATTCAACCGTTCGGCTGTGGCACTCGAGTGGCTTCTGAACGCGTGTACTATCGGCGTATGCATGGATATGGTCGCCAAAATTGACTTGACTCAATACTCGCACTAGTTCATGCCGAAGTTACTAAAAGCCCCCCCTCAAAATATCAGCGTGCCGCTGCGGGCCCGGACCTTTGATTCGACTGCGCCGACAAGCAAAAAGAAAGCCTAAAACCGCGGTTCCCGCGCTCCGCGCCATGGGCAGTTTCGGCACTCATCAGTAACCTTGCTTCAAAGTCACCGCCTCTTCTCCGGTAGGACCAACGTGCCAGCCCAGCGCCCTGCTGTTATTCGAGGCACGTCGCGTCACGTAAACTGCCTCACACGTAACGCATCTTGAGGTGTCAGTCCTAGGCGGAAGGCCCCACGTGTCATCGGAGCGATGGCTTTCCCGGCACGGCTTGCGAAAGGTCACAGGATGCCGAGTCGTCATCCGAGCTGGCGGTGAGCCGACGCGTCACGCCGCGGACGTGGCAGGCTCCGAATGGACGAGAGTGCTGAGGTGGTGGATTCGAGGCGGCTCGAAGATGGACCGGGTCTTTGGACGGCTGGTTACAGATGACGAGGTGACGGCTGGAGTATTTTTTATCTCGCGCTCACCGTGGCCATGGCTGTAGACCGTGGACAGGTTAACCTTGTGACCTTGTCAGGTTCCCGTCGGGGGCAGGGTAAAACGTCTCATGGAGAGGCCGTACTCCCGCGATTTATTACCGCGCCGGTTGGTCAATACTTGCAGTGTACGACAACGTAGATGCTTCGGTCGAGGCTGCTGTTCACCGTTTTACTTCTTCTGAACGCTGTGTATTGCTTGTTCCCGTGTCTCGTTTCAGTTGTAAGTTATAATGATTGGGTAAATGTAGTAGCGTGGCGAAGACGATCTCCAGCGTGGGGGTCTGTTGGAGGGGTTAAACTTCCGTACTCGCCTCCAAAGCATTGCCAGAAGAGCCACCGCGAGCCCTAGCTCGATTGGGGCACTTGTGGGTAGTGATCTGCAGGACGGGCGTCTCTGTCCGGAGATAGGCGCTCTACGTTAGAGAGCTATTGAGATTGTGAGAAAAGAAGGGAGAAGACAGGAGGAAGCGAAGAAGGTAATTCCTAATCCCCCTGACAGGATGACTGATTCAGTTGCAAACCAATTCAGCTGCAAACCAATGAGGATCAGTGCGCTCAACTGTCGGGGATTGGGGAATGGCCCAGCAGTTCGAGGTCTTAAGGCTCACCAGAAGAAGGAGGCCCCAGATATCCTTTTTCTGTCGGAAACTAAATTAGATGAGAAAGGGATGGAGAAGTTTCGGTGGATGCTAGGCATGCCCCACATGATTGTCAGAAAGTGTGAAGGGAGAAGTGGTGGTCTAGCAATGTTCTGGAGGAGGGGGATTGATGTTAGGCTACGATGGATGGGAAGGATGCATATTGATGTGGATGTTGTGGAAAGTAATGGTTTCAAATGGAGGCTCACTGGAATTTACGGAGAGCCACGTCAAGAAAATAGAGAGGAGACGTGGAGGCTTCTACGAACTTTACACCAACAATCAAACTTGCCGTGGCTTTGTGTGGGTGATTTTAATGAAATCTTGTATAGCTTTGAGAAACAAGGTGGTGTGGCAAAATCCCAATCACATATGGATAAATTTCGTGATGCTTTAGATTTTTGTAATCTACAAGATCTTGGTTTTGAAGGTGACATGTTTACATGGAGGAATAATAACTGGCGTGTTGATGGCTATATCCGGGAGAGACTTGATAGGGCTGTTGCATCACCTTCTTGGCGTATACATTTTTCAGATTTTAGAGTGAAGAATGGTGACCCGGAACACTCTGATCATAGACCGGTGGTGGTCAGTTTGGCATGCTCGAACAAACCAGCTTGGACAGGTAATAAAGGGCTGAATAAAAGATTCGAGGCTAGCTGGCTCTTGGAGGAAAATTGTGAAACTATTGTTAAAAATGCTTGGGAACTTGCGGGTGTGCGGGGGAGGATAAAGTTATGGGCAGGCTCAAAGCAGTTTCGAAGGATCTACATGGCTGGAGTAGAGATGTGTTGGGTGACCTACAGAACCGGATAAAAAGGCTAAAAGAGGAGTTGGAGGACTGTAGAAAGCTGGATATCACAGCACATCATATTGCTCAAGAGCAAAGGTTACGTTTCAAGTTGGAAAGGTTAGAAGATCAATGGGAGTTGTCTTGGAAGCAGAGAGCTCATGTGAATTGGTTGGAGAAGGGTGATCGTAATACTTCTTATTTCCACTCTTGCGCCACGGAAAGGAAGAAACAAAATAATATATCTCGGCTGAAAGGTGGAGATGGAGAGGTGGTGGAGGGGGAGGAGGAGTTGCAAACCCTCGTATCTAACTATTTCTTTAACTTGTTTACCCCCATGGCAGGTTCAAATGCAAACCATGTGCTGGACAATATACAGACTGTCGGGGGAATACTTTCTGGATTAACCCGCGGCCCAGTGCGACTTAACTTACTCGCACGGATGAAAGCCCACTTGGAAACAAGCCCAATATTGAACCGCCATAAGGAGAAAGATCTAGAAGATAAATCCCGGAGGACGTGAAGACCAAGTAGTCTCCGAGTAGGCCTCTGTGGATGTATTCCTTATGGGGAAGTTTCCTTTTGTAACCTAGCGAGCCTCTGTGCATATAAAGAGGACTCGCAGGACTTAGAGCGGGTCAAGCTATCAAGCCCCAAACCCTAGCTCATACGGCGAGTACCAGATCGGATCGCCTCCATTGTAACACCTCGATTATCATATCAATACCAATCTAGGGTAGGCAGGAAGTAGGTCTTTTACCTCACATTGAGGGGGCCGAACCTGGGTAAATCTGTGTTGATCTTTGTTCCTGCGATCCCAAGCTCGGAGATGCTTGACTCGAGTAATCCCACACCTACGAAGTCATCTATGACACCTGACGTGACAAACCCACGACAGTTGGCGCCCACCGTGGGGCCTGCGGTCAAAAGCGTCACGTTCCGCGCAGGATCCATGAAGGGAGCTGAAGATCTTGTTGTTGGCCGTATCATCACGGTCAATGGCACACCCCTCATCGACGATTCAAGCTGGGGACCGGAAGCAGATTACTTGGAGACCGGCCACGTCATCCCCTTTGGATCCATCAACGTCTTCGTCGGCTTCATTGGCGGCGAGTCAGAGGATCCATCGCAGCATGGCGACTCAGAAGAAGGAGTTGCGGTGACAGTGGACCAAGAAGAAGGATCTATCAACCACGAGTCGCTGCCTCTTGAAGACGAAGAAGGCCAATCCATTGAATATGTCCTTGAGGAAAGGCTATGCGGAGGCCCTGTGGACAGTGGCTCGCCCTCTGTAGAAGATCGGCACGTGGAAGGGGTCTACAGGACCACAGAAGCAGACGAAGGGCTGGGCATGCCACCAGGCAGCTTAGCCCCCACACCGCCGGAAGCAGCAGAGCAAGCCGCGCTAGATACATCAGGAGTCGCGGCATCCGCTGCGATGACGCCAGGAGTCGCGGCCTCAGGAGTCGCAAACAGAGAAACTCCACCTGGAGTCGCGCCTGTGGAATCAGGGGCAAGGGTAACCCCCAGCGCAGCGGTCACGCCGCCACAGGGAAGTGTGTTGTTTACACCAATATCTGCGGTTAACGCGGCTGCTAGGGTGACAGAATTGGAGGCTACCAGGATTGGGCTATATGATGAAGTCCAGAGAATCGCAGATGAGAGAGCCAGGCTGGCGCGTGAGGAACAGCGCCTCCAACAGGAGCAACTGCGACTCATCGAGGAAACCAATTCTCTGCAAGGAATACAGGCCACCTTGCCACACAGGCGCCACGCGAGTCGCCTGCAGCCAGGAACAGTAAACCCTATGGAGCTGTTCCAATCACCTACCACTGAACCGGCAATTGCGGTCCCGTCAGCCGCCGCCAACACTAACCCATCAGTCGCCACCAACACGGCGCACCCGGTCGCATGGTCAGGGGTCGCACAACCCTCAGTCGCGGTACCCGCACGCATGGCACCATCTGCCATGGTTATGCGATCCGCGGCCCCGTTAGCTGCGCCCGCGGTTCAAGCACTCGCTGCACCATCAATCGTACCAGCGGTTCCATCTTTCGCAGCACCAAGAGTAGCAGAGATACCAGGGTCAAGGGCCATAGTACAGGCTAACAACAGGGCCATGATGCCCCCGCCGTTGACGCAGCCAACCTTTGTTCAGCAATCGCCACAGCAGCCTCGAAGGTTCCACACGCCGCAAGGGCATTATGTTAGCCCAGTGGAGAATCTCTTTGCGGCCACAAACATCTTGGCCAGATTAGCGCCAGCAGGAGACACGCCGATGGACAGAGAGGCACGGCGCGCCATCGAGATGCTGAGCACAGCAGTAATACAGCAGGCGAATATGTCCGAACACGCAGGACGGCTGCACTCCACCCCTTACAATAGCAGAGCAACGGCGGAGAGAAGCATCCACGCGGAGTCGCCACACGTTGCGACCTCAAGCTCGGCTAGGCGAAAAAGGGAAGATCAACCTGCGGCTCAAAATCAACTTCAGCAGATTCAACCCATAGAGATTGTGCAGCCACGCATGGCGGCCACTCCAACAGGAAGACCAGCTTCGTCCAACCTATCGTCGCGACTCAAAGGCCCAGTCTGTTTTAGCGAAAGAATCAGGTCTGAACCGTTTCCTGCAGATTTCAAAGGACCTCGCAAGGTCGCCAACTACAACGCCAGCATGGACCCTGTTACTTGGCTCAACAATTACGAGATGGGCATGAGCATCCTAAATGCATCCGAAGAGATCTGCGCACGTTATCTAAACATGATGTTAGAAGGCGCAGCCCACATATGGCTACAAAATTTGCCACCAAATTCGATAAACTCTTGGGATGAGATGAAGGAAGCTTTTATCAAGAATTTCCAAGGAACATGCAAGCGACTCTGCAGCATAGAGGACCTAGAGCGTTGTGTACAGAAGGAAGGCGAGTCAAGTCGCCACTGGATGAGAAGGGTCGCAGAGATCATACATTCCTCAGACAATATACCACCCAGTTCAGCAGTCCTTGTCATGGAGAAAAATTGCAAATTTGAGCCGCTAGTCCACAAATTAGGTCGCATGAAGGATAAAGTCAAGAGCCTAAGCGAGGTAATGGCGGCGGCCAACAAGTATGCTAGCTCGGATAAAACCAGGGACGCATCTGATGGAGAGGAAGAGGAAAGCACTGGCAAGGGAAAGAAGGCCAGTAGCAAGCCTCAACAACAGCAAGCTAGCAATGCCAATGCGAGTTATAACAAGCGCAAAAACGAGGAAGGAAATTCTGGTTTAGTCGCAAATACGAATACTCGTTACAAACAAAGCAGCGGCAGAGGAAGGAATTTTCATCCAGTTAATTTGGAAGAGGTTTTCAACCGCCCCTGCGACATCCATATAGGAAAAGATGGGAAACCACCCAACCACACGAAGGCACAGTGTTATCATTACAAAAAGTGGAAGGATGGACAGCCACTCAACACAAACTTCAATCATCAAAACGATGAGGAAGGTAAACATGGCGGAGGCAACAACAGCAACAACGCCGTCCCAAATCCGCAGTCAGATCAGCCACAGTTCCCAAAACAGTTGGGTCAGTATCATACCATTGTGGTGAATACTTCAAGGAGGGAACAAAAACTGCGACGACGCAATCAGGCTGTTAATGCCATAGTACCAGCCGTCCCACAATGGCTAAAGTGGTCCGAACAACCAGTAATTTGGAGCCGCGAGGATCACCCAGGAGAAATAAATGAAGAGGGAAAACTCGCGCTGGTGGTTGCCCCTCAAGTCGCAGGGTACAAGTTGAGCAAAGTACTGATGGATGGAGGCAGCAGTATCAACATATTATACTATGAAACTTTCAAAAGAATGAACCTTCAAGAAAAGCAGCTACACCCATCAAGAACAACGTTTCATGGTGTCGTACCAGGCATATCAGCTCAGCCATTGGGGCGAGTTAACTTGGAGGTCGCCTTTGGGACACAAAGCAACTTCAGGAGCGAGTACATTTGGTTCGAGGTTGTAGATTTCCAGAGCCCATATCATGCGCTGTTTGGCAGAGAAGCATTCGCAAAGTTTATGGCTAGGCCGTGCTATGTGTACCTAAAGCTCAAAATACCAGGCCCTAGAGGTGTCATCACCATCAATGGCGATAAAAGAATAGCTCAAGAGTGTGAAGAAGGCGACAAGGCCATAGCCAGAGCAGCTTGCATCGCAGAGAGCGCGACCATGCACGAGTCGCAGGAGAATTTTGATGACATCGTGAAGGCCAAAAGGCACCTGCCTGACTTGCGACTTCAGATTACAGCCGCAAGGGAGGCAAGGAAGTCAAAGGCTACGAGCCATTGCCAATAAGGAGACATCCCAAGCGTCGCGAGTTGTCATCAGCAGCCGCAGCAAAATTATTAAGAGTTTACATCATCAAGCTGGCCACTCAGGGCTAAAAATTCCAATTCTGGTCGCCACTCAGGCGCGACCGACCCAATATGACACTTCTGATCGCCACCTAGGCGCGATCGACCCAATTCTGGTTGCCACCTAGGCGCAACCGACCCAATTCTGGTCGCCACTCAGGCGCGACCGACCCATGTAACATTCTGGTTGCCACCTAGGCTCAACCGACCCAATTCTGGTCGCCACTCAGGCGCGACCGACCCATGTAACATCTCTGGTTGCCACCTAGGCGCCACCGACCCAATTCTGGTCGCCACTCAGGCGCGACCGACCCATGTAACATCTCTGGTTGCCACCTAGGCGCAACTGACCCAATTCTGGTCGCCACTCAGGCGCGACCGACCCATGTAACATCTCTGGTTGCCACCTAGGCGCAACCGACCCAATTCTGGTCGCCACTCAGGCGCGACCGACCCATGTAACATCTCTGGTTGCCACCTAGGCGCAACCGACCCAAGCATCACTTCTGGTCGCCACCTAGGCGCGACCGACCCTATGTATCAATATAATGATTCTGAAATAAAGCATCTCAAACTACCAATTGAGTTGTGAGTCTTTTATTTTTTAATCATTGGTCCCTTGGGGGTGCGGCAGCTTTTTAGCGCGGCCTATTCCTTGGGATCGCCAAACAAGTGGCATTTATCGTGATTATACTCAACCTCTCTTGGATGCGACTTGCACTATGCGGCCAAAGTACTGGGGGTGCGGCGTCAATCGAGTTTGATTGCCTATCATGGCCGCTCTCGACCCTGAACACGCACTTTTTACCTGGGAAATACTGAGCCGCGCAAGGGCCTAAGTGAGGAAAAACCGAGACAAATCATAAGGACCAGCCTATTGGTCGAAACATGTACTGCCAAGAGTACTTAAGCAAACCATAATATTGTCTTATGACACATAAACTCTAACAATTATTACAGACCGCTAAGGGCCAAGGCCATCAAACCATTGTTTTCTCTTCTTCACTTGTGCGCAGCTTTTGGCCGGTGGGAAGGAGGAACAGGCGGCTTACCAAGCTTGCCAGAAGGAGCAGTCGCAGGCTCGCTGGAGGGCTCTTCAGTCGCGGGCTTGGGGGCTGCAGAGCTGGATACGCCTGGAGAGGGGTTCTTGTCCTGCGGAATCACCGCGCTGGACGACGGAGCGGGTAACTTCTCCCATCTGCTTCCATCTGCGTTATACTTGCCCATATAGGCCGCAAGATCAATCCCCTCCACCAGTTCAGTCGCATGGCCGCGCATATCCTTCCAAGTTGTCGCATATTCTGAGGCCGTCAGTTCGGTGCCATCCACCTTCTTCGAGGGCCTACCTTTTGCAACCTTGGCAGCATCAAAAGAAGGATAGTACGTCTTGGCCAAAGCAAGAACATGAGCCGCGCCGGTGCGAGCTGAGGACTCTTTCCAGTCCAAAAAGAACTGAGGCGCCCTAAGCAGTCTTTTCAGCAGCCCTTCAGAATCACCGGGGACTGACTTGGTCGGCAGCAGGCACTTAGACAGTGATTTCATGGCGTCACAAGCCCTTCGCGAAAAATCGCGGATATACTCCAGCTGCTCCTGAGTACTGCCGCGCTGCTCCTTGGCATCTTCACCTACATCAAGGCATGTCTCCGTCAGCTCTACAACACACAGGAAAAGATAGTAGAGAAAAAAGATGCAGTTACAAGTCGCAATACATACCAGTCAATTCTTGAGTCATGATGCACACTTTGGCGTGGACGAGGTTATGGGTATCAGAAACTTTCTTCAACTTTTTCTCAAGCTCACCAATGGAAACAGCCTTAAGCCTTGCGTCCTCGTTGACATCAGCAATGGCGTCTTTCTGAGTACTGACTTGGAGCTCCAGCTGCTGGACCCTCTCATGGAATTTCTCTTCAATAGTTTTAAGTCGCAGCTCGGTATTTTTGGCTTGCTCAGAAAACTTGAAGCTTTCATCAGATAGCTCGCCCATCCTGGTTTCCCTCTTCTTTAGCTCAGCGTCACGCTGGCCAAGGAGCTCGCGTAGCCTCTCCAGTTCAGAGGGAGTATCCCCCAGTTGCTTTTCCAAAGCAATTTTGGCAGCTGTTAAAGAGCTTAGTTCCTCCTATGAAGGGAACATCAGTCGGTAAGTATATATCAACAGCTAAAAGAGAAGCATCAAGTCTCCCTTTACAGTCAAAGAAGAAACTTGATCCTTGGGGGCTAGAGACAGATAACTGGAAATAAAAGTTTACCTTATAAGCCGCAGACAGGTCACACAATGCCTTGCGGAGTTCCATGGCTTGCTTGTCATTTGAGGCAATGATAGCCTCTGACAGTTTCTCAGCACGGCTTGTGGAGGAGGAAGAAGCAACCTCGGCATGTAGAATTGGCGACCCCAGATTGTCCGCTACTGGTGACTCAACCACTGGCGTATCAGCATCCTTGGCCATTACATCTATGGAGGAGGGGTTGACCTTCTCCACGTCCTGGATCATAAGGGTATCCGTTCTATCCTCCAGAGCCACCTCTTGGGCGGCTGTGTCAAGAACAGGGACCGTGGCCAGGTCATCAGTGGTGGCCACGCCCTCTACCACGGCGGTATGAGCCGCAGGTGATAAATGCGGCTCAACCGCGGCTCCAGGCTCAGTCGCGGGTTCAGCCGCACTTCTGAAAAAAGCAAGGGCATTGTGTGAAGAAGAAGAACATAAGCCAGAATAAAAGTATTGAAAGTACAGGGAAAAGTTACTAACTCTGGAGCCATCTCCACAAAGGCCATAGGTTCACCGCTTGACGGTGAGGACAGGCCTTGGGTCCCAGAATCTACGAGTAGAGGTTTTGCATGTCAGTAGAGGAAAAAGAATAAGCATTCAAGATGACAAGACAGCAGAAATTACCAGAGTGGGGACCCATGTCTTCTTCAGCAGAGGCGGTGGCTTTGAAAGCACGCCTGGCAACGAAGGAGATCGCGCCCGTAGCAGGTTTGCGACGCTTCGTGGCCTCGGGGTTTTCCAGAGCATCAACCTCTGGTTCTTCACGAGATAGCCTCTTGGAGGCTCTACGGGGAGTTGGTTCAGCCGCGGCAACAGAACTCGCGGCTGGCACTGGACTCTCGTCCTCGTCCAGTTCGGTCTCTTCATCATCTGAGGCTGCAGAGGCAACAGAAGGGATATCAGCAGTCTCGCTGCCCTCTAAAGTGGGCAGCAGCTTCTTTCGTGCGGCACGCTTGGGAGCAGCAGTGCCGGCCACAGTCGCAGGCAGCGACCAGTAGTTCTCGTCAGCCTGGATGAGAGAAATATAAGTTGCAGTATTAAGAAAAGGAATGCGACACAACTACGAAGGCGAAAAGACAGAGAAGAGGAGTTACCTCAAAAGGCTTGTTGTTAACACTGAAAGGGGCAAGCCCCACCTTATCGAAGGAGATGTCCTTCTCCTCAGTCACGCGGGTGACAAATTCCACCCAATCCTCAGGCCTCCAGTCCGAAGCCTTGATACGATCAACGTCAGCAGAGGTGCCTGTGCACTCAAGGAAAGATCGCTGTCGCGGACTCACGGGCTGAATGCGCCATTTGGTCCAGCAAGAGAGAAGATCAAGGCCAGTAAGACCATGACCTGTTAAGGCGCGGACTTTGATCAGCGACTCATTGATGAAGGACATGGATGAGTCGCGGGGTTTTGATTTCAGTGCCTCGGTAGGCACGAAGAGGGTGTTAGACCAGGAGGGAAGGCGAGTTTCGCCCTCCGGTGAAGTATCTTGGCAATAAAAGAAAGATTTTTGCCAAGCCCTGGGTCGATTAGCCAGGGCTAGCTTGGGAAGGCAAGAATTCCTATGGCGCTGAAGAGAGATGGCGCCGACCTGAACGTAGGCGCCACCCTTGGAGACAAGTTGGCTGTTGCAGGTGAAAGAGGCCAGCCACAGATCGATGTTGGGGGCTATGCCAAGGTAATCCTCGCACAGCACGTGAAAATTGCTCACCTGGAGCATTGAGTTGGGCCCGATGTCGTGAAGACGGAGGCCTAGGCGTTTCAGCAAATTGCGGAAGAAGGGAGAACCTGGCGGCGTGAATCCACGCTCCACGTGCTCCACGAACATCACCAGCTCGTTGGGCTTGGGGCGCGGCTCGATTTCATCGCCGGAGCCGCCAGACGCCGTCCCCCTTCGGCGGCAAGAAGCCAGCCTCGGCCAGATCCGCAAGAGTTTCCTCTGTTACCCAGGATCCTTCCCAGTTGCAGGAGATCTGGCGCCTATTGTCAGATGGCTTCGCCTTGGGCGCCATTGCGAGGGGGAGATTGAATTGGGGAACTAGGCTCGGGTCGAGGAAGAAGACGGCGCGGCTAGGGATGAGAAGATTGCAAGGGCAAATGGATAATGACCTAGGTGGTCGCAGCTTATAACTGAAGGGCCCCGCAACTAACGGCATTTTCTGTGCTCGCAACCAACGGCACAATTTGCGCCCGCAAAAAGAGTAACGGTCCGCAATTAGAGGAAACAGAATATTTCTAGAAGGAGAGATGAGTCGCGCGGATGAGTCACAGCGATGAATCGCATGAGTCAGGAGATTGGTCAGAACGCTTACAGTGCGGCCCAGAGATCATTTCAGGAGGCCAGAAGATTCTCACCGTAAAGTCCTAACCAATCTTGGGGGCTAATGTCGGGGGAATACTTTCTGGATTAACCCGCGGCCCAGTGCGACTTAACTTACTCGCACGGATGAAAGCCCACTTGGGAACAAGCCCAATATTGAACCGCCATAAGGAGAAAGATCTAGAAGATAAATCCCGGAGGACGTGAAGACCAAGTAGTCTCCGAGTAGGCCTCTGTGGATGTATTCCTTATGGGGAAGTTTCCTTTTGTAACCTAGCGAGCCTCTGTGCATATAAAGAGGACTCGCAGGACTTAGAGCGGGTCAAGCTATCAAGCACCAAACCCTAGCTCATACGGCGAGTACCAGATCGGATCGCCTCCATTGTAACACCTCGATTATCATATCAATACCAATCTAGGGTAGGCAGGAAGTAGGTCTTTTACCTCACATTGAGGGGGCCGAACCTGGGTAAATCTGTGTTGATCTTTGTTCCTGCGATCCCAAGCTCGGAGATGCTTGACTCGCGTAATCCCACACCTACGAAGTCATCTATGACACCTGACGTGACAAACCCACGACACAGACCCGAGTTACACCACAAATGAATGAGGTCCTTGCATCTGAGTTCAAGAGGGAGGAAATTAAGGTGGCCCTTGATAGCATTGGTGATTTAAAAGCCCCTGGGGCTGATGGTATGCCGGCTATCTTTTATAAAAGCTTCTGGGATATGGTGGGTGACTCGGTGGTTGATGAGGTGATGAATGTGTTGCGAGGAGGCTGTGTACTGAAGGATGGAATGAAACAGTTGTTGTACTCATCCCAAAGGTTCAAACCCCAGAAAATATGAAAGACTTGCACCCAATTAGTCTTTGCAACGTTGTTTATAAGCTCATCTCCAAAGTGTTGGCAAACCGTTTAAAATGCATTTTGGATGAAATCATTTCTCCAAACCAAAGCGCATTTGTTCCTGGTAGACTTATCTCGGATAACACCATTTTGGCATATGAGATGTCCCATTTTATGAAGAGGAAAAGATCAGGAAGAAGAAAAGCTACATGGCTGTCAAGTTAGACATGAGCAAGGCATATGACCGTGTAGAATGGTCTTTCCTGGAGAAGGTTATGTGTAAGCTCGGCATCTGCGACCAGTTTGTGGAAAATGTAATGAAGTGTGTATGTTCGGTGTCTTACAGATTCAAAGTGAATGGCAATATCACGGATACAATTACTCCGGGTAGAGGACTAAGACAAGGGAATCCGATCTCCCCTTATCTTTCTTGCTGTGTGCGGAGGGTTTTTCGGCGCTGATCCATGCCGCCGAGGAAAGAGGGGAGATTACGGGGATCAAATTGGCACCGTCAGCACCTTCTGTTAACCACCTGCTTTTCGCTGACGACTCGCTGTTGTTGATGGAGGCTACTATCGAGAGTGCACAAGCAATTAATTCGATCCTTCAAGCGTATGAAGCAGCTTCAGGTCAGGTCATAAATCGAGACAAATCCTCGATCTTGTTCAGCTCTAACACACCGAGACAGCTCAACAAGGTGTGATGCAAGTCTTGGGTTTGAGCTCGGAAGTGCAGGGGGGAAATACTTGGGCCTCCCAACGTATATAGGCAAGGATAGAAAAAAGGCTTTCGAATACATCAAGGAAAGAATTTGGAAACGAATTGTCGGTTGGAAGGAAAGGTTCTTGTCTAAAGCAGCAAAAGAGATACTAATTAAAGCAGTCGCACAAGCGATCCCTACATACGCGATGTCATGTTTTGATATTACGAAGAGCCTTTGCGAGGACATCACGAAGATGATATGCGATACTGGTGGTCACAGATGGATAATGAAAATAAAGCACACTGGGTTAGCTGGCCAAATATGATGAAACCAAAGGAAGAGGGGGGACTGGGCTTCCGAGACATACATGTGTTCAACATGGCTATGCTAGCCAGACAAGGATGGAGAATTCTGCAAGCTCAGGATTCCCTGTGTGCACGTGTTCTACGTGCGAAATACTTTCCTGATGGTGATTTGCTGCAGGCAAAACCTGTGGCTGGAATGAGCTATGTGTCGTCGTATCGGCATCTTGGATAGGAGACGGGGTCCTGCTAGCCGAGGGTGAACGTAGGGCAAGAAGGTGGACGTCGTCAAGGTCGGGATTGTACACGGCGGTTTACCCAGCTTCAGGCACCACGGCGGTGGCGGTGCCCTACGTGCTGCTATAACTCACTATAAGGCAATATCGCCGTGAACAGGTTACAATGAGTTGGATGTATCAGATCGTTGCCCTAAAGGCGTCCCGAGGTCCAGCTTATATAGGCGGCTGGACCTAGGGTTACAAGGTGATTACGTATCCAGCAAGTATACGGAGTCCTAAACCTAGCCGGCAAGTATGCCGCCTTCCGTCTTGGTCTTGGTGGCTTCATGGGCTTCAGTCTTGGGCCTCCTCCTTGCCGGCATCCGCCTTCCTTGGTCGTCAGCTATCTGGGCCGCCCGGTAGGCAAAGCCTTCACCACCACTGCGGGCCACCCTGGACTAGCCGGATTGATCCATGCTGGTGATACCCCTAGTAGGTATATCCCCAACATTAGCCCCTGGGAGGGTTCGAGTTCTTCAGGCGCCGTCTTCTTTGTCGGCAACGTCCGCCTTGTCTTGTAAGCGTCTGAAGAGCTTGAAGCATTCCAAGTTGAAAGTAAGCGGCGGTCCGCCTAAAGTAGTCGGACAACTTGCCGCCATCATGGGAAAGACGGCCTGACCATTGTCAGGAATCTTCCTGGCACCAGTCTTGTCAATTGACTGGACCGTCAAATGTTGACGGATGACGCCATGCAGTCCACGACAGTTTGGACTTGGGCATGCGTCATGATGGTTTCTCCACTACGCACAGAAATCGGAGCGAGGCCGCAGACGCCGTTGCCACGACGTGCAAATCGTGGGCACGTGGCGGAAATCTCGCGTCCCCCAATCTCAGGCACGGATCTTGGCGCGTGGGGATAAATACCCCAAAGGGCACATCGATGCACTTCTTCTCATTCGCACACCCACCGTGGCCTCCTCACCTTCCCGAGCTCAACTCCTCGTACTCAACTCCGGCGAGCACGAGCAGCGCCTCTCCCCAAATGGCGAGCACTCAGCAGGATGCGGCGGCGACGGCGGCACTGGCTGCGGCTTCGACCCCCGCCGGATCTGGATCTGTCCCAGCGGCGGCGGCGGTGCCCAGGGCATCGATGACCTCTCCCGCGGCCACCGTGGCCACGGGGGGGTTTCTACTTCTTCCCCAGCTCCGGCGCGCCTGCAACCGCCGCTCCAACTTTCCCCTCCCATCCCTCGCGGCGACCAGCTCAGAGGCCGCGGCGGAATCTGCCGCCGACGAGGATGACGACGCGAGGAAGAGGAAGAGGCTGGAGACCTGGGTTCCAGGTACTGGCTGCCGTCAGTTATGACGTCAGCATACTGAAGGAACTGGAGGAAGGCGGATACATTCCGCCAAAGACGGAATGCTCCTGGAGGGTTCCAGGCGACGAGGCGGTGCCTGACCCCCAAGACGGCGAGCGTCATGTTGGCTCGCATAGCCTTCGCGGTATGTCTCTGCCGCTTTCCGCCTTCTTCTTGGCGGTGCTTAGTTTTTATGGGCTGCAGCCACACAACATAGCGCCCAATAGTATTCTAGTGCTAGCCGGCTTCCAGGCTTTGTGCGAAGGGTACTTAGGCATAGCTGCGTCCATAGAGCTGTTTAAGTACTGCTTCCTGTGCCGCCGGCAAACCATACCAGGCGGCCACCTAGCAACCTGCGGTAGTGTTACGTTCAACTGCCGCCAACCCGACTGGTACCCAAAAATACCATACATCGAGTCGGTGAAGCACTGGACCAGCACTTTCTTTACTGCAAGGACATCCCGACACCTGGCAGCACGCAAGGGATGCCAGCCTTCGTCAACGGTCCGCCAACCCACAAGGCTTGCTGGACAGCAAAGTGCCGCTCAGCAGCTTGCCGGAACTTCGAGTTGCCGTTAGGCGGATCGAGTTCTTGACGAAGACGATGTTGGCTCCACGACTTGACGGAGTTGACACCGTCATTGCTGGGTGTCGAGGAAGATTATGCCACTCCGCCATCGCCCACTGAAGATGTGCGAGTACAAGGCGGATGACGCCGGCAACAGCACCCTTGATCAGGATGCCTTGGAGTACCGGCTTAGAGAGCTTATCAAGCCTCTGTCGGTGAAGGCGGCTGAAGGCGTCGCCATGTTCACCATGACAACCCAGCCCCAGCGGTAAGTCAAAGCTACTTTGTTATTTCACTAACATCCTTGCCCACTAGGTACTGATTAATATTGTCTTGCTTCCTTTTCAGCTAAACCTTGGGAGAGGACGAGCTGGCCCAAACTGGTACGATACAGGTGCCAGCAAGTCGAAGAAGCGCAAGCTGAGCTCCTCCACCAAGGATTTGGAGAAGAGGAAGAAGGCGGCCACCTCTGCGATGCAGAGGATGAGACCGTGGGGAACGTCCCTTGAAGCGGTTAGCAAACTTTGGCTTCCCTGACTTGGATATTTTAATATGTTTGTGCTGACAAACTTGCATGTTTCTGCTTACAGGGCAAGCCTACCATGCCCAAACTCCGCTCCAACTTGAAGATTGCTGCCGGCAGGGGCAAGCCACCACGCTTCTCCAGCTGCTGCGCCGACAACGCCCACAGTTGGCGTTCCCGTGGTTGTGTGCCAGGGAACGTACACAGCTGCCGGTACCGCAGAGGCGGCTACAGAGAAGATGGCGGGCAAGAAATCAGTTGCCGGCATAACTTTTTCCAAGACGGCTGAAGCTTCGGCTAGTGATGCCGCTCGATTTATCGCCATGAAGCAGGAGATGGATGACCAGATGGCGGCCGAACAAGGCGGATCGTCCTCCCATCCTGGCTCCCAACCTGGCAAAGGGTTGCAAGACCCCCGGCAAACACTGAAGACCATGCGTGACGGTACCCGCAACTGGTACGCACACATGGACGAACTCCACGACACCCTGCACGGACAACTTGAGGTAAAATAGCCTATGGTCCCAGCCCCCGAGCACTTTGGCGGCTGAAAAATTTAGCCGGCAAAGTGGTCTCGTTGACTAAATAGTGCTAACCATAATGTTGTTTTCGTGCATGCAGGCCGTTCTTGCTTCCAATCTTGAGCTATTTCGTGCTCAAGAGATGAAGAAGAAGGAATGCGAGGAACTGCAGCAGGACGTGGAGTTGAAGAACGCCCAAATTGCGAGTTGGAAGAAGCTCGCAAGAAGGATGAAGGTGACAAAGCTTTCTTTGCCTTCTTTTCGTCCGACTTCTTTTCCTTTTCCGACAAGTATTTTAGTCGTCTTTTCTTTTTATTTGTAGAATTATAAACACTGCGCAAGATATTCTCAAGAACTCCACTGACATGCAAGCTTTGATGAACGAAGCTGCAGATCTTGCCGGGCTGGTGACCAAGCTGAAGGCGGATCACGCCAAGGAGCTGGATGAGCGTGCGTTGGCCATGCTGCCGAAGTTAGCAAGTTGACTGGACAACTTGAGGCCATGAGCAACAACCTTGACCAGGTGAACAAGAACGCCAAGGAGCAGCAGGACCAACTGTCAAAGGCGGTCCAGCTAGCCAAGAAACGCTTGAGAACCATCTGGATGAGGTCAACGCCATCCACGACCATGTCTTGGGTATGCCTCCATCCTTCATTTTGTCACCTTGCTTTCTTGAACTTGAAGCTGCAGTGTGTAACTTTGTGTTTGTGCAGTGCCGGCTAGCTTGGGAGATGACCTGGCTACAACGCCGCGCCTTGCCGATCTTGAAAATTGGCGAAATCGTCAACCAGATTGTCGGCGCAGGCAAAGCATTTGCCGCCAAGTTCTACCCTGGGGAAGACGGCGATCCCGTCATCTTCGATGCTCTGCCGGACCTGCTGGAGAAGGCGGCAGCTGAACACGACACACACTACGCTCAGCAGCACGAGGCGGCGCCAAGTTGGCATTGGCATGACGGCGGCGTGGTACCCGGAGGCTGATATTCATCAAGTCACCGAGTACTTCCCCACCGAAGACGAAAACAACCAAGCCATCGTGATGCAGGACGTGCTGCGGTCTGTTCGCGGCTATGCGACCCGGGTTGCCAACATGGTTGACATCCGCAAGTTCTACAAGGAACACCCGGACCCGCATGTTGCCGTAGCTGATCCCTCCTTGGCGATCCTGAAGCTTCCCGCGGCGAAGAAGGCGAAGCCGGAGCCGACAAGCGCAGCCCCAAGGATGGCGGAGCCAGCCCCAAGAATGCCGGCGTCAGCCCCCAGGATCTCTCCACCAGCTCTACGAAGGCGGCAATCCCTTAGACTTCCTCCTGCAAAGGCAGCACAAAACACTGCGTTAATCTGTTAACGCATAAAACTTTATTTTGGGTTGTAAATATTTATGGGCCAAC